>CM024687.1:38108257-39318757 GCA_014182735.1 Corymbia maculata
GAAAAGCCATGTCTTTTGCTGAATAAGTACTTTGGCAGGCACTTTTTGGCCAACTGAACCGACCAGAAACTTCACATTTAACCTATCGAACAGAATCTAAGGGGAATTGCAGATTGCATACTCTATCCAAACCAGTACAACCAGAGCTCGTTTCATGGCAAAAATCTATCATTGGATTGAGCTGTTTTTATTCGATGACGAAAACTGTTGGGATATTCAGTCGAGCAGTTGTTCGATCTCTTCCTTCCTCGAGCATTCAAGAGCATTCCATGGCCAGAGATCATTCAAACCTCAGTCAAGCTTTGAGACCACAAGTTCCATGTATCAGGCCATGCCCTTACTTCCATCAAAACCGTACCTTTTACAATGTATATGCTTCCAGTTTTTTGAGTTAATGACTGTCGACACCAGTAACTCGGGTCTGTTTATCAGTGACTTTCGACATTCAATTCACATTTACAAATGCCGAGAAATCGACTTGGAGAACAGAGTGAGAAGATAGAAATATATGAAACTGAGAGCATAAATATGTAGCCCTTCCACATAGCAATTCAAATTGGCGCCTGCCATTATTCGAAGAAACAGAGCGACTCATCTTCACAAGTAAAGCATTGAGGTTACCTTGCCACCTCAGTACAAGGGGCAAACATCGGTAACTGAGTGAACCTATAATCGAAGAAAAACGAATGCAAGCATCCCAATTGGTACACAAATCTTTCATTCGTATCGAACGAAAAGGAAATCACAATCCCTTGAAACGAGAAGCTGCGAACTCATGGCTTCCACAGGATGGTGGTCTCTGCAATCATGGAAGTGACCACATACGGGTCCATGTTGGAAGCGGGCCTTCTGTCCTCAAAATAGCCTTTACCAGCTTTTTCCGTGTCTCGGCCAACTCGAATAGACGCACCACGGTTCGCAACTCCCTGTTCACCAGTAAGTAGGAGTTTAACATTACAAGGATGTCGCAATTGAATTGCCAAAAGCACCTAGAGATCACACACATTGAGATATACATCTGCTTATACGTCATTCTTAAGTAAAAATCTGTCATTGTCAGAAGCAACTTTTCCATCTGCCTGTAGCAAAAACGTATACTATACTAATAAAAAAATAAATGCTGCAGTTCAAGAAAAAATCCTTTCACCCTTTCTCCTTTTTTTAACTTACCCATTTGAAAGTGTTGATATCAGCTGTCTCGTGACGTCCAGTGAGACGGCGCTCATTGCCTTCACCATATGCAGCAATGTGCTCTTTGTGCCTCAGTCCAAGCTTCTCGATTGCTTTCTTAATGACCTCGTATCCTCCTTCGCTTCTCATAGACTTGGTACTGCAGTACAATCACAAAGTTATACGCACGAAGCAGAGAGGGGCTAGCTGCACATTGAGGGAGTGAGAGCATGTAACCAGAAGCATATAAAGTTGAACTATTACCTGTAGTTAGTGTGAGCACCCGCTCCGTTCCAATCACCCTAGAAGGGATAAGCACCATAGAAGGAAAGCAAATGAGTCGTACAAAGTTGAAATACTTCGAAAGTAGACATTACTGAGACGTAAACAAAAATATGAAAGAAGATTGACTAACCTGAATAGGCTTGGGGTCGAAGGAAAGGACCACTCCAGCTACCTCCGTTATCCTCTGTTTACAGATACAAATGTCAGCATCAACCAACGGAAAACGAGAAGCAGCAGAACCTTCAAATGTTAAAGTACCTCCAAAATGTAACGGGCAACCCACAATTCATCTGCAGCTGAAATTCCCACAGATGGACCGACTTGGAATTCCCACTATATTACAAGTGAGAAATTATTTGCATGTTTAATTAATAAATATAAAATAACTGCAAAGTTTCACATAATAAATCTTTTTTTGTTAATCTTTTTTTCCTGATCTAGTCTCTTACCTGGCCAGGCATCACTTCCCCATTGATACCACTCACGTTAATGCCAGCATACAAGCAAGCCTTATAATGAGCGTCAACAATATCTCTGCCAAATGCTTTATCAGCGCCAATACCACAGTAGTAGGGTCCCTGAAGCATCATAGCAGAAGTCCAAAATCACATAGCCAGCACAAGTAACAGAAAAAAACCTTTAGTTTTAGGAAAGACAGAAGTTAATAGTAAAAAGGTTATAGTTTAGCCTCAACGATCAAACTCTCCTACTCAAGAAAAGGAAGTTGCATCCCACTTCTTATGAAAAAAAGGGAAGAAAAGGGCAGATTCTTCACAGTTTATTTTGACCCTGATCATGATGAAAAATAGATGATTGACCACAACAGGACAGCTATCCTTGCTTCCACTTGGCATTCTATCAATAGTTCTATAGTTTTAGCATGGGAAAATTAATTCAGATCCAAAGCTAATAAAATGGCTAAGTGCCAAGCCAAGACCACACACCAACAACCGTGTTCAGTTTTACAGATGTTGACTTTACAAGCTATAAATTGCAGTACCTGGGGACCAGGAAAGCCACCAACTGGCCACCCTAGAGGCCATTTAACATCCTTCTGCAATAGGGTGTACTCTTGCTCAAGGCCATACCTATTTTCCACAAGATTGAAATTTGAGCATCAGATCGAACAGATGGAAAAGAGGTAATTATCAACCAACAAACCAATAAAGAAAGGGTTGCAGCGTAGAAAGATACCAGGTCTCTTCAACAGCAACATCAGGGTGACTGAAGATCTTGGCAGCAGCACACCTCTTATTTGTGGGAATTGGTACTCCCCCAGGAGTGTAGGCATCACACATTACCTAAAAACCAATTGGGGTTTTAGACAGCAATTGAAGGACGCCATGAATGCAATTCCCAATTAAAAAAAAAAAAAGACAAGAATGCAAATTGCATAGTTTATAGAAACTCACAAGAATATTCTTGCCCCCTCTGAAAGGATCCTTGAAAATTGCTTGAGGACTGTTTGATCATATTTCCAAAAAATAAGACAGCCCGCGTCAATTCATGCACCAATAATCGACTAGTTAACAAGCGAAATTGCTGACATATGACTAAATGATAAAGTGCTAAACATTGCTCATGAAGGAGATAAAGCAGAAAACTCACTATAAAATCACTTCACTGTCCTCTCCAGGAGCCTGGTTTGTGCTGGAACCATCATAGTTCCACGTAGGAAGTTTTGAAGGATTATTAACAGGACCAGAGAGAGTCTATAACATCAAAAGTATCTAAAGTTAAGCAGAGCATGTACGGCGAAGATCACCAACAGTAGTAACAACTTGTGCTCTTGTCAACTACTTGTGCACAGAGTTACTTACCCTTGCTTTGCTCCTCATGTCCATCCCAGATCCCCCAATCCTATTCAATCAAACAGTACACACGATAAGAATTAGCATAGTAAAAGGCATCCTCTAATCTCAGGGTTTAAAACAAAATAGCATGCATCAGTTGAATAATTTAATGGAAGCTAAAACATAAACCAGCCAGAATCCTCAGATATAAGGCCAAGAATGCACGAGAAGGATAGAAAAAAAAAGTAACTTGGAAAATACATAATGTTCCACTCCCAACAGTAAAAGTCAAAATCATATAACTGGAAAGCGTAAACAAATGACAAATCTATGAACGTATAAACCCGGCGGAATTCCTATCTTCTATTGAACAGATCCACAAAAGGCAATCACAAGTGAAGCCTCGGTCAGATATTTCAGTGATTCCCCTTGGTCTAGCATCCTTTCCGTGTAAAAAAAATTTCAAACTCGCACAACAGAGGAAAGACTCCATTTCCAGGCTCAAGTTTCGAAAACTAAAACGGAAGAAACAAAAGTTTGAAGAAATACAATACCTCAAAGAGGGAAAAGAAACAAGCAATCACACGTGAAGAAACCAAACGAACGACCGCCATCTTCAAATAAGAAGCGATGACCACCGAGCGCCTACAGGAACCAACATCTACGAGACTCCTTACACATATACACAACATGAAAGCGTCCCAGAAAAAAGCCCAAGAATCCAAATTCAGCAGCATCGCCTTCCTTTTCCACCCACAAACCAAAAAGGGTCCGCGAGATCACAGACGAGCAACGCACTGGCAAAGTCTAGGCCCCGAGCCAGATAGGTACACAGAGCACAGACGACGAAAGGAAGCATTTTCATTGTACGAGAAAAGAGTCGAGCGTGGGTGGGACTGAGGATGGCTGACCATATGTACTCGGCGATGACCTTCTCGGTGCAGTCGGAGAGGTTGAGGCTGATGAGATCGGAAAGCAGCGACATTTTCACCGAACCACTCCACAAAAAGATCCAAAACGAAACACTCTGTTCTCGCGCTCCCGCTCTCTGCTCAACTGGTTTTGCAGGGGAATGTGTGGACGGAGGAGAAAGCCCCGTCGTCTTTATATAGCGCGCCAGGCAAAACCGTGGTTGAACTCGCGCGAGTTTCCGGCCCCAAAAAATATTGATGAAATCAAAAATTAATTTCGGCTTTCGTAATTTAATATATTTTTGCAGAATGCTGATTTCAATTTACTCAGCATTAATTTTTATTTTGTTGCTTTCTTATTGGAATTCTGGGAACGGAGGCGGGACCACTGACGTGGACAATGGCTTAGGTAGGGAGAAAGATTCCATTCGGATTCCATGATGTAAAGTGTGCCCACCGAGTAACCGTTAATCCAGTGAGATCTAACCCTTCAACTCGAGATCTAACCCTTCAACTTGTCCAAGGATCCTGACCAAAAAAAAAAAAAAAATTGTCCAAGGATCACTCACTCGTGCCGCTGAAGCGTGTTCAAAAGTTGTTAAAAGCTTTAATCGTTTATTAACTCAATAAAGTCACAAAAAACTTTAAACTATACTTGTTATAATGTATTTATCTTAATTTTTTTTGTGAGAGAAATTTTATTTTAATTTCATGACGTAATGTGTATATTTATCGGTAAACGCTAATCCATTGAGATCTTATCCTTTAACTTGGGTAAGGATCACATGCATGTCCATGTCGGGACATTGAAGCACGTGAATGTCAAAAGTTGATTAAAGGATTGCTTATGAACTTCTATGGAAAAAGCCACGCAGAGAAATTCAAATTATACTTACAGTTACTATCCATCGAAATTTCGTTGACGAGCACTATTAAAAATCTTGTGCAATTGAGCCCATAAATGACAGAAAGCAAAAGCATGCTTATGTGCGCACTCATGTGGCGACAATATATTAACCCATTGTATGTTTTTCTTATCTTGTTTTCTTTTTCTTTCTTTTTTTTCACTTCCTCCTATTTTTTCTTCCTTGGTTTGGCAACGGTGAGGACAGTAGAGACAACAATGGTAAGGACAGCAATGACAGCAAAAGCAAAGGAGCAAGGGGAAAAACGAAAAAAATCTTTTTCCAGAGAATAAATGTGTGGTGTAGGCTTAAATTTGAGATTTTTAATATTATAAAATAATTTTATGATAAATATATCACATGAATATAAGTATAGATTTTTTATGTCGCAAAAAATAGTTTTGCATGAACATATCGAACACATTAACTGCAACGAGCCTATAACTACGACTCTTATAGATTAAGTGCTTGAGAAGCTAAAGTCAACTCTTCAGCTATTAAAACCCAACGCTACGTTTGAGAAATGGGAGATGAGAAAATTCGGGTATAAAATTTTTTTAAAAAGAAAGTATTCAATTTTTTGTGGTTAGAGAGACGGGTGTTAAAAAATCAAACAAAAAAACTCAATGGATAAGATGGAGCAGAACCCGATTGGTATCATGTCAGAAAAATTCGATCCAAAAATTTAAACCGATAAGTGGAGAGAGATCGCATGTAAATGAAAAGCACAAAAATCCCATAGTCAAGCGACGTAAGATATTTCAACAAGGAAATTCAAAAACCCCCCTCAATTTCAAATGCGGCCTAAAAGTCTAAGAAGCTATTTGTCGTGTCCATCGTTGGAAACAAATGGGGGAGATTGGTGTTTTGCCGGAAATTTCCACGTTCGGACTCTTTCAATCCTCAGTCTGAAATGGAAGCATATGCTAAAGGCGTCCCATTTGACATGTTGGTCTTGGCTTTTTGATGATAACTGCTAAAGCGGATGCTTGGCGCAGGATGCTCTTCTAGATAGAATGCCTCCCTCCTCATCGTTACGCCTAAATTCATTGGTCTCTTTTGCACATTCTCTTGACTTTTTTGATCGACCATCCAATGGCTCCTGCGATCCACTCGCTGGATTGTGGTCATGGGGGGCTGTTCCTATCCGCACTCGAAACGAGATTTTATTCCATGTTTAGGGGATTATAATTTCGGACATCGTGGATTTGCAAGTGAAAAAGGTACTTCGCAGGGGCAACGCCCATGTCGATGCCCGCTTTTTCGAACAAAAAGGGGTCGTCACTCGGGTTGCACGCGTGTTCATAGTCCTCTTTTCAAAGTGCCCGTACGGTCCGGACCACCCGCTCTTGAGCATTTCGCTTTTTAGAAGCACGAATTCATTCACTTGGATGATTATCTGATATCTGTGAGCGGGAAGATCATCGCGTTCGGGATCAATCAATTGCCAGGTATCATCGCGTTCAAACCACGAACTGCCTCTTCTAATTTGGCATTCTTAAGATAATTTGACTCTAAATTGTTCTTTTTAGCCTCGACGCAAATCATGCGTTCTTTTAACACGCCGGTGAGTAGCCTAAACATGCTTAATAATATCCCAGCTGACCTTAAATTGATGACAAAAGCCACTCGAATCCTAATTATCATTGTTTACCGGTACAGACGTGCTTGAAAAGACAATGTTGTCGATTGAAAATGTCAAACTTCACCCACAATTCGAAGCTGTTCTTGAATCCCCTGATCATCCTCTCCCTCGAATCAGATTCCTCATTCGCGTGCAGCATGACCGCACGGCTAGGTGCAGAGTCTCTCTGGATCGTCGAAAGGGCGACATGCAAAGCATTATTTTAAACCGCACCTGCAGTTTCAATGTCGTCACCCGTGCGAACTGCGTTGGCCGCATTTGTCAACGTTAAACCCTGCCCATCATCCCTTACGGTGGTTTGTAATTTTCGGGTTGATGAACCATCCTGCCAACCCGGGGGACTAAACACGTGCCCAAACTCGGGTCGGGTGGTCTAAACAGAAGACTGTTTCCTTTGGCAGTGTGAAGAATCGATCATGTGCTGTATGCCTAATTTACACACTTGTTCGTTCCTTAACTAAAGTCAACTCTATATGATTTGAGCCTAATTTTTTCCCACGATTGTGTATGTATCCATTTCATTGCGACCTTATGACAGATGATATAGTTTTAGAGCTGTCGTAGTTTTACCTCGACCAACCTAGATGCCATTGACATTCGAGCTTTCATCTTGGTTTAAGTCGTGCTCCCATTTAAAAAAAGAACAATTTAGAGTCAAATTATCCTTATTTGTTATATTTTTTTTTTTTTTGGGAGTCTTTTAAACGCCACAAAGGTCGCCAGAGGGGGGTGATTAGAATATCTCCAGAGGGCAAGTCCACTCTCGATTTCATCAATACGGTACTTAGGAAACTGCAAATTGCTATTTAACAAACCTCGCGAACTTATAATCTCGACGCAGATCACTTGATTATTCAAAGGTTTAGGTCGCCGGCTGATTCGCTACGTCTGGTCCCGGCACCGCATTCATTGCATTCGCCTCAAAGAAAAGCAATCGATGTTGAGTAATTTAATCGTCGTTCGAGCTTGTTGTGCCTTTGACAATGCACCAAGCGAAACGCAACCCTTGGGGGTACCGTGATGCGATCTGGCAAAAGAGATGTAGGCGTTCTCGCGACAGTATAGTTGAACGATATTGTGAAGGACAAGATAGACAGCTTGCCTCTGACGTTACGGAATTGCACGACCAAATGCAATCTGTCAATCAAATTCCAACTCCGAGATGTCATTAGCTTTATAGGAAAATACTCTGGCTTTCGTTTTATCGATTCGGTTTGTTCAAACTATCTACAGTCATTGATCGTGGTAGTTGACTAATAAATTAATAGATAATGTTGAAGATCCTGATAATTGCGATCAAATGTCTAAATGTATAAAATTATGAACTAATTTCCATTCATTGATGAAGTTAAAAAACCAATATACGGAGCTTTGAACAATCATGAATAGGCATTCTTAGCTAATTGCTCTCTCAACATTGAAGCCGTTGATGAGCTAGATTTGTCCCCCTAAGGGTCGTGCAACCTTAGGTGAGGCTCACTAATGTTAGATCTAGCGTGCGATAGTCAAATTTAATCTAATGTCGCCAGTGACATTGTACTAGGTGGTTGGTGATGAAGGTATTTTCAAAATTTTGAATATTTTGTGAAGACCAAATTGGAAAAAAAAAGTATTAGCATTCTAGAAATACTAAAACCCAAAGTTCCTATGGATTGCCTTGGATTAGGGACTTTGGAAATGTAAGACATTTTCCCAAAGCTCTACTAGAAAACTTGCCAAATGCTCAGCATTTGGCTACGGAGTTTTAGGAAAGTCAATTCCCAAACGTGGCCTAGATCGTGCACCAAGGAATAGGAACACGCTAGAAGATACATGTAGTATATATCAGAGGTGGCAAAAGTTAAAGGCATTTTTAGAGATTTGGATTAAGTAACCTCCATTGAAGGCCACAACATAAGAAATTTTTTTTTAGAATAAACTTTCCATTTTAAATAATAGTTAATATTATGAAAAACTTCAAATTTATACTTGTGATAAATTTATCCCAAATTAATTTTCAACTATAAAAAAAATTATAAACTGATATATTTGTGATAAATTTACCATATGATAGTTTTTGTTGAATTGGAGTAACACCATGAAAAATCACAAATTAATATATTTATGACAAACGGACTGTAGATATCTAAATTAGTATATCCATTAACTGTTACGTGTTGTCCAACTAAAAAATTTGCCAATAAAATTTAACAAAAACTAATAAAAGGTAAATTTATCATAAGCATATTAATTTTGATAATTAGTTTGTGGTAAATTTGTCATAGGTATACAAATTTAAAGTATTTTCATGATATTAACCCTTTAAACAAAACTTTATGAATGTGATTCAGCACCTATATTGGAATGATATATTAAAAAGGAGACTACTAAATTAATATTTTTAACTTTAAAAGGGATACTGGGAAAAGAAAAGGAAGAGGAGGTTCCTATTTGAGTGAAAAACCAATTTGCAAGCTATGAGCAACTCTATTGCTGGGTCTACAAGTCTACGCCGAACTCCACCCTAGATTTTCTTGAAGTAGGAAGCAAGGATCTGTTGCGAAAGGTAAAATACTACAAGGGCGAAGACCCTTATTGCAGGCAAGAAGAAGAGTTGTAACTTTGACTTCCACTAACAGGTTCCATCTTCCTCTTCTTGTCCAAGCCTGGACTACCAAGTCGTTAGCCGATCGTACAATAATATTAATGGCTTCTCCACTATCTTTCCATGCACGATCTACATCATACTTTGGCCTTGATATGATGGTGGGAGCCAGGAGTCTGTCCTTTCCTATGTAGAATCGACTCTTTTTGGACTGATCTCAACTTTAGTCTCGTCCCTAGCCTTGTTTGAAAATTACATGAACTCTTGTAGGACCAGCCTCACTACCTGGAAAGGATTTGGAGTTGCTCGAGCATGTAATGGCGCATTCCTATAAACACCGCAATCTAATTAGAGAATTATTACATAAAGGGTGAAGAGTTTGCAATCTAAGCCTATTTGTTGTGCAAATTGCCTTGGGTCAAGGAAGTGATTTACAATCTCCTCACGCGATGTGAAGTTCCGAGTAGACGAGTTAGTGCTCCATGGGCTGTCTCTCCATAAAATTAGGGCAAGGGACAGTTTTTTTTTTTTTTTTTTAATTTAAAAAAAGCAATTTATAGGCATGAAAAAATTATACATGGACGAATTTCACATAAAAAAGAAGAAGATCCTAACGCTTTGATTATCTTAGCATTCCCTCTTTAAACCCGGTATTGATAGGAAGACCCTGTTATGGACGAGTAGAGCAACTCAATTGGTTGTTGAGAGTATTTCGATGTATGCTTTGCAATCTAATCAATTGCCAAGAGACACTTGTGATAGGCTTGATTTAGCTATAAGAAAATTCCAACGGGATGTTTCAGTGGAGGAGAAACAACCTTAAAATCAATGTATGATGTGTCATCACTTTATTTAATTTGCAAAATCATAATACGTACCTTACCTTTAAAATGCATCTCAATCAACCATTTTCTTATTCTCCATGTAATAATACACCATCAGCCCCATCGGATCGACATCAATTCGCACCGAATTCATTCATTCGAACTAGACACGGGTAGCTTGTAGAACATCACTACCTTCCAAACTCAACAAGCACGTACATCCTCGCACATGTCGCTTGCAAAGTCCTTACGTGAGGAGGAACAGGCCATTTTACGCTCTACGTGGACACCTAGGTTCTTGTCCACGGCTAGTTCGGGCAAAGCTGGGGTTTTCTTTTGAACTAGTGGCCACAGTTTCTTGACATGTTGATATTTCTTTCCGTCCCATTGGCGAAGGAGAGGAGAAGATGAGGTGATTAGAGCATCTTTAAGTGGAGTCCATCGTAGGACTATCGGACAAGGGTTCATTTTCCCATGAGTCATGCCGTGTCGTGACTGGACCTCTTGCATGTTTGGATGGATTCTGCATAGACTTGCATGGAAGTCCTCTCCCCCGGATTGCGAAGTGGCTCATGCCCTGCATTATTGGGTGGGGGATGAATCGACCGAACCCTGACTCGGCACCCACCATTCAAACGCTGGATTTGTTTGGGACAAAATCCCGATGCAGTATGTGGTCGCGAACATGATCAAGTATCTCTATCTTCTTGAAGAATCGAAACAATCACCGGTGCTTGAATTGATGCGCGATAACATGTCTGTTTGTCCAGTGAAAGAGAGACAGATTCTTCGTTTGGTTTTGCCGAGATGTCCTTGATCGAACCATTTATTTCCAATTTGCTGGATAAGATTAGATTCTGTTTGTATGGGCTTGGTGGATCCTAAGGTGAGAACAACTTGTGGATAGGAATCCAACAATTGGGATGCAATGCCTCACCTTTAATGGTGCAAATTAGAGCATCATTTCCATGGTTTTATGGTGCGGTAGTGGCCAAAAGTTCCCCAACGGGGGAATTTAAATTTAGGCCAATAGAATATATTGTTGAATACAAGTTAGATTTAACCTTACGTCCGATGCACCTAATCCATCTAAAGTGCTTAACCTGAAGAGGTACATATAGAAAATTCGATATGATCGGTGAATATGTTTGTGGGTGCATGCGTTTTTGGTTTATACAATAATTTCTCCTAATTAAGTAACGAAACTTCACATGAAAGAAGATGTGGGTCAGAATATCGGGATTTCCTATTTTTAGAAGCCAATTGAGTTGATAAGAATGACCACTATTAACAAATAATGATCATTTCTAAAAAGTACGGGAATTTTTTCCCAATTAGGAAAAAAACACACGAATGATTTCAAAATAATTATTTAGGGACCCAATCGGTGACATCATATTAATGAAAGAGAAAAGATTAGAGAAAACTCATCGCTTATAACACGCAGCGACCAAAAAAAAAAAAAAGAATTGAGAGAGAGATCATGCCAACCAACAAATCTTCGATGACATTAAATTCACAGAGAGAAAGAGTTCATACCACCCAGCAATCTTTCACGATGTTAAATATATGTCAATTTTATTAATTAGATAAGTTCACGAACATACAATGATGATTTCTAAAAAGTATGGGAACTTTTTCTCAATTAGGAAAAAAACACACGAATGGTTTAAAAGTAATTATTTAGGGACCCAATCGGTGACATCATATTAATGAAAGAGAAAAGATTAGAGAAAACAGAAAAAAAAAAAAGAATTGAGAGAGAGAGCCCGAATAAATATAGCCGGAGGACCGGTCCAGTAAACTCAAAATGCTCGATCATTTAAAATCAACGGCCCACGGGCCTCAAAACTTCGTCTTCATACCCGATCCCGAATCCAGTGGCCCGGCCCAGTAACCCAAAAGGCTCGATCCAATCATTCAAAATCAACGGCCCACGGGCCTCAAAACATCGCCTCCACACCCGGTTCCGAATTTTTCCCGCCCGAATTCGAAAAACAAAATCATTCTTCTCCCTGGAAAGTGGAAACGGAATCTGAAAGTAGTCTCGTCCTCGATCCTCGACGAAGAAGAAGAAGGAGGAAGACGACGCCGACGATGGGCGACGGAGCCGCGGAGGGAGACGAGCAGCTGATGCGCAAGAAGATCGCCAAGATCCTCGACGAGACCCGCGCCTCTCACGCCACGCACAACCGGAAGCTCAAGGAGCTCGCGGCCCTCCGGTCCCACCCCAACTTCTTCGCCTCCTTTTCCGGAACCCTAGTCCCCCTCTTCAGCTTCCAGCAGCGCAACCCGTCCGCCGAGCGCATCGTGCGGTTCGTCGCGGCCTTTGCCGGCGCCCGTCCCCCAAAGCCCCCTCCTCCGGAGGATGCGACGGTGCCTTCCTGGAGAAGTTCCTCGGTTTCCTCCTCGTTGCCGCCTCCGCCTCCAATAAGACGGCAAGGTTTCGCGCTTGCCAGATCATTTCGGAGGTAACGAATCGGGAATCCGGTCCCCCTGAGAAGCAATATTTTGATTTGAAGTTACTTTAGCTGAGAATTACTTGGACGGAGAAATGAATTTAGGATCGAGTGATATTTGCGAGGTAGGAACACGAGGGGATTACCCGTTCGAGCATTTTTGAGATAATACTAGATTGTTTAATTTGCTACCATTGAATTTAGATTTTTAATTTGTATTTTTGAAGCATGTATTTCGGCAAGAAAAAATTAACAAAGGATGTTTCTCTAAGTTTACTGTCTTATTCAGTTTTCCTGAGGAAATTCTTTCTGCAAATCATGTTCTGGTAAAGGATGCAGGTTCTAATATTGATTTGTCATTGTAGATTATATTACGACTTCCGGATGATGCAGAAGTGGATGATCAAGTGTGGGATGAGGTGATAGAGGGCATGATTCTTAGAGTTAAAGACAAGGCCCCTGGAGTCCGAATGTTTGCAATTAGAGCTCTTTCGCGTTTTGTGAATGATTCCGAAAATACTGATATCCTCGATTTGTTCCTCGAAGCAATTCCACTGGAGCCCAGTGCGGTGAGATATGTTCATTCTTATTTTAGCTAATTCTTTTGGGCTTTGCTATTGAAGATGGAGGTCAAGATAACTCATTTGCACTAGCTGAGAGGTTGCAGAACTAACAAGTATTTGATACCGTTGGGCAATAAAGAGACATTGACCCAACGGCAGCTTCACTTGGCTAGTACAAGCAGTAATCCTGGTGAATTATTCACATCATTTTTTGTTAGATGGTGACATGAGAGATGTAACTTGCCATCAAATGGTGGCAATTATTAAGGCAAAATTCTTCTTTTCTGGGGGCATTGCTAAGTTGCAATCATAATCACTGCTCTATCAGTTTTTGAAGACTAGTATATAAAGAAATTAAGTGGTATCTTTTTTCCTTTTTTTTTCTCCTTATTGCTACTAATTGTGGTCCTCCACGCCCATAAGCAGGAAGTTCGAAAGACGTTGGTGCTATCGCTGCCACCATCAAATGCAACTTCGCAAGCAATAATTGATTGTACCTTAGATGTGAGTGATTCAGTACGTAAAGCAGCCTACTGCGTTTTGGCTAATAAGTTTCCCCTCCAAAGCCTTAGGTAAGTTCTTGTTTTTATCTCTTGATATTTCTGTTATTCTTTTTTTTATCTCCCTTATCTCCATAGTTACCCAGCATTGTAAACAATATTAATTGCAAGCTACTGATCAAATTTGGTGCATTTTCTGGTTATGAGATCTTTAGTATTTCCGTTGACTGTGCAAGATTGTTTCTTGCATCAGTTGGCTTCCGGAGGCATGCAAATATAATGCTTCTGTTGTATTATTATGTAATTAACATAAAATGCACTTAACTAGTTCCCTTGCTTTTTGTGTTTTTCATTTCTTTGTTTTCACTATTCTAGTATTAAGCATCGAACAATAATTCTCCGGAGGGGGCTTGCTGACCGTTCGGTTGCTGTTGCAAAGGAGTGCCTTAAGTTAATGAGAGATGAATGGCTCCTCAAATGTTGCCAGGGAGACCCCATTGAACTTTTGAAGTATCTTGATGTTGAGACTTATGAATCAGTCGGTGAGTCAGTGATGGAGGCTCTGCTGAAAGCTGGATTTGTAAAGATCCATGAAGATCAAAGCATTCAGAACTACATAGGATCACACTCCGACCAAACTGAGGCTGGTAGGCTTTTAAGATATTAATGGATATTTCAAGTGATTATTTTGCAGTCTCTACTCATACAACCCTCATATATGCATCTTTTGCTCTTTCCATTTGAGTAAATGTGATATTTCTCATAATTCATATCAGGGTATTTGGGTCCATGGCCATAGTTTTTAAAGATCTCAACCTAGTCAAACATATTGAGATCCACTCCGCATGCTCCTTTTCTAGTGTTGGATTTCTGGAAATTGCAGTTATCAAGTTCCTCCTCTGGAGAAACAAATGTTTGTTTGGGAATCTAAAATTGTTCATGAATTGTTCATTGACAAATGCTTAAAGTTTTGTACTTCACATAAGTTAGTTGCTCAATTTATAACGGAATTAAATAATAAAATTAACCCTCATTGAGAGATGTGCAAAGGAGTGTCCTTTTGGTTTTTTTAAGTGCATGCGCACACACATATTTTCATATATAGACAAGTTGTGCAAAGTGAAGTTGAGCATACTGAGTTTCACTTACAGTAACTCATTGTTTTGAGATTTAATTGAAACCCTAAGTCTTATAGGATGCAAACAGTTTAAGGCATATCTGGATAAGCTTTTATTTTTGTCCTTTTCTTGATCCAAATCTTGTGACGGATGTACTTTGACCTTTTCTTAGCCTGTAATATCTGAAACTTTTGCAATATTATAAACTTTGACTCGTATATTCACCTTTAATTTTTTTATAATTTGTATAATATTTTTGAAAAATTGGAGGGAAACAGCTAGTGTTACTTTTGCCTTTTGCTGAAGCATAAATAAACACACCCTTAACTAGTTAGGCAGCTATACTTGATTACGTCAATTTGGACTTGTTGACAATGCCTGCACTGTCCCTAGTGTTTGGGTTAAAATATTGGTTCATCAAGCATGGAAAAGGTCTGAAGAAGCCCTTTTATCAACTTAGGTTAATCATCCAGCTTGTTGCTTAGCTATTGAGACTCTTCACACTTGTACTTTCATCTATTCTCTTGTTACAATATAACTTAGAAGCTCCTGTGGGGACCCCATATTTGATACCACTGCGGTTTCTAAATTCAGGGGAATTATCTGCTGGCACCCAAAACATCAGACTTATGGAAGCAGAAGCTGCTCTTTATTGGAGGGTTGTTTGCAGGCACTTACAAACTGAGGCACATGTAAGGACAGGACCATGTCAGACTTTCTTGATATGCTCGATACTTAATTTTCTTTAGGAGGGGATGGGATTCCAATATTTCTACAATCTGTTGTTGAGAAAGTGTCTCTTTTATATCTATACTTTCTGATAAAAAATTTCCACTGTCAATTTTGCATCACTTTTGTGATTTTCAGAAGTGGAGTCCATCAATTCCTGGCATGTTTTCGGTAGATGTAAACAGTAGCTACTTAGATCTCAGATAAATGGATATTAATAACCTATACTCAATTCTAATTTGAGTTAACTTGAACATGCATATGGAAGTGGAGCTTCCAAACACTGCATTTTTTCAGAAACATATGTTTTGGTGACCTTTGGACTATATATTCTACTGCAAAAGAAGACTATTCTTGTATTATAATGTTGTGAAGGTATCCAAGGGTTGGCATTTTTAATGAACTCTGGAAAACTTGCATAGGCGTTGCATGCCTTAATCTTAAATAAGCATTGTATTGTGTTAATATCTTGCAATGAGAATGAATATTTTCCCACTTCATGATGTTAGCTCATCTTCCAATGGAACTATATAGATTTTCATTACGTGCTTAAAGACTAAGCGCGTCATATTTTCTCTCAGGAAAGTTTCAAAGCCATCATACCTATTTGAATTAAATATTAGCACTAGATGTGCTAATTCTCTAAGTCTTATCCCAAACTGGTGGAGTAGACATGCTGTACAGCTCTGTTGCTGTAATAGCATCTTCTTTCATATTTAAGACTGCCTATTTATGAATTGTTTTACATCTTTACAATGATATTTCTTTTTTTGATGATTATACACTTGGAAAGATTTTCTGCTTACTGCTGGTTTGGGTTTTCCAGACAACGTCAGATCCCTGAGAATCAATGAATAAGCATTTTCTCAGTTCAGTTTTTCCCTGATACAACATGAGTTGTCTCGTAGTTTGACTGTCACATGAGAGAATGTTTGAAGTGAAGAAGCTGTATTATAGAATGAGGTATTACTAAAATAGTAGGTAACATGTATAAAACACTTGCTGATTTGTGACTTGTGGTGGTATACTTGCTCTTCTCGCTAGAGTAGTAGGTTTTTTGGGGTATGCTCAAGCAACACAATCAATTTTTATCGGTTGAATTTGTTAGAAAAAGCCTAGTGTTATTTTGGTGAACATTCTAACCAATTCAAAGTCAGATCAGTAGCTACTTGCTGTTGATGGTTAATGAAATTTAATATGTAGTGCTCTACATTTGGTCAAACTCTTATATTCCTTGGGTTTATGACCTCTCTCGACAAATCTTATGTATTATCTTATTTCTCTTGGAGTCGCAACAATTTGCTTGGGTTCCATTTCACCTTCTGAGACTTATGGCAATTATTTTGAAACAGGAAAAAGGTTCTGAAGCTGCTGCAACAATGGGCACTGAGGCGGCAGTGTATGCAGCAAAAGCTTCGGATGATAATGACCTACTAGAGAGAATACTTCCTGCAACTATATCTGACTACATCAGCTTAGTCAAGGTTCATATTGATGCAGGTAGGAAAGTTAATTGCATTATACATGAGGGAAGTTTGTTTCATGTATATATATTTTGATTTGTTTGTCCTTTTCAGGGCCAAACTATCGGTTTGCTTCTCGGCAGCTATTATTGGTTGGTGCTAGTCTTGATTTTTCCGACACTACAAATAGGAAATTTGCCAGAGCCTTTGTGCAAGAGTTACTGCAGAAGCCTGTTGAACATGAATTAGATGATGGAGGAAACATGGTTGCCATAGGAGATGGTATAAATCTTGGTGGAGACAGAGAATGGGCTACAGCAGTTACTGGTTTGGCCAGGAAAGTCCATTCTGGTGCTGGTGAATTTGAAGAAGTTTTCTCTCAGGTTGTAGAAGAACTTGCTCAGCCTTGCAGGGAAAGAGCTGCTGACTTTCTACTGTGGATGCATTGCCTTGCTGTGACTAGCCTTCTTCTAGAGAATTCTAAATCATTCCGCTGGCTTCAAGGCAAGGCTATTGAACCTGAAGAGATACTTCGATCCTTGCTGCTTCCAGGGGTGAGAATTAAGCAGAAGCTTCTCCTATATAATTTGCTCATCTCCATCGACTCATTCTTTTCAAGATTATTGCACCTATTGCTAAGGACTTAAGCCAAAATGTATTTGAAAGCAAAACGGTTTCTGGGTGACATCAGGAGTTTGGGTCTAACTCAAAAGGCATCTTGTACAGTTTAAATTTTGTAAGAGTAACTTGCATTACTCAGACTAAGCTGATTCAGTTGTGTATATGTTTAAATATGACAACGCTGAGAAATCTATATTGTTTAAAAAGTTACAGTCTAGGTAGTGGCAATTGTGACTTGGAGATGATGGAACCAAACTTATAAGTTTGGTTATTATTGGGGAAGGTGGAGGATGATTGATGTTGACTGTGATATCTTGCCTCCCTAAGTCTTGTGCTGTCTATGCCCATAAAAAAGGGAAAAAACAGTTCCAAGCTACCCTTTATCCATCTAATATTGTCTATATATGACTTTGTATTGGTCAGTGTCATACTTTCGGAAAAGAGTTCTTACATTTTCTTGAGTTTGATTTGCAGGCGAAGCATGTTCACTTGGATGTGCAAAGGGTTGCTATCAGATGTCTTGGTCTCTTTGGGCTGTTAGAGAGGAAGCCGAGCGAAGATCTTGTAAAGCAATTAAGGCTATCTTTAATCAAGGGTCCTCCTCCTATTAGCAGAGAGGCTTGTAGGGCCTTAGTCGATTTGATGATGTGGCATGGTCCACAAGAAATCGACAAAGCCCAAGGAAATGATGATTCAACACAGTTTGAAATCCAAAAGGTGGATTCTCTGCCCACCAATGGTTCAGACATGGAGGAAAGGGTGAACAGTGATGTACTTAGTCTCTTATGTGGTGGATTTGACAGAGACAACTGGGCGAAAGTTGTAAATGATGAAAATGAGTCAATTTGTGCTGTTCTTGGTGAGGGGTTTGCAAAGATGCTTCTCTTAAGTGACAAGTATCCAAGCATATCAAAAAATTCACAAGCTTCTGTGCTAAGGAGACTTATCTGCTTGTATTTTAGCAATGAGAGGAAGGACCTGCCGAGGTATACCGGTTTTAAACCTCATGATTTTCATTGTCATCCCTTTCATCCTCCTTTATTTCACGTTACACCCTCTTTACTCTATTACTTTTGTTACCTGCTAGGTTGAGACAATGTTTGTCAGTCTTTTTCGATCATTATCCAGCTCTCTCTGTACATAATAAGGCAAGTTATGGATCCTCTTAGAAAGTTTCGAGCTTCTTCATTGAATTACTGCTTGTGTCCAGGGGTGTTGCAGCTCTTTTCTTATGAGTAGATAGTTATCTCCCTAAATGCAGGAAGTCTTATGCAAGGCTTTCATTCCAGTTATGCGATCAATGTGGCCAGGGATCGATAACAATACCGGAAATTCTCCATCAGTGGTGTCTAACATGCGGAAACGTGCTGTCCAAGCTTCACGTTATATGCTGCAAATGATGCAAACTCCCATATACCCAAAGGAACAGGATGGTAATCTAAATTCTGCCGAGGCCACAAATGACTTTGCGCAGTCCAATCTGGAGCATGGGGAAGAGGGCCTTGCCATATGCATAGCGGCAGAGGTAAGTTTCTCAATTGCATGATTACCATCATATTTCAATGCTAGGTTCGAACGTTAAGAGGCATTTAGCACGTTGACTTTTTAATAGAACTTTTATGGCCAGTGACTAAGAGGATTTCCTCAAAATTATAATTTTTGCGGCTGCTGACTAGATTGATTTTCTAATTGTCATTTCATTATGGGCGATGAATTATTTTAACAGGACCGATCCCCTAGTTATCCGTGTTTTTAATGACCCAGAAAGAGCTCAAGCAACTCACTATGTCCTTATCCGAGCTATAGGCAATAGGTGTCTAATTCCTAGATAACTTTGCTCTTGACATTGCCCTCAGGTATCTTAAATTCTCGTCCTCCCAATCTTATATGTTTTCTTGATTTTCTTAAGGTTGCTCGTTTCCCTGGGAAAAAGACGGCTGCTGAGAGGTCATATGTTGCGGCACTTTGTAGAGTACTCGTGTTGCTGAACCTGGGTTCATCAGATCAAGAAGCAGTGAAGTTGCTGAGGAGTCTTTTAAACCATGCGTTGGTAATTGTGGCAGCAGAGAAAGATCTTGTGAAGGATATGAAGCAGACCTCTGAACGTCTGAAGGCACTAGATAGACATCCAGATCAAGAACTTTTGCAGGAACAAGCTGATGTTATATTTGGTGAGGACTAATGACCTTAGTCAAACAATTTTTGAGAACTTTTTGCCCAGTTTCGAATGGTTTCTGGAGATCATGGTGGTGATTCTCTAGTGGGCAACAGCAAATAATGCTTTGTGTGCAGTAGAACTAGTTTGACCGGTACAATACTGCTTTGTGTATGATGCAGAGAGTTTGGGAGTGGACTTCAAGCTGGATGTCAATAATCTCGTTGCTGTGCCACAAACACCAGTCCCATGCTCAACCAGGGCGACCCGTACAAGGAGGCGAGTGAGGCGTGAATCATCATCCTCTGATGATGAATCTTCACCAAACACTGTTGCCCCTTCTGTTCCCACCACAGTTGGTGCCCGTTCTCAGAGAGCAAGCAAGACTGCTGCTCTTTCAAAGATGACCGCTAATAAAGACATCAGGATCGACGAAGAGGAGGGTGAAGAAAGTTCGGACTTAACATCTGAGGAAGAATCTGATGATTCCGAGGAAGACGCGTCATGAAGTAGACTCGCAGTGCATTTATTAATCAATCAAAATTGTCTGTGTTTGGTTTACTAGAATGTGCATTATATGTGTTATCGGATTGGTGAATCTGTGTATATTGCAAAGAGATGGGTTTGTAATAGCTACCTCACGATCACGATGAGCAATTCCTTTTGCGTGTATGAACTTATTTCACTACTTAGTTACCATGTCGGTAGCTTATTCCCTCTTCTAGAGAGGTCAATGAATTTGAATAGTCTGATGTGATACTGTCTACTATCAGTGATACGGTTCTTTGCGCATGCCCGATAAACAGAAGGTGCATTGTCTGCGGTTGCTAATACCTTCATGTATGGACCTGTCTACACAATGAGGAAATATTCGAAACGGACATGATGCCTTGTAAGGTGTTGGGAGACCGATAGCGGTCACTCTCGTGCTCGTGTCTGACGTATGTGCTTTACTCTCACAAGCAGAATCTCCATACGTCTTCGTCTGCTTCTGCAGAAACCCTCGCTGCTTTGGCCCTTTTGTCGACCCCTTCATCTGCTTACCCAATCTACAAATATGTGCTTTCTCTGCCTGGCCACTCAATCAGGCCTGCTCAGATCTGGTCTACTTCGCATAGAAAAGTGAAACGTGTTTCTTTAATCGTGGGCAGATTGGGATGGGAGTTTTCAAGCCCAGTAGGAGACTCGTGCCAGCCCTCTCATCGATCAAGTCTAGCAATGAGAGTGGCCAATTTGGGCAGGTTTGGCAATGCTGTTATTATGTCATAGTTGCTATCAAGAGAATTGTTATTGACTTTCCATACGTGAAGCTAAAAGAAAAAGAGTCAAAAAGACTTGTAATTATTGGTACCGTGTTTGCGATATGTCGTTGAGGAGCGACATACATTTCAAAGCAGCACCGAATCAATGAAGCCTAATTCCAACAAAAAATGATATGATGCTAGGATTTGGATAGATTCTTAACAATCTTTTATGTCTTGATGGCGTGTGATCGTAGCTTTGCTCGGAAAATTTGTAAAGGAGGTGAAGAAAATAAGAAGCTGAGTTTGGAAAGTAGAGTGAGAATTTGATATTTCCCCTTCCATAAAAACAGGTGGACACGTCGATTATGATGAGACGACATTCATGTCAATCACAATAAGAAAGGACAACTCTTTTTCCACGGCCTAAATTGCTTCTTCCAAAGGGTTTCTCTTTATATAAAAAGACTGAATTGCCCTTGAGTTTAGGCACTTTTGTTCCCTTGCGAGCGCCGATTTCGTAGATCCCTTCTTCTTCACGAAAGGTCGGCTGTTCCTACTTCCTCTTCTCTTTTCAAATTTTAGGTTTGCGCTGCAAGAGTGAAGATCCATCACTCCGTAATTTTCAAAGAAAGGCGCCTATTGAGAAAGGTGTTGTTTAGGGCTTACTTTAAAGATAAGAAAAACATCTATTTTGCAATTTAAATCAGACCCAAAATAGATAAATTAAAGTATATAATAACATGACGTGATCTCTCATTGCTTTTTTATCTATAGATGATGTTATATGTACACATGTTTCGTTCTGCGAAAGGCGAGACCATTTAGACCTTCTCTTTAGTGGGTCTGCAATCAACCCTTTCACACAAACTTGTGAACTTAATCTTATCCCTATCTTTAGATTTCATGCCTAAAAGCTTATCGCTGTTTAAAAAAGGCATAGCGGTTCAAGAACTCCTATATCGACTATTTCTCATTCCAGCAAACTCTCCCTTCCCTTTTCCCACTTGAGAATATGCTTCGGCTAGTTGCTTTGTTCCGTCACCATCGCTCTTCTATTGCCTTTTTCTTTATCAAAATCTCCTCATATCCGTCGTCTTCAATCCACATCAATCGTTTCAAAGTGGGGGTTAGTAGTTCTGATCCGCTCAGCTACAAAAGTAGTAAGTAGTGGTAACAGCCGTTTGAGGCGCCGTGGATTTTAGAGCCTCCCCCATCTAGAAATCAACAGGTGTAAGTGGATTTTACGCTCAATCATTTCTTGGATGTTACATGGAAATTGCAAGAAGTCGACCCCACTCAACCAACATGGATGTGACACATTGCTCCAAGCGAAATTTTCTCCCTGTTCTCATCATTTTGATCTGACGTAGTCGTCTGGCACGCCATTGGTACCCTCCAGTTGAACTCCGCGAACCAACTTGTCGTCGCGGTCCGGAAATTTAAGGAAAGGTTTTTGTCCTGGGGTTTCTGTTGGACGCATGGAGCAGCAGGATCAGCCGACATATCGCCGACCGCTCGTGATCCACGCAACCCCATTTTCCGACGTTTTCGTCTGCATGCGGACAACTGGGTTGGATAAGGAAAGACCGGCGCTCGCCACTTGGAAGATCGGATGCCAAAGTCCATTGGTTTTGTCTCCTCTTGGATAAAGGATTTGGGATATTTTTTAACAAGGAGGTTCGTGTGGATTTGTCACGCTTATCATCCCATCTCGTTTATGGATTATTATGTTTCATATGGAGTTACTTTTACATAAAGTTTCACCTTCTGAATTGGATTTTTCCATATTATCACCGTACCTTTTATGCTCGGTTAACTAGTGATTATTCGAAACTATCACATGGAATGCCGTTTTACATTGTTTTGCTTTACACTCATCCATCCTTTTACCTTCTTTTTAGGGTTCCATTCGAGACTCTAATTTTTATCCCATTTAGACGATGATGGTGATGGTGAATTCTTGACCAAGTTCATACTTTATCGAGATACAAAGACTGCATTAACATGGTGAAGCCAATTAGTGCGCATGTATGAGATGTGACCCCTCATCTATGCTTCTATCTTTATTAGAGATTAGTCCGTACACAAGATGTTGCGCTCAACTTTTACTTTTGGCTCTTTTTGTCTATTTGTTGTCCATCCCGTCCATTTTGATCATTGACTTTTCTTTTCTTTTCTCTTTATGACGAGAAAGTGCATGTAAATAGATAAAGCAACCTCATTAAAAACTCATTAATTTTAGGGAAAATCGTCTAAAAAATTTTAAGTCTATTATACTTTTATCAATTTAATCATAAATCTCTTAATTTTATCAATTAAATTATAAATATTTTCACTTTTTATCAATTAATTCCAACTTACTAATTCCACCATAATTTGTTGACATGAACGTTGGTGCTGACATTAAATTTTTTTATTAAATTTTTAATAATTTTTTGAATTTTTTAATAATTTCTTTTTTTCTTTTCTTTTCCTCTTCTTTTTTTTCCCCTCCTCTTCCTTTGTCAATCGCCTAGCCTTTGGCGACTAGCCATTGGCTATGACCAGCGAGGGACAAACTTGTTGGCCTTGGGCAAGGTTTGCCCTTGTTGGATCTAGTGAGGGCGAGCCTCGCTCGCAATCGACAAGGTCACCCCTCGTTTGCTTTTGGAGAGGGTGAAGGTCTTGCCCTGGTTGGCTTTTGATGAGGGCAACCTCACGTAAGGCCAGCAAGGCCAACCCTTGTTGGTTGTAGCCTTTGACCGTTTGGTGATCAACAAAGGGAAAAGAGGGAAAGAAAAGAAAAAAGAAATTAAAAGCATATAAAAAAAGAGAAAAAAAAAATTGTCCACATCAACCTCGGCTGGCATCTGTGTCAATGAACTCAACCAGCAAAAAATAAGGAGGTTTGTAACTCAATTAACAAAATTAAAATATTTATAACTGGATCGACAAAAGTACAATAAATCTATAACTCATTGGACAATTGTTTCCTAATTTAAAGACCAATCAAGTAACACGAGAGTACCAACCAAAGAAGGAAAAAGAAGGAAAAAAAAAAAAGTAACATGAGAGTCGGTGGCCGGTCTAGCCGCCCGAATATCATGGTAAATCTTGGGTTGCCTTTGATTACGACCTCTATAAATGCACCAATTTTGGCGTCGCCTCTCTAGATAACTGCATGCTCTGCGAGGCTAGTTGCAGCTGGGGAAAAGAAATAGCGAATTTGCACGTGAAAATCATCATCATCATATGGCACGTCAATTCAAATCGCAATTCTCACGATGAGCAAGACGCATATCTAGATAGTCGCCTTTCAAGACTTATGCGTTGCAATGTCCATCCCCAAAAAAAGTCTTCAAAATTACTTGGAGAATCGCCAATTATGACTCTGCTGATTACTTCCTTTTCTCTCCACATGTCTGGGAAGGAAATTCCAAATTAGCGGATGACCCACTACCTGACAAACTTATAAATTCATTCTTAAACTCATTACATAAATACTAATTTAGCCTTCGCGTGTGAAATTTCAATATAATTATTCTGGCAAATTGTTGATGCGTCTTACTTGAGACGTAAACGGTTCCTAAAGGCAATTGACTACAAGGATTACAATGGAATTTTACAAAAATGTTTAGGATTGCATCAGTAAAATTGAAATGTTTAAGATTAAATTTGCATTCGCACGATAAGTTTATGACTAACTGAGTAATTATCTCCCCGCCTCATGATTATATCTGAATTAAGCATGTATTTCAATCCGTGGAGCGTCGTTCTTGGTAATCACGATTTAACACAGATATCATCCACGAACTTCACCATAATTAGGTCAAACTACACTGTACATGCATCGTCTATACTTCTTTTAAAAGTTGAACTAGTCAATCCATTCCATGTGAGGCACAAAAGCAACGCATCAAACTCTCGACACGGCCACACATAAAATTATCAAAGTGACCAAACTTTCTCATTACTTTCTCTTTATATGTATACTCAAGAACTTTCTCATTACTTTCAAAAGTAAACGTTCGAGACTTTAGTGAATTAAAGTAATATGTAAAGCATATACTGGCTTAAATTAGTCAAGATTACAATATAGTGGATGGCACGCCCGATTCATCTAAAGTCTAAGGAAATATTAATATTTTATTCCCTTTTGACGTCAAAAGCTTGGCCGGTGAACCTCATATTTATATCGGACACTCTAGAAAACCCTCTC
Source organism: Corymbia maculata (assembly GCA_014182735.1). Classification (NCBI taxonomy): domain Eukaryota; kingdom Viridiplantae; phylum Streptophyta; class Magnoliopsida; order Myrtales; family Myrtaceae; genus Corymbia; species Corymbia maculata. Next base: position 38,133,425 of record CM024687.1, read on the forward strand.
TTTGATATCTGTCTAGAGGAAAATGGAGGACACTATCGAATTTTCTATTTTCTAATTCTCATCAGAATTCTAATATTTATTCCACTTTTCGCACACGTTCATAATTGCTCTTAAATTTCCATTAATCCGATAGTCACTAAGTTTTTCTGTTAGACTAATTTTCCCTGATTTTTTTTTTTTTTTTTGGTCTGTAATTTTCCCGACTCGATTCACTAAAGAAAACAAATTAAGATCATATATTATTTAAATTTCAAAATGTTATGAAAAAGATTATACGTGGATGTGCGTGTCAATATTTGTGTTCGTGGAAAATTTCAAAAAGTTCGGATTAAATAAAAAAATAAAAAATGTGCAAAAACAAAAACTGTGTAGAAACGTCGTTTTTTAGGCATGCTAACCGCCAAAGTAGAATGGTTCCCATCGCCGACTAAAAAGGTTGTAATAAAGCTGCGGATAAAATAAGAGAAAAATTAAAATAAAAAGGAAAAAGGAGAAGGCACGTCAGCCATTTGAAAAGGACCGCGTAAATAATTAAATACGGAAAAGAGAGTTGACGTCGGTAACGGACCTAATTTCCTAAAAAGTCCAATTTTAAATTTAGGACGTGTTTATTTCATAAAAAATTTAATAATAAATGAAAATATTTTTCTTAAACATATTTTCCTGAAATATGATTCATTTTCTTTCTTTTGATAATATATGATTATGCCAATGGGCAAAGAAAGAAAAGAGAAAAAAGATAAATAAATAAAAATTCAATTTTTTTAGAAAAATCATTTTACGAGAACAAAGTTTTCATTAGCTAATGACCAAAAACCTTTTGAAAAACGTTTTTCAATTTTTTCGAAAGGGAAATCATTTTCCTCAATTTAAGCTTTGATAGGAAAGTATTTTTGGTTGACTAGGAAAATATTTTCCATTGACTCATTTTCTTAAGTGAACCAAACATTGCAAAATGAACAAAAATGTTTACATGGAAAAAGGGTTTTCGTGAAACAAATGCATTTTAATCTCAATTTTATCCTAAACTTTTTTTGTCTAAAAAATTTACAAACCTTCACTTGCAAAATCATCACCAGTTTCTTTAAAATTACAAATATCGGGATGCTAGAGAGTATTGATGAGTACTCAATCTAATTGAATCTGATGTTTATAATTTCGAAGAAATTAGTGGGGATTGTTGGACGCGAGGGTAGATTTTGGATTGAGAGAATGCTTATGTAGTTGTCTTCAATCTACTATGAGATTAATAACCTATTTTATGTTACAAGAAAATAGCTTACAAAAGAATTGAAAATTATCGTATGATCCACTTATTCAAGAATTTGTTGTTTACGAGATACCGTTACTCTTATAGTTGTCTAAAGATTATAGTGAAAATTCATGATTTTTTCAGATGAAAAAATGTTCGAGGCGAAATTGAAATTTGACGTGAAGTTGGGGTCTTTTAAGGGATTAAGCTTCGGACAACGACTCTATAAAGTCGCATATTACGTGGTTTCCATGCCAAGAAAAAGCCGCAATCGTCGCCATCAAAAAAACTGTTCCGCCACACATTAAATAAGCCTGGCCAAATTAGGCCAAGTTGGATACGACAATGACAACTTCCCCTAATTTATATACTTTCAATATGACAAGGAAGGCAACATCAATGTTTTTTTTTTTTTTTTTTATATATAATAAAAAATTTTAATTTATGTGGCAATTGGGCGTGCCTGTGGAATGATGTCGTGCTGGAACCATCCAATGGCGCGAGCAGCGCCACATATAACGACGGCATCTATCTTTGCATTATTTATTGTTGACATTGAATTGGGGACGGATACGGGCTGACGACGCCCGAGGACCTTAAAAAATTGAGAAGGAGAAAAGAAAAACAACAAAAAGAAAAAAAAAACAACAATATGCATGTAATAAATAGTAAAAAAAAAGTTAATACCACGAAAAGAAGTCCTATTTATAGGGATGCACTTATTATGAACATCAATGTATCGATAATACATGTATCGGATAGGGAGATGAACATTCATCGGATGTATGATACAAATGTACCATAATAAGTACATGAATATAATGAATATTCATACATGTATTTCATAACACTCCCCCTTGAATATTCATTGTATTATATTATGAATGTGCATTGAATAATACCGCCTCATTAAAAACCTTAAGCCGGAAAAACCCAGTGGGACAAAAACCGGACAAAAGGGAAAAATAGTACAGAGCACAAATTTTATGATTTCTCCCTTTTATGGATCCATTAATTGCCTCGTTAAAAACTTTAAGCCGGAAAACCCTATGGGAAAAACCGGACAAAAAAAAAAAAAAGTGCAATGCATAGTTGATAATATCTCCCCCTCAATTGAGTCATATAGCCACTACTGGGGCTAATCAATCTTGTAACTTATGTACTCCTTAGATGCATTAATTGCCTCGTTAAAAACTTTAAGCCGGAAAAACCCTATGGGGAAAAAACCGGACAAAAAGAAAAAAGAGTGCAATGCATAATTCATAATATCTCCCCCTTAATTGAGCCATATAGCCACTACTAGGGCTAATCAATCTTGCGTTTGACGACATTCAATAATAGATTGCGACTCACAATCATCATCCATAATTTTATAAGCAATTGAGAATGCAAAAGCATCATCAATGCTGATTTCATTCCGATCTCAAATTTCATTACAATATATAATGGAATTCTCAATATTCCGAGAGTTTGTGATCTTTTCATGAGTTTGTGCCTCTTCAGGGGCAATAAGCTTTTTGCGAGCAAGTACAACATCAGGCTCATCTGGAACGGATTGCGTAAATGTGCAAAGGCGACATTGCGCGTAGATAATAGGCAAACATGAGACCATCTACAGGATGCATCCACTAGTACCATAAAATATCGAAACAATCCACTGGGTGGTTGTATTGGTCCACATATATCACCTTGAATTCTGTGCAGGAGTATAGAGGATTCAAGATTAACCTTTGTTATAAAAGGTTTGATAATAAGTTTTCATTTGTGAACAAGATTCACAATTATAATTTTTGGACAACAATACCTTTATATCCTTTAAAGGGTGCCCTTTTGTATTATGAATTATTTTACGCATCATTGAAGCGCCATGATGACCAAAGCGATAATGCCATAACCCAAATTGATCAGGGTTTACTAGTCTCCAGGACATAGTAGCATAGATTTCAATAGCCTTAATCATAACATAATACAAACCCATAGAAGAAGCTTCTAGCTTCTTATGGATGGTTTTCAGGCCAATCTTATAAGAGGTAATGCCAATATATTTCTTATTTTGCTCATAAATAGTTTCAACATGATACCCATTACGGCGTACATCTTTGAAACTGAGTAGATTCATTTTTGATCTACTGCTTAGAAATGCATCCTCAATATGTAGGATGGTGTCATTTGGCAAAACAATTGTGGCATTCCCGAAACCATTAATAATTGGAACAAGACCTGATATTGTATGGACATGTGCCTTACGCAACGTCATACTCGAGAAAAAGTGTTTGCTATGGAATATAGTATGCATTGATGCACTATCAAGCAAACAAACTTCTCTCTTTTTCTCAGTATCTTCCATTTGCATTTATATTGACAACTTCAGGTGTCAAATATCATAAAACTTGCATATCAATTATAGGGTCAAGTAGAATCTTAAGATAATAAATATAAGAATAATAAAAGGTAATACATTTAAAGAAAAACAACTATAAAAGAAATTATTATAGTAATAAAATTCGAAATCTAAGTTGTCATCCATCAGTCTAATGCCTCATCAAATAATCAAAGGTCCTCAAAGAAATCAGAGACATCCAGAGATGCATTTGCTACTTCAGGAGCAAGAGGAGTCCCACCAACAGAAATATTGTTGGTTTCAATAGTAGTTATGGCAGTAGAATTAATTTCAATAGCGTGAAATTCACCACGTTTGCCCATATTTTTTAAAAATGCTTTGGCGTACGACAAGTACGTGACCAGTGCTCACTCATACCATAGCGATGGCAAATACTTTTATTAGCCACCTTCTTATGCTTCTTTTCTTTATCATAATTCGGGCAAAATTTAGATTTCCCAGGGCAGTTAAATTTCTTGCCATCCCTTCGAAAATTTTGTTCTTGCTTGCGCTTATAGCCCTTAATATGGCCAGTATTTTTCTTAAAATTAGCATGTGCTTCAGGCAATGCTTTTGAGCCAGCAAGTCTAAGATCATGATTTTTGAGCAACAATTCATTAATTTGCTCAGCAGCGAGGAGCACATAAATTAATTCAGAATATGTGGCAAATTGACGTTGCCGGTATTGCTGTTGCAATACAATATTCGAAGCATGGAAGGTGGAGAAAGTTTTCTCTAATAGCTCCGCATCAATGAGCTTGATACCGCATAACTCAAGTCGAGAAACGACATCAAATAAAGTGGAGTTATAGTCAGACACTGATTTAAAATCTTGCAGTCCGAGATTTTGCGGTCATATTGTACTTGAGGGAGGATAACAGTCTTGGTATGATCATACCTATCCTTCAACCTCTTCCACAGAGTCTAAGGGTCTCGAACGGATAAACATTGAGTGCAGGCTCTTATGCAAATGATAACGAATAAAAATCAATGCATTTGCTTTATCCTTTGCATTTGAGGTTCCATCCTCTGTAATTGCATTAGCGAGACCTTGCCCTTAGAGGAGCATTTCCATATGCAAGCACCAAGATAGATAATTATTTCTACTCACTTTCGGGATGTGGAATTTGGGCTTTTCAATATTTGCCATAATTCTTGCAAAATTAAAATCCTTAAATTAATTAAAAGGATTTCCAAATATCCACCGCCACTTCAGGAGCAGAAATATACTTTTATATTTGAAATTGCCCTTGGAGGTGTATTTCCATTTCTAGGCACCAAGATAAATAATTATTTCCACTCACTTCCGGGATGTGGAATTTGGGCTTTTCAATATTTGCCATAATTTTTGCAAAACAAAAATCCTTAAATTAATTAGAAGGATTTCCAAATATCCACCGCCACTTCAGGAGCATAAGGATACTTTCAGACTTGAAATTGCCCTTCGAGGTGCATTTCTATGTCTAGGCACCAAGATAAATAATTATTTCCACTCACTTCCGGGATGTGGAATTTGGACTTTTCAATATTTGCCATAATTTTTGCAAAACAAAAATCCTTAAATTAATTAGAAGGATTTCCAAATATCCACCACCACTTCAGGAGCAGAATGATACTTTTATAATTGAAATTTGTTTAATTCTATGGGGGAAAAATGAAGAATTGATAGAAGAAGATGAAACAAAGGAAAAACATCTACCTTGCAAAATTACTTACTCAGTTAGTAGATCTTCATGCTGATAACGTGTTGTAAAATATCACGTCGCAAGAATATAATAGAGAGAATAGAGGGAGATTAAGTAGAGAAAACAGATGACACCAGAGATAGTAGAGAAAAAGGTCAGGAGCGGAAAATCTCATATTTCTCACTATTTGTGCCCCTATTTATAGGGATGCACTGTATCCGATAATACATGTATCGGATAGGGAGATGAACATTCATCGGATAGGGAGATGTACTTAGAACGTATGATACAAATGTACCATAATAAGTACATGAATATAATGAATATTCATACATGTATTTCATAACAGTTCAAAACTAATTTTTTAATCAAGAAAAATCTTTAATCTATGTTAGTTTCTGTTAAATTGAATTACCACAAGCCAGTACATCTATGGAGGATAAAAAATCAAAACCGATACACTTATTAACTGTCATGTATCATTTGATTCAAAAATCTGACAATAAAATTCAATGGAAACTAATAAAGATTAAATTTGTCAAAAGTATATTAGTTTATGAGTTTTGGTGGTATTAACCTAGAAACAAACTCAAATCTTCAACTGGGTTTTCAATTTTCAAAAATGGGTTCGCAAAAGACAAAAGAAAAAATTTCAATAATTATATCCATGTTAACGCCGATTATGCTACATAATATGATCAACATTCATATTAGCAATTTCTGACCAAAAGTAATGAGATGGATTTCTTTGGCAAATTGTTAAAAAGGTTTAGAACTAAATTTGCCAAATAGAACGGAATCGATATGAGTGCGATAAATTAAGTATTTTTTTTTAGTAATTTCCTCAAAATTGACAGACCTTTATAAATTTCCTCGCTCTTTCTAGTGTATATAATATATATATATATATATACGCGCATGTTGAGATTAAGTCGGCTATCTTTCTGACTCTCGCACCCATCGCATGTGTAAATCCGCGTGCGCCTTCTTTCGCTCTTGCTTTATCTGAAGTAGTCGGCATGATTGTATCTTTGATTCCTGATGGACACTGCAGCTAAAAAGTCCATGAGATCACATCCAGATGGAGCCCGTAACCCATCGGAATCACCCGCCGACGGCAGGCCGCGACGCCAAGTTATCGTTAGTAGCGTTTCGCATTCCTAAGATTTGTCTTATTCGAGACCCAAAATGATTTATCATTCTTCCAATGAGAATCTGCAATTGCCGTCGATTCACTTCCAGAGAGAATCATCGAGCATGACTTAATCACACACAAATTTAAAGAGTTCGACAATCGCACGGAGTAAAATTTACAAGATCAGATAGGACAATGAGAGCTAAAACTATGCCGATTGCATGACTAACGTGAGCGGCTGAAATCGACATTTTATGTTCAGAACCGGAGCATCGATTGACGTCGAAACGAAATAAAAAAAACGTCCTGAAAGAAAAGTAAGTGATCCTTTGCACGATCAACGCCGAAAAAGAAGTCGTGCTCGAAATCGATTTCCTAGTTTTGGTGGTCGAGGCTCTTTCGGTTGTTGAAGATCTTGGGTCGGTTGCTTGGTGGCCAGAATATCTTATATATTATTTGCTCGTGTAGCCTGATGTGGCTAGAATAGGCCGGTTCTAAGATGAACGTCATCATGAGCGTGTACACTAATGTATTTTATTGTCGATGGTGCAGAGGAGACCCGCGACAGACGGGCTGAGGCATGACTAGATGAGTTAATGATCCCATCTCGAACGAGTTCGTGGCGACAATGCCTCGTCAGTCATGATGATTTCTAACAGAGACAACTAAGAGTAGCATCTGCAAATACTGAATCGAGTGATAAGATAATCTCTTATTTTAGATTTAGAGATTTCATTTACTCGGTTTTAGTTCGTCTTTTATCTTACAGTACGTAGGATGGATCCTCCAACTTGCACAAAGTTTTGGAGCATCTGTGTTTTATATGTGAAATAGTGTATATTGAATGTAGTCCCACTATCTCGATCGATGTATGGCTACTAGAGACTAGAGTTTATCCCTCATCGTCGCCACATGATACACGGACATTAATGGTAAGTGACTAGGACAACTGAGGGCATATGATGGCCTACCTGCTCATATATATGGAGGTGATACGATGATGCCCGAAGTCACGAACCCTTAAATTGGGTGGTAATTAATAATGTACAAGTAGGCTTTTGTTTAGTATGTATATAAGGCAGACATGTTACCAGATTTATATCGATTTATGTCATGTATTGTATTTTCCTTTAGGATGAGTATCAATATAAGGTAAATGTGCATGTGTATATTATCAAATAAATAAATGTATGAAAGGACATGTGTTACGTGTGATGCTCTAGTACGTTACATATGGCAACATAAATGCTCACAAATTTGTATCGGCACAACAAAATCTTGGATTTTTTTTTGTGTGAAATCGATACAATTTTGGAGTTCCGACGGCAAAAGCGAAAAAAAAAAGTGTGAACTACGAGGGCCACAATGTGTACGCTTTGGAATTTTTGGGCGACACGACACAGAAGTCGTAGGATGTTTTAGGGCATTTGACATTTTAAAACCAGATCTGGGATATTACCCTCGTTCATACGGGAGCTCGAACGCGATCCCTCCCGACAATCATTGAGCGCAACCGCGGGGCCCCCGGAAAAACAAAATAAATAAAAATAAAATAAAAAGCCGTACGTAAAAAATTTCCTGGGCGTCGCTTTCGGGTGTTGAAAATCTGAGTCAGGTTGCTTCGCGGGAGAGAATTCCACATCATTACTATTTGATGGCGGTGCGTCTTTTTCCTATAATTATGTTAAAAAAAAATTTTGATTTTGATTTTCTTGATCACGTCGACTGAGTCCTCCGATCCTTTTCTCGTGCTATCGGCTCGTACATTTGCCGAAAAAATTTATTACATGGGATAGGACGAATTATGTGCCGAGAATGGGATCTCTTGGATTTTTAAATATTTTATTTTTTTGGAAGGATAAAGATAGTGTTTATATGGACGTATTGGGCGTGATTTAACCATTTCGCGCAACTTTTGAGTCGATGGGACAGGCAGATAAGAACTTACAATATGAAGAAAGTGCCAATTTATGGATTCTCTTGATCTTGTTAAAGTTTTAGAGCGTCCAAAAAGTTCAGAACATCCGATGCTTGCTGATATGGGTGATATTAGCATCCAAAACTCGATACAAGTTTGAGTAGGATGCTCGGGTTTCATTTGTTAGTTATTTATGGTACCGATTGATTTTGAGGATTATGCCTCCTTTGATGAAAATGGGGTGAGCAAAAGAAACCACCTAACTTTGCCAATTTTAGGCAGTTTCCGATTCCCAAAAAGTAGAACAAATGAGTATCGGTTTGTGACTTGATTCAAGGATAGACCTACCCACACAAACCGAGCTATATGTAATATTTATATTCTTATTTTTGCAAAAAATAAAAACCTTAATCCCTAGTTTGCCCTAACTCACTTCATCTAACTAATTATGGTGTGTTTTGTTCATAATTTTTGTTTAGAAATAAAAAAAATTATTCTATTTCTAGACAAGTTTTTGAGCATCTAAAGGCAATTGATACCTGCCCAAAACTTATATTTCCATAATAAAATTGCATTTGTTACGATACTTAGATTTTTTTGTAATGTAAAATTTATTTTAATTATTAAATATTTTTATAATATTTTTTCTTTTTTCTTTTTCCTTCTCCTCTTATTCTCTAGACAACTGACTAGAAGAAGAAGAAAATGAAAAGAAAAAAAAAAAGGAATTAAGTTTGATTATGAAATTGTTATCGAGAATAAAAAAAGTAATTATTTTTTCATGAAGAAAAAAATGTCTTCTAAAATAAAGGAAAACTATTGGTTTTGTCACTCTTCCTAAATGGGAAGGGAAATATGAGAAGTTTGATTCCCCACCTTCTTATGAGAGGTGGGGTGTAGACGATTTAATTTTAGTTGTGGGTTTTGACTTTCACGTTTTATAAGGAAATATGGCAAATGTTTGAGGGTGAGAGTTAAAATAAAAATAGAGTAGAACCAACAAAAGAAAAAAAGATAGAGAAAAATATTTTTCACTTTTCAAATAAGAGAAAATATAATTTTTTTCACTCACTCTCTCTTATCTCACATCTCTAATAATCTCCACTTTTTTTTTAATTCAATTTTTTTTATTCTTTTTCTTTTTCTTTCCTTTGGCTTTTCTTCTTTCTCAATCGACTACCGATGAGGCCTAAGGTCGATGAGCTTGGAGCTCACTTAATATACTTGCTGATCGGGTGAGCCTCAAGGTTAACGCTCATGCTTGTTGATTTGGTGAGCGATGAGCTCGAGCTCACGTTTAGATGGTTGCCGACTGTCGCCTTAGCCAACAATTGAACAAAGAAGGGGAGAAGGAAAAAGAAAAAAAGAAAAAAAATAAGTTGAAAGAAAATAAAAAAATTCAAAATTAATTTTTTAGAAAAATAAAAACTAAAAATATGAAATAAAAATTTTATTAAAATAAGTGTACGGAGGAAATGGTACTGGAAAGTAAAATGCTATTTAGTTCATTTTCAAATTCTAGTCAAATATCAAAACAAATATTGTTTTTCAGAAAAATAATTTCCTAAAAAATATATAGTTTTTAAAACTCATATATATTTTCGCGAATAGAATGGATCTTGAAAACCGAGCATTGTTAGCTTTGACCGAAGGGCAAAGCATCCGAGGCACCCGATTCGGAGACCTCTCTCTCCACGCCCTAGGGATCCATGCATTAATTCGAGTTGAATTTCGAGATGGGGATGCAATTAAATGGGTGGTGTCGACTCGACGCTCCAGAAAAAAAAGTGGTTTTCCCGACATTCATTAAATGATATATATTTTTTTATTTTTTACTTTTTTCCTGTGGGTCGACATACATTAAATGAATTTTTTTTTTTTTGTCAAATCATTAAATGAGTTTTATACTGGGGTATCTTCTGGAGACGATTCTCTCTCTTTGGAAAAAAAAGGGGGGGCAACCCAACCCCTCTCGTGGCTGGGCTCGGCTCTGTCCACGTCAGCGGCACTTTGCCGTCCCGCGGTGGCGGTGGGAGCGGAGCGGCAATTGGTTTTTGACGAGGATCGGAGCGGAGCGGGGCGGGGCAACGCGACATGTCACGTGACGCGTCAGCGACACGTCGTCTTCGACCGCCTCCGAAACGAAACCAATGGTCCCCCCAACCTGAATTTACTATTATGCCCCGAGGCCCCGACAAAAAACCGAAACGAACGACGGGCCCCACGTCCCAATAATTAATAAATTAAAAATACTTGGGCCTCGCTTCTTCTCGATCTTCGACAAGGTCTTCCCTCCTGCCCTGCATCACCGTCGCCATTATTAAAACGGGTGCGCGCTCGCCCTTATCTTCTCACGCTCATCGTTTCCAAATTTTCCGAGAACGTAATACTCTCTCTGTGTCGTTATCGTCCGAATCTTGGAGAAGGGTGGTGCTAGAAACAACTAGCAGACATGGTCGCTCTGGTGTCCCAAGAAAGCATGGTCACTCCCACTCTGGTGTCCCGCACTGGTCGGCACTTGCAGCGGTACAACGAGCATGGCTCTCGCCAAGTCGTCGGGTTCGTCTCCCTCCCTCTCTCTGATTATTCTTGTGGAGATTGGTTCTGGTGGGATGCCACTGCTGATGGTTACCCAGAACAGAGCAGAGGTTAATTTATTAAGGAAAGGCGAGGTTTATGTTCACATCGTCACGCGAATCGACGGATAGAGCGACGAACGATTTAGAATGGTCCTAGGGAATTGGCATTTTGAGCCTCTAAAGTGTACTGAACGGCTCGTTCTTGCAGGTGCATTCCGTACAGATACAAGAGCAGAGGAGGGGATTCTTTGATTGGCGAGGAAGAAGACCAAGTGGAGGTGCTTGTCATCAGTTCCCAGAAAGGGAAAGGTCGCTTGTTTCCCAAGGTAAAGGGATTTACTCGTTTCGGGTGGTGTGGTGTTTTCATAGGTTAAAATTAGCGATTGAACCCATGCTTATTGTTCTTGGCTTGTTTGTCTCAGGGGGGTTGGGAGAAGGATGAATCCAGGAAAGCCGCGGCTTTGCGGGAGACCGTGGAGGAAGCCGGCGTCCGAGGTACTATTGAGGTGAGTGAGTTCATCCAACACCGTCTTTCTCTAGATTCTTCAAGAACAGAAGTCGATTTGTGCAAAAACAAGAAAGCCTGAAATTTCACAGAACATGAATATTGGCACGTCAGCGTTGACCTCAAGTGGTCAAGACCCTTTCTTGATATCTATCCGTTTTGATGTCGGCAGCTCACGGATTTCTTTCTGATTTTGAATAGCTGAACTTCTGATGAAACAGGACCGGCATTTCCCTTAAAAATTTAGTCTTTTCATAAGATCGAAGTTTCCTGATTCATTCTTGGAAAGTCAACTGAGTGTTCCTTTCCTGTATTTCTTTCAGAGGCAATTGGGCAAATGGAGTTTCAATAGCAAGAGCCGGGACGCGGTTTACGAAGGGTACATGTTCCCGTTGCTCGTGAACGAGCAGCTGGATGTCTGGCCGGAGAAGAACGTCCGTCAAAGATACTGGGTAAGAGCTCATGTCGCAAAAAGCTTTTACTTCCTGCGCTGCTAACTTACGAAAGCTAAAGATTATTCGGCGAATCTGATGATGGAATGAATGAATGGCCGATGCAGATGAACGTGAGAGAAGCTAGAGAGGTCTGTCAGCACTGGTGGATGAAGGAAGCCCTGGATGTCCTGGTGAACCGTCTCGCATCTAAGGAATCGTCTAAGGAAGGAAATCGTCCCTCCCAACGGCACCCCTCGATCAGGCCATGTCTGTAGGATCACAGTGATCACTGAATGGAGGTAAAGAGAGGAGGTGCGACTTTTCGATCCCGACCAGTTTGGGGAGAGGGATTAGGAGTTATGAAGCAAGCTGTACCACTTAGATACTGAGGCAGGCCGTAGGAGATAATATAGATTCGGGAACGAGTCCATCCGTGTGTTCAAGGCAAATGTATAGCATTGTTTCTCATGGTTAAAAGATCCATGAAATCCCTCTGCCTGGTTAATTGTAGGTATACCGTCTTTTTTCTTCTTTTAGAGTGCAATCGCTCATCTTTTTCCATCCTTCTTGGTCCTCAAGAACATCGCGAATTGAAAGCTGCAAAGATTGTGTAAGGGAGACAAAACAGAGCAAAATGAGTAAAGTGAATGTTGCCGTGAAATGTTATGTGCCAAAAGTGTTTCGGGTCAGGTCTCCCAAGTCCATTAACCAAAGCTAACTGCAGGAGGGATTATGAACATCTGCTGTGCTGATGCATCCCACAAATAACAGGATGGACTGACCTGCATCAGCTTTGCTCATCTTCCACGCCACTCTTTCTAATTCCAACATTCAATGAGTTGACATGATAAGGGCAAATTGTCCAAAAAGTCCTAAACTTACTACATAGAGGCCAATTCAATCTTCAACATTTCAATTAATGTCAATTTAGTTCTAAATATTTTGACAACTTGTCAATTCAATCCTTAACATTTTAATTGTGTTAATTTAGTTTTAAACATTTTGATAATTTGTTAATTCAATCCCAAATTTTTCAAGGATTTGCCATTTAATCCTTCCGACCCATTTTTGACGGAAATGTTAATGTTGCAATCTAGTTAGTGCCCGTCGTCCTATGTCATATGATTGAGTGTAGTCCTACATTGTACAGTTGATGCTGACATAAACAATGTTTACATTTATTTTACTTTATTTAAAGTAGGGTGTCAATGGGTCGGGTCGGGTTTTATGTTACCCAACCCGACCCGACCCAAAACACATTAGAACTAAACAAAAAAATCGGGTTGGGTCGGGTATTTGGGTATTTTCTAGCAAAACTCTAAGAATACATTACATTTATCAAAAAGGCTAGGGTCAACTCAACCCAACTCGTTTCGACCCGACTTTAAATGATACTGGCTTCATACTTGGACAAGATTTTGACCCGATTCAAAAATATCATAAGTTTATGGTCAAGTTGGGTCGGGCTAGGCGGGTCCTTTTGACACCCCTAATTTTAAGTTATGAATCTTAATTCAGTCGCCCACTAAAGTTTATGTGATCATTAAAGTTGTCAAATTAGTGGATGAGATAGAAAACAATCTAATCTAAATGCACTCATTTAATCCATATCGATTCATTTTCATGCAATACAAATCTAGTGACCTATACTTAACTTGATCTTTACACAACTCACAATTCATACATGACGTGCCTTATATTATTAAAAAAAAATTTGTATTTAATTCAATCTATAAATATTTATAATTAAACTAAGGTGAAAGAATGGAGTGACCAAAAGCAAAATCGAGGAAGAGTGAGAGAGAGTGGGAGAGAGTTATAGAGATTGGATCTAAGTAAATTGTGAACTCATAATACTAATATTAAACCCATTTATGACCCACAAAGTTGAGTAAGCTTATTTATGACCCGTTTACTGAATATAAGTAATTCATATAACAACCCAATCCAACAGATATAGATATGCAAATGATTGTATGACCTATTTTGACAGGTTTAGTAATTGATTCCAAATTACCAACTTTTCTAATTACTTACCGAATTTTATTTAGAGTTGCCAACTATTTCCTAAAACACACCTTTATTAACAGTAAATATAGTGAGTTAGTAGAAAAGTCGACCCCAGAGGCCACTAGCATGGGCCGGCCTTGATGCTGAGGAAGATGTGGCCAGCGCAAAATTGGGCACAAATGGGTCCTACTACGATACATGTCGGCCCAAACAGGCTTGCGTTTCTCTTTCCTCTTTTGCCACAACCATCTTCTTCACCTAATTATCCTTCATTTTCATTTGTTTTGCAAGAAAAAAATTATTCGAATATCATTTAAAAGAAAAAATAAACGTTTGTATCGGTTAAAATAATTAGCTAATAAGAAATATTTCCATTGTGTACAACAATATATATCTTAATAATTCCGTGGATAATGAAAATATTATTAATTCATTCAATTTCATAAGTGATTCAAGCGAATGTTTTTTTTCTTCTTATGTCTTCATTCGACAAACTTCTGCTCATCACAGCAAGAAATTCCCAACGGTCATCTAAATTAACAGCTCTAAATCAAAAAAGAGAATCATTAGCCGAGGCTCAGCGCCCGAAGGATGAAACCATCTTGGACAGACAGAGAAGTGGCTGGACAATTGGAGGGCACAAAATTCTTTATGATCGACTTCGAACGAGGAAACTTCCCGACGAAGTTCACGCGCAGCAAAGCCATGCAATTATGGGGTCGCCCCTTTTGATCGTGCTCGCCATGTCATCAGGGCTCAATTATGCACAGAAATATTGGGTTGAAGTGGCTCTCTTTATGTTCGACAGAAAGCAAAAGTTGGTTAGGAAAAAGGAAGCGCTTTCGTGTTCTGATCTTTTTGTGAAGGATTTCTGCATAAAGAAACGTAAGAAGACGAATACGTTTTGAGCGGCGGTCTGGTTTATCTTTTGGTCAGTCATTTTGAGTCGCTTCCCTTTTTGGTTACTTGTATGCATGAATAATGTCATCCTAGCCTTTACCAAAAAAAAATAATGTCATCCTAGAGATGTGGTGAGTTAGTCATTCTCTCTCCCTCCGCTTGTAATGATATACCCAATAAGGAAATAGTAAACTACATCGGATGATTTCTTTCGTAGTATATAGAGAAAGATATTTTGCATTTGATTTGTGAAAGTCGATTATCGATTTTATCTAAGTGCTCGATAGTAATGTGTCACATTATTTAATAAACCCATTTAGTATATGAGTCTCACTATCTCTTACATTCGTCTAATATAAGTAGTAGGGATAATGTGCTAGAAGTTCTAAAATTTATCATGAATGTACATTTAAATCCTAAATTTTTCAACATTCATGACTTGTCAATTATCCACGTCAATTGATCGTGCTACATGGACAGTTGAAGTTGACTAGACTACCATGTTAGCATTTCTATCCAAAAATTAATCGGAATGATTAAATTGATAAATTATCCTAAGGTTTATAATTAAATTGACAAATCATTAAAATGTTTATAATTAAATTGATACAATTGAAAATTTTACGACTATCGGCATAGTCAAAAGGTTTAAAGTTGAATTAGTGTCATACGGTAAGTTTACAACTTTTTGGACAATTGGCAAGTCAAATGTTAAAAATTTTAGGACTGAATTGCATTTTGATAACAAGTTTTTCAACTTCCAATACATTTAATCCCTAAATAATATTAGCCATAAATAGCATTGTGGTCGCCGCTTCTTCACAGAAACAAAACAACTGCATATTTAACAATGCACAAAACCAAGAACCATTTGTACTTACAATTTGTGCGGACTTTCCTCTTTATGCTTCATTTGTCTCTCCAGTAAGTCCTTTTTCACCTCACGCTACATCCTACAACACTCTCAACTCACAAGACACCTCACTCGTATACCCAAGTGATTAAATTAATCAAACAATCAATAGAAGGGAATCAATTAAAGCTATCCAACCAGGATTCTGTCTTTCTCGCAACTTTTAACACATTCAAAGTAAGCATATAATAACACTATTTCACCTAAAGCAAAAGCTGCCCTCCCCTTACACCATCCTCCAACTTATTTGAGCCGAGAATCTACTCTGCATATGCATAATGAAAAGTTAAGGAAGGCCAGCAGCACTTCCCCTCTCTAGATTTGCAGCCATGTCTGGAGCAGCCAAACTCATCTCCCTCTTGATCATAGCCATCTTCATCGATCCTTCACATTCCTACACCGATTCATTCCTCTATGGAGGCTGCTCTCCGCTGAAGTACGCCCCCGACTCGCCCTACGAGTGGAACGTCAACTCGCTCCTCACCTCCCTCGTCAACTCGGCCACCTACTCGGCCTACAACAACTTCACGATCGTGGGCTCGAGCCCGCAAGATGTCGTCTATGGGCTCTTCCAGTGCCGGGGCGACCTCTCCATGCCCGAGTGCGCCACGTGCGTGGGCCGCGCCGTGAGCCAGGTCGGGTCCCTCTGCTCCCATGCGTGCGGCGGCGCGGTGCAGCTGCAGGGTTGCTATGTCAAGTACGACAACGACACCTTCCTTGGGGTGGAGGACAAGACGGAGGTGCTGAAGAGGTGCGGGCCCTCGGATGGGTACGATGCGGACGCGATGGGGAGGAGGGACGCGGTCCTGGCAAGCCTGGTGAGCGCGGGCGGACCTTACCGGGTGGGCAGGTCGGGGAAAGTCCTGGGCATGACCCAGTGCGTGGGGGATCTGAGCACGGGGCAGTGCCAGGATTGCACCGGGGAGGCGATCGGGCGGCTGAAGGGCGAGTGCAGCACGGGGGCTTACGGCGACGTATTCCTGGGCAAGTGCTACGCTAGGTACTCAACCAACGGGGCACAGTTGTTCTCCAAGGGGAATGATGGTGGTGAGTGCTAACTACTTCTCTAATTTCTCGTGCTTCTTTTCACACTAGATCAGGTGATGAACAATTTCTCGTTGACCTAAAACCTCCATATAACTTCACGAATGCGTTCAATGTGGCATAAGCTGCTCCGAAATCTGCATTATCTAATGCCCAACCAAATCTGCAAAAAAGACATGACCAGTTGACACTATAACGTCAGACACGAACGCATGGTATGAGCTGCTGCGAAAGCAGGACCGGACTTCCTGGATGATGATCTTGTTTAGCATTGCTACGAAAAAGAAAGCGCAGCAACAGTTTCTTTAGGAAACAGATGATTGCCCGATTGGCTCGAGTAATTCAGACCAGTGTCATCTATGCCAATTCCATTCTTGAATGCAGGGAAACCGAAGGACAGAGGCCCGAAGACGTTCGCAATCATCGTGGGCATGCTAGGCGGAGTTGTGCTGCTCATCATTTTCCTCGTCTTCATAAGGACGGTGTTTACTACAGGAAGTAAGCATCTCCCATGAAAGATCACCGAAGAACGTAATGACACGCCTTCGACGATTCTATAAAAGAGATTATAATTCGTCGGCGTTCTCGTTTTCCTTGTTGCAGGTAAATAGCGAAGTCGGGATATTTGGGCAAGATCCTCCGTCGCGTTCAACTCCATACATGTCCGAGACGTTCGAGGAAGAGAGAAAGACGAAGATGCATTTGATCAAACAATTCATTTGAAAAGGAATCAAAATAAGGCGAAGCTTCGATTTGTTGTGCACGTGAAGATGTTGTAATCGATTAAATGCAAAAATCTCTCATTCTTTCACTCGCTCGATTTAACTCAAGTTCTTTTTTTCCTTCTTCACTTTGTAAGAGACTAAAAACATTTAGAGAAATTCTCGACCCCGGCATGATTATTTTTCGCAAGCCCAATTGTGGTGATTGGGGAGGTCCCTTTTTGTCCAAGGAAGTAGAGTAGAACCTTGAACCTAGAACTTAATCGGTGGGAACCCATCCGGTTCCAAGTTCCAAAATATGCAAGGTAACTTTTAGGTTCTCGCAATTAAGGAATTTATTTCGATAAATAAGTTTTAGGTTTTAAGTTGATCACTTAGAACCTAGAACTTAAAATCTGGAATAAGTTTTCGTGTTTTTCTTGTTTTATGTCTTTGCAAGATCTTATGGTATTTGACGGTGTTCGATGATAAGTATATAATCTAGAACCACTAGCTTGAACTTTTATTTTATAACTAACACTTTTACTTGTTAATGTTTCATATTTTCATGTGTCTAAATATAAGTTATGATCGGTAAATTGTAATAACACATGTCGCTTTTTAAAAATGATAATTCATTGCAATCATTCTATCTATAATGCAGGTGGAACCTAAGTAAATCTTAGAATCAACCTTTAAACCTATAACATGATATGTTTCAAGTTCTAAGGTATCTATGATAAATTCTAGTTCCAAAAAATGAGGAATTTGTTTTAATGATGAGTTTTAAGTTTTAAGTGAAACATGTACGAGACCTAAAACCGCTTATTTTTATAAAGAGGGAGGGCATGCAAAGCCAATATAGAGTTGGTCCATTAAATATTGTCGTGGGCTTGAGCATGCGTATAAAACCCGACCCACCTTACTTTGTATTTTATTTTAATTTGATTGGGGATAATTTCAAATCGAATATTCAAGTTCTTCCTAAAGAAATATGGAGAATATCAAATAATAAGAAAAAGAAAAAGAAAAAGAAAAATAAGAGGGTGAAGTGATGCTTTCTATTTTTTATTTTTTATTTTGTCGAAAGTGATGCTTTCTATTGAGGCGAAGCATTTTTCTCTGGTTGTCAGTGCAACCAGAATTCTTCCCGTAGTTGGACACCACTGCGTTTAATTTCGGATCTTGTCTCTTTTATCTTTTCCTTTCTTTCTTTTTCTTCTCCTTTCTTTCCTTTTCTTTTCCTTAACACGTGAAGGTTTTGAATTGAATAGTGACGTTGCTCTTCTAGGCAGGATCTTTTGACAACGGTCGAGTAGAATGCAGCCACTTAGGGGCGAGCGATTGGAGAGAATCAATTCGGAAATCAAACTAAACAGATCTTATCCGATCAGCTCCGAGTTATATGGGTACTGAATAGATTTATGGTAGAGGTGAATAACACGAACCAACCGAACTAACCAGTTGGGTCCGATTCTCGATAATATTGATCTAATCCCTGGTTTCTAAAAATAAAATTGGTATTCAAGTAGTTTGGTTCTCATTTCCAAGAGGAGAATCAAATCAGGTCAAACGGGTTGAATCGATTTTTATTTATATTTTAAATGTCTTGTGCGCACATCCTCTTCTCTTTTAATCTTTTCCTTTCGCCCCCAAAATGCTCATGCTTACTGTCCTCTTTTGATCTTTACCTTTCTTTGGTTTCCTTCAACTCTCATGAAGTCTCTCCTTTGAGCTCAACTAGTTTAACTGAATCGTCAGGGAATTGATCACCCTAATTCATGGATAAAATATATACGTAATTGATCTTTTACGTTTTTTCTTCTTCTTAACTTTTGTTTAGAAAATACATAAATATGTTAAAGAAGTTCTTCAAACCTAAATAGCCTAAGAAACTCATCAGTGCCTTAACAACTACACCATGCAATATATTTTCCTAAGAAAATAGTTATATTACTTCATGTTAGGCTCGGTTCCTACATGCTTTGGAATTGACCGGTTCAGCTCCAAATTTGTTCCAAGGAAACCGACTATAACATGGTAGGTTCCGGGTTTTTGGTTCGCAACCTATCCACTCTCGAACACATTGCAGCACTAGTCTTTTTTCGAAAAATCGGTGGTATGAATCCGAGCGTTTGTGATTTTTGGATAATGTCACCGGATCTAAACAAGCAGCTACTTCTTTCCCAATTCATCCGAAGGTCTCTTTTTCTTGGCCAGGACATTGAATTTAAGGTAAACTTATTCATTTTAAGTGAAGGAGGAGTTGGTTTTGTTAGTGGAGTGGAAAGGTCAAAGTCAACATTAACTTACTCCCTGACCCTAACCATAGGAAAGTCAAACCCCATCAATCATTTCCTTGCGTCATATCATACGGATTAGCTGACGGGCCCCACAAGGGAAACTTCCCTTCTCAAGATTGCTTCATCATACACACAACCCAAAAGAGAGCTAAAAAAACCTTGGCACGACAGGTCCCACGCCCGCTCTTTGCATTTGAAGATCTTCATTTGGGCTTCTTCTTTTTTCCAACAGATTTTCCAATTTTTTTTTTTAAATAGAGAGTACCGATCTTCCATTGCACCACATCGAATCCTAATTTATATTATTGTACATTCAATATAAGTTATAATATCGCATCACATACTTTTTATTAAAAATTTTCAAGTGCCCATATGATACTATGTACAAGAGATATATTGAAATGAAACTACATAAGACTCGATACGAGAGTGGTGATTCCTCAAGGATGGTAGAAGCCCTTTGAAGTGGACCTTTATACCATGTTTGTTGATTGCTAAAATGCAAGATGGTGGAAATTTTTTTCGAATTTTGAAGTGCCTGTGCATCATGGTCTTGCCCACCGTCCTCGAGAATTCTTCCTTCTCTTTTTTTTTCTTTCTTTCTTTTTGGCTAACGAATATGCGTACCGCCTCTCCACGTATACTGAGTGTGACAATCGACCGTCCTATAAAGAAGTAGTGATTATCATAACAATAAATACGGTGATTCAAACGTAGACCTTTTGGGCGAAAGGGGAGAAGGCCCTGGCACCACGAAACATTCTTATGTTCATTGCATGATACACGTAACCATGGACGAAATCAAACGCCCTGCCTCCCCTCCTCTGTCTGGTGCAATTACTGAGCCATCCCTTCCTCCACCAAACTCCAGCGGAAAACCTGCAACTGCAACATCAACTCGCCCCTCCCATCTCCTCCACCATTTCCATATCGAACTCCCAATCTCACAACTACCGCACTAAGCGGTAGCTCCTCACCGGAAACTCTATCCAATTCTTACAAGACTTCACATGATCCCACCAAGAGCCCCGGATTCCAGCTTCGCGGGATTTCTCGATCCGAAGTCCTCTCTCGCCATGAAACAGAGCATCGCAGCCGCCGCCGCCGCCGCCCTGTCCATGCCGCTCGCCTTCCTCTTCCTCTTGCTCTGCCTCTGCTCCTCCCCTGTCAATTCCGACCTCGCCTCCGACAGAGCCGCTCTCCTCGCCCTCCGGTCCTCCCTCCACGGCCGCCCCCTCCTCTGGAACCTCTCCGCCTCCCCGTGCTCCTGGGAAGGCGTCAAATGCGCCCTTGGCCGAGTCGTCGAGCTTCGGGTGCCTGGGATGGGCCTGCGCGGCGAACTGCCGTCCGGCGTCATCGGCAACCTCACCGGGCTCCAGACGCTGTCTCTCCGGTTCAACTCGCTGGGCGGCTCGCTCCCTCCCGACCTCGCTGGCCTCCTCTCTCTTCGCTACCTCTACTTGCAGGGCAATAAATTCTCCGGCGAATTGCCGGATTTCTTGTTCTCTATGCAGAGCTTGGTCCGCTTGAATCTAGCTGCGAACGAGTTCGACGGGGTGATCTCGCCGAGGTTCAATAACCTCTCCAGGCTGAGCGCTCTGTATTTAGAACAGAATAACTTCACCGGGTCGATTCCGGAGTTGAATTTAAGGCTTGATCAGTTCAACGTCTCGTTCAATCACCTGAGCGGGGCAATCCCGACCCTATTCTCAGGCATGCCTGAGAGCGCTTTCGAGGGGAACTCGCTCTGCGGGAAGCCCTTGAGCCTTTGCAATGCGACAGCGGCGACGACGAGAGGTCATAAGTTGTCCGGCAGAGCGATTGCGACCATCGTGGTGGCTTCCTTGCTAATACTGTTGCTGGTCCTAGCAATCGTTATCTTGATATGCTGTTGCATGAGGAGTGCCAAGAAGAAGCATGACAATTCGGAAAAGACTGAAGCTCCGAAGCAATCCAAGATCGGCATTCGCGCTGTCAGGAAAGCGAGTGACGTTAACAACGGGTTTAACAGCCTGGTGTTCATAAGGAAGCAACAAGAGAAATCGTTCGACTTGGAAGAGCTGCTGAAGGCCTCAGCTGAGGTTCTAGGGAAGGGGACTTTCGGGACAACCTATAAGGCTTCACTCGGGGCCGGAATCACAGTGGCCGTGAAGAGGCTGAAGGACGTGAGTGATTCCGAGAGCGAGTTCATAGAGAAAATCAAGGAAATTGGAGCGATGAATCACGAGAACTTGGTGCCTCTGGTTGCTTACCATTACAGCAAAGATGAAAAGCTTCTGGTTTATGAGTACATGCCCACAGGAAGCTTATCTGCTCTATTGCACGGTAAGAATCTGAAGTTGAGTTTTGTGTACTAATGTTGGATTGTTAATCAGAGAGTTTAGTGCGTTGTTTTTCTCATCGACGCCAAATAATTCCGTGATGATTTTCTCGATTATAGATGATAATGGCGCCGGGTGGACGCCGCTGAGTTGGGACACGAGGTGCGGCATCGCGCTCAGGACCGCGCAGGCGGTTGCGCACATCCACTCGCAGGGGCCCGGGGCCTCCCATGGGAACATAAAGTCGTCGAACGTCCTCCTGACCAAGTCGTACGAGCCCCGCATCTCCGACTACGGCCTCGCCTGCCTCGCTGGCCCTGCCGTCTCCCCGAGCCGGTTCCATGGTTACCGTGCCCCCGAGGTGATAGATGTCCGGATCGTGTCCCGGGAGGCCGACGTATACAGCTTTGGCGTGCTGATCCTGGAGCTCGTCACGGGGAAGGCCCCCTCAACGTCGCTGCTGGCTGAGGACGGGGTGGACCTCCCGAGGTGGGCGCGGGGGGCCGTCGAGCAGGGTCCGACGGCCGAGGTGTTCGACGCCGAGCTCCTGAGGTACCAGAATGTGGAGGAGGACATGGTGAGGATGCTGCAGATTGGGATTGATTGCACAGAACAGAGTCCTGATCAGAGGCCCTCCATGGCACAAGTGACCAAGAGGATGGAGAGCCTATCTCAGTTCCATTCTTTTCAAGAACAGGACTAGGATCAATTTGTTAAATGTGTTTTTGATGGTTCATTTTCACAATGATTGTCCAATTGATTGAATTGCATTTAGCAGCAAAACATTGGTGTTGATGGGGTTTGAGAATTTGAGTCAAATTGTAAATCCTTTTTTCCATATTTCTTCCTTCTTCTAAATTGTTTATTTAGTTTTTGTTTTTGGGATTTATGGGGCTTCATATATATAAAATTATATGGAATTTGCTGCCGATTGTTGTAAA
This sequence comes from Corymbia maculata, assembly GCA_014182735.1. NCBI lineage: Eukaryota > Viridiplantae > Streptophyta > Magnoliopsida > Myrtales > Myrtaceae > Corymbia > Corymbia maculata. Next base: position 38,156,446 of record CM024687.1, read on the forward strand.
AGATAAAGGTCGTAAGATGAATGCGTGATTTCATATCTAAATATTTCATCAATGTCCCCTTCCACAGAATTTACAAAATGTTCTTCCTTCTTGCTTTTGGCGGAGCAATTTTGCATCTAATGATGATTTGCTGGTGTGTTGGCTAGCTCCGTATGCAACCGTTGGCATCAGATTCATCCTAGATAGGAAACTTAATTAGTAAGCTATTAGAAGTTGACCTAATATACAATGATGATACAAGCACATTGAGGAATATTATATACTAAAGTTTTACTATTGATACTTAATTAACAGATCGAACATGCCCTTTTTGTCCTTTGATCCAATAAAGCACGAAATGAACTAACAACACAACATCGATCAATATTGGAAGCTGAAAGGATTCCCCAATCCCATGCCTTCCCTTTTGGCTTCGAATTCGAACTCAATCAAACTTCATCTATGGTTCTCATCGCATTATCAAGACGGTGAGAAAGAACATCATCAGTTCAATGATATCGAATCAATTGCGCAATGTTTATTTCAATATGAGCCAAGCAATTTAGTCATGAGAAAACTAGTATCGCTATTGAAATGTTAGATGGAAGGAGTAGAAGAATGCACAAAAGATGGGCCTTTGCTTTGGGGGCAAACCTTGATCCGTTGGGAAGGAGCGGTTCTCTTTCCGAATTTTCCCAAAGTTGAAAAGGGATCAAGTAAGACAGTGACTTTCCCTTTCCAGTTACGGCCCGTCGCTTTTGCTTTTGGTTATCTCCTCACGACATTCTCCTGATCCGTTCCGGCTTTTAATTAAGAAAACCGGCTTTGCTTGTCTTGAACCGAAAGTGAGATTGGTGGGGGCGCACTTGGCTCTTTATTACCGGTGTGCCCTTGTGGGACTCTGTTAGGTTTCTTTAGCTTTCCACAGCCATACAAAAGCCGGAAAGAAGCACACCATTTAAAGGATCATTCTCACCATTTAAAGGTAAGGTTTCGAATCTCATCTTCTTAAGAGTTGAGGTAACGGCATATAATTCTAGAAGTGAATCTTGATTTCCACACCTTACAAATGTCAAAAGTTTGAGAGTAAATTTAAAGTTAGAGTAAGATAAATTTAAAAAAAAGAAAAGAAAGATCATTCTCAATGATCCATATTCAATTATGCTTTTGCACCCTTTAGTTTATGAGTTTATGATTTCTGCCCTATACTATCAAAAGACCACACTTTGCACCAAGATGTATAATGTTGGTTCGTTTTCTAGAAAAGAGAAAATTGAAGAAGGGGTGAAATCGAAGATGTTTTTATGTATCTTTCACATAATAAAGTACTGGGCATGAATGAGATTTAGTTACTTAACCGAACTAATTTGATTAGAGAAAAATGCAATGTCAACACTCAGAAGATGGAAGTCCTAAACTGGGAGATAGAGTCCGACAATCTTGCTCTGGTAAAGGAGATAAGCACACTTGCAGATCAACAGCAACTCTCTCCCACATCTCAAGCGTGCGTAAGTGAAGACAGGTTTAGTTGGGAAGTACAAGCCCACCTCCGAGAAGCCCAGTCTCTTTTAGCAAATTTGAAGCCCATTAAGTTCACTCATTACAAAAGATAAGCGAATAGAGCAGCGGATTGGGCTGCTAAAGCCCAATGAAACAAGATACTACCGGCCAACTGGGCCCAATACCCCCCGTCAAGCCTCATCGAAATTTTATGTTCGGATGTATCTAACTTCTTTCTTTAATAATCAATTCCTCAAATTTACGACAAAAAAAAAAAACTTGGCCTAGACTTGTGCTGCACAGAGTGGTCGTGTGATGTCTAGGCTCCATTCTTTAGGCTGTTAATAAGTGCGTTAGTGTGGTGAGCACAACTTGGTTTTAGCTCATGTGTATTGGGTTCATGAGATTAATAAATATTTTATATGCTCAGGGTTTGTTTGCTTGAGTTGGCTTCCTTGCCTTGTGAAAAAAGAAGAAGGGTGAGGAATCAATACCAAATCAAAATCGAGCTAGTTAAATTTTGTTGCAAATCGGTCGATTTTGTTCTAAATCGAAGTTTCATATTAATAATGCCCATAATTTTGGTGAACTTCAGCTACTTTTATCGGCCATAATATGGCATTGGAGCGTTGCAAAATCCGTTCATCGTTCAGAGAAATTATCTAAACTTATTACACAGACTGAAATGAATCTAGACCGTAGGATTTAGCAATACTCAAGACCTAGTATTTCGATAATTCAAATTCAATTTAGTACATATAATACGCTCGATGCGATATTTTCCCCCTTTTACATTTTGAATCTCTCCGGGACATCTCCTCTCAACTTCATATGAAAGCTCTGGCCCCCTGGATGACAGTGGGCTAGCTACATAAAGCCAAAAAGCCCATATCCTAAAAGGCCCAAACATTTACCCAAAAAGGCCCAAACTTAAGACCCGTTTGAACCCTTTCGGGCCATCCCTGGACCGGTTTGAAGTGCACGAAACTGAACCAATTTGCCCTTTTCATTGATGAACCGGCGTCTAGTAGGTCAATCTGAGTATTAAATCCTACCATTTCTTTTTTCACAAAAATTATTCTTAGCAAAATTTAGGCCTTGCTCACGATTCAACCAACTAAATTGGTTGCCGAAGAAATAGATTAGAACCCTTTAAATAAGATAACAAATTGACAATTGATTCGATTAATATAGTAAATACCTAATTAATCGAAGATCCATTTGAATATTTTTTTTTTGAAGTGCTCGATGATCACAATCGATTGATATAGTGAATATCTAATTAATCTAATCGAAACCCATTTTTCTAGAAAATTAATATATATATATATATATATATATATATATAATTACCATTAACAAGTCATTGCATATTGTGCAATATGCATAGTGTACGTGTATAGTAAAATTGGAATTCGAATTCGCATTCGCATCCACGTGGAAAAGCGAAACAAATCGATTTCTGGTTTTTGATTATTGCAAAACCGACATAATTGCGGAGATAGCCGTTGCAGATATTTACCTTTTCAACCCCGACGCGCGTTCGACTTTCCTATTATGTGAGGGTCAAATTGGGAAGAGCGAGAAAAGCGAGGGGGAAATACCCGATCTAACCCCCTCCATCCGCAGCCTTTTCTCTCTCTCCACCCTCCCCTGCTTCCTCCTCTCTTCCCCGTCGTCCCCGTACTCGTTCCTCTTTTCCTTCCCGGCGGAGTCCCCCGTCGCGGTAGAGCCGGCGACGGCGGCACCGAATTTGTCTCGATCGAAGAGGGCGGCGGAGCCCTCATCTGGTTCCGCGTGCGGCCGATCATCGTTCACGACGCGCAGAGAGAGAGAGAGAGGAAGGCGATTGTGGTCGCGGCTCGGGGACTGGGTTGCGCAAGTGGCCCCGGAGGAAAGGCTGAGCGGCGGCGTGTGGGTTTGCTCTGTGAGTCTCTGGAAACTCGATCGCTCGTAAATGTTTCTGTTTTGCCTCCTTGATGATGACGCATTATTAGAGTTGCCTGCTGCTAGTGGCTGTTGATTGTCCTGTTCTTGCTCTGTTGAGATTTCTGCAGTTGTAATCTCGTCGTGAGTTTCTGGCTTTTTTTGGGGTCGTTTGAATTTTGTCTTGTTGCTCTGGACGACGATGATGCTGCTGGTGTTGCGGTAGATTATCATCTGAAAGAAAACTAGCGCAAGAACTAAGAAGAACTAGATTCTCGCAAATTATCTCTCTGCCGTGTAAAGTTTCACGTGGTTTTCGAATTTTCATACGCTTCGATAAATGGCGATTTTGGTGACCTAATTTCATATTGTGCCGTTTCTGACGTTACCCAGATCCTCAAGTTAAGCCTTGCCATTGTCTCTCGGCTGCTACTTTTTTACCAATTTTCTTACCCAAAAGATCAAAGTACAGTCCAACAGAAGTGCTTGAACCATCTGCTATTTGACTCTTTCTTAATTTTTTTCGCAGCCATCTTGGATGTTTATCTTGAAAACGGTCTCCTAAAACTAATTTTTGTTTTCTGTAGCTTTAGAATCAGTCTTTGGAATTGGGTTTCTAGCAAGCCTTTTCTGATTATTTCGCTTTGAGAATGAACGGGTTTTCTTTTCACTCAATATGTCAAGCTAAACTAAAGTTATTTTCTGAGATGTCTCTTTTGCCATCTTTCTGACCCTCTCCTTATTCCTTCTGTGTGTGTGTGTTTTTTTTTTTCAATTTTCGAAAAAGATATGATATTTCGACAATGACAATTGAACGAGTTCTTAAAGAGGCAATAAGGTCAATATGACAATACTTCTTAATTTTTGTTAAAAATTGCCATTATTCTTTGAAAGGTCATTAAATTACACAAGACTTCTTCCAAATAAAGCAACTTTTCACGTCTTGAGCATTTCACTTTTGACTAGATGGCTTCTCTTTTCCTTGCATACCATTTTTAATTCAATTGAATAGTATCTGGCTTCTCTTGAAAACGACATTTTCAACTGAAATGCTTCTATATACTGCGAGTTTTCACACTGAAAGATATTTTTATGCAGCCGTCAGTGTAGAGGACCTTATTTTGATATATAGTTTTGGTATTTTGTTCGAAAGATTATTTCTATAAATATCTTTCGAGTAATCTTGGCATCTATTTGTTTACTTTCCCAATAAAAATCGAGGATCTCGGTGACAACACTTTTTGTTTTTTTAAAGAAAATTGTCGTTTTTCTTTGAATGGTCATATTTTACATGAGTCGTTTTATTCTTTTTCCAAAATAATAGCAACCTTTCAAAATTTGAAGCATTTCACTTTTGACTAATAGTTTTATTTTTTCCCTAACAATTCTATTTGCCGGTCAAACAGCTTTTTCCACAAAGAGACTTTTTTCTACTACGAGTTTTCAACACCAGACTTTTTATGCAGTCCTCAGTGTAGAGTTGTTCATTTTGATATATATATATATATATATATATATATATATATATATATATATTTTTTAGTTGAAAAGCCAATTTTTTCAAATACCTTTCAAGTAATCTTGGATTCTTTTTGTTACATTTCTTAAAAAAAGAATGGAGATCACTGTGAAAAACTCTTTATATCTGTAAAATGTGCTGCTTTTCTTTGAAAGGTCTTATTTAACACCAGACTTCTTACCATATATCTGCAACTTTGCGCGTTTGGAAACATTTCATTTTTTATTAAATGTTTTTTTTCCTTACATTCTATTTTCAGGGCAATTAAATATAGTATATGGCTTCTTTCTCTGTGAGTTTTCACCACAAAGACTTTTTATGCTGTACTTAGTTCCAATGACTTTGTTTTGATATATAATTTTGGCATTTGTTCAAAAGACAATTTCCATAAATCCCTTTGAAATGGTCTTTGGCATCTCTTTTGCTAAGTTTTTCAATAAAAGATTGAAGATCTCGGTGACAAGACTTATTACTTTTGTAACAAGTGCCGTTTTTCTTTGAAAGGTCTTATTTTATATGAGACTTCTTCAAAATAATTGCAATCTTACATGTTTTGAAGCATTTCATATTTTACTAGATGGTTTTTTTTCCTTGTAGTCTATTTGCAGGCAATTGAATAATATATGGTTTTTCTTGAAACAACTTTTTCTTCTGAAAGGCTTCTTTCTACTATGATTTTTCACACAAAAGACTTTCTATGCAGTCATCCGTGTGAGGGATTTTGTTTGATATTTAATTTTGGTATTTTGTTCAAAAGCCAATTTTTATACATCCCCTTCAAGTAATCTTGACATCTTTTTCTTACGTTTCTCATTAAAAAATTGAAGCACTTAGTGACAATAATCATTATTTTTGTAGGTAGAGCCATTTTTCTTCGGAAAGTTCATATTTTACTCTAGACTTCTTCTCTAATAACTGCAACTTTTCTCTTTTAAAGCATTTCATTTTTTTACTAAATGGTTTTTATTTTTATTTTTTACTCACATTCATTTTCCAGGGCATTAAAATAGTATATGCCTTTTCTTGAAAAAACTTTTCTGCTGAAAGGCTTGTTTTTGCTATGAGCTTTCATCCTCAAAAACTTTTATGTAGTCCTAAGTACGGAGGACATTGTTTTGATATATAATTTTGGTACTTTGTTCTAAAGCCAAATTTTTTTACCCCTTTCAAGTAATCTTTTGCCATCTTTCAGACTCTCTCCTTATTCCTTCCGTGTTGGTTTTTTTTTTTTTCGATTTTCGAAAAATACATGATATTTTGATAACGACAGTTTAAGGCATGCATCAAAAAAACCTTTATTGGGTCAAAGGGGCAATAATGTCAATATTACAAGACTTCTTAATTTTTGTAAAAAGTGCCATGATTCTGTCAAAGGTGTATATTATACGAGACTTCTTCCAAGTAAAGCAAAATTTTTTACGTCTTGAGCACTTCAATTTTGACTGGATGGTTTTTCATTTCCTCATACCATTTTTAAGTCAATCGAACAGTATGTCTTTTCTTGAAACAACATTTTCATCTGAAATGCTTCCTTATACTATGAGTTTTCACACTAAAGATATTTTATGCAGCCGTTAGTACAATGGACTTTGTTTTGATTTATGGTTTTGGTATTTTTTTCTAACAATTATTTCTATAAATATCTCTGGATTAATTTTGGCATCTTTTTTGTTTACATTTCTCAATAAAAATTGAGGATTTCAGCAACAGCACATTGTTTTTGAAAAAAGTGCCGTTTTTCTTTGAATGGTCATATTTTACGCAAGTCGTTTGTTTTTTCAAAATAATGGCAACCTTTCACGATTCGAAACAGCTTTTTCCACTAAAAGGCTTTTTTCTACCTTCGAGTTTTCAACTCCAGACTTTACGCAGACCTTAGTGCAAAGGAGTTCATTTTGATGTATATATTTTTGTATTTAGTTCAAAAGCCAATTTTTTGAAATACCTATCAAATAATCTTGGCATCTTTTTGTTATGTTTCTAAAAAAAACAAAAAAAAAAAATGAAGATCAATGTGAAAAGACTATATATCAGTGAATTGTGCTGCTTGTCTTTTTAATAGTAATATTTAGCACTAGACTTCTCCTCAAATATTTGCAACTTTGCATGTTTTCAAACATTTCATTTTTTATTAAATGGTTTTATTTCCTTACATTCTATTTTCAGGGCAATTAAATATAGTGTATAACTTTTCTGGAAACAACATTTTTCCACAGAGAGGCTTCTTTCTGCATGAGTTTTCACCGCAAAGACTGTTTATGCAAACCTCAGTGCCGATGAGTTTGTTTTGACATATAATTTTGTTATTTGTTCAAAAGACAATTTTTATCTCCCTTTCAAGTAATTTTTGGCATCTCTTTGTTAAGTTTTTTTTATTAAAGATTGAGCAAGACTCATTATTTTTGCAATAAGTGTCATTTTTCTTTGAAAGGTCATATTTTACAGGAGACTTCTTCAGAATAACTGCAATCTTTCACGTTTTGAAGCATTTCATTTTTGAACAGACCAAAAAAAAAAAAAAAAAAAAACAGAGAGAAGCATTTCATGTTTGACTAAATGTTTTTCTTTCTCACCTTCTATTTGCAGGGCAATTGAATAGTGTATGGTTTTTCTTGAAGCAACTTTTTCTTCTCAAAGGCTTCTTTCTACTCTGATTTTTCACACAAAAGACTTTTTATGCAGTCATCTGTGCGGGGACTTTGTTTGGTATATAATTTTAGTATTTTGTTCAAAAGCCAATTTTTTTATAAATCCCTTTCAAGTAATCTTGTCATCTCTTTTTTAAGTTTTTCATTAAAAAATTGAAGCATTTAGTGGAAATAGTCATTATTTTTGTAAGAAGAGGAAAGGTTATATTTTACACTAGACTTCTTCCCTAGTGACTGCAACTTTTCACGTTTTGAAGCATTTCATTTTTTACTAAATGGTTTATTTTTGCTCTCATTCATTTTCCGGGGCATGAAAATAGTATATGCTTTTTCTTGAAATAGCTTTTCTACTGGAAGAGGCTTCTTTCTACTTTGAGCTTTCACCCTCAATTTTTTTTTTTCTGCATTCCTAAGTACAAAGGACTTTGTTTTGATATATAAATTTGGTATTTTGTTTCAGAGGCAATTTTTTTGAATTAATCTTTGCATTTTTTTGGTTAAGTTTCTTAGTAAAAAATTGAATATCACGCTGTCAAGAATCATTATTTTTGTAGGAAGCATTTCTCTTGAAAAGGTCACACAAGACTTCTTCCATTATTTTTGTAAGAAGCATTTTTATTTGAATGGTCATATTTTATATGAGACTTCTTCAAAATAATTGCAATCTTTCACTTTTTGAAGCATTTCATATTTGACTGAATGGTTTTATTTTCCTCCCCATTCTATTTGCCGGGCAATTTTTTCTTTGGTCAAATATTTGCAGGGCAATTGAATATTCATGAGTTTTCTTGAAACGACTTTTTCTTCTAAAAGGCTTCTTTCTACTTTGATTTTTCATGCATATGAAGTCGTCCATGTGGGTGACTTTGTTTGATATATAATGTTGATATTTTGTTCAAAAGCCAATTTTTTTATAAATCCCTTTTAAGTAATCTTGATATCTTTTTCTTACGTTTCTCATTTAAAAAATTGAAGCACTTGATGACAATAGTCATTGATGAACCGGTGGTCCTATAGGTCAATCTAACTATTAAATCCTACCAATTTTTTTTTTTCACGAAAATTATCCCTAACGAGACTTAGGCCTTGCTCACAATTCAATCGACTAAATTGGTTGCCAAAGAAATAGATTAGAACTCTTTAAATAAGATAACAAATCGACAATTGATTTGATTAATATAGTAAATATCTGATTAATCGAAGATCCATTCGATTAATTTTTTTGAAGTGTTTGATGATCACAATCGATTGATATAGTGAATATCTAATTAATCTAATTGAAACCCATTTTTTTACAAAATTATTATTATTATATATAGAAAATTACCATTAACAAATTATTGCGTATTGTGCAGTATGCATAGTGTACGTGTACAGTAAAATTCGAATTCGCATTCACGTGGAAAAGCGAAACAAATGGATTTCTGGTTTTTGATTATTGCAAAACCGACATAATTGCGGAGATAGCCGTTGCGGATATTTACCTTTTCAACCCCGACGCGCGTTCGACTTTCATATTATGTGAGGGTCAAATTGGGAAGAGCGAGAAAAGCGAGGGGGAAATACCCGATCTAACCCCCTCCATCCGCAGCCTTTTCTCTCTCTCCACCCTTCCCTGCTTCCTCCTCTCTTCCTCGTCGTCCGTCTTCTTTCTCTGTTCTTCCGTCCACTCGTTCCTCTTTTCCTTCCCGGCGGAGCCCCCCGTCGCGGTCGAGCCGGCGACGGCGGCGCCGGATTGTCTCGATCGAAGAGGGCGGGGGAGCTCTCCTCTGGCTCCGCGCGCGGCCGATCATCGTTGACGACGTAGAGAGAGAGAGAGGGAGGAAGGCGACTGTGGTCGCGGCTCGGGGACTGGGTTGCGCGACCGGCCGCGGAGGAAAGGCTGAGCGGCGGCGTGTGGGTTTGCTCTGTGAGTCTCTGGAAACTCGATCGCTCGTAAATGTTCCTGTTTTTCTTCCTTGATGATGACGCATTATTAGAGTTGCCTGCTGCTAGTGGCTGTTGATTGTCCTGTTCTTGCTCTGTTGAGAATTCTGCAGTTGTAATCTCGTCGTGAGTTTCTGGGTTTTCTTGGGTTCGTTTGAATTTTGTCTTGTTGTACTGGACGACGATGGTGCTGCTGGTGTTGCGGTAGATTATCATCAAAGAAAACTAGCGCAAGAACTAAGAAGAACTAGATTCTCCCAGATTATCTCTCTGCCGTGTAAAGTTTCACGTGCTGTTTGAATTTTCATACGCTTCGATAAATAGCGATCTTGGTGACGTAGCCTTATATTGTGCTGTTTCTAACGTTACACAGATCCTCAAGTTAAGCCTTGCCATTGTCTCTTGACTCTGCTACATTTTTACAATTTTCTTGCCCAAAAGATCAAAGTACAGTCCAATAGAAGTGCTTGAACCATCTGCTATTCGACTTTTTCTTAATTTTTTCCCAGCCATCTTGGATGTTTATCTTGAAAACTGTCTCTTAAAACTAATTTTTGTCTTCTGTAGCTTTAGAATCAGTCTTTGAAATTGGATTTCTAGCAAGTCTTTTCTGATAATTTCGCTTTGAGAATGGACAGGTTTTCTTTTCACTCAGTATATCAAGCTAAACTAAAGTCATTTTCTGAGATGTCTTTCTTTTGCTATCTTTCTGACCCTCTCTTCATTCCTTCTGTTTCTTTTTTTTTCTTTTTCAATTTTCAAGATAGACATGATATTCATGACAGTTTAACGAGTTCATGAAAAAAAGAAATCCTTTTTTAGAGTCAAAGGGGCAATAACGTCAATTTGACAAGACTTCTTAATTTTTGTAAAAAAGTTCCATTATTCTTTGAAAGGTCATCAAATGACATGATATTTATCACTTTTGACTAGATGGCTTCTCTTTTCCTTTCATACCATTTTTAAGTCATTTGAACAGTATCTGGCTTCTCTTGAAACAACATTTTCAACTGAAATGCTTCTTTATACTACGAGTTTTCACACTAAAGATATTTTTATGCAGCCATCAGTGCAGAGGACCTTGTTTTGATATGTAGTTTTGGTATTATGTTCAAAAGATTATTTTTATAAATATCTTTCGAGTAATCTTGGCATCTTTTTGTTTACTTTCTCAATAAAAATCAAGGATCTCAGCAGCAAGGTTTTTTTTTTTTTTTTTTTTTTCAAAATAAAAGCAACCTTTCACGATTTGAAGCATTTCACTTTTGACTAATGGTTATTTATTCCCTAACAATACTATTTCCCGGTCAAATTAAATAGTAGATGGCTTTTATTGAAACAGTTTTTTCCATAAGGTCTTTTTTCTACTACAAGTTTTCAACAGCAGACTTTTTATGCAGTGCAGAGGAGTTCATTCTGATATATATCAAAAGAAATTTTTTAAAATACCTTTCAAGTAATCTTGGCATCTGTCCTTAGTGCCGATGACTTTGTTTTGATATATAATTTTGGCATTTCTTTAGAAGACAACTTTCATAAATCCCTTTCAAGTGATCTTTGGCATCTCTTTGTTATGTTTTTCAATAAAAGATTGAAGATCTCAGTGACAAGACATTTTTTTTTGTAACAAGAGCCATTTTTCTTTGAAAGATCTTATTTTACATGAGACTTCTTCAAAATAGTTGCAATCTTACACGTTCTGAAGCATTTCATTTTTTACTAAATGGTTTTTTTTCTCGCAGTCTATTTGCAGGCAATTGAATAGTATATGGTTTTTCTTCGGAAAGGCTTCTTTCTACTAAGATTTTTCACATGAAAGACTTTTTATGCAGTCATCCATGCGAGGGACTTTGTTTGATATATACTTTTGGTAGTTTGTTCAAAAGCAAATTTTTGTACATCCCTTTCAAGTAGTAATCTTCACATCTTGTTCTTATGTTTCTCATTAATAGTTGAAGTACTTGGTGACAACAATCATTATTTTTGTCAATAGAGCCATTTTCTTTGGAAAGTTCATATTTTTTTTCTCTAATAACTGCAACTTTTCTCTTTTTGAAGCATTTCATTTTTTCACTAAATCGTTTTTTTACTCACATTCATTTTCCAGGGCATTAAAATAGTATATGCCTTTTCTTGAAAAAACTTTTTTACTGAAAGGCTTCTTTCTGCTATGAGCTTTCACTCAAAAACTTTTATGCAGTCCCTAAGTACAATGGATTTTGTTTTGATGTATAATTTTGGTATTTTGTTCCAAAGCCAATTTTTTTTAACCGCTTTCAAGTAATCTTTTGCCATCTTTCTGACTCTCTCCTTATTCTTTCTGTATATATTAATTTCCAATTTTCGAAAAATATACGATATTTCGATAATGACATTTTAAGGCATGCATCAAAAAAATCTTTTTTTGGGTCAAAGAGGCAATAATGTCAATATTACAAGACTTCTTGACTTTTGTAAAAAGTGCCATTATCCTTTGAAAGGTCATACATTATACAAGACTTCTTCAAAATAAAGCAAATTTTCACGTCTTGAGCACTTCAATTTTGACTAGATGTTTTTTCTTTTCCTCACATACCATTTTTAAGTCAATTGAACAGTATATGGTTCTTTTTGAAATAACATTTTCAACTAAAGATATTTTATGCAGCCGTTAGTGCAAGGGCCTTTGTTTTGATTTATGGTTTTGGTATTTTGTTCTAAAAATTATTTCTATAAATATCTCTGGAGTAATCTTGGAATCTTTTCGTTTATGTTTCTCAACAAAGGTAAGGATTTTAGCATCAACACATTGTTTTTTTTTAAAAAAGTGCTGTTTTTCTGTGAATGGTCATATTTTACGCAAGTCGTTTGTTTTTTCAAAATAATCACAACCATTTATGATTTGAAGCATTTCATTTTTGAGTAGTGGTTATCTTTTCACTAACAAGTCTATTTTCCAGGTCAAATTAAATAATATATGGCTTTTATTGAAACAGCTTTTTCCACTAGAAGGCTTTTTTCTACCACTGAGTTTTCAACACCAGACTTTTTATGCAGTCCATAGTGCAGAAGAGTTCATTTTAATGTATATATTTTTGTATTTAGTTCAAAAGCCAATTTTCTATAATACCTTTCAAGTAATCTTGGCAACTTTTTGTTACGTTTTTCAAAAAAAAAAAAAGGAATGAAGATCACTGTCAAAAGCTCTTTTATATCAGTGAACTGTGCTGTTTTTCTTTGAAAGGTCATATTGAACACCAGACTTCTCCCCAAATATTTGCAACTTTGCACGTTTTGGAACATTTCATTTTTTATAAAATGGTTTTCTTTCCTTAATTCTATTTTCAGGGCAATTAAGTATAGTGTATGGTTTTTCTAGAAACAACATTTTTCCACTGAGAGGCTTCTATCTATGCGAGTTTTCACCTTAAAGACTTTTTATGCAGTCCCCAGTGCAGTGCCGATGACTTCTTTTTTGATATATAGTTTTAGTATTTGTTCAAAAGACAATTTTTATAAGTCCTTTTTAAGTAATTTTTGGCATCTCTTTGTTAAGTTTTTTGATAAAAGATTGATATCTTAGTGACAAGACTCATTATTTTTGTAATAAGTGCCATTTTTCTTAGAACAGATCAAAAAAAAAAAAAAAGAAAGAAAGGAGCATTTCATTTATTACTAAAGGTTTTTTTTTTCCTCAACTTCTTTTTGCAGTGCAATTGAATAGTGTATGGGTTTTCTTGAAATAAGTTTTTCTTCTGAAAGGCTTCTTTCTACTTTGATTTTTCGCACAAAAGACTTTTTATGCAGTCGTCCGTGTGGGGACTTTGTTTGATATATAATTTTGGTATTTTGTTCAAAAGCCAATATTTTATAAATCCCTTTCAAGTAATCTTGTCATCTCTTTTTTAAGTTTTTCATTAAAAAATTGAAGCACTTGGTGACAATAGTCATTATTTTGGTAAGAAGAGGAAATGTCATATTTTACACTAGACTTCTTCCCTAGTAATTGCAACTTTTCACGTTTTGAAGCATTTCATTTTTTCTAAATGGTTTATTTTTACTCACATTCATTTTCCGGGACATGAAAATAGTAGATGCTTTTTCTTGAAACAGCTTTTATACTGAAAGGCTTCTTTCTACTTTGAGCTTTCACCCTATAAAAACTTTTTTTGCATTCCTACGTACAGAGACATTGTTTCGATATACAAATTTGGTATTTTGTTCCAGAGCCAATATTTTTGAATCCCTTTAAGTGATCTTGGAATTTTTTGGTTAAGTTTCTCAATAAAAAATTGAATATTACGCTGTCAAGAATCATTATTTTTGAAAGAAGCATTTTTCATTGAAAGGTCACCCGAGACTTCTTCCAAAATAACTGCAACTCTTCACCTGATGAAGCATTTCAGTTTTTGACTAAATCGAGTTTGTCTTTCCTTACATTCTATTTCTAGTCTATTGTTGGGATAGCTTTTTCACTGAAAGGCTTCTTTCTTCTAATACGAGTATTCACATTAAGGCTCTTTTAGGTAGTTATTTGGGCAGAAGAACATTAGGAGTACCGCAACTTTGGTACGACGTTCACTTTAGAAGTGCCACTTCTGATTTGCTCATTGGAAAAGTTGACGTGACTACCAAAAACCTGATGGGCCACCGGTGGATAATATTTTAATATTTTAAATTTTTATTTTATTTTTTTCTAGGGTCGACAAGGGCCACCAATGATCTTCACCAGTCGTTGAACCCTCGCCCAGGCCACCTCACCATCGGCCTTGAAGGCCTTGCGCGAGGGCGCAATGGCCTCCCCTGCAGCTAGTGAGGGCTATCGCGGCTTGGCCCAAGGCCTTTGTCGCTAGATTTGAGCAAGGGCCATTGGGTCTTTGTGGGTCGCGGCCTCGCCAGCTCTAGGCATTGGTCACAACCCTTGCTAGCCACGCCAGCCACAAGGAGGCCACAACAACCTTGCCTAGGGCCTTCGTTGCTGATGATGAGACGGCCCTCACCCAATCTAGGCGAGGGTTTGGCAGTTAGTGAGGGTCATAGCCCTTGTCAAGCCTAGAAAAAAAAATTAAAATATTAAAATATTGTCCACCAATGGTCACATCAACTTTTTCGACGGGCAAATTGAAAGTGGCAACGAAAAAAAAGTTTTTGACACCAAAGCAAATACCATATGAAAATCGTGATACTCTTGATGTTCTTTTGTAATGTTGTATATACCGCAAAAGCAAAATTTTTAATTAATCCCTTCCAAGTCGTTTTTTTAATGTTTCGTCACATAAAATCCAACATCTCGGTGAGAATCCTCGTTTTTTAGGTAAAAAGTGACGTTTTTCTTTGAAAGGTCATGAGACTTAATGCCAAAGTAACTCCCTTTCTTTAACATCTTAAGCATCTCTTTTTCGACTAAATGGTTCTTTTTTCCTCACATTCTCTTGCCAGGGCAAATTAACTAGTATGTGACCTTGCTTGAAACAACTTTTCTCATTAAAAGGCTTCTTTCTACTATGAGTTTTCACTTTTTATGGGTTATTCAGTGCTGATGACTTTGTTTTGATAGGTAGATTTTGTATCTTGTTTAAAAGCCAATTCTCTAAATATCTTTTTGTAATGTTTCTCAATAAAAAGTTGCAGATCTCGGTCACTTTTCCCTCACATTCTATGGTTTTTCTTACTGCAAGTTTTCACACGGAAGACTATGCAGTTGTTTGTATAGAAGACTTTGATGTATAATTTTAGTATTTTGTTCATATAAAGTAATCTTGACATCTTTTTCTTACACATCTTATAAAACAAATTGAAGTTTTCGGTGACAATAGTGCCTTTATGCGATCATTGATGCTGAGGACAATGTTTCGATATTTGAATTTTGGTATATTACTACTAAGTAAAATTTTTATCAATCCCTCTCGGTCAATGCTGGCATCTTTCTCAAGATCTCCGTAACAAGACTCATTGTTATTGTAAAAAGTGATGATTTTTATTAGGTGGTCATATTTTACACGAGACTTAGGGTGTGTTTGGTTCAGCATTTAAAATGGGTTTTGAGATTCTAAAGTCCCTTAGCCAAATGCAAATGCATTAGGTAAAAATTTTAGACTCATTTTGGGAAGATGAGCCAAATGCAAGGCTCCTCGAGGGATTTTGGTCAAATGCAGGGTGGGAGATGCTTTGGGAAGTTGCACAAGTTGGTACTATTCGAATGGGTATTGTTCATCTTTTCCGTGAGCCAACGAAGCTGATGACTGTCGGCCAAGGAGCTCTTGACGCCGACAATCGCCGGCAAAGGGGGCGACCATCGTGACCCACAGGCGTCCCGCCTTTGTCGCCTAGGTTCGCACAACCCAAGCGACCATCCACTGGGGCCATGGGAACCTAAGTGACGGAGGCGTTCGCTTGGGTCGTGCGACCCAGGCAACCGTTCGCCGACCTCAGGCCAGGCTGCTTGGCAGCTAGATCTGACTGTTGGAGAGTGGCCGGCGATTAACTAGAGAAGTGAATAAAAAAAAATTACAATTTTTTTAAATAAAAAAATTAGCAAAAAGTCTTTTACAAAATGTGGTATTTATCAAACGGCATTTAAGTCAAAGTTGTTTTACAATGCAACATGAAATTATAATTTACCAAATGCTATTTGCTTTAGCCCAAAGATATTTGCATTATTTCAATATAACTCTTATTTTATCTTGTTTTAAGCATTTCATTTTTGACTGAATGGTTCTTTTTTCCTCATATTCTCTTTTCAAGGCCAATTAAGTGTTACACGGCCCTTTCTTGAAACAACTTTTTCCACTATCCTGTGAATTTTTTCCCAAGGACTTCTTCTCATGCATTTTTCAATGCTAATGACTTCGTTTTGATACATAGTTTTTGTATTTTGTTCAAAAGCCAATTTTTAAAAGTACCTTTCACTTTGTTGTGTTATCAATAAAGAATTGAAGATGTTGGTGACAACTCTTTCTTTCTGTAAAAGGTGTCATTTTCCTTTGAAAGGTCATATTTTACACGACCCCTCTGAAGTATTTCATTTTTGACAAAAAATTTTCGTCGCATTCTATTTCTAAGACAATTGAATAGTATATGGCCTTTCTTGAAACCACTTCTTCCACTGAAAGGCCTCTTTCTACTACGAGCTTTCACACAAAAGACGTTGTGCAGTCCTTTGTTTGATATATAATGTCGGCGTTGTTCAAAAGGCATTTTTTATATAATTACCTTTCAAGAAATCTTGAAATCTTTTTTTTCACGGTTCTCATCAAAAATTGAAGCTCTCGGTGGCAATAGTCGATAGTTATGGAAAAAGTTAGAAGTTATTCTATTGAAAGGTCATATTTTACATCAGACTCCTCAAATAACTCAAATAATTGCAATTTGTCACGTTTTGAAGCATTTTGCTTTTCATTAAATCGTTTTTTTCACTCACGTTGATTTCCGGGGCATTTACATAGTGTATGGATCTTCTTGATACAAGTTTTTTCCATTGAAAGGGCTATTTCTACTACGAGCTTTCACCCCAAAGATCTTTTGTGCAGTCCTATGTGCAAAGGAGTTTGTTTTGATATATGATTTTTAAATTTTGTCTAAAAGCCAAATTTTACAAATTCCTTTCAAGTAATCCTGGCATCTTGTTTTAAGTTTCTCAATAAAAAATTGAAGATTTCGGAGAGAAGACTCATTATATTTGGTAGCAATTGTCGTTTTTCTTTGAAAGATCACACAAAACTTTTTCCAAAGTAATTACACCTTTGTTGAGACTGCTTTTTCCCTCAAAGGCTTCTTATAACTAAGAGTTTTCACGCCAAGGGCTATTTATGCAATCATCTGTGTAGAGGACTTTGTTTTGAAGTTTGTTATTTACTACAAAATAAAAAAATTTATTAATTCCTTTCAAGTAATCTTGGCATCTTTTTTAGGAATTCAGACTCATTATTTTGGTTAAAAGTAATTTTCTTTAAAAAGTTATATTGTACACGAGACTTATTTCAAATAACTCATCTTTTTTCATTTTAAGCATTTCATTTTTGACTAAATGGTTCTTTATTCCTCGCATTCTTTTCCAGGGCAAATTAGTTAGTGTTTGGCCTCTCTTGAAACAACTTCTTCCACTAAAAAGGTGCTTTCTACTACGAGTTTTTATCCAGAGACTTTTTATGCATTCTTCAATGCCGATGACTTGGTTTCGATATGTAGTTTTTGTATTTTGTTCAAAAGCCAATTTTTAAAGTACCTTTAAGGTAAACTTCACATCTTTTTATTGTGTTTCTCATAAAAAAACTGAAGATCTTGGTGACAACTCTTTCTATTTGTAAAAGGTGGTGGCATTTTTCTTTGAAAGGTCATATTTTACACAAGACTTCTCAACTTTTCACGTTGTGAAGCATATCATTTTTTATAAAATTTCTTCCATCACATTCCATTTCCATCAGCAATTGGCCCTTCTTGAAGCAACTTTTTCCATTGAAAGGCTTCTTTCTACTATGAGTTTTCAAACTAGACTTTATGCAATCTTGAATGCAGGGGATTTGTCTGATATATATTGTTAGTATGTTGTTCAAAAGGCATTTTCTATAAATACCTCTTAAGTAATCTTGATATCTTTTTCTTATATTTCTCATTAAAAAAATTAAAGCTCTTGGTGACAACAGTCATCAGTTTTGTAAAAGGTTCCGTTTTTCTCCTGAAACTTCATATTATACATCAGGCTCCTCAAAAAGTTGTTTGTCAGGTTTTGAAGCATTTTGTTGTTGACTAAATAGAGTTTTTTTTACTCACGTTCATGTTCCTGGGCATTTAGATAGTATACGGCCTTTCTTGACACAAGTTTTTCCATTGAAAGGGTTTTTTCTACTGAGAACTTTCACCCACAAAGACTTTTTATGCAGTCCCAAGTGCAGAGGAGCTTGTTTTGATATATAATTTTTGTAATCTATTCAACAACCAATTTTTAAATCTCTTTCGAGTAATCATGGCATCTTTTTGTTAGGTTCCTCAATAAAAAATTGAAGATTTCGGTGACAAGACTCATTATATTTGTAGCAAGTGAGTGCCCTATTTCTTTGAAAGATCACACAAGACTTCTTTCATAGGGGAAAATTGTATAAGAAGTCCTAAATTTATTGCACTTTTGTTAATTCAGTTTTAAACCATTTTCACATTTTGCCAATTGAGTCCATTGCATCAAATTTAGTGAAAAAATGCCGATGTGGTATTTTTAAATAATATTTTAATGATATTTTAATAATTTTTGGAATTTTTATGCTTTTTTTCTCCTCCTCCTTCTTCTTTTTTTTTTTTTAAATTTTTTTTTTTTTTGTTTTATTTAGGGTTTTGGAGACAGCCGATGAGGATGGTCTGGGCAAGGGCCACAACGCCCTCACTGGCGAAAGTGAGGGTGTGCAAGCCCTCACCTAGGGCCAACAAGGGTCGGCTAGCAACCCCTTGCTGGCCCTATCTCTAAAAAATGTAAAAATATATATATATAAAAATTCAAAATATCATTCAAATATTATTTAAAAAATGAAACGTTACACTATCCACGTCTGCAATTTCCAATCAAAATTAACCGAATAAATTTAATTGGTATGAAATGAAAAAAATTTAGAACTCAATTGATAAAATTAAAAAATTTAGGATTGAATTGGCAAAAATGTAATAGGTTTAGGACTTTTGAACAATTTTCCCTCTTCCAAAGTAATTGCACCTTTTAAGCACAAGATTTGACTAAATGGTTTTAATTTTCCTTACATTCTATTTTTGGGTCAATCCGAAAAGTTTATGGCTTTTGTTGAAACTGCTTTTTTCCCTTTTAAGGCTTCTTTCAACTATGAGTTTTCACACCAAGGGCTATTTATGTAATCGTCTGTGCAGAGCACTTTGTTTTGATATATAAGTTTATTATTTACAACAAAATAAAAAAATTATTTATCCCTTTCACGTGAGATTAATTTCAAAATAACTCATATTTTCTCGTTTTAAGCATTTCATTTATGACTCAATGGTTCTTTTTTCCTCTCATTCTTTTTCCAGGGCAAATTAAATACAGTGTGGCCTTCCATGAAACAACTTTTTCCACTAAAAGGCTACTTTCTACTACGATTTTTTGTACTTAGATACTTTTTATGCATTCTTCAGTGCAGATGACTTTGTTTTTATACGTAGATTCCGTGTTTTGTTCAAAGCCAATTTTGTAAGTACCTTTCAAATAAACTTGGTATCTTTTGTTACGTATCTCATTAAAAAATTGAAGTTTCTATTTGTAGAAGGTGCCATTTTTCTTTGAAAGGGAGACTTCTTCAAAATAACTACAACTATTTTCATGTTTTGAAGCATTTGATCTTGACGGGAATTTTTTTTTCCTCACATTCTATTTCCACGACAATTGAATGATAGTATATGGCTTTTCTTTAAACAACTGCTTCCACTGAAACGCTTGTTTCTCGTATGAGTTTTCACGCAAGATTTAATGCAGTCGTCGGTGTAGGGGACTTAAGTATATAATTTTGGTATTTAGTTTTAATATATACCCCATTTCAAAGTAATCTTGACAACTTTGTCGTACATTTCTCATTATGAAATTGAAGCTCTCGGTGACCATAGTCGATTTGTTTTGTAAAAGTTCCATTTTTGTACTGAAGGGTCATAGTTTACACGAGTCTTCTTCTCAACTGTAATTTTATTTTTGACCAGTACTTTGCTTTTTTAGCTCGCTTATTCTCCCAGGCGTTTAAATAGTTTATGGCTTTTCTTGACACAAGTTTTTCCCCTGAAAAAGGCTCCTTTCTACTATGACCCTTCACCCTCAAAGACTTGTTAACCCGTCGTAAGTGCAGTGGAGGTTGTTTTGCCATATTAGTTTTGTATTTTGTTCAAAAGCCAATTCTATGAACCTCTTTCAAGTAGTAATCTTGGCATCTTTTGGTTAAGTTGATCAATAAAAAAATTGAAGATTTTGGTGATAGAGACTCATTATTTTGGAAAAAAGTGCCATTCTTCTTCGACAGGTCTCAAGAGACTTCTTCCCAAAAAACTGCAGCTTTTCACCTTTTGAAGCATTTCGTTTTTCACTAAGTGGTGTCTTTCCCCTTACATTCTGTTTCCAGGTTAATTTGAAGAGTTTCTGGCTTTTGGTGAAACAACTTTTCTTATTGGAACGCTTCCTTTCTACCACTAGTTCTCACACCAAAGGCATCTTATGCAGTCATCGATGCATAGGACTTTGTTTTGATTAATTGTGGTATTTAGTACAAAATCTAATATTTACTAATCCCTTTAAAGTAATCTTGGCATCTTTCTATTTCATTTTTCAATAAAAAAGAAATCCAGGATGTCGGTAGTGATAGGACTCATTCTTGTCTTTGCAGAAAGTGACATTTTTTCTTTGAATTAATGGTTCTTTTTCCCTTACATTCTCTTTCCAGGGCAAATTAAATATTATATGGCTTCCTTGAAACCACTTTAAATGGTATGAATACTTGCAGGAAAGACGGAGTATCTTTCTTATTTCAACTTCATTTTTAAGACAATCAAGAGGCTTCATTAAGGTACTTTGGCTTTTTTCTTGGAACCTCTTTCCCCACTAAAAGGTTTCTTGCCACTACGAGTTTGACTTTAAAGATATTTTATGCAGTTCTCAGTGCAGAGGACTTTGTTTTGATTATGTAATTTTGGTATTTTGTTCAAAACCCAACTTTTATAAACTCCTTCCAAGTAATCTTTGCATCTTTTGGTTAAGTTTCTCAATAAAAATTGAAGATCTTAGTGACGAGACTCATATTTTTGTAACAAGTGCCATTTTCTTGGAAATGACACATGAGATTCATCCTAAATAACTACGGGAAAATCTAAAAAAGGATTTGAAGTGCCCATAATTTGTCAAATAAAGGTTCAAAGAGAATCTTGTTTTAAATAAAAGTATGAAGTACATCACTTTTTCAAGTCACTTTTTTCAAATAAGGACTTGAAGTGAATTTTATTATAAATAAGGGTTTGAAGTGATTATATATGTTTCAAGTAAAGTCCTGCGATGGATATGTCTGTTTTAAATGAAGGCCTGACTTTTCGGCGATCAATAGCATTTTCGTCATTTACCATTTTCCTTTTTTTCTTTTTCCTTTCCTTTTTTCTGGTTCTTCTTGCCCACAAAGGGCTAGGCGAGGGGCCCTCACTAGTCACAGGCGAGGGATGACCTGGCTAGGGTGAGGAGGGGAGGCTACCTCTCACGACCATCCGCGAGGTCAGCCTCACCTATTGCTAGCGACCATCGGCCGATGCTGAAAAAGAAAAAAATAAAAAAAGATTTGGACGAAAATACCTTTAATCGGTGGGAAAATTTAGTTGGCCAATAACTGGCGAAATCTAGTTTTTATTTGAAACAATCATGACCAGATCCTTATTTGAAACAATTAAGGCCACTTTAAACTCTTATTTGAAATAAAATCTATTTCGAGCAATTATTGAAGAAAATAAGAGGACTTCGAGCCTTTCTTTGGAATTTTTCCCAATAATTAGTATGACTTTTCACCTTTTAAAGCATTTCATTTTTTGAATAAAGGGTATTTTCCCTGGTACATTCTATTTCCAAGGCCAACTCAAATAGTTTATATTTTTTGTGGAAATAACTTTTTCACTAAAAGCCAATTTTTATTAATCCCTTTCAAGTAATTTTTTGGCACCTTTCAGTTACGTTTCTCAATAAAAAAAAGCCAAGATCTAAGTGACATGACTCTTATCATTTTTCGTAAAAAGTGCCATTTCTTTTTAATGTCATTTTACACAATACTTATTTCGTATAATATCTTCCAACTTTTTCCGTTTTAAGCTTTTCATTTTTACTAAATGCATTCTTTTTTCCTCACATACTCTTTCCAGGGCAACATAAATAATATATGGCTTTTCTTGATACTACTTATTCCACTAGAAGGCTTCTTCTACTACGAATTTTCACCAATTGCCTAGTAAAAAAAATCACATGATATGATATGGGCAATTAAATATCATGGGATTCGAGTTGAATATGATACGTTAAAGCTAGTGTAACGTTATTTTTAAGTCCACAATTAAAACTTATAGGATTGAAAGCTACATAATCAAATTTTGTTAATTTTAATTAATGAAAGTATATCATTGGTTATTTTCATATGGTCTAGTAACTAAATTGAACATCTATTAAAAATTTAGACATCTCATTGAATAAATAAAAAATGAAATTGCTCATTGTGTTAAAAGTTGAACGACAATATTATACATTTGGTCAAAATTCAAGGATCGATATCCTTAAAGAATTTTCCGAATGTGTTTATCTATATAGGACATATCTCAGTCAATCATGTACTTGCATACCTATCATTACAATTGCATAATATCTCTAACAAATGTTTCAATGTGTCTGTAGGTAATAAAGTTTTGAATTTATTATTTTTAACCTCTTAAAAAAAATTTATTCTTGAAATTTGACATACATCACTATACAAGCATATTTCATCATTATAATGGTTGACTATGCATTTTTTTTCCAATACTGATATGGTTGGCAACTTATTCACCTAGAAAAACGAGTGAAATTTCATGTACGAAATGGGAAAAAAGAATAATTTTATCAAAGGAAGTGAATCTAATTATTTTTGACAACTTAATAAACTAGTTGAAGTTTCCCAATTCATTCAACCAACGGTGGAATTTGGAATTCACTGTCAGGGGATAATATAATAGAGGGAAAAAAAAATTGGAGCTATCTTATCGTTCACCACAAGTGAAATTTGAATTCTACTGTCAAGAGTAATATAAATGGGAACTTCAGTTATATTGATATATGTTAGAGCATGTAAATAATAAATCATGTGTTCATTTAACAATTTAAACTTTTAGAAAAATTGGTAGTAGTCTTGCAAAATCTCACAATATAATTATTAAAAAATTGATGAAACATCTGTTCACAATAAACTTATGAATTGATTATCTATTAATAAACTTAATTTATATTATAAGCTATAGTTTAACTTGGCTATTAAAATGATTTATTTTACCTTTTTCCTATTTAAGTAGATTTACATGATAACAAAATAATGTATAATAAAATTAAATATTACTCAAGAGTAGAGAATATAATTTATGAAAATGATTTCACTTCTATCAAATATGGTATAATTTTTATTTCTGACTATTTTAAATTCCATTTCAAGTTTACTTTAAATGGATCGAAAATAGGAATAAGTTATGCTTTGACATTTCAAATGGATCCAGTTTATTTCGAACGGATCAAGTTATGCTTATAATCACACCTAACTAAAAATTAATTACACTAATGCTCAATATAATATACTCCATGCTATTGTTTTCTTCCATCCTATTATTTTTGGTAGCCATATGTCAAGCTGTTGATTTTGCAAAGTAAAGAAATTGCGCAAATGGGTTTTGTCTCATTTTCGTGGGACCTATTTCGACACTCTTAGAATTCACACTGTCAATGGACTGCTTAATAATTCGAAAAGAGGGGAAAATACCAGAAAAAAACATAAACTTATTATATTGATACTAATTCAGTCATAAATATTTTTGTTGATATAAATGGCAGAAGGCCTAGTCTCAAATATCCTCCCACTGTTCCTATTGCAATCCAAGACAATGTCCTAACAAAAAAACTTCAAGAGTTGAACCAATTTAGTTCTAAATATTTTCATATTGATACCAATTCAATCCATATAGCCAATTTAGGCTGGAGTTTTCTAACATGGATGTTGGTTGGCCAGTCAATGTTGATGTGGATATTTTTAATAATATTTAATTATTTTTTGATTTTTTTCCTTCTTTTCTTTTTTTTTTTTTTCTTATTTCCTCCACTAGCCTCCGTGATGGTCAATGGTAGTTGGCCAATGAGGGAGAGGCCCAGGATGCCCTCGCCAGCCCCAGGGGGACTGGCCCTAAGTGGACAAGGCCCCTTGCCAATGCCAAAGGTTGGCAAGGACTAGCAAGGGGTCCCTACAGCAAGGGCAACTTTGCTCGGATGGCGAAGGGTGGCCTCACCAACCCTCATTAGCCTTTGGCGTTGGCAAGGGGCCTCATCTAGGCGTTGCCAAAGGTCGACGAGGGCTGGGTAAGGGTCCTGTCGTTGGATTTGGTGAGGGTTGTGCAAACAACTATTCGGAGTTCTTAGAGCTCCTTGTCCCCTCGTTGCATCTCAGGCCCCGCCGGCAGTCGACGACCATTGCTGGCCATCATGGAGCCTAGTGGAGGAAATAAGGAAGGGAAAAAAAAAGGCAAAAAAGAAAAAGAAGGAAAAGGAAAAGGAAAATTTTAAAAAAATTGAAAATGTAATTAGATATTATTAAAAATGTCCCCATCAACATCGACCGGTGTCCATGCCAGTGAATTTCAGCTTAAATTGACTGAATGAATTGAATTTGTATCCATATGAAAATGTTTATGACTAAATTGATCAAATTAAAAAGTTTAAAACTGAATTAGTATCAATGTAATAAGTTAAAGATTTTTTTAGATGATTTTCCCTTTGCAAAGATAGTTAAAGAAGCTCAAGAATTTTCCATTATGGTCACATCTGACGTGGAATGTATTATTGGCACGACATTTTGTTCTATAGTCACCAAACCTAGTGATGCTCCAACTCTAGTGCATGTTAATTTACACGATCAAAACACCTTGTGTTTTTGCCTCGGTCGATAAACCTGGTGATGTTCCGTTTGATTTTGCTTGTCAGGCGTGGAGGGACCATTTTGTCTCTCCCTCACCAGAGGATCCAAGCTCGGCCACCATTCATGTTGAACTTTTTTAATCTTCCGAAAATCATCACAACGATGAGGATGATTTTGCCCTCGTCGCTCCATTTCCCAGAGAATCCGTACCACTTGTTCTCGCAGCCTTCGACGCGCTTTAGTTGCCGTTCACAACTATAACCCGTCGTGAACCCCACATTCCCGTATGCGCTGCAATTTCAGAACTTATCTACCTCATTATACGAATTTATTCATGTTATGTATGCATGTCCATCACTTTCCCTAAACCATCAAATAAATAAAAACTCAATACTTTTCTTGAAAATTATTTTCATGAATAATATTTTCATTTATCAAGAAATTTTTAGTGAAACAAATGCGCTCAAAATTCGATTATCCTGATAACTTTTTTTATATATATATTTTTTTTTCATTCATTTATTTTTTATTATCTGATTAGATACCCAAAAAATTCTCAGAACTTAGGGAATGTTGTAGCAATGGAATTTATAGATCATTTCACATCATGGGATATATTCTTTATGACTATCTATGAAAAGAGAGATGCTTATCTTATCACTTTAACCACGATGATTAACGCGTTAGAATTGAGGAGATCTTTAGGATATGACTCTCGATGAAAAGGAGAGAAGGGAAACAAAGATGCTTACCTTATCACTTCGACCACAATGTTCAAGACGTTAAAGTTGAGGGGATCTTCCTTAATCTTTTCCTTCTCTGTGATGCAAACAATGATGATGAAGATGGCCAGGTAGGAGAGCTGTGAGAATATGAGACTCTCCAACAATCGTTTGTAACTCCTTTTCGGCTGTCTTCTTTCCCCATTTGCCAGGAGCCCCTCACCACCTTCCGCTGGAAGAAAGGACGTGTATGGGGGAAGGTACCTGAAGATCACAGACATGTAAGTATAATAAACTTGCTACACACGTCACAGCGTGTTAGAGAACTAGACTCGTTAGGCGTTGTGGTGGGTTTAATAAAGAATTTTGCTTTTACTAGGTATATTTGGGTTATTTATGCTCATTGAATAGTACACTCTTTTAGATATGGAACGAATTGAATGCAGCTACATATCTTCTCGTACATTTGGGTTATTTTTGCTTGCTTACCATTTTTTTTCCAAGTATTTCCTACAGCATTGAGTCATCAATCCTATATTAATCCAACAAATGAACGGAGAAAGTTGAAATTTTTGTGATATTTTAAACATTGATTTCTTATCGAGAAAATAAAATTTCGGTCGAAAAGCAACCATATTTGAAGTATAACCAGTTTCTCAAAAAAATAATTTGTCATATAAGATAAATATATGAAACGAGACAAAATAGAGAGAGAGAGAGAGAGAGAGAGAGAGAGATCAGATTTTAGTTACATTTTCGAAGTTACATTATTGCCTAACATACCATAATTCTATAGACCAAAATTTAGATACATTCCACTTTTATGCATTTCCAAATCCCCAGCCAAATTATTATTCGTGAAAGGAGCCAAACTTTCTATTGAGAGAGAGAGAGAGAGAGAGAGACTAACATCATGACGACGAATAACACCAAGATGGCAGGAGCTACTTTGGACAGATCGACGATCGTCTCGCCCGTATGTCTAGTGTTCACGCACTGAAAGAGCACGCCCACGATCTTTTCGTACGAGTTCAATCCATCTAACGATTCCGAATTCCACTGCATCGAGCAAAACATTATAAACTGAACACCAATGAACCCCAGCACCGTTACCGCCAGTAGCGACGAGTAGAGGCTCGGAAGCAAGTGCTTGTAACCAACTTCACCTGTACTACTCAACAAGTACTCGATTTCTGCTTTCTTGTTGAATTTCCCCAAGAGCCAAAGCGTGAACCGCAAGGTCGAAGGGAACAGCGTGTTCCCGAGAAGGACTTGAGGGATGAGAATCAGGAGGAGGCTGGAGTTTTTCCTGAAGGCAATCATGTTTTCGTTCGTCGGGATGAACCCGCAACTAGCGAAGGTCGACACGGTGATGAAGATGGAAAATGTCATCATTTTGAGGCTCTTCTTCTTTAGCACGTCTCTCGCACTGGAAACAAGTGTCATATAGAGCGACACTGCAGCGATGCCGAGAACATGGACTCCCAAAAGGTAACCTAACACTACAATACACAAAAAGTTAGCCGAACGATATTTCAGACAGTCGAGGTCTGAGGACTCGTCTCGCGGTCCACGCAACTGAGGCCCTGCCTGGGAGTACAGGCAATCTAAATTCGTTAGTACACCTAACTCTATGTGGTCAGCAACATCGTTTGTTGGGTTCGAAGGGTAGAGATTGGTATTGACGGAGGCGACTTTTTCTTCAGTTTTGACGAGCGACTGGAGTTTCGGTTTCCTAAAGTGAAGCCCGGCGAGGGAAGTGAAGACCTCCCCTCCGACAAACATCAGGACGGTCATCACGACAAGCTGGGAGTTGGAGAAGACCTCCATCTCCACCGTGGACATGCTCGAGACAGTCACCGAGGAGACGGAGGTGAAGAACAGATCCAAGTCCCTAGGCCTGAAGGAATCGGTCCGGAGCCTCAATGCCTTGAGGAACCAGAAGCCAAGGAGCGAGAGGGAGACGAAGTACAGAACCTGGACAAAGAAGGAATTGACTCGGAGGAGCAGGAAGCGGGAATACCAAGAAAAGAGGAAGCAAAGGGACCTGCAGAGGCGGGCTAGTTTGAGGCATGAAGCAATACAAAGACAAACGACTTCTTTTTTGCCAAAACAAGGAAAGCCCATCATTTTTAGGGGACGAAGTCGTTCTTCTTGATGCGAGAATTTGAAGGGGGTGGCAGAGGTGTATATAAAGGAGACAGTCAACCTGGTGTTTAAACAGAAATTATGGATAGCCAATAAACCTAAATCTGGCGAAAACCGCGAGTATACATACGCAGCATTTCCCAAAT
Source organism: Corymbia maculata (assembly GCA_014182735.1). Classification (NCBI taxonomy): domain Eukaryota; kingdom Viridiplantae; phylum Streptophyta; class Magnoliopsida; order Myrtales; family Myrtaceae; genus Corymbia; species Corymbia maculata. Next base: position 38,184,580 of record CM024687.1, read on the forward strand.
CTTTTTAGATTTGTTTGGCGAAAAAAAAAAAGTGATCTGCTTGGAAATATACTTGTGAGAACAATAAGCACGACGCTGTTTGCAAAAACACAAATTTGTTTTCAATCATTCAATTGCACTTTAAAGTGATGTCCCAAATTACTTTCCTTATTTTTTTAGTTTTTCTATATCTACTTAGGACGTACATACCATAATTAAGAATTTCACATGTATAGCTTTTGTTTCTTTGTAGATTTCCCTTGTATATTAAACGCACTTTTTTTTTTCTACTTTTAGATATTACTTCCATGAAATTTTGTTTCATCGAAAAGATAAATTTTCAAAAAACCTAGTTGTTTTGTAAGTCATGAGCAAGTTTATTTACTTTCCTTACTTTTATAGTTTTTTTTTTATATCTATATGGATTTACTTACCATTGTTAAGAATTTTACGTGCTTAGTTTTTGTTTCTTGTAGATTTCCCATGTATATTAAATGCACTATGTTTTTTTTTCCCTATTGTTAGATATTACTTATGAAAAAGTTCATGTGAAAAGAGAAATTTCCAAGAAACCTAGTTATATTCTACAAATTTATCCATAAATTGTCAAGTAGAGTGTAGAACAAATTTGAAATAATCAACTTTTTAACAAATTGACTTGCTTATTTATTTTCACTTTTGTTGTGTATCTGACCATCAAACCTTTTATTTATCGATTTTCTTTTACACACATATACAAATAATGGGATGACCACATGAAGGAAAAAAAAACAAAATAAAAACCTTTGGAGATTTTCGAGAATAAAGTCACGGTACAATCTCCAACGTAAAACTTTACAAGATAAAATTTAATTGAATCAAAACATTGCATAAAATAAGAATTTTTTTGAAAATGCCATTAAAATATTATTATTTAGATTGACAAAAATTAATATCATCCATAAACTCTTAATGAAAAATATCAAGATGCCTCATTACATAATGGTTTACGTATATTTCTAGATATTGCTCTAATTTCATATATACTCTGTATAAAAGTACCTCACCTATATAGTAAGAAAAAAAGATAAAATTCATGAATATAGTAAATAAAGAGACTTTATATATATTTTGGACTGATGAAATGAAAAGCAAAAATTCTCCAAGAAAGTAAGCATTTGAGATGATATGAACAAAAGATAGATAAGTTGATATAAAATCAATTATGAACAAGAGACTTTTCAATTTTTTATTAAATGAAAGAATTTCTTTTTTTTCCTTACTATTGGCAATATAATTATATATGATATATGTAAAATGTTTTAGGAGTATATTTAGAATGCACTTTTTCTTTCATTCACTTAAAAAAAACATTTAAAATGGTTAATTATGTTAACTAGACCCTAAATAGAAAAGAAAAAGAATAGAAAAAAGAATGAGTGGGGCCATTACTTTAACTTGCAATTAAAAGATTGAGAGCACTTTTGTCTTTTTAGTATAAATATGGTGGATTTAATCATTCACGTGGTAAAAATAGTCAAAACAAATTTTAAGAAAATCTTTTATTATGGTTGTATTTTTGAATAATATGAAAGTAATTTTTTGAAATACGTTATTGGAAAATTATCAAACACACCTTTGAGAAAACATCTCTAGTGCAATCTTATGTCTTAGGTTCAAGTGTTGGGCATTGGGGCTCAAGCGCATGAATTCAAGCCTGACTATCGGGAAGTGAGCCCGGTTGTCAAGATCATGGGACCCAAGCCCATCCTTAGGTGACCTGGGCTCGACTGCCAAGGATTGAGGCATGTTTGCAGGGGTCCCGAGCAAGGGCATTGTGTGCCCATGCCCAATGTCATGCACCTAGGCTCAATCTAAATTAACCTGAGCATCCATGGATAAAGCAGAGTCAATTCAAGGTGGCATTGAGAAACTTCCAATTCAAAGAATCAAAAGATATTTGCTCAAATCATATCAATTTCATACAAAATTGCGACAAATTTGGGCCATCCATGTAAAGTAAAGAGCTGATTTGACTGATTTATAGAAATCACAAGGTCTGTTTTGAGCCTCTGAGCAGCTCATCTGCGTCCATACGTTTAGATTAAGTACGGAAAAAAAAGAGTCGGGTCCTCGTGGATGAATTAAACAGAGTGAAAGAGGTCTGCCTGGTACAGATGTCTCCTTGGACACCTCTAACATTTTCTATTTTGCCAATAAATAGAATCCGCAGAGTGTCGAAAGGAGAACGTTATCTGTCATATCGTAGGCTTCTTAGGAAGGTCGGTTCAAACATGGGGTCAACCTTCGCAAATTCCCTCCTCAACCCACGCTTGCTTTTTGTTTTTTCATTTTTATAGTAAGAAAAGTTATTTTATTATGATCATTCACATTCTCCCTTGGTCCAACGATGAATATTTTTCATATAGAAAATACAGATTGTCAATAACCTAAATTTTGCAAAAATATTGCGCACAAATTATATGATACACAATCATACCACTTCATCCCCATAACTTGAAGGAATCATAATTTACAATTGTAGACTTTTTAGTATATTTGTTAATCACGATTTTGTGACAATTTAATATTATATGATTATAATTCAAATGGAATTTAGGAACCTACGGTGAAATAATCGAGATTGGAATCATCTCTAATCTTTTCGGATTATGTCAAGAGATTAAGATTCCTTGTCTTTTTTGGTTCCTTATTCCTCCATCCCCACTTTTGCATCAATACCTGTTTGAAAGAGTTGTTTCCTAGATGGAGCAAAAAGGACGTGTGAATCTTTGGAGTGCCAAAACTTGACACGAGATGAGACTTAAGTGTCAAAAGTTCGAAAGCATATATTTAAGTGTCAAGATCATAGCAAAATAATCACTTAAGTGTCAACGGCGAAAAAATCCGGCTAAAATGCACACGTGTCATTTTCTAGTGAATTTATTTATTGACAAAGCAATTTTTTTCAAAACATCTATCCATATGGCAATTTAAAAAAAATTAAAAAAAAATTATCTACGTGGCAAAAAAAAAAAGTGACATAAAAAACTCAAAAATCGATTTTATTATTAAAAAAAAAAAAAAAAAAAAGGAAGGGAGAGGGATCGTGCAAGGGTCGGTTGAGGTCGCCAGGCTTTAGCCAGTGGCTAGTGACCCTCACCAAACCTGGGCAAGGGCCCGTAGGCCTGCGCGGCCCCGGCCGACCCTTGCTCCTCCATTGCCAACCTTTCCTGGCGATGGTAGGGCGATAACGGCAAGGGCTGCATAGCCCTCACCCAATCCCTCCCCCTTCCTTTTTTTTTTTCTTTTTAAATTAATTAATTTTATAATAATATATTTAAAAGTTTTTAAATATTTTTTAAATACCACGTTAGCACCAAAACGACGTCATTTTGGATGAATTTTCATTGACTTAGCTTTCGGCGAGCCATGTAAGTAAGTTATATTATTAAAATAAGCTATGTTGGATTTTCAACAGTTTTCGCCATAGTTGGCACTTAAGTCATCCAATTTTTTTAAAAAGTGACACTTAAGTGCACATTTCGTAAATTTCAACACTTAATTTGTTCCATGTATCAAGTTTTGGCACTTGGCTTGTTTTTTTCCCAAACAAAAAGAATCTAGTTTTTGCGTATGGCATCTCTATCGTACAGGTAGGTCATAGATCAAGCAGATTTTATAGAGAAACCCTTGAACACCAACATTATGGCTGTCTATGGAAAGGAGAGGAGGGGAAACAAAGATGCCTACCTTATCACTTCGACTATGGTTTTCAACGGTTGAAGTTGAGGGGATATTCCTTCATCTTTGTCGTCTCTGGGGAGCAAACCATGATGATAAAGATGGTTAGGTAGGAGAGCTGTGAGAATATGAGATTCTCCAACAGTAGTTTATAACTAATTTTCGGCTTTCTTCTGTCCCCATTTCTCGAAAGCCTCTCCCCACCTTTCGCCGGAAGAAAGGATGTATGCCGGGGAAGGTACTTGAAGATCATAGGCATGAAAGTATACTTATTGGAGGGAGATCACGTAATCTTCATTACATTCGGACATCATAGCGTGTTAGAGAATTAAACTTCTTAGATGATGTAGTAGGTTTAATAAAATATCAAGAATTTACCTCATGTATCAGTTCCGCATTTTTCAGCGTTTGGATGATAAAATACTACTTGATCAATGAAACGCTGTTTCTATTGATTACAATTAACAAGTTTAGGTAGGGGAAAATGACTTTCGCAAAGAAAACATTTCCTGTGAATTTTTAAGAATAGAAGCTGCTTTTAATGGATTCACTTATTATCAAGTACCATAAAATTAAATTTTTTTCAATGTTTTCAGCATAAACAAACATAAGAAATGATCTACTTTTGCCGAAATTTTTTTCTAGAAAATATTTTCTAACAATAAAAAATTTTCAGTGAAAGAAACACATTCCAATTCAATACACTAACATGTATAGCCCTTATATCACAAAAATAGTGCACACCATTTCAAGAAAATAAAAGCAAGCTTTTTTTTTCCAACCAATGAAAAATAATTTTCAGCTTATTTTCATATCTTAGCCAAACAACATAAAATACTGACATTATATTGGATAAAAATTTCTTAAAAAATAGTTTTCAAAAATATCGCATTTTTCGTGAAATAAATGAAATCTTAAACCAAAAAAATTCTCTTAATTGCACAGGACAGTTCCAACGCATCCATGATATTAGTGAGATCAAGCATTTACATGCTTGTACAATATATAATTTGTCTTATAGTTAAAAATAAATAAATCATCCAATCGTTGAGGCATTCCTCTCTCGCACACTAATAATTGATAAACCAAAGTTTGAGGAATATTTACAAATAGAAAATAATTAGGATTAATATCATGAAAAATTCAAAACTGGTATATCAGTGACAAATTTATCCCAAACTAATTTTTAAGTCACAAAAAACTTTAAATTAGTACATTTGTGATAAATTTATCCTAAATTGATATAAATTTCCATGTAAACTTGTTATGTCAATTAAGATGTTACCATGTGCTATCTAGATGAGCAATTTCACTATAAAATTTGATGAAGTTAATGGAGAGTAAATATGTCACGAGCGTAGGTGACTTAAAAATTACTTAAGATAAATTTGTCATACATATACCGATTTTTCGAATTTTTGTGGCCCAACAATTAACTTGGATTTAATTTTTCATAAATATATCAATTTGGGATTTTCGTAGTATTAACCCAAATAATTACACGCGTTGATGAAACTCATACCAATTCAAAATTTGAGTGATTTCAAAATTTAAGGAATATCAATTCCTTAATAATTTGATAAATTTTTCCCAACTCCACCTCCACGTCATAATAAGAAGCATTTTGTGAGGTCATGTTGAGGACATATTTTGTAATCTTTCTGCCAAGATTAAAATGTAATATAAAAAAAAAGTCTAAATACAATTTTACATTTTTTAGAGTAAACTATCAAAATCCGCGGCAACTAATTAGTGTCCGAAAAATAAATCTAAAAAATAAAAAAGCTTATAAATCATATTGAATGTCCAAATGTGACCTTCAGCTTATAAATCATATTGAAATGATGCTTATAAAAATTTGTTCATTTTGATGTCCAATGTGACCTTCGTTAAGTGTATTGTTGCATAAGGAGCATTTGCCGGGCAAGAACGGTCACATCAAGATTTATTGGCCCAAAATAATGATTTAGATTGTCGCATCATAATTTCAAGTTAGGAAATCTTCTTCTTCTTTTATGGAGAGAGATGACAAAGGAGTGATCTGTAAAGCCATTTGAGCTTCCGGCACGAAAAATCTAATGTCAAATCAATAGAAATTATTATCTTATTAGTTAGCCGATTATATTAGATTCTTTATCGATGGGACTATATTGAGTAACTTTTTAAAAATTTAAAAATTAGATTAAGAATAATAAAACAGCTTATAAATCATATTGTATATTGAATAAAATTTTAGGAATCATCATTTCAATATCTCTTAACAGCAAATCTTTATATAATACTGTAAAGTTAAAGAAGAAAACATCTATTGAATATAAGTGGGTTTGCAATTAAACAGCAAAATAAGGGAAAGGGAGAGGCAATGAATTGCTAGTTTGGTGAAAGGAAAAAGAGCTCTACTACAGTTACCTAAGCCAAATGGCAGAAAATGGTTCTCTATGCCCTCACGGGGCATCATGATGCCTATCGATGTTGAATAGTTTGATTGTGCTATCTTATTCAAATAGATCGAGATAGACTGAACTCTAAACGACACCAATGGACCGAGCTCTTGCTGAGATAGTATATGCCAATATCTTGAGTGACTCGTTGAAGATCACTGAGTGATGCTTGCTATATGGGACACAAGAAACTAGGCATGTAGGAGTATTATCAATGAGATTAACCAAGTCGCGCTCAGAGTTAAATTCATTCATTTCGCAATTTCACAGGATCACTCGAAAGTTGTGTGTCGAAATATGGATTGATGCTATTGTATTCAAGCAAGCCATTGATATTTAGATGAATGGTAGAATGCCAAGCAACTAGATTCTATTCAACAATAACGATCGAGCCATGATTATTGACATGTTGCATCTGAATCTTCCATTCATAACTTGGAGAAGATGACATTGGAGAGTACTTGTTCGATTTCAAGTTGGATTGATTTACATGGTGGACCTGAAGAAGATAATTAGGGTAATACCGATTCTATTTCGAATAATTGTGTGATTTGCATGAAATATATGGTAATGTGAGATGCAATCGCTCATAGGTGTTTCGCTCGTGATGATTGCATCGAGAAGTGGCCAAGGAGAAGCCCGACCTACCCCTATGTCAAGAAAAGTTGCCCGTGGCCTCATCTTCATTTTGTATATGTTGCATTGGACATCATGCATATGCAAGGAAAATCAAATCTTGTGGTGAAGATAAGAATTCGAAATTATGAAAGTTTAGCCCGGCCAAAAATTCCTCAGCCCAAGTAGTCCAGGCCGGGATTTCAGGCTCATTATATTTTGAACAAATTCTGAGGGTTTGGCCCTTAAATTTAAGGCAATAGAAAAACCACCCTTGATCCTTTTAATTGTACAATACTAATCTAGAAAAATTCACGGACCCTACACATAAAATGATTGGCACATGTGATTTAACTATTAGGATTAGGCCTGCTCGATTGTTGCCGTTGCACCGCGATCTCATTTGGGAAACCAAATGCAGCAAACAAAAATAAAATGCTTAAGCAAGAAAATTATTTTCATCTAAATCTCAGCTCTTCAAAAAGAGGAAAGGGTTTTTTTGGTAGATGCAGCGGTGAATAAATTGTACGGCCAAGCCCAAGACGCGAGTCAAATTATCATCAGTGTAGGACAATCCCTGCGGCTTCACGAAGACACGTCAGAAAGTGGCAGTCAAAAGTTAAAAACCCAGAATAGACGAGGGAGTAATAATATATGCTGTCAGGCTCGTGGATTCTCTTACCTTTTGCTGTCTTATCGTGATAGATTTTACTCCTCTGTGCAGTCTTTTCTGCTGCCTGAAGAATCATTTCTTTCTTGAATAGGTATGTCACTTTTTAGAAAGAGTGCAGTCAGAAGATATGTATGAAACTCAATTTTGGCGACGCACAATCGGAAGAGCGAGTTTCCAAATAATGAAATCACTCACGCTGCGTTTCATAATAATTTTGTTTTCGAAAATAACTTTTACTTTTTTTAGTATAGAAAATAATTTTTATTTAGACTCTAATTATTTTCCTATACAAATTTCTGAACATATAAATGCATTTGATAACTATATACATTTTCTATTTCTAAAATAAATAAAAATAGGAACACGTTTGATACAATCTTCAAATTTTTTGTGATGTCTATAAATTGCTAAAATTGCAATATATAAAGTGGGTAAATATGAGTTAAACTTGTTAATTTGAATCGGTTACATTTTCAACCCACCCTGATTCAATCTAATATTCCTATTTGACAACTCTACATTTTAGTTTAGTTGGTATTTAAAAAGTATTCTATTAACTGTATAAATTAACATTTTGCCAAACTTCATGGATCTGCCATGTTTTGTTTTAGGCATCTAGCATTATACTCTATAAAAATGTAAATATGGAACAATCTCTTAAAATTGCCTCCTGTTTGATATCACAAAATGAAAAACTAACCCTATTTGTCAATTTTTCGTTCCCTCCTAAAAATAGAGAGACTTCAATACCTAATTGCATTTGGAAGCTTGAAATGAGTGATGCTGGCTAGGTATGTTGAGATTAATTTATAAGCCCAAAATTTAAGTAATTTAACAAATTATAACCGAACATTTAACTCGACGAGACAGATTTTATATTCACTAAAAAAATCAACATGTTTGGATAAATTTTTACATTTGACTTAATCTAAATCTTATTGCTCTGGCATCCGATTTTCTTTTAAATCGAAAACTCCAAAAACCCACTGTGGTGGCGTAGTTGATTTGGGCCTTGTGCTTCTCGCAAAAAGTGCAGGTTCGAATCCCAGCGATGTCGCTAGGTGACTTAACCGATGATGTGAGTGTGGTGGTTGGCACAGACGTTGGGGAGTATAGGCACCCGGTTCCTTAGCGCTTGCCGAGCATGACGGGACCCAGGTGAAGTCCTCGGTTATAAAAAAAAAAAAAAAAAAAAAACTTTCACGATACCCCAATATTAGTACATAGCTTCGCATACAAATTTTACATAATTTTCTCACATGTCAGTCGGCGATTTTCTCCCCAAGAAAAAGCAGAAAAGCCGGCGATTTCCGGGGCAAGGAGCGGCAGAGTAGATGGCCACGCGCTCTCGAGTGTGGCTGGGGAAAGACGATGCTGTTGGGTGATAGAGACAAGGTGTGCTCTGTCCAAGAAAAGGAAATGGAGGGACCAGCAATAATTCCGTCATGCCGATATGTTTTTGCTATTTATTCCCATATGAGGACCTCACGAAGCTCGCTCACCTACCAATCTCAGAAAGCTTGTAATTTCTAATTTCGGCATATAAACACCACCAAAGCACCACCAAAATAGAAGCTCGTGTCATGACCGGTGATGTCACCGCTCTCGTTCCTTTTCTAAAAACAATTTTTTTCCCTATTTCATGTTTAAAATAGAGCAAATATCACGATGAACACTCATTAACGCTTAATATGAGAGTAATTAGTAAGTGTATCGAAGATATTTATATTGATATATTACATTAGGAAATATTAAAAGTGTTTCCTTTTAAAAAAATTTGTTGCATTCATGGTTAAAGGAAACCTTCCTTCTTTCTGCCTTCATAGTACGTGAAATTGGGGAAGAGTAGCTTCTATAATATTGGCCAAGATAAGTGCATTTGACAATTATATCTACTCCTTTAATTTTGGGAGTATTTACTAGATTTCTCTTCATAAGACGAGATTTCAGCCGGTTGTCACCCGTGTGCAACCCAAGCGCGTGATTTTTGAGACCTGCTTTTATCAACTGTGTTTGAACAGGTGTTCGATGTAAAACGTCGGGGAGCTGGCTTTGGCATGTGCTCGTCAAAGAAGCAATCAAGTTGTTGACACAAGGGCCAAAAGTAGTATTCGTGTAGGCTGAAGAAGAGCGACGCGGGCTCGCGATAAATTGTGTGATAAAAGGAAAGTTAGAAGCTTAGACATATTGCGTGTGAATTAAAAAGAAGAGGATTCAGATATTGACCATGTCAAATTGTGCTTCCGCAGGGGAGAATGGAAGTTAAAAAAGAAGTTGCAAAGGGAAAAAAAACATGGGAGTGGCATGAAATTAGTGCAAAGTTATGACCACTGGGCAAACCGTCAAGAAGTTGGTCCTCATGGTCTCCTCATCAGAAGCATCCATAGAATCAAGTCAATATGAAAGGAAGTTGTGGTCTGCTGTGGAACCGCAAAACAATCCTGGTAGCTCTCCAATCGTTTGAACTCAAATTGCCTTGGCACGTTTTGATCTCTGTCCACACTCGTTTGTATATATCCGTGCATTTTTAGGGAATAAAGTGTCGAATCGGTCGTTGATATTCCGATCACTCAACAATCAAGCTTTGGAACTTTCAATTTGATGAATTATATCCTCTAATATTTTGACAGTAGTTGAGTTACGTTCTTTGCGTTTCAATCTCGTGAATTTTGTGCTCAGCCCCAATAATGGAGATCGAAGCATATGATGTGATTTCTCAGGCCCACATAAAAGTGGAAGATGTAAACTAAATAATGGAGGAGCGGACCACCTGTTCTTTTACATGCATGGAAAAGTCAGTATAGACTGACAAGTCTACTGTGCGGAACATTAAATAAATGGACTGACCGATTCCACAAACGAGCACGGTCATCACGAGGTTTCGATACGAAGATGCCCATCAGAAAACAGTAAAAGAAAGAGGAGTGAAAGCTGCATCCATGAGCAACGAGCAAACATTCCATTGTACCTAATGACATTGATATTAAAGTCAATTGCAATCGTCAGGTCTGGCGTCGGATCTGATAGGATTCATGTAAAACCCACGTGTGGCCCCTCATTTTTATTAGCCCAAATTAATTTTAACATATATAATTACATTCATATATGATAATTTCTCATCAATAACTACTGATGAATGCAATCATGAAGTTCAATCCAAGTATGTTTATATTAAAGGTATTTTGTTGATGTTGATTGATTGTATTAAATTGTCGAGTTGCAAGTGAGTTGCATTCAAATAATCTCAAGTCGAATTATTATTATGGTGCAAAACAGTTAATATATCTTAATTAGTTTTTTTTTTGGTAAGGATTAATATATCTTAATTAGTTTATAACTCATTGACTTAAACTTTTGAATGAAAGTGAATGACGAACTTAGATTTGAGCTCTCCCCTGGTGATATTCTCATATGAAAGTATTGGATTTTTACAGTGCACTTCCAACATATTGCCGTGAGAAATCATATAGAATTTTCTTCTATTTTTTGCTTTCACATTGGACATACTACTTTTTAAATGTCTATATGTTATTCTATATATTGAGATCACAAGACACCATTGAAAAAGGAATGAGTGATTGAACGGCATCCTTGGATTTTCAAGTGAACAATGTTGTCATAAATCATCATACTCTTGATTTAAAAGACCCATAAGAAGATTTGGTTGCTCAAATAACAAACCTAATAAAATAAGATAAATAGAATACTTGGCTCTTATTCTCAAATTTTATGTTTGGTTGTCAAAATAAAATTTTGGATATAATAAGTTATACTATCATGTATTTAGCTCTTACCCAAGACACGATAAAGTCATATAAAAGAGATAAGGCCGGATAAAAAATCTAATGGAGAATATGAGATAAATATGGATAGAGTTGTCAATAGGGTTGATAGCACGAAAACTCTCAAATTAGTATACTTTTGACAAATTTATCACAAACTAATACGTTTGTGATAAAATTATCCTCTGTTTGTTTCTATTAAATTTTACTGTCAAATTGTCGAATCTAATAACATATGACAATTGCCATTTGTCACAATTATGCTGGTTTTGTGGTTTTTTATGGTACTAATTAAATTTAACGGATGGTATATTTGTCATAAATACACCAGTTTGGGGTGTTTGGTAGTTAAAAATTTAATTTGAAATAAATTTATCACAAGTATATTGATTTGAGATTTTTGTGGTCATTTAGAATGAATTTATCACATATATAACAATTTGCGATAGATTTGTTATAGGTGTACTAGTTTAGGTTTTTTTATGATATTAACCCTTTTTTAATATCCATGGCATAAAAGCTTCTTCTTCTTCTTTTTCCGAATAACGAACTTCTTAAATTAATAAAACCAAAACAATATATGAATTATAATACAAAAATAAAATTTAAAATAATGAAAAAAATTATTTATTCCTTTTTTATGTATACATACAAATTTCTTTCTATCGTTTAATGTATAATCAATTTATGCAAATATATAATTAATCTTTATATTTATTACATATTTTAGATATTTTAGTATTTTAGGTATATTAGTATGGTTTACTGTTTAATAAAATTTTATCAAATAATGATGGAAGGGGAAAAAGATATTAAAAAGAGAGGAAAAAATATATAAAACAAGCAAATAAAACGAAGTAGGCAAGATTATCATAAGAGATTTTTACCAATTATGTTTGCGAAATTCCTCAATTTATTTATATTGATATGTTGTTTATGCTAAATAATTGGCATGAAATGATGTAAAAATATCCACTTTTATGACTATGATAATGTATAGGATATAATAAAATTCTTGGATTCATGTCTTATCATAGCTAGAAATCTACACTACCTATGCAACCTAAGAGATTTGATATACTCATTACATTACATACTAAGTGAGACAAAATTTAGAACCGAAACCTAATCTACATCAACTTGTTGGCATGGCCAAAACAATATAGCAACCACCACATGTGTCGATACTTGACCAATGGACAACTCATGAGTTGTTATGGTGATGGCGGGTGACTATATTGTTACCATTCTATCTTGGTTCTTTATGTAATTCTACCATTTCATTTGTCTCCCCCTCCCCCCCTCTCTCTCTCTAAGTTTCAACATTTTTTTCATCTCTTCAATTTCTGGAGGGGAGGGATTTGACCTAAATCTCTCTCTCCCATCCCTATTTTTCCCTGTTTTTCTTTTATCTTCTCTTGTTTTCTTTCCTTACTCTTCTGATCTAGTTTTAAATTTGGGAGTTTTGCTATGGGAGTTTTTTCTCTAATCTAGTTCTAGATTTAGGAGTTTTTATGAATAAGTGCTCCCTTTTCAATTTCAATGGTGTTCATAACAATTTTGATGTGCTCATTCAACATGTTTTTGTTAAAAGCTTTGGCAACCTGCACTTACTAAAAGACTCGCTCTCACAAATGACATATCTAAGTTTGTTCAATATATATTATGTTTATGTTATTTCCATATGGTGATGGTGTTGGGAACGCTGAATTCAAGAACACACCACCAAAAGACAAAGCCATAATTACAATTGAAAATTCTAATGTATGCTCATCATTGATAATGATGTGTGATTCGATGATCAACAACTAATCTTTTCACTTTGATATAGTCATAGATGTGTCCATGAAGGATGAGCATATGACGATCTCTGCCAATCATGCTTTGATGATGTACCTTGATTTTTGGTTTTCTATTTGTTTTAGAGCTCTACGGGTTTGCCTTGTTGGGATGACTTATGAAATTTTCTATAGATCCTATCATGTATTATTTTTGCAATGAATGAAAATTTCTTTTGATAATTTCTTTACCAAAAGAAAACAAATCTTGGTTTTTAATGCAAGTTACAAAATTTAGAACTAAAACCTAATCTACATCAACTTATTAGCACCGCCAAAATAGTACGGTGATCATCATGTGTGTTGATACTCGGCGATCAATGACTAATTAGCGGCCATGATGATGGTGGGCGAGTATATTGTTACCATTCTATCTTGGTTCTTTATGCAAGTTACCATTACATACACTAAGAGCGACAATTTAGAACCGAAACCTAATAAACATCAACTCATTTGCACGGGCAAAACAATATGGCGACCACTGCGTGTGTCAATACTAAGAGCAACAAAATTTAGAACTAAAACCTAATCTACATCTACTCATTGGCACGGCCAAAACAGTACGGCGATCACCGCGTGTGTCGATACTAGGCCGATTGGCGACTTGTCAGCGGCCATGATGATGGTGGGCGACTCTATGGTTCCATTGCACCTTGATTCTTTATGGATATCCTCAATTACCGCTGATGATGTTTTATATGATATGGATCTGAGTCCCCGTCGGGGGAGATGAAGTACACGCGCCACTCGCTGCGCATCAAGGGTGACCAACCAACCGGGACTAGCCGGTCGGCAATCATCACGTGCTTTTCGAGCAAGAAGCTTTAACCTAATTTCTTGCCCAAAACAGCAAAATATCACTTCGTCTCCTCCTCCTCCTCCTCCTCCGACAAACCCGAAACACCAACCTCATATTTCTCAACTTTGTTTGATTCTGTTGTCGGTTCGTTCTTGGAGGGGTGTCTGTAATGGAGGGCTTTCTGGGGTTGAAGGGGCAGGGAAATCCACGAGCTGGGAGGAAGAAGAAGAAAAAGAGTGCGTCGTGCGTCGTTGCAGGTGCTTACTTTCCGCCGATTACTCCAGCTCTGGTTTCTCTCTCCCCCCTCCCTGTTTAACTTCTGAAAAGCTGAATTTGTTGAGACCAGTATTGTCGTCTCTTTGAATTCCATATGCTTTGGACCGAAAGTGGTCGTTGCATTTGTAATTTGTGAACTCGGGGGGGACGGAAGACATAAGATCCATCAGGTTCGTTCGTTGCTCATAATTCCAAACTAAATCATCTCTCTCTATCTCTCTCTCACCCCCCGCAACACACACCCCCCGGGGAGGGGGACATGTTACTGTAAATAGCTTAAGTTTGCAAGCAGCTAACTCCAGGGATTAACTATCTGCGGAATACAGTTAGACATGTCATGCAAAAATGCGATTTAGTGTACTGATTGTTGCACAGATGTTATTTCCTCCATTGTTGTTTTTGGAGCTCCAACCACAGAACCCGCTGGTTCACTTAACTGGTTCACGTGTGACTACTTCTACTTCTTGTGAGTGCAATTAGGTTTTTTCCGTATATGGTATTCCACTTTTGTCCCTAGTGAAAATGGTGTTTATGACAAACCGTGCCAGCAGCAATTAAAGTTTGAGTTGTTGTGATTGCGAGACGAAAGGAGACCAGAAATTTCAAAATTACTACGCTTGTTCTAATATATGTAATTTCGCATCCCCGAACACCTTGACCTAACTATAACCTTTGGCTAACTGATGGACACAGGCATTTATTATACGAATGCTTTTAAAACTGTCGCATTTGCCATGCCGTGTGGACCATCTATCGATCAAAGGGTGTTTTATACACTTAATTCCATAAATGGATTAGAGATTCTGCACATGGGAGTACAACTTGCCAGAAGTGATTTCTGTCAGTAGAATAAGAATTCCCTTTTCTAGTTAGACTCACGAAGATGGGATTTTCTCTTTTGTCTCACTTTGGATTTTTGGAGTAAATCATTTACAGTGGAGCAAGCAAGACGGTGGGAACAGGTCACGAACCGGACTCCCCAACAAATGACTCTTGAAGCAGCTCAACTGCAGCTGGTGGGTCATGATCATACCCTCTTTTTGCCCACATCCAACCCCTACCCCTTTGATTTCAATCGCAGACCCCATCCTTTCCTCGAGGTTTGCTCTTGCCAGTTCTCTGTTACCTTATGTTTTGCCACTTTGTGATCCTCTTGCTTTTTGGAAATTTCCTACTAGCTGCTATCCACATTTACTGATTCATTTCATCTTTGCCACCTGCGTATATTGAGTGTAGTTCTCACCGATTGTCCTTAGGCTATGCACCAAATACGGATTGGAATTCCTGAAATTATTAGAAGAGTAAAGAGAGAGGAGTTATTGCAAGCTTAGGAGGAAAAGGCGATGGTCTAATGGATCCCTGAAACTGCCTCATCTTCTGATTTTATTTCTCCCTTTTGATTTTGCAGGGAAATCATGATGCAACAATGAAGTTCCCTTTATCCAAAGAAGTCCATCATGGTCCAGCTCTTGGCGGGATTTCATCTGTGGAGCTGCCCTTCATCTCTCAGATTCAGGCCATAAATGGATCAGCCAAAGGCTCCCTAGGTCAGACACCTGAAATCTGGTATGTGGCAACTGGTGCCCGTGACTGTTCCTACTGATTGGGACAGCATCATATAAAATGGCTGTTTAAACTATCAACCATTGGCTCTTTCATTAGAGATTGAAAGTTTGCTTAATGGTTACTATCCAGATATTGCAAATAACAGTCTAAGAATGTCGAATGATTGATCCACATATGTAGGAGCGAAGCAATGTTGTCACAAGCACCCGCACAGCTCACCATCTTTTACGGAGATGGTGTTTATGTGTACAGTGATGTCACTCCCGAGAAGGTCACTCTCTGAGCAATAATATTCTATCTATTAAGGGATTTTTCTCCTTTCTTGGTCATTTCTTCAATTTTTTTATTTTTTTTGGCCGGGTGAATATGTTTGTGATAACTTCGGTTCAGGCTGAGCTCATAATGTCTATGGTGAAGGACCAGCCAGCCACATCATCCATGAGCCGAGCACGACAGCACCTTGGAGTGGCTAACAACATTCATCATCCCCATGCGACATACCCACAAGGCAGTACGTTCTTGAAATCAATTGATCGCAATTGGTTTTGCTACGTTACAGCAAATGGACCTGATTATTGTGGAAATACTTGTGATGCAGCTGTGCCTCAAGCTCGCCGAGCAACCCTGGTGCGGTTCTTGGTGAAGCGCAAAGACAGGTAACGAGGGTTTTGCTCATTAAATCTTCTCTACAGTATTATGAACGTCTTAGATTATGATAGTGTAGGATTATTTTTCACTGCATATTATACAATAAATAATAGAAAGAATTGGCCATTTTTCTCATCTTCGTTTCAGATTGCGCAGAGACATTTACGATCTCATAAAGAAATCATCCGAGAGCTCAATCTTTCCCATGAGGAGCTGAATTAAAGCAGCTGAACTGCACACATTAAGCTTCTCGTGTTTGTTTGGTCATCTTCTTTTAATTAATGACTCGTTAATTTCTAGCTATTGCCTGGCATGTTGCTAGTGTTGGAAATTTTGCTTCAGATTAGGTAGAAATGGAATCAAACTGTGATAATACTTTTTTTAAGGAATTATTTGCTTCATAACATTGTTAATTGTTACTGGAAAAAATCTTTCAAGATACAACAAAGTCTTGATTAAGAATATTAAATAGCAATTCTGGTATTTCTCTCGAGTCTCCCAATAGAGATAAAGTGAAATAATAGCTGGATTTTTTTAAAAGAAGAATTCCAAAAGACTTAAAACATCATTCTTTCCAAAGTCTACGTACTTAGTCTCAATGAACAGAGAAAATCTTTCGGAAATGGGTCCCGCTAGCATGATGGTACCGTCTCGCCGAATTTCTAGCGGATGCATATTGCCCACAATTTTCATTTTGTGAAAGGTGAGCAAGCGGTTGGAGAATTGTGGGAGGGAGGCTCCCGGTTTTTTTATTTTATATAAGGAATATAACCATTTATTTCTCTATCTTTCTAGCTTTGTCCAACCAAATGTTTTATAGTTCTATTTAATGGCATTAAGGGTGCGTTTGGTACAGCATTCCCAAGGGGCTTTCAGCCCTGAAAGTCCCTTGGGAAAATGCTGAACTATTTGGTTCAGCTTTGAAGCCAGCTTTCAGTTGAAAGCTGGCCTTCAAAATGCTGAAATCACTATTTTTCCTTCCAAAACTATCATCGCTGATTTTTCATATTTTTGATTTTACCCCTAAATTTTTTTTTTTTAAATTGAAAAATGAGGCAGCCCTTCGCTGAACCGGCGAAGGGGTACGGCCGCCGACGAGCCAAATCTGGCGCCAACGGCCGTCGGGCGACCTCCGGCGAGGGTCACGCAACCCAGCCGAGGGCCACCGGAGGTCAGGGGCCGCGCGACCCCTGGGTCGCCCGAGGTTGGGCGACCTCCAGCGACCCTCGACTGGGTCGTGCGACCCTCGCCGAGGGTCGCCCGAGGTCGGGCGACCTCCGACGGCCTCGGCTGGGTTGCGCCACCCTCGCCAGAGGTCGCTCGACCTCAGGCGACCTCAACCGACGGCCGCCGATGCCGAGATCCGGCTCGTCGGCGGCCGTAGCCCTTCGCCGGTCCGGCAAAGGGTTTAGGTCATTTTTAAAAATAATTAAAAAAATATATATATATATATACACATATATTATACCCATTATACCCATCAAAATCCATTGTGAAATTTTTTTTTACTAAACGCATATTCAACTCAAAGTCTATTTGTAAAAAAATTTTACCAAACACAATTGCATTTCCCCAAGTAGTTTTGGGCTTTCAGCATTTGATTGGACTGAAAGCCCCTTGCAAATGCTGTACCAAACGCACCCTAAAAATGTTTTCCCTTGTAATGCTTCCTGCCAAATTCCCACAAAAAATAAGCATGGATTATTTATACGAAAAAAATACTCACTTTTAAATAATCCAGAAAATTGTATGAATTAATTAAGGGATAAAATAACTTATCATAAAGTTTTCCATCCTACAAATCGATAAATTCGTTGAAAGTCAACAATTTAGAAGGCTAATTTTTGGTTTGGGTGAGAGAACTTATTCACCAGCCCTACGTCTTTCAATTTGGGCTACAAATTTCTTTTTCTTTTTTCTAGATAAAACAGACAAGTTATTGATTAAAAAAACTACAAGTGTGAAAAATGTTTCTTATTGGTGTTGTTGTCAATAATCATTCTACATTTATTTTCTCTTGAAATAAAAATATTTTAATTTTTTTTATACTTATTGTAAAAATATCTAACACCGATAATGTTAATAAATTTCTTTTTTATTTCCTTATTTTATTTTGGCTTTTTTTTTAATATAAGAATTCCCACTCGGTGGGCTAGCATATCCACCAAATGGGATTCATGATTTTCCCAAGGAGCCAGTTCCTTGGGTAAATATGTGGTGTATATTGTGCCATTTCTCTTCTACGAGTAACTGCACTGTCATCCTCTCATTTCCGAAGTAAAATAAATAGGTATATTCTCAAAAGTTATCTTGAAAAGTCATATAAAATTCGAAATAAAATAATACTTATTTTTTTTTTCAAATTTCATAACTTCTGAAAATTCCGATTGAACAAGTACAACCTTTCAAATGTTGTAACACAACTAATAAATATTAGCAAAATAACTGCACGAAATAAAATTAATAATAATAAGCAGATGACTAATGCTAATTATTATCTGTAGGTGTGTCAATAGTTAAGTGTACTTAATTATCGTGCACCTGACACAGGTATTGAGAGGTTTAGCTCATAATCCATACTCTTCTTTTAAACAAATTAGAGGACACTCACACAGCCCACTTCCTCCCAACTTTCCTATATAGGTCAAGGAAAAGCACTATTCTTTTGTTTACCGATAATGCCTTCCCAACATCGCTAAGTATAAGCTAGCATTTGATAACTCCATGGAAAATCTTGTTACCTCTGCCGATGTCTTTCATGGTTATCCTCAAAGCAAAATGTGGTTATATAGAGAAACAACGGTACATGCTTCTTATTGGCGCTAGATTAGATTAAGTTATGCTTTACATGTCCTATTCTTACCGCTTTGGTCCGAAAACATACTTCGATTACTGTGAATAGAACCGAGATCGTCAAATTGAGCGTGGCTTTAGGCTATTTAAAATGAGAAATAGCTAATCAGTATGAAAATTACTGCAACTATATAGGGATCATTGTTAAAGAAATTCTAAACCTATTGTGAACCAATTTGATTATGAATGAATAATTTAATTTGACCAATTTAATTCTACTATTCTTTCTTTTTACTATTCATCTTCTCGAAAGGCGGACGGAGGTCGTTGCGCTGTCACAATAGCCGGTGAGGGTCACCCGCAACGCTTGCCCATTGGCCAGCAAGGGCAACCCTCACCCAATGGCTGGCAAGGGCGTGCATTGGATTTTCATCTATGATTGAGTTACTAATGCCGATATTTTTCGCTTTCATTTTGTCCACCCTTGCTTTCATAGGTGCTTCCCTCTAAAACAAAATGCTACTATACCAATGCATTTTTACATACTACAACTTTAGCAAATCACTTAACTCCGTTTGCTTTCAGTAAAAGTGAGCTATTATGCACTCTTTGAACGGTGGCTGTTAATTGGCAAACCTCTAGACTATGTCTACAACTCTATCTCCTTCATCAGCGAGCGATTATTTAGGGCCTTAATTAGTGATTCGTGCCATTTCTCTCTTGATGATGAATCTTATACCCCATTGTCTTATTGGCCCACCTTGATCCCCATTATATGAAA
Source organism: Corymbia maculata (assembly GCA_014182735.1). NCBI lineage: Eukaryota > Viridiplantae > Streptophyta > Magnoliopsida > Myrtales > Myrtaceae > Corymbia > Corymbia maculata. The sequence continues at coordinate 38,204,494 of CM024687.1, forward strand.
GTAATATATAGTATTTAGAGTTTGTTTAGATTTGGTACCACTAGCCCGGCATGCATCAAAACAGTACTTTCCCTCTAGATGTACCTTGATGGTTTTTTTTGTCCCTCCTGCAAAAGTGGATGATTTTTTGGGTAATTTGAAAATTATGGTTACTTCTAGGTGTGTCGGTAACCAAACCGAAAACCAAAAATCGAATTGAATCAAACCGAAATTTCATGCGTTTTCGATTCGGTTCGGTTAACCGAAAAAATCAAATTATATCTCCTAATTCAGAATCTATCCAATTCGGTTAACCGAATTGAACTGGAGGTGCAAAACAAAAATCAGAAATGACGCGCGATCTTTTTCGCTGTTCTTCTCCTTTCCTTGGCAGATCTCCCCTTTTCTCAGTAGCTTTTCCTTCGTACGCTCACGGGGGGAGCGAGAATGGAGGGCTGCTCGCGGGCTGTGGAGAGCTTGGACTCTCTCTGGTTCTTCAGCAACGTCCTCTCGAGATCTCGGCCCCTGTCTCCTGTTGCTGAAGCAGAAGAAACGGAAGAGAAAGAAGGAGAAGGAGAAGAGCCCGTCAAGAACCAGGCGAATGGACCTGAGGAGGAAGCAGCACGAGCCAAGCCCGTCGCTACAACTACCGAAGACTGGCTTCCGAGATGCCCTAGATGCGGAAATGTCAATGCTGGAGTTGCAAAGCTAGGAGCAACGACGTCTTCGACCGAGGAAGCCATGGGGACTCCAGGGTCGGCGGAGGAAGAGTCGAAGCTGAAAGAGAGGATGGGAAGAAGCAAGAGGAGATAGAGGAGCAAGAGAATGTTCCACGAAAGAAGGAGAAGCGTTCTTGGGGAGCTTGATCTGGGATGTGACGGGGAGGAGTTTTATGGGTTTGAGGAAAATCGCTTCCAAATCAAAATTGCTAAAAAAAGTCAAGAAAAATCAACAAATCGAACCGAATGGAATCGAAATTTTGGTTGGTTGAGTTCGGTTCGTTTCGATTTGGATTTCAGTTCGGTTTGATTCGGTTTTCTGAAAAAATCGAACCCAACCCAACCACTTACACCTCTAGTTACTTCTGTCATGAGAATATAAATTCTTTTTTTTTTGGACTTAGCCTCTGACATATATTTATTTCAAATAAAAGCTACAGCCAAAAGGAAAATAGACAAAAAGATTTGAGATAAGGCTGCCAGCTCTGCTGTAGATTTGAGTTTCGTCTTTTTGGATTTTGATTTTAATAATCCAAGTGTGACGTGTCTTGTCACTAAGAACTCAAAATATTTAAACATGCACAAGTATTTTCGTCAATCATCACCTGAGTTTTTCTTCAAAATATTTTTATTTTATTTTTTGACGGAAAATTAGAAAAGGGTTTCCTACTAAGGGAAGAGGTTTTAATAGTGCGTTTCATTGGTCTTAAAGCAACCTAAAACATGCACCGATTATTTGTATGCAAATTTCAAGCTATTTCCACCGAGAGTAATTTTGATAATCATGTCGGTCATTTGAAGGATGGAATCTTATTCAATGCATTTGGACACTCGGACACAGTGATATGAATGTGGTCTAAGGAAAATAATTGAACCAAAAGTTACAATTCTATATCTCACCAAATGTGAAGTGTTTGCACTATGTAATTTGAACTTCAGCAAGCAATGCAGTGCCACTTTTGACAGCATGCCCACAAGTTCTCAGTATCCTTTTCCTGGTTCACAGCATTTTGACAGCATCGATCGTGCATTGGGTCGGGGTAAACATCCGATCCATTAGCCCACAGTTGTAAGTCCACTAAAACTACCACTTTCAACTGCAAGTCGTAAGCCCAAAAGTTAATGACAAGTGGCCCAAAATTCAGGAGTATGAATATTCTTTTTTATTTTAAATGCTTTATGGGATCTCAAGGAAACCAACGGGGATCGAGAGCTTCTGATTTTCACTAAACTTTTCCAAGCATTGGATGGGGGAGACCAAATGTACATAAAGAATCCATGAAATTTAAGTTTATAGGTTGAGGAAGACGGCATTGTTTATAAAGAACACAAAAGACATGGATCATCACCTCTTAAACTATCTAACTATTCTAAAAGGGTCAGCACAACACTCTTGTCCCATCGAAAAGAGTTAATTTCTTGGCAAGAGGGTCTCAACGATAACCTCAAGAAAGCTAGCTTTGCTGTAATTTGAACTCTCAACCTAAATTCGAGAGATCAGACGAAGAAGCCTCTCATACGAGGACAATAATGCTGGTGTGATACATTCAGCCAATAACAATATAGCAGAATACTCAAGTATTACGACCTACAAGGAAATCTGATTTTAGACTTTAAAATATCTAAACTCCGGTCCTGTCCGTGTGAATACGATTAAGTGCGATGAACCTTGCATAATATTCTTATGAAACGAAAGAAACTTCTATTTCTGGCTTTTGTTAGTCCATGCTTTTTCTCAGTCGCCCAAAGTTGCTTGTCCTGACTCCGAAGCACATGAATCCCGCGTAGCGGACAAAAGGTTGCACAAGAAGTCTTGCAGAAGATGCCTATCTAGAAGAAGATCCCTCACTGCCTTTCTTCGTGTACAAAAGGGAAAGGACAAACACACAGAGCTGTATTCAGATTGGCAAAGGCCTTTGCTCAGATAGCTGGTAAGGCCCTGTGGTAAAACTCATTAACCGTCCAATGAACCAATGAATTTTCTCTTTAAGCTATGGCATTGATCTATATGATCATGTGAGCCATACTAAGTGCATGGGTGTGTGGTTTACATGTTACGAAGGTGCATGTGACGGATTAATTTCCCAATAATGAATTAGAGGGTGCTCGTCGGAGGTACACACTTATCTATCACTAGCAATGAGAATGCCAATTTAGTCTAGATCTTTAGATGGGGGTAAGTGACCTTGAAACAGAACAATTTACATGCAGTTGGTATAATTCGAATGAGTAACAGGATTCTATACTTATTGCTATTTTTCTTCTCTTTTATATCTATTTATTTTCCTTCTGATTTACCAATAGAGCCATGAAGGAATCTCAAGCTATTATTCTTTCGTAGCAACGCATCGGGACCGCTAGACCTCCACATCACGACAATCCGTGCCCAAATTGATTCGTCCAACAGCCTGAATTCATATTAGCAACGCTTTCGAGAGGAGTTCTCAAACAGTGGTCCTAGAGACAATGGATCACATCTTTACTAATCTATCACTTCACGTTAGCAACCCAACAAGACTGATTATGAATACGAATATTATCTTGAGAGCGATGTATATGACTATTTACGGGAGATTGATCCTCCTCCTAGTATATACTCATAGAGAGATGGATAATGGGCAGATGGATTGCATATTGGCCCCCATGAACAATTATTTATAACCAAGAAAATGATAACAACACAAACAATTTCTTGAATTTTGGGTCAATGTGCAATTTTTTAGTCCATAAACTTTTAATTTATTCAATATAATCCTTAAATTTTAGCTCAATATACAATGTAGTCCATGTACTTTTATAGTATTTGAACTTTTGGTACACGTTCAATATAGTCCTTGAATTATATGAAAATGTTCAATATAATCCTTCCATTAATTCAAGATAAGGGACTGCATTGCACAAATCATATAGTTTAGGGACTGTATTAAATATGTACCAAAAGTTTATGAACTATATTAAATAAATTAAAAGTTCATGGATCACATTATATATGTTAAAGTTCAAAAATCATGGACCAAACTGCACATTAATCCTATTTGTGTTATTTTTACACCAAGGAACGCTTACGCCATGCCCACGGCAGGATGGCATCATGGAAAGACGACCGCCTCTCGGGGAGTCAATAGGGTCATCCTTCCGGGAAAATCTGGTGGGGGCTCCCGGGTAAAAGTAGGACAGGCCCCGTACCTCCATTTATCTAGAAGTTAAGAAAGCGAGGCGTAGACTTGGAAAGCTCTCTCCACGGTTTACCTGCTTTAAAGGACAATTACAAAGATTTCTTCCAAGACATAATTGCCCGATGCCCTTCCTTGCATGGTGAAACACAAAGAACCCAATGACCAATCAAATCCCGCCGTGAAGACTGAAGAAACAGGGTTGCCAAAGGTTCTTTCCCCACTGCAACGAGACAAGAACTAGACGGGCCCAGAGCAGCCTCGATCACCACTACCTTTTCCCATCATTGAACAAAATTGCAAAATTGACGTGCGAAGCGACTTTTGGTTTTTCTGCATGATTTTTACTCCCCGTTGACGCCAAATATCACACGGCACCGAAATTTTGTCGTTTCCTTTTTGACTCGAAACAACACTTGTTGACTTTGCATTCTCTCGTTCATGCACATGAGACCTCGTTTTATATGTTTTTTAATGGCACCAGGATCGGCTTTTCGCTCGCGGCGATGGCCTTCGGGCAAACACCGATTGAGCTGACTGCTGTTCGGCACGCTTTGCACATGAGTCTCAGTCGATCGATTCAGTCGATGTTTTGGACTTTCCAAAGTGGCGTGCATCGACGCCATCCCATTTGGCAAATTGCCACCGCCTTTTTAGGATGAGCAGACGCGCACCAGACGAGATGGAACCGTCCCATGCACAAGTCCTCGAAAGGTCGAAGACAATCACAAGACGTCGACATTATTATAATCCGATCAAACCGAGACTTATCGAACTTTATTTTTCTGGAAGAGCACGCACGGAATAGGGCATAGGGTGGTGGCTCGTATATTCAAGGGAAGTGGTTAATATCTTCCCTTACATCAACGACCTGTTCTTCCATGAGTGAGAGAGAGAGAGAGATTAAAGTGAAGTGGTTGCGAAGCTAGTAATGGCGTTTGGAGCTTGTTGGTCAGTCTCATTCGATTCCAAGCCAATTTTTAGATCCTTTTCTATTGGATTGATATGGAAAATGATGGTTTGAACAAGGGTGATGGTCAATTCTGTGCGAATCCTCAACGCGCATAGTGCATGGCAGCTGTTCTTCACGCGGCATCGAGGAAAAAGAATCTTCACGTCCACGCCAGAAAGACAAGAAGAGATTCATAACTTCAGAACTCGAATTCACCAGGGACGCTTCTACCCAAATAGGGAAAATGACAGAGAAAAGAAAAAAAATTAGTAATCTGGTCCCCTCCTCTAGGAAGTGGGAACTAGCACTACCTAACTCAGCGCCTAATCTCGTGCAACTGCAAATGAGACTTTTGGTTTATTAAATTACATTTCGATTTGCTTTCTTTTTTATGCGATGGTAAGCACGTGATTTAGATCTCGTGACACCCAATCACTATGTGACAAGAGCTTCCGAGCTTCCATTCCTTCGGGAGCCAATGGATAGTTTGAAATCATCAGATCTTACATTAGGTCATCAAAAGGTTCGATCTAGAAGTTTAAATTGATCAGTGGATGGAGACCAAAGAGCATATAAACCTTATAGTCAAAGATGTGGGAAATTTCAACAATAGTGACGGTAATTAATTGCATTAGCGTCAAAGAAAACAAATCTCCACCAACTGTGCATCTTCCCCGAAACAGAGTGAAAAAGAAAGCACAGGGAAGAGTCTACCGGAGTCGGCTTATTTGAGCCGGTCAAAGTTAAAAGCTGTAGCATGACGCAGCTCGCGAATACATTAATTCCTCATGACCATTATACAAATCCAGAATTCATTAACGTCTTTCGTGCCGCTTTTCCAAAAAGATGGATCGCGATCGTTCTTCAAAGAAGGACGAAAACGCAGAGATGACAGATCAAGGTTGGATAAAGTCTGGAAGGGCTGCTAGAGCCTATAGACTATCAGCAGGAGTAAACTCGGGTCGTCAATTGACGTGAATCTCCGATCCCTAATCTTCTCGATCGCAGCCTCAATCTATGGACTACCACCGGGCCGATCGCAATGACTTATTCGAACCGGCGTTTTTCTTTCTACGAAATAAAAGGACTTGGGGTGGCTAGATTGCATTCCCACCACTTCCCATGTATTGTCACTTCAGATGACGAATGGTGTAATTAAGACTTCGTTTCTTGAGATCGTTCGGTGATCAAAACTGCGCGCTAATAGAAGTTCCTTCTTTCATTTGGCGACCGATGTATCGAATGACTTGACACGATAGCCTCGCTAAAAGTGTCAGCCGAAAAACTGGTTGTTCACACACAGGCCAAGATCCGAAGTAGCACTATACTATACCTATGCGTATTTAATTTAATTTGATTTCCTTTTTTTATATTGTTAAGGGCCGATAGGGTTGCCGGGCTTTGGCTAGTAGCTTGTAGGTAACGGTACAAAAGAAAGACTAAATATAATTAATCGAAAATTTTAAAAAATTATTCATATTAGTGCCGACCAAGCCATGTAGGATGAACGGTATCCACGTCAGCGATTTCTGATAAAAATTAGTCACAATAACTATATTGACAAATCTTCAAAAGATTTTAGGACTAAATGGATACAATTGAAATGTATATGACTGAATTGACTGTCATACAATAGGTTTAAATTTTTTTAGATAATTATCCCCTTAATTAACTGGGTATGCTAATGAGTATGAACTTGAGCTCTCTCCTTTGGGCCACCCTAACCGATTTATAGAACACTGAATAGTGTGATTTATGTATCTTAAACAAGTATTAAAGAGTTAATACCAGTTGTCAATGTGAGTTCAAGCATATTGATTTAGAGTCTTGTGAACTAGTGCACCAATATACTTCTTATTACGGAAATACTCAATTTGTAAAGTATTGATTGTACATGTGATCAATCAGTTCATTAAAGCTCTGTTTGTTTCGCAATAAATGAATGCTTTGAAATTATTTTTAAAAAAACAATAGCTCGTATCATTTGAAATAATTAGTTAATATAAAATATTTTCATTATCAATAAAAATTTATATCTATATATTTTCATGGACAATGATAATATTTTTTCTTTATTTATTTTTCTAAGAGATACAAATGATCAATTTTAGGAAAATATTACCCACATCATTCACATTTTGCGATACAAATCGATCAAAAAAATCGTCTCTTAACAAGTGCCTGGGGTCCCTAGGCTGCGGATATTCTTTAACAAAATCCGATCTGGAAAGGCCAATGGAGAATATTGACCCGGATGAAGTTGCATATAAACCATAAAAAGGTTGGAATTTCTGTTTTGGCTTCCCCATGCAATTGATCCTAATCATTGACATTTTGCAAGTGGACATCGGTCTTTATGTGGATGGGTTAAAGTCTTACTTCCACAGGCTGTCCGATTTTGTCTTCAACCGCATGGCGTCTCTAGAAATGAGTGGAGAATACGATTTAACGTTTGGAATTCATCTCCATTTTCCTGCTCGTTCCTTATTTTCCTCAATTGACTCCCTCAATTCAATAAAAAAATCTCAATTTGCCACGAATTGGGAAAAATTACCCAATCGATCTTAAACCTATCGTTCGAATACCAATGCGATCACAATTTTTTTAGTTTTATCAATTTAGTCATGAACTTTTACACGAAATTCCAATGTAATCGCTAATATGAAAGTCTAATCATAACCTGTCATCTCACATGGAATCCGCCATGTTGGCGATTTCCAATGAAAATTTATCGGAATGACTATATAAGAGTTCCAAACAACAGTTTATTGCTAAATTGACAAAATTGAAAAATTTAGGATTGATTGGACAATTTCTCCTTTATGTCATTGCAAATAGTGTCGAGACCTCACATTAAGTAACCCCAAATTTCAAATTGATCCTTGATATTTATCTACTAATCTCCTTGTAATTTCTCCGCCAGCCCACCGAATTCCGTAGAATTTGAGGGCTCGCAAGAATATATGGCCGAAGTCAAAGTTAAAAGGCCGAAGTCAGCCTAATTAAGTGAGGCAAGCACCGAGATGGCATTTCGCCTTCTCAACCACGAGAGAAATGAAAGAACTCGGAGCAGAGGTGCCTTCAGATCAAACTGAACCCTCGTCAACATTCCTTTCGTTTTTGATGGAACAACCTGAAATGTCCAAAGATGATCTCAGGAAACCCTTCATTTCTAAGAAACAACGTCGGCAACCAAACCCGATTTTCATTTTAACTCACTCGTTCGATTTTCTTGGGATTACGAGAGCTGGACAGGAGAGTCCATACCTTATCTGATTGAAACATTTGATTAGGTCTAATTTCCGAAACTTATGAAAGAGACACTCATCTCGTTATGGTGAATGATAGGATCGGTTAAAAAAAAATTTCTATCACGGGATTTTTGTGATATTTCCTCTAACGCGACATAACCGTGTATATACATGGGAAAAATGTCCAAAAAGTCCTGAATCTATTCTACGATGACCAATTCAACCTTAAACATTTTAATTTTATCAATTTAGTCCTAAATTTTTTGACAACTTGTTAATTTAGTCTTTCCGATCAATTTTGGCTAGAAATTATTGACGTGGACACGGACTAACCATCGGCCATCATACAAGTCATGGTCGGTGTTAATGTAGATAAACTTTGCATTTTTAATTTTTTTTCCTATTCTTTCCCTTTGGCTTGTGGCCAATACTCAGTCATGGCTTGTGATCAGCCACATGCAAGGGTGCATATGGCCGGCAATGGTCACCCTCCCCAGATTTGACGAGAGCTCAACCCTCACAACTTGGGTGAGTGCCTCCCTTGCTAGATCAAACAAGGGCTCGATCCTCATTGGCTAGGTGAGGGTTGAGCAATCGTCGAATCCGACAATGGTGGCTCTCACCCAAGCCACCAAGGTGGAGCCCTCAAGCCCTCATCAAATCCAGCAAGGGTAGCCCTTGCTAGGTTTCACAAAGGCAACCCTCACCCATGTCATCGGAGCTGAGTCCTCATTTGGCATTGCATGTGGTCCATCACTAACGATGGCTAAGTACTACCTACAAGTCAAATAGAAAAAAAAAGCAAAAAAAACAAAGGGACAAAGAGAAAAAAAGAATTTAAAAAAAAATACAATAGTTGTCCACTTCAGGATTAGCCACACCACGTAGGATAGGTGATGACCAACCAATGTCCATGTCAGCAATTTATTGCTAGAATTGATTGAAAAGACTCAATTAATAAGTTTCCAAAATGTTTAGGACTAAATTGGCACAATTGAGGGATTTTATGACTAAATTGGCCGCCATATAATAAGTTCAAGACTTTTTGAACAATTATCCCTATATACGTGTATGCATAACAATAAATAGCCGCTCATGTTGTAAAAATCTATATTAGATCATTGTTGTCGGATGGAAATGAAAATCGAAACATAAGTCTCTGTCACTCCTCCCTTTCTCGTCGAACTCTATGCCTTAACTATAAAGTCATAGCTTCTTCTTCTTTTTTTTTGTCAGAAGTCATAGCTTCAAATAAGGAATATCATGACATCACAGCCCTCAAGTTCATCGAATGCTACGGCAGATGAATAAGCTATTCACCTAGTCGTCTTGAAATGAGATAATGCGCAGAACATCTTTATGCGACAAGAAAGTATGGATAAGCCCATTATTGGGAATTATGCACCCTTCATAAACTTTGAGCATTGCAGTCGCTATGCGATAAATGATTATATAATGATCCACGATGTTTAAATGCGCAGAAGAAGAATAATATAAACTTGGGGAAGCGATATGACAAGTTCTCCGATGGAGACGGGATGCTGAATGGAGGTGTGATGTGAGGAGGAGGGAGTAAGCTTCTCGGGCACACCCGCGCACACTTGAAACTCCAGCAAAGAATGGGGTGAGGTGGCGCTTTCTGAAGTGGACGTTGTGGGAACTCTCCTTACGCGTCTCCCTGCCGAGCTAGTGACGACAAAGTCAGAATTATACACTTCCACTCGCAAACGAAAAAAGAAATACAAAACGAAAAAGAAAAATGCGAGACTCGCGAAAGAGCCCAAAACAATATACAAAAACAGAAATAGGAAAATAAACAATGATGAGCACCAAGCCGTGTCCATCTAGAGAGTGAGTTTGATTTTGTATATAAAGGGGTTGGTGCCCCGTGTATTCTAACCTGTTGTGTTGCAATCTCTCTCTCTCTCTCTCTCTCTCTCTCTCTCTCTCTCTCTGTCGGAGATCTCTCTGAGCGTGTTTGCCAGTTTTTCTTGGTGGCCTAGCTTTTCAAGTATTGCTTGGAGTTGCATAAAAACAGGAGGGTGAGGTGAGGAGGGGGTTGGTGAGAGAATATCTCGAAAGAGAGGGCATAAAGCTTTGTCTCTTGTTTCCTTGTTTTTGGTTTTCTGGTGGGTGATCGCAGAGGGAAAGGGAGAGGGAGAGCCGAAGAATGGGAAGACAACCGTGCTGTGACAAAGTTGGATTGAAGAAAGGGCCATGGACAGCAGACGAGGACAAGAAGCTCATCAACTTCATCCTCACCCATGGCCAATGCTGTTGGCGGGCTGTTCCCAAGCTTGCTGGTCTCTCTCTCTCTCTCTCTCTCTCTCTCTCTCTCTCTCTCTCTCTAACCGGGCATCCCAATCTAATCGTCGTCTCTTCATGTCGGCTTAAGCTTTCACTCCTTCAGATTTTCTTCTTCTTTCCTTCTTTCTGACCCAACTTTCGCAGACTCAAAGTGAAGCGTTTGTCTCATAAATGAGTTGAAGAGAGAATCAAAATGGACATTTATGAAATTTAAATTGATCGTAATGCATTATTCGTGGGAAAGAAATTAAAGGATGTGTAATGTTACCAAGATGATGATGGGGGAACATTTGCAGGACTGCTGAGGTGTGGAAAGAGTTGCAGGCTGAGGTGGACCAATTACCTGAGGCCAGACCTAAAGAGAGGGCTTTTGTCCGAGTATGAAGAGAAGATGGTCATTGATCTGCATGCGCAACTTGGCAACAGGTCATCATCATTGCCTTGCTTTAATCTGTCACCAGAAAAGCTCTCTCTCTCTCTCTCAAATTATTGCTGGTTTTCTTTTTCTCTAAGTATCATCGCCTAGTTGAATTTCAAAAATGTATTGTATGCGGCCCGATTTACAATCTCGATCATGAAATTGGGTGGATCAATTTTGATGCAACCACCGGTCCCATGATTTCAATACTTTCGAATATAGGCATATATGATGCATGTAATATTATTTTCTCATTTAATCATGAACCTGGTTCAATGAAGTTATCCAGAGCTGACAACTCTTGATTAAAATAAAAATCATGACTCTCTTTTTCAATAATAATAAAAAAAAGAGGCTCAAATAAAGTTTTCTAATATATCATTTTGTGATTATGTCCCATTTAGCCATCTTTGAAATAATCAATCTCATCCATTTAAAAACGACAATATAAACAGTGCCGATTGACTTTTCCTTTCTTCCATCATTTTAATTTTGAGAAAAGTAAAGTTACAATAATTTTGAAAGTACAGCTATTTTTGCAAACTAATGTTCATGGGTCAATTCTTGCCGTGTGGAAACAGATGGTCAAAAATAGCATCTCACCTCCCAGGAAGAACAGACAATGAGATCAAGAATCACTGGAACACTCACATCAAGAAGAAGCTCAAGAAGATGGGCATCGATCCTCTCACTCACAAGCCATTAGTCACCACCAACAATAACACAACCGATCAACAACCCCCCCAAACAGCCCAGACCCATCACCAAGAATCAACTGATCAAGAACCAACCTTGTCATCATCCACCAATGATGCTTCGTCCCAGACAGATCACAAGAAGGTCGATCTCGAGTCGCCATCAACCATGACAGAGTCGAAAGAAGAAGAAAGAAGCACGCTTGATGATGCGATGGAGGCCATCAAAAGCTTCCTCTGCTTAGATGATGCGCCACTCATTGACCCATCTGAGATCTTAGTCCCTTCTTCTTCTTCGTCATCCTCTTCGTATTCGACTTCGCCATCATCTTCGTGGGAGGACAACAACATATTCGAGGACCTGCAGTTACCGTTCATGGACTGGCCTCAGGGCGATTTCGGCGATAATAACAACAGCAACGGCAATTTGAGTTTCTGGAACGATGAAGACTTCAGTTGGGACATGTTAATCAACGCCGATCCTGTTCTGGACCAAACGTCTCCCTCGTAAAATCGCCTCTTGTGGTTGGAGATTCGGTTGTGTATATACATGGTGTTCTAAAATTCAGTTGCTAGCAGAATAAATAATAAAAAAGTGTTGGAGAACCGGGGAAAAACCCCATCTCTACCGATATGTTAGTAAAGTTTCACCTTTTGCCTTTTTGAAGCATTTTACTTCCATGAAAGAAAATGAATATTTGAGAGAGTTTATGTGGACCACGGAAGGATCGAGAAATAGTACAAAAATCCATGGTCTGTTTATTTTTTAGGAATTGAATCGTAATTTTTCACAATTCCAATGACCTTTTCAATCGAAAATGACTTTGTTCGTTGCTTTCGTTGTGTGAACGATAATGTATCGGCTTCGTTGTAGTGATTTGAAGACGTTGTTGTAAGGATCAAATACATGTGTTTTGAGTCCATCTCTACCATCAAAATTAATGTGTTCTTTCATATTTAACATAAAGTTCGATAGATTTAACGATTTAGATGGATGGAAAGGAAGTGCACCTATTCATATTGAAGAAGGCCGTGATTGTCTCATTTATTTTCTCTTCTTATCGTACGATTTCTATTATTCCAACACACTTATTCCATATGCAACAATGGCTATCAATAGTTTTGGAAGATACTCTATTTATGTAATTCCCTCGATTTCGCAGTAAGCACGAAGTAACTATCTTACGTGAGATTTGGATAAAAACTTCTCCTTCCCCTCCTTGAATAACTTTTGTAAAGTGAAGTGACCCAAGTGTCTCGATGAAGTAACAATCTCAATAGCCAGTGATGGAGCTTACTATATCGACTCCCAAAATAGTAAAATGAGATTTCTCATCCAAAGAAAAAGTTCAAGGGATCAAGTCATGAATGACCTAAGCTTGTTAGGCGTTAAAGCATCTCATCCTTATTAAACAAAATTAATTAAAAGTCACTTTCGAACATCTAGGACACGAAACTTAGATACGAGAAAAACCCTTGTCTAGGCAACAACTTGCTCTTAAATCAAATCGATAGAATGAAGCTACATATGCTTATAATTTAGGACAAAACCCCCCAATTTGCTGTAAATCCGACAACTCAGTTCGAGTCAGCGTAGGTCATACCCCACACTAATCTGAGGCTAATCCTCCCCTCCTTCATTTCTCCGGCCTGATTTACATTTCCACCATTTCTTATATATTTATATCCTTGGCGGCTTGGTGGCTATTGCTAAAAGTCCTATAAGATCTATCTAGGGCGATGACAATTGCGACCACCGGCGTCCAAGAATATTTTGTAATTTAACCTATCGTGCTCTTTGAAACTTTCTCTCTAAGTAATTATAATGTAAAATAATTAGTTGTTTTAGTCGAATAAGCAATCTAATCCGGCACTGCACATAATCTGTCACTAATTTGGAGGCATGTTTGAGATATAAGTATTAAATTTAGGGCCAGCTGGTGGCGCCATATCTTATTGTTTAGGATCAGCTCCTGACGGAGAGATTTATCATATTGCAATTGCAAATAAACAAGGAGGGAAATCGAATTAGTTGCGATGACCGCTTTCAAGGAACGAGAAAGTCAACAGAGCTTAGGATTCCGAAACCGACGTTTGAATGGGCTCATACGTTGACCGTTCAACTCCAATCGGGATACAGAAGGGAAATTAATTGAAGAATATCGCAAACGGAGGAACTCGTGCTAGCAATATGATTGCAAGGTAGGGGGGAGAAATAGTTATTTAACTTGGAAAACAAGTGGAGATCGGAGTTGCATGATTTGCGATTATGACCCTTTTAAAACTGACAAATGAAATCTTTATTTAACAACTTCAGCTACCAAGAAAATCAATTTGAGCTAACAAAAAATTACCAAAAAAAAAGAAGAAGAAAAGAAATCATGTGTGAAATTCCTTTGTCGATGATAACGTGAATGTGCCAGTTTGGGAATTTCTACAATGTTTTGTAATGGGAAATTGCCCAAAAAGTCTTGGACCTATTGTACGAATGCCAATTCAATTCTAAACATTTTTGGAGATTTGTCAATTTAATCATAAACCTTTTAAAGATTTGCCAACGTAATTCTTCTGACCAAATATATAAATAATAGGACTTAATTGACAAATCTTCAAAGATTCATGACTAAACTGATACAAAAAGAATATTTATGGCTAACTTAGCAAATAGTAAAGGTTTATGATTAAATTAACATAATTATAAGATTTATGACTGAATTGGCTATTGTATAATAGGTTTAGAATTTTTTATATCATTATCATTTTTTTTAAGTAGGTTTATTATAAATAGCTGCTCAAATCTAGATTCGTTTATAAAATCAACCCTTATTGTTAAAGTTAAGAGAGATGGTTTTAGTTAGTTAGAAGTAAATGACTATGAAGTTCTTAAAATGAAATTTTCATGTTATCAAAATCGAGAAAATGTACATGTATTGAAGAACGCCTTATGAAGAGAACGAAATGGATGGACACTAGTAAAAATAAAAAACATAAGAAAATTATTGCGACACCTATCAATTTTTTGTAATTGCATTTTCGACTTGCGCTTTTTTAAAAAAATTGACCGTGGCACTGCTAATTTTTTTCCCAAAAATGTTTGCGACAAACTCTTGTTAGAAGATTTAGATTTTTCATACAAAATTAGTTCAAGAGATAACATGGTTCAACTCATTTGGCACGTTGATGTTACAACGTGCAACATAAGTGGACTGACAGAGCACCCAATTTACTGTGGAGTAGTGTTACAAATTCATCTAATAATGGCTCAATAAAAGAGGTCTGTCTATCTATTTATATAAATCCAATGCATTATTTTCTTAAATTGGAGGGGTGTCACAGCAATTTGCCCTAAAATCAAATGTGGAGATTTCGAAAATAGGCGCGATTTGATTTTGGATGCAACCTTGCAATCAAGCAATTAAAATATCCATTGCCGTAAGTCTTCTATATAATTAACAAGTCAATGGATTTTGAGCTCTCCTCTCGGTCTCGATTCTCGAGAGCATAAAAAAAGAGGAAGAAAAGGTCAGACCGGGCCAATTCTTTGCTCCAACTGCTCATTAATACTAATCCAATGTTGATGTCATGGTCAACTAAATAATCTCCAAGTTTAGTCTTCTTCTTAAAAATGAATTAACCAACTGGATTCCTTCTTAATTGTTAAGGAAAAAAGCCAATAATCTCAAATTATGCCCACTGTGACATAATTACGTTAAACTATTTTTTTGTAAAATCAATATATATAAACTTGTGTGTGTGTATATATATATATAACACATTTACCCTTGATAAAAAAATTTGAGAATTTTTAATAATATTTTTTCAATTATTTTTATTTTTATTTTTAACTAAAGTTGGCAAGGGTCGCTAGGCCCTTAACAACCACTAGGCGAGGGTCATTAGGCCCTCACCAACTACTGGCAAAGGCTACGACCCTCCTCGACCTTACCTAAGTCTAGAAAAGTTCGTTATAGTTGTAGTCACAGGCAACATAGCCCCACTTGCAGCCTCGCCTAGAAGGGCATTGGGAACATAGGCAAGGCCACCTTCGCCCTCAACCAGTGTGGCCTTGCCTGCAACTACGATGGGCTCATCTAGATTTGAGCAAGGGCCGCAAAAAAAAAAAAAAAAAAAAAAGGAAAAAAGGGAAGAGAAGAAAATAATAATAATAATATTCAACAAAAAAATTAAAATATTATCAAAAATTATCCACATCGGCAATGGTCCACTTTGGTGAGTTCCAAAAAAAATTAGCTAAATAGACTCAATTGATAAAATGTGAAAAGCGTTAAGACACAAATGACAAAATTGAAATGTTTAGAACTAAATTGGCAAAAACGTAATAGGTTTAGGACTTTTGGACAATTTCCCCTTCCCCCCCAAATAGTGGCGTCGAGTGAAAATTAAACACCTCATGGTTCTTTGAACACAAAGTTTAAGTACTCTTACAAGCTCAATCAATCCCACAATATTTAAGGATTTTATTAACGAATGTCCCTAAGGCACTTATAAAACATTCAATTAAGAAAAAATTTATAATTTTTTTAATGCATCCCCTCTGTCATATTATTTCATATCAATGAATTGCAAACCAAGATATTTCCTCATTAAGTATATTCAATAAGTGCCCCAAGGACAATATTTACCAAGATCCAAGATCTAATTGTACGCACATTAGTGTTTGTAAAATTTCGTGCGCCTATCGTTATCCTGATTTTCAACAAAGTGGATATTATATTGGTATTGGTATAATATAACTTCAAGGTATTACAAGACGTGTATTAGGTCACCCAATTTAAGTTAAGTAAAGAGCCTTACAAAGATTGCTTGATCGTGCAAGCTAAAACCGTAAGCTGCTAGTAACAGCGACACGCGTACCACCATACGTATGGTAATGAAAGACTGAGTCGAGATGTGAAATATTCGTAATGGGATAGCCAATTTCTTGAGTTACTTTAATTATTCAAGGTTTAATTGGCAATTAACATAGTTGATTTTCCTTTAATTTCGACTCTAATTATGATAATGATTTGTGCGAATGATCCAAGTTTGAGATTATTAAATCGGTTTTTCTCTCTCTTTATAGGACCTAGACTTTCCAATTTTTCATGCTATTCGCCCGGGTTTTTGTAAGGAAATAGTTAGTAGTTAATCATAAGTCATCCAATCCTTGACCATTTCAACAATTCTATTATGTATCAACAATTTCTTCTTAGAATAACTATACTGATCGATTAATTGTAGGCTTTAACATTTGATTATCAAGATAAAAAAAACTTGCGCTCCACACAATTTAGCCATATATATTTATTAAAAGTATCAGAAATTGCTTCCGCACAGTTTATATACACTTCAGATATGTGCAGTCTCTCTCCAATTATTAGTTTGAGCTTTTTGATTAGATATACTATCCATATTAACTGTGGACTCATATTCGACATGTCTTGAGATCCTAGACATACATCAATGTGAATGAAAAAGACTCGCGTTTACATGTAAATATAGAATCACTTTGGTCATTGTCTAAATCAATTTTTCAATCAATTACTAATAAATAGCCGGACAGATTATTAGATGATCCATAAATTACAACAATTGTACATAAAATCTACGCTTATTCTTCAAAGCAATTTTAGTTCCGATATGACGACCTCAAAACAAAAAACATAAAGAAAAGTGAACAATTACAACTGGTATAATTGAATAAGAATGACTAGGACTCATAATCGAATCCGATTATCCCAAGAATTTTATCAAGACCAAAGCACAGTTGACTTTGGGGATATAAATTCGTAGAAATGTCAAAATACACAATCTCTGACCAGAAGCGCCGTACTACCCTAAGTAATCCGTACAGATGGTCAACGATGTCCCAACCAGAATCTATGGAGAGACATTTGCTTCAGGAACAAAATTCAACTTTGCGGGGAAAAAGAAAATCTCATTGAATTCAGTCATTTTTCATCGGGTCAAAGTGGAATGGTTCTATATATGCTTGTGGCAAGATCAAGAGAGAAAAATAAACTAAAAAAATAAAATAAAATAAAATAAGGGATAATAACAGAAGTAATCTTTGAACCTTGGCCCAATGTGCCATTTGGTTCCAAAACTTATTTGTTCAATATGATTCCTGAATTTTAACCCAATATGCAATGCAATTTTTGTTCAATATAATCCTTAAACTTTTAATACATGTTCGATGTAGTCCTTCCATTGATTTAAGAGAGACTGCATTGAATATTTTCATACATTTTAGGGATTTTATTAAACAAATTAAAAATTTAAGGACTATATTATACATTGAGCTAAAGTAGGGGTGAGTATAGTTATAGGGTAAAACCTGTAACTTGATAACTGTATTGGTGGGAACTTGTAAGTTCCACGTTCCAAGGTATGCATGATAAGTTTTAGATTTCAAAATTTGAAGAACTTGTTTCGACGGGTAGATTTTAAATTCTAAGTTAGTAGAACTTGGAATTTAAAACTTATAACTTGTAATTTAGAACCTAAAACCTTAAACAAGTTTTTATATTTTTAAAGTCTATGTCTTCATGCGATCTTAAGATAATAATTCTATATAATATAAGAGCAATGTGCATAGAAAACTATAAAATTTTCTTAATACTATTCGACGAGTGCATATAGATACTCATTTTCAGGCAATTGATAATAAAATTATTGTTCATTTTTATTATTTTGTTTATTTTCGTATTACTTTACTAAAGATGAAAAAAACTTGTTAGAACCTAGAACCGACTCTAAAACCTGTAACAGGGTAAGTTCTAGATTCTAAGTTTCAATGGGTAGATTTCAAGTTCCAAAAACTAATGAACCTGTACCTAAGAGAAGGTTCTAGGTTTAAAGCGAAACCTATAGAAAATCTAGAACTGCTCACCCCTAGACTAAATTTTAGGAACTATATTGAACAAATTAAAGGTTCATCGATCAAATTGCATATTTGGTCAAAATTTATGGATTGTTTGTATATTTTTTTCATAAAATAAAGTAAAAATTAGGAGTGAGAGGGGAAGAACATATGTGAGAACGTCAGCCCTTGCGGCAGACATACAAAGGAGAGCTTATTTTGAAAGCAGGTGATAATTAGTTTCGTTGACTAGGTTAAATTCTGACGTCGCCTTTCATCATCGTGATGGTATCATACCAACCACCTCTAGTTACTGAAGTTGATGACCTCGTAAACACTTCTAGGTTTTGTTAGTTTTTGGTAATTTTTATGCTCCCATAACTTCTTCTTTTTTCTTACATATTTGTCACACAGTTTATATCTGTGGTATATATTGCAAGTTTTGATAAGTTCGATGAGAGCGTTACTGGTATTTGTCCTCAAGATTAGAAACAGATGAATGAATGGATAATACGAAAAATGAAATGATTCGATGTGAAGGATGAAACTAATAACAGTGCAATGGCAAGAAGAAGTTAGAATGAGATATATATGTTCTAGCTATAGTTTCTCGCTATTTTTTATCCATTCTACTTGGCATGCCAGTACTAACGTGAACAACATTTGCAATTCTCTCCAACCACAATAAAAGGGCCAACGAGCCCTAGGCGAAAGTACCCTTGCCGGCCAATAGTTGAGAGTCACTGCCCTAGTGTGGATTGGGCAGGGCTTGTGCCTAGTAAGGACCACAATGTCCTCGTCTAGTTTGGGTGAAGGTGTAAACAAGGATTGGCTGACATCGACCCAGAGTTGGGACATCAGCACTATATTATATCACATAAGACAGCCTCATCCAAGTTAGCAATTTCCAGTCAACTTTGGTTGGGAGAACTATGTTCGGCAAATCATCAAAATGATTAAGATTAAATTGTCACAATTTAAAAATTTGGGATTAAAATAGCTGTCGTACAATAAATTTATGTTTTTTTTGGATATTTTTCCTTTCAAACTTTCCACCACAAATGCATTGGCGGTTTCAAAGATAGCGATGGAGAAAATGTGAGCACGTGCTAATGCTGGTGTGAAAGTATGAATTCTAATTCTTTTCAGCATATGCTGCGAGGATTCAAACCATTGATGCCCTTCAAATTTCAAAAAGACGGTCCAAATGAATTCACACTCTCTCTTTTGGTGAGATTTTCTGATTTCTTATTCTTCCAAATAGCCACTATATTCCATCTAATGATAGATTATCAGCCCATTTCTGATATAAAAAAATAAATGGTAAACACCATACAAACGTAGTCTACGATCTTCATGGATATTCTATATCTTTGTTGTTACTTTAACTGGAAAAATTCAAAATTAGCAACTTTGGTCATACGGAGACGCGAGAAGATGTCAAGAGTTAGGTACATCTCCATGTAGAAAACAAAAATAGCGATTTCAATGGTCCTGCTTGGGGTTCGTTTGCAAGCCACTAGGTATTTTGGATTGGGTAGCTCTAAGGAAAAATCAATAGTCCACGCTCATTATGGTTATTAGATAAAGTGGAAAGAAATCAAGAAGATATAATGACTGCATAGACACCATATCTACAAATATAATAAGTACATCATCAGTCAGTTGAAAATAGTTGCGCTTCATTATTCTTTTAAGAATATGTGGTAAAATAATATCATTGATCAATTTCTCCATTACCCACAAAGGATAATTTTTCTTTTATTTAGTCAGCCACATTGAAGGCAGTTCTTTTCTTTTCTTTTATTTTCCTTTTTTATTTTGTTCAAGCCCCCTTATCCTATCTATGAGATGAATTGTTTTTAGAATATTAATCTAAAGTATAAATTAACCTATCTTATCTATTATATAGAAAAGAAGCTAATGTATGCAATTGATCGAATTAATTCATCATGGCTAATAACGACGATCCAACAATAGTAGAGTAGTACCAAGACAAGAGAGTCTGGACAAGGTGTGATTCTTAGAGGGCTTTTAGGATGGCAAAGAGGTAAGAATGAATTGAATTACATACCAAATAGAAGGAAAAAGGTTATATAAGTGAAATTGGAATTAACTCACAAGAGGGGCTTTTTGATATAAAGGCGGGGTTTAGCGATTGTACTTCGATATCAATTATGTTTAGGGAGAGCGCTATCATGGTTGGTGACTTTCTAGGTAAGTGCTTAATGATTCGTACCCCAAAAAAATAAAATCCATGAGACTTAGTACTAACAAGTAGATGTATCAATAAGAGTCATAAACCCATATTATGACCCACTTTTAGTTAAATGAATTAAATATGGGTTAAGTGCAAGTTAAATATGGGTCAAATATGGGTTAAGTGAAAGTTAAATATGGGTCAAATATGAGTCAAGTGAAAGTTAAATATGGGTCAAATATGGGTTGAATAAACTATTAGATGGACCCATCATCTCTCTTCTTCTATCCCCCTCCTCTATGTGTTCTTGACCTCCATTGCCAATCCGATGAGATTCACTCAACAATAATTAAAAAATCAATTTTTTTTAAATTATTTTCCTTAAACTATTTCAATTTAGAGGTATCCACATTTTTTTATTTAATTTACTTTATAAATTTGATGTGAAATTTTTATTCAAATAATTTATATGTGAAAAGTTTAAAGATGACTAAATAAGTTAAAGTAGATTTTCTTAAATTAAGTTAAATATTAATATGTATTGGTAATATGGGTCGGGTCGGGTATGGATTATCAAATTTACATTGCATGAAAATGGGTTAAAACGAGTTAAATGTATCAATGTGGGTCGGACTATTTTCGACCCGATCTAAATCCGATCCGACCCACCCATTTGACACCCCTACTAACAAGTCAAAACAGACAATATCTCAAAGGAATTATTTCAAATATATAACAATGACATTCATGCTTCAAAGCTATCTTCATTGCAAACATACAGTCTAGTGTTCATTCATGGTTAGCGCATAGAATCTGGTCTTTATTATTTTGATTACGGCAAGGATGGCTTACACAGAAACGCGAAATGACATTGGCGGATTCATTGGTGTTGCCGGAGAGATCGACGGCGGTCGGAAATCTCAGCAAGGGCAGATAGCTTATCTTTTTTCTGAATACACTTTAAAAAGCTCTGGTGTGAGATCAGCTAACGGGTGAGTGGGAGCTTCTGTTCCTATCACCGACAAACGCGTGAAGAAAAGCAAACGCGGGAAGCGAAGCTAAAGATCTCCGCTGGGTTAAAAAGACCAGCTTAATGTGGCGTCATATTATACAGTTGTTCCGTACTTTCTCAGTTCCATCATTCAAGTCAAACGCTTTCTTTTTCTAGTGGAAAATTTATGTGTGGCTGATCGACGATCGGAGCGGAAAAAAATTTGGGAGGGTCGCTTGTCAGGACTGAGGAACAGAATCTTACCTCCAACTTGTCACCCACTGCCGTCTCATTCGATGATTCCTCCCATTTGACACGTTCACATGTTATCCGACTGAGATGTTCTCCAGTAACACGCTCGACCATGAGATATGATCACGAATGATTCAGATAGATGTGTTGCAAGCTCATTTGCATACGAAAGTGTTTGGTCCGGATGTTTTCCAGTCCTTTTGCCTTTTCTAAATTGATGAAATTCTGACCTTGTGAGCTCTTTACCTTTGGCGAGTTTATGTTTACGCTTTCAACTTTTGGAATGACCCCTTTACCCTTATTCATGAAATGTTCTTTTTACACCACTAGCGTAACAAAGTTAAAAATCTGATGATGAAATACCCTAATGGGGAAATGATTATTATAGTTGACGTAGGTGGGAAACGCATTTCACGAAATGTTTTAACACTTGTGATAGTTCATCCATTATGACTATGATGAAATGCACAGGATATTTCTTTTATTGCAAGAAACTAATTATTTTGAAACCATAATGAGGTTTCCATTGATGATTCTGTGACACACAATATTGAGTTTATAAGAAGAGTAGATTAAAACCATGCTAGGGAGGAGTTTAGATGAGTTGTAGGTTCATTTATTATTAATGTTCTAATTGCATCAGCAAACCAAAATTAAACACAAATGTGCCCATCTAGTATAAACGCAAGGACAACGTTTCAAATTGTCATTAGTCATAACAGTGCATTACACTATTTCATTACTTATATCCTGTTGTAATTTTGAAGAATATAATGCCAGTGATGCATCATTTGAGGACCTTTAAGAGTCGGGCTACATAAATTATTTGAAGATATAAAAAAATTAATCATTCGATGCAAGAAAAAGAGTAGATTTATAGGTGGTTCTAGGTGAGGCATATATGACATAGGGATGAAGTTTGCATGATAAGTAGTCAGGGACCAATTGGAATTCTTGCTCACCCCAGTTGGTAACACATGATCTCTTGGAAACCCCAACTAATGATGGTCTCACTCGCAATCATTACGTCATTTTGACATTGAAAGAAACTAAAGATATAATCCAATCTCTCATTAGGCCTCGGGCTCAAGCAATTATGTGGAATTGAAGCATGGACACTGGATGATACAATAATTAGGGGGCGACATCTGTTTACCTCATCACATCATGAACATAGATTAGAATTTCCATAAAACCAATCATGGAGTCCAGTCCTTTAAGCAAGGTGAGCTAACCCCAGTGGCCACGCCATTTGACTTCTTTTTAAGGAGGGTTTTTCAACAACGTAATAGTGGAGGTGGGGGAATCTATTTACATTTTCATTGGAGATAACATAAGATATGCAAGGTGAAAAAAGGGTGGGCTTTTTTAAATAAGTACCTTTTCAAAAGTGTATAACAGAAAGAAAGGAGATAAGAAAAGCGACCCATGTGAAAAAGGAGAACGCCAAGTACACCACAATCATTGTCTCCATGGAAGGGCTACTATATTCCATATTGACACTCGGAAATTTCAAGAGAAGACGAGGAAGTGCAGCAAAGAAGGGAAGATAAGGGTACCAACTAGCCAGATGTGTGGGTTGCAAATACAATTTTTGAGGATGAGGAAGAGGAGTTTGGTGAATGTGTCATGTTGCTGTTTTATGTACTCTTTTATGTGATGTCTTTGTTTATCCCTCTCGCCGTGTCGTGTGTTTAACGTGAAAACGATGGTTTATCGAGCATTTTCTTCCAAACTGATTTCTTAAAAACTTATTAACTAATACATCGCGTAACCTGCCGACATTTCATTATTTACCTAAATTTATGCCGGCATTTGTTGTGATCTTCGATTAGTAATGGAAATGGTGGGACCATCATCATGCCGACATGTTACGAATTATGTGCATTACCTTAAAAGTTGAGCTTTTTCTAGTTTAGGAAAAAGTTCATGGGGATAGGGCATAGGTGGCAAAAATGGGAGGGAACATGGGAAGAGCAAAAATGGGGGATCAATTGTCATTGGGGCGGTCGCAGGATCGAAGGGCCTGTCCTCCCAAGCACGCCCACGGATTATTCCATTGGCCTACTCTTAGTGGCTCTTCTTTTGCCCCACCTTCCACTCTCTCTCTCTCTCTCGACCTTTCACACTTCTTTTGTGCTGAAAAACAATTGTTCAATTCCAAAATTTGAGCCACTCAAAACATGAAAACTTGTCGAATCGCGAGCGGCCACTTGGGGAAGTTCTCCAAATAAAGTCATAGGGGAAATCATTGCCTGAACCCAAGTCCACTGAACTGTGTTTATCGCCATCGTCGAATTTTTCGGGCCCTTTATACAAGCGTCTTGCATATGGATCTCACGAGATCAATGGAGATGCCCTTTCGTGCATTTAACTATAAGTACATTTGTTTCAATAAAAATAATTTTCCGGAAAGTGTTTTCCAGACTTTCCGCTGTTTGTTTTTTAAAAAACGATTTGATCAATGGAAAATAATTTCCAATCAACATAAATATTATGTATTATTTTGGGAAAATGAATTCCTATACAATGGAAGAGGAAAACACTTTCCATTTTTATCAAGTTTTTAGATCATTCCCTTTTTATTAGGTCATTTATGTACTTTTTTTTAACTCTCCAAAATCTCTCTTTCTCTTTTTTTACACTAATGTAAATTGTTAGTTTAAATGTTTTTCAACCATTTTCCAAATGTGATCCAAATGCCTAAAAACATTTTCAATCGCATGTCATCAAACACGAGAAAAATAATTATTTTCCATAAAAATGATTTCCTAGAGAATATTTTCCAAAAATGATACGATTTTTATGAAACAAATGCACCCTACATTTAAATAGCGCGACTCAAAAGGTTCGATACCCGATAACAATTTTTATTTGGTGAATGCAATTTTTTTTGGTCGGTTTTTGGTGAATGCAATTAAAAAGTAAAAAAATGTCAAATGTTATCTAGAGGGCCATTAGTTAGATAAAAGATTAACAAAAATTTACGATTTTCATAGCATTTGAGTCGTCTTGAAATTATAATTTCTGAAAATCTTTAAATTTTTATAAGATTACTGCCAATTATTCTAAAAATTTAAACTATTAGAAGAAGAAATGATTTAGTATTTAATTACTTTAACACTCTTTCTCATAAGTAGGCCGAACTTTGTGCTAAGCCTAAAACATGAAAATATATAATTGAAGAGGCAATAAATGTGTGGAAATATTTGAACTTAGGACCTCCTTTATTCTGATGCTACGTGAGATTTTATATTATTACTGTCGATTATTCTAAAAATGTATATTGTTAAGTGAATGCGTAATTTAATATTTAATTACTTTTAACAAAAATATTTATCTATGTTGTTGTCCTGCCTGGTTTCTAAGTAAATCCAAAGGAGATGTGACATTTCATATCCCAACAAATTTTTTCTGGTAAGTGGACTATCAAAAAGTACGGGAGCGTTGCATCCACACAAAAGATCGATTATTTAAAAGATTTTGCAAAATTTCCTTATTACGAAATATTGAAATTATTAATTAAATAAAATATTGACATAATATGAAGAAATTGTACACATATATATATATATATATAAATTTTCTTACTGGAAAATTTGTTTATAAGATCGAAAATATTTAAATATAATTGAAGTAGTGTGAGATATTGATTTTTGCATTGACTATTGATAGAATATTTATAAAGTACTAATTGAGAAAACGTTGATGCTAGAAAGGATTGCGATACATTTACTTCATCTTTTCTTTAAATAAAAGAAAGTAATAGAGATTATGGACTTCCTTGAAAATTTCTACTGTGGACGCGAATGTTATTTTCTTTTTCCAACTAAATTTGAAAGGTGTACTTAGTCTAGTGCGAAAGGGCATGAGTACCGCTTCATCATGATAAATAAATAAAAAAATCCCATCCCTTCCATGAAAGATTCAGATAACATCGAGAGTGCGGAGACAGATCTCACTTTCTCGGTCGGTGATGTGTTATGTCCTATGTGTCTTTGGTATAGAAATGGTTAACCGGAGAGAGGTCCATCTGTAAAGCGCAAGGGATCGAGAACATTCTTCATGGGTACAGAGAAAGCAACCATCACGATATGGAGATACACATTGGCAAAGAAGAGAAGATGGGGATGAATCGTGAAGATGCTCTCAGGATCGGATGTGGTCGTTTCGTGGATTAATCCCCCACTAAGTGACTGACTACACATCTGATCTCCCCAATGTTTTGTAAACCCTAAATTACAACGGTGGAAGCCCGTAATTTATAATTTGGTTTGATGCTTTTAATGATTTATAGGATGTAGAAAAGATAACAAAAACAAATCTTAGGCCACTTGAAACGCTGCTATCACTTTAACAGCTTCTGCAGGAATTCTTGGACAAAGGAAAAGTGAATTCTCTCCATGCTTGGTATGTCCCACCAAATGTATCAAATCGAGAGGTTAGAATTTTAAGTATTAAATCACGGCTTCGTCTAAAGTATTAAAATTTTAAAAATTGTTGACAATGTTTTCAAGAATTTTCTCATGATATTAAGGCGGGAGAGCTCGAATTCAAATCTTTACAGGCCTCTTGTTCGTCTCCATTGTTAGCTTATCCTTGAAGGGAAGTGTTACATTAACACTCTTCTAACAGTTTAATATTTTAGAAGAGTGTTACAATAGCGCTCTTCAAATTTTCACCTTCATAAATGATGTCTGAATCAACGATGATGCCGACTAGAGCATCTTCATCGAACTGCTTCTGCAATGTTCCTTCGATCACTTCGTCTTAGGTATGAAATTGTCGGGGGATGCGTAATCATCACCTTGGGACGTTGAACATGAAGACAGAACGTTTTGGAGGGTGCCCACGCACCTTCATTTTCTTCCGTTTTCATTAATATGAATGCCTCGCGTGTAGCGATCTATGTCGAGACACATATGCCGCCTCCGCTTGACTTGTTCTTTTTTCTTATCGTTCTCAATAGATTATCTGTCCATCAATCAAATGTTCTGGTGAGATACCTGCGTCAATCGCTGTTATGCCCGCATCAGCATCCACACGAATCGTCGATTTTCATGAGTTTGGCATCCAGGATAAGGAATGAGCAACTACTCGATATACTAAGACTTATTTTAACTATTAAGACGTAAACATACGACGGATATTTATTTATCTGACGTTGAATATTTCGTGCTTGCTTTAATGCCTACCTACGATCGGACCCATCACCTTATTTACTATAAGAGACTTGCTCCAAGGAAGTCCTAATCGGGGATGGCGATGGAACGTTAGATTGACTAACTGGATAAGTGAATACTTCAAGCCAAAAGTTTCTTACCAAACCCTATGAGTTGCTTAAAGTATAATAAATCTTAGATAGCTTGAAAGAGATGCACAGGCTTTTGTGAAAAGGTACTGCAGAATGAGAAGTTTGAGAGCCCGGGGGACACGGAGAAAGTATTTGCAACGCCGACACAAATTAACAGCGATAAAGTGATATAACCGACCGATCACCACTGTTCTCGCATTATAAATTTTATCTTAATTATCGTGGTGTGTACTTGTCTATGAGGTTTCGATGGGTCTCCTATTCGGATATCTTCCCTACATCATCGGTTCAATGGTTTTTATTGAATTAACAACACAATATCAGAATTAGGTTCTTGATCTTATTTACACATGAAAAGGTTATAAGTATCCCATGTAACTTATTATAGCGTTCCAATGGACCTTACATCCGTATGATTTCCATTCACTTATTAATTAGATCTTTGAATTCGAACATCCATTCAAATATATGACATGCATCACGCTTTTAATTAACATGATACATGACTTGTAACCACCTAAGATGTGGCCATGCCCGCGAGCCATGATGAAAAGTCAGGAGAGACATTTCCCATTATAGTTTTCTAAATCGAAGATGGCGATGGATGGGGAGGGGGTGACATAATGCGAGCGTCACCCGTGACGAGACGAGAGCACACTCCTAAACGTCGAGGCAGGGCAATGTCGGCCATAACTGAACTTGTGGACCGCTTTTAAAATTTGGGGATTTTGAATTTTGGGTGTTTAGGGGGGTGTGGAGGAGATGTCAGCGTCGGTGCACGGGCATTGGTCGTCGGACGAGGAAGTCCTGCGAACACGACCAAACATAGTGAAATCGCAAAAGGGGATTGCGAGAGAGAGAGAGAGAGTCTTAAAGGCCAAGACAATCGACACTCGAAACGTCCACTTCAAGGCTTCTCTCTCACCTTTTTTCTTCCAAATTTATGGAAAAATGTTTCGTGTTCATTGACAAAAACAAGGCAACGAGTGAAAGGGAAAGTGTGAAGAGAAGACAGAAAAATAGTAGTTAGGGGCAAAATTGTTCGATTAAAGCGACCCGGGGAATCTCCCTCAATAGTTTTTGAGTTTCTTTTGTTTGAGATCGTTACAAAAGTTCTCAAGTGAAAACTTTCATTTAATGCTTAGAATATATCTTCCATGTTGCTCAAAAGAACAAGCAAATTGGAGAGAATTGTTCAGTTTTTTGAATTAGATAAAGTATGGGGAACATGACCACCCTTGGAAATTTCTTCAAAAAAAAAAATTAAGGCCTCGCAGACGGCACCCTGTACTATCACTTTGAAGATTATCTGTAGGGATTACCTTAAATTTGAGGCTATATACTAGGACCACCAATGTGTGGACCATGCAGAAATTTTTAGACCCGAGGTTTGCCATGAACCGGAATATTTGTTAGAAAAACCTGAAATGTGAAGGTTGGGGCTTAGCCGAGCCCGCTCGAACTTCTAGGGAGCCCACCAATTTCAAGCATTAATCAAAATCATCAGGAAAGAAGCCATTGCTATAGCATTTCGGGAATAAAGCCAATAGCCAATACAGCCGGGTGTCTGATGGGTCGGATATAACTCCAAAAATGGAATTACCTTTATCCTGGGCAATGTTTAGGGCGCTGCAAAATTCGCTTACGTGCGAATACAATTTGGATAAAAGAAAATCTCACCTAAGGGATAACATACTCTCGTATTTCTGCTATCTGGTAAATCAAGGAGAGAGAATGGTGGCCATAGCTCCCTCTACACGACCAACACCAGCACACGACCTCTGCTTTCGTTCAATGTCGCAGCGCTGCCTAGTCGTCATTGCAGCCTAGCACTAATCGCCCCCTGCATACTGCACTATATCTATCTATCTGGACCCTTCATCCATCTCTCTGTTGCTGGTTACACAACCAAGCAGGAGATTTTGCGACCACTATGACCCTAATCACAAGACCCGAGAGGACGGTGACTTAATTCGAACGTCTATATCCATGATATATCCAGACATTTATAAAATGATGCATAGAACATTACAAATCCTATCTTATCCCTAGCCCATTTGATCCTTATCCTATCCTATAAAAATGTCTAAACGTCTCAAGGCAACCGCATTTCTTTATAGATATCATGTGCTCGAATTAATGAAATAACCTCCAACAGTGCAAAAGTGTACATCTGAAAGAACAAACTAATTAATTGACCGGTAAGTTAGAGCTCATTTTTGCTGATAGTGAACCCAAAACTTTATCTAGAACAGATAGATTACTCTTAAGATTCTACTTCTAAGGTGGTTTGCCATCAGCCAACTTTCAAGGAGTATGTACAATTTGATCATTACAATCAACTAGAGCTCCGCCTCCATTTTAACCTGTGCAATCTCCAGGCTTTCACGTTTAGTTGAACTCCGATGTTCTGTTATCTTTCCAATGTTGGTCGGGACAATGCTTCCCCCATTATAGCCCTCAATCAGCAACTTCCCTATCTTCGCTCTCCATTCGGAAATGTCCATCTCATTCCTTTGGTCATGATAGACTCTGTCGCAATAGTTAAGCATTGTGCCCAAGCCAGTATTTGGTACCCAACCGTATTCCATTAAGACCCGCGCTTCACCTTCAGTCAAGTCTTCTCCAACCTTAAAATGAACAGGGAGATCCAAGAATTATCAGTCAACACTAATCAAGAACGGTTGCATGTAACCATACAACCATGTTGTTCCAATCCACCAGTGATTTAAATTATATGCCCTTATTTGATCAAAAGTCTATATGTACTATTGGTTAGAAGCAGTTAGTCAAGAGTTGGCCAGACATGCAAGCTATGGAAAGCAATGTGGAAAATCAAGACCAAACGACAATGGAGAAAATTACTGAGGGGACGCAATAATAGAACTGCAAAAGTGCACATGATTATTTTCCGAATTATGAAAAAAGAAAAGGCTCAATTTGGTAAAACAAAGTGATATTACCGTCAGCACTTTGTTCTCAATTAGGGTCACCCTGCTACAGCTAGTTAGCTTCATGGCAATCACCAACCGCTTAATCTGCCAGTCAATAGGCAGTGAATCAACCAGCTCAAAGAAATATGTTGCATAACCATATTCTGGACGTTCCAGGACTATTCTGAAATTGAGTGGACAAAGGAACATATGACTGTGAGGCAGAATACCAAGCACAAAGGCTTAAAGCACGATTAAGGTTGCCATAATCACCTGTTATGCCTCACAAAGACAAATATAAATGATTGAAGGTCCCGGCACCAACCCCATTCGGCTGGCCACTTCCGGAAACGCAGATATCGTGTCTGAGAGAGAGAGAGAGAGAGAGAGAGAGAGAGTGGCATCAAACAATATGACAAACATGGATCTGGTAGAGATTGACTATCAGCATTGTTGTAGAGTAGCAAGGATCATATAAGTCATTACCTGCTCCACCAGAGAGAGAAGGCAAGCCAGGCAATAACTGATTTTTGCATCCTTTGAGCCACGTATTGTTGCAAATTTCAAGAAAGATTGGCGCTGAAAATAAAGCTGTTCCAACAGGAAAATAAGCATGATTGCAGTTCAATTTCATATGAAGAGATTAAATTTTGGCAACAATATGTAATCCTCTGATACCAATGCCCAAGACATGCTACATCCTGAAATATTATGTCATGCAATTAATCAATCAAAACAACATTGACAGAAGTACTAGAAATAGAACATATTTGTGTGAGAGAAGAAAAATTGAAAATCAGACATTGCATCATTTGACCTAAGGTGCTATTCCACAACAAAAGAATAGACACCTTTCATTTTTGTGCAAGTCCCTTGAGAGCGGACCGTCGCTGCATGAGTGCAAGGATTTAGTGAGAGTAACATTCTTGTCAATCACCACAGAGAATGTAAGAGAGAAATTACAAACATCAGGAACATGTTAATGACTATACATGAAATATTGCTGACAACTCGGACACCACAACTATCATCTATTTAAAAAGAGGAAAAAAAGGGGTACATCACTACTAACCGGAATCAAAATGCAGTTGATGCAGCATACATAAAAAGAGGCTTACTTCTGCTATGTTGACTTTGAACCGTGCAGTCCAACCAAAAGAAAAAAAGAACTTTCAAGCATGCAGGCTTTTGAGATAACTGAGGATCTCAGCTTCACATAATCACATCAAAAAGTGACATTATTAAAGGAGGTTAATACCACAGAAAACACCAAACCGGCACGACTGTAACAAATTTACCCCAACTATTTTTTTGATCACCAAAAACCCAAAAATAGTACACCTGTGACAAATTTACCATCCATTAGTTTTCGTTAAATTTTACCATCAAATTACTAAGTTAGATAATACATGACAGTTGACAAGTGTACCAATTTGGGGTTTTATTCTTCATTTGTCACAAGTTTTTCAGTTTGTGATTTTTTGTGATATTAATCAAATTTGTAACAAATATACCAATTTGAGGTTTTGCTAATCAAAAAATTAGTTTTGGGTAAATTTGTCACATATGTATCAACATGAGGTTTTTTGTTGCATTAACCCTATTAAAAGAGGAAAACAAGCTACCTCATTCAGCTTTCTAACATCTTCAAGGCCCTATTACTCGTTGAATTAGCATGCTCTTCATCTAGAATTTTTTTTTAAGGGAGAATAGTTTTTTTTTTTTGGCTAATCCAAAAGACGGATAAACTAAAAATGTACGGCTCAGAATACGCAATATGCCTAACCCCAAGCACTATAATCAAATGAGCCAAGTGAAAAATACACTAAGCCAATAATATAAAATATGACCACAAATGTCAATAACACTAGGCAATTCTACATGAAGAACTGTAGAAAGTACTGGTAAAAGAGAAATTCCTTTATGTAACAAATTTGCTGACCTTTGATATTACATCTTCAAGCTCAGCAAAGCCATCATTGCTGGAAGATTCGTCCACAAGTTCATTGCTCTCTGCCTCCCCATAAAGCTTAATTTCATTAACTGTAACCCCTTTGTCAAGTAACACCTGCCAAATTATAATTCAGAAAGACCTTGTATTTTGTTGGTACAAATAAACGATGTAAAAGGAAGTATCTTTAAAATACCTTCAGAAGTCCCGGTGCATCTTCTTCCAAGGCAGTTTCAATTGAATCGCTGCACCAGGGAAAAGGATCACTGTAATGGGCTGGAAGCTCATAAAATAATTTCTTCCTTCAGTTTAATCATTATTCCTGCTTGTCACTTTTCCTCTCTATTGAAAACAGATTTATGTTGATTTATTTAACAATTATGGACATTTATGTGTGTGTATGCATGCCTGTATGAATGTATGTACTAATGGGAGCACCTACGTGGCAGTCTTTTTTCTTTTCCGAAGAGGCTTGGGCAGAGTCAGCTTAACAGATTCCGGAACTGGATGACTGCTTTCATGTACAGAAGGAATGAATTCGGTGTAACATCTGTATGTCTTCTTAGTATCAGCCATAGAGTCTATGCGTGATGTCAGTAGTTCTAAACGTTCTTGCAGCAGCATATGGTCCACTTTGTCTGATGAAAAATCATTAGAGTCTTGTGCTTCACTCTTTACCGGTAGCATCTTCAAGTTTAAGTTATCCTCAGAAGGATTACCACTCGTTGTCATGGCATCATGATCTGAAGGTTCAATCTTAACTTTGGCACATTGTTTCAAAGCTGCAGCAGGCTTTGTTATCGTCACTGGACATAAACCAGGATCCTGTCCATTGCACAAATTTGACTTGGGCAATTTTCCCTTGGATACAGTTGTGTCTACACATTTTTGAAGTGCCACAAAATCTCTTGCTTTACTTGACAGAATACTCTCAAATACAATAGGCAATGAGGAAACTTGATTAGCTCCAAAACAACATTGTGAAACAGAAGTATCAGATGCATCTGTTGCCGTGCTTCCACATATATCAGAATCCCCTCGTTCCAACACGTCACATGAGTCAAATCCATTAGACACTAGCAAAGGCTGGATCTCATCCCTCATAGTTCCATCAATGTTCTTTGCATAGTCATCTCCTGAAAGACCCTATCAAATAGAAAAAGATGTTTACTGTTATCAAGACATAAACTTGAATGCACTATGGCCCATTTTGTAGCTGCTTCACCTTTTGGCGAATGCAATTTCCTAAATTTACATTACAGCAGATACTATACGTAAAGGCTCATTTCTCTTCTACAATGTGCTTTCTTCAGCCAACCCCACAAACTTGTATAAGCTTCTACGCCATTCCACTTTCCTAATCAAATATTATTGACTCCACGTTCTTAGAAATCAGAAGCAAAGACTAGCCCGTTTGGCTGCACTTCTCTACTACTTTTAACTTCCACTTATGACTTTCCCTTTAGAATTTGAAATAAACAATACAATTTAATTTC
This sequence comes from Corymbia maculata, assembly GCA_014182735.1. NCBI lineage: Eukaryota > Viridiplantae > Streptophyta > Magnoliopsida > Myrtales > Myrtaceae > Corymbia > Corymbia maculata. The sequence goes on from CM024687.1 coordinate 38,237,987, forward strand.
CAGAAATTTCAAAAAAACCATTAACAATTATGCATGTTAATATTGGAAGAGTTAAAAGGTTTATGTGTTTCATGCAAATAAAAGTCAACGTGCGGCTTTCACAAAATTCACATAAAGCCAAAAGTTAAAATCATAAGTCACTCCAAAATATTACCTATTATCATATATCTTAATGTTACAAGAAAAATATCCAAAAACCATTATAGCCAATTACTACATAACTCAGACATTATATGAAGTCCACTGAAATAGAGTTATGTTAGGGAAGTTAGTAAAAGCCAAGAATATCCTGTTCTCAAGAGGGCAAAAAAGTCCTGAAGAGACTGTAGATCATCTCAACTATTTCAAAAAACAGTTAATTATTGAACAAAACCCAAAGTGACCAAACAAAAATCACAGAGACCGAGACAAATTTATTTACCGAAGAATGAAGTTGTTTCTCTTCCTTTACAACTGCAACATCATGATGGGACCTGCACATAACAACAGAAGCCCAGATTCTAAGTTCATTCTGCAACAAATTTGCTTTTTTTCTTTTCTTGACAAATTGACAATAGGAGGCATCTTTTCAAACAAAATAAAGAAGGAGATAACACTCACGTGCATGCGCTGCCATCTACTTTAGTTATGGCAGATTTAGGGCTATCTGCACCTGGAACCTTTTTGCCTGCTAACAACATTTTTCTTCGTAGTAGCAATGGAACATGGTCAAGTTCATACAACCACCCATCATCTTGAATTTCGCCATTTCTTTTGTTCGATGTCAGTTCTGAATCTAACGAGTGCGACATGTTGACAGCAGAAATTTGCTGGTTGAGCATGTCATTGTCATCAGAAGGTTCAATTTTAACTTTAGTTGAGGTTGAACTGTTTGAAACTATCAGATCATGTGTGGCTTTATGAACATTATTCTGCATATTAGACTGGTTTTCCCCCAAAGGCAATCGCATGGGTGAGCACATGAAATCAACTTTTTCTCGATTTTGAAATTTTGCAGGTTCACCATCCACACCATTATCAGGAAATCCAGACCGTTCACTTTCTCTGGATGGGAACATTGCTGAAGTATCAACTGAGGTATGACCTAGAAGTATTGCTGTAGAATCACATGATGTATCCAATGCCATAGTTCCACATTCATCACGTACATTGTTTTTGTGAACTTCCACAGACTGGTTTTGACCCTCTGAGGATTTTCCATCAATAGAACATTTCCGTATCTTCTCTGACTCAGAACAACACTTATTGCCCACAAACACTCCTCCACTATCAACCTGTGGCGCCAATTAAAGAGCAACAGAGAAAATGTAGAGAAAAGACAAAATCAGTGCATGCATGATCAAAGCAAGTAGCTTAACAACACGTTATAAATCCCAAAAGGAATCAGCAAGAATTATCTGAGCTTGGATAAGTCAAAAAGGGGAAGTTAGAGATTGAATCCGACTCTTGAAGAAACTTAGTGATCAGAAAATTGGAATGGCATCAAAACAATGGATCTGAGATACAGATAAACAGTACAAACATCATTTTTCCCCCTCAAACAGAGAATTTCCATCTTGGAAGAATTTCAACTATTACGCCATTATCCCGAACCATATTCAGAGACATTCTTCAAGGAACAGAAACTCAATAGCAAATTCAGCCGGCCACAGATTTCTTTTTTGATGGGTAAGTTGAGCTCTTACAACAAGAAGTCGATTCTCAGTCAAAACAAGAGAGACAGAAGATAGAAAACAGCTGGAGCATCCATGAGCTGTAAATTCGGAGTGACAATAAGCAGCAAGATTCACTGTCGCTCACAAACCAATAAGGTACCTGCATATTGCAGTCCTCGTCTTCCTCCTTAGCAACAAGACCATCTCCGACAGCCCTGCACAACAATATCTTTCAGTTAAAAATAAAAAAACCTTTTGAACCCTAAAATTGTCGAATTATATGCAGCTAACGAACCCCATAATAAAACCCATTAGAGAAAAGAGAAAACTCGAGGCCTCACCCAACTGGGTTTTCCACTTCTCTCTCAGGGGCGACGCAATCCGGAGGAACGCCGCCAGCGCGAGGCCTCGACTTCATCAGCCAATCCCTCCTCCGCGTGAGCGGCACATGGTCGAGCTCGCTCGACCAAACGGAACCGCCGCTCTCGCCGTCGGATTCGAGCCGCGCCACCTTCGCTCTCGCGGGCGTTTCAGCGCTGCTCCTCATACGCCCGCGTGATCATAGCACCGATGGCAATATCCAAAGAAAAAGAAGAACCTCATCCCATGAAGGAAGCTGAGGGAGATTCAATCGGCAATCGGGAGGCGAACGAGACGGAGGGAGGGGAGGGAGTAGAGCTGCGGATTGGGGCTTCTGCTCGGTCTGAGGATCCGAGTTTCCAGGGCGTTGGTTTGCTGGCTCGAATCCGTTTGGCGCGAGAAATATATTTTAGTTTTCAAGCTATTTTATTCATGCCGCCATTGCCAATTACTTCCCTAAGAGTGGAGGAGAGAGCTACTAGCTAATACAATGGCTTAGGGAAGGCGGATCCTAGTGCTAACTTCAGCATTTAATGTAGATTCGGATGCTTGAGGGAAAACATTTTTTGGAAAAAAACATTTCTTCATTTTCTTACGTTTAGATCAAAAGAGTTAATTAACGGAAAAGGTTTTTCTACTATGATTTAAATTCAGAAAATAGTTTTCTCTTTAAAAAATTGAACATTATATTTTCAAAAATATAATTAAGTATTGATGTTTAGACTAGAAGCTTGGACACAAAAGCTTCAACACTTGTACCCTAGCCCTTAGCAACGGACCAGGTGCTCACACCCCAATACAAGTCAATCTAGGTTATGCCCGAGACCTTGGCCAACGTGACCAGGTCCATCAAGGTGTGGGGGAACATTAGTGCCCCTGCCTAAGACGCCAGACCAAGACATCGTTGCATGTGCCTAAGTCTTTTGAGGTCGAGCCTTAAACCCTAGTGCTCATGCCCAAGACTCCTATGCTTGTTTTGGGTCCCTTATGCCCACACCCTAGCCCATTGATGTAGAGCCCGGGTCTATGGAGGCTGTGCCCACAACTCGAGTGCCTCGGGCAATCGAGGTTGTGCAAAGACATTGGTACCCACGCCCTCAAGTGGCCAATGCATGAGCCCTTATCCATAGAGGTCGAGCTTATGCTTAAGACCCTAGCCACCCACTCTAGGTCCATTAAGGCCAGGCTCTATACCCCGAGCACTCATGGCCAAGTCCCTAGTGCTCAAACAAGGATCACTAGGGTCCAACAAGACCCACCTACAGACTAGGGGTGTCAATGGGTTGGGTCGGGTCGGATTTTGATGTTACCCGACCCGACCCAAACAATAAGGGTCATGTCATATGACCCGACCTGACCCGAAATGCATAAAATATGAAGCAAAAAAATGGGTCGGGTCGGATTTTGGGTTTTTTATTAAAAAATATTGTAATTTTTTCATAAAAAATATGATAAAGGAAATTCGAAATGCTCTTACGTAACATTGCAAGGTCTCGTCCAACTCATCCATGAACATCTCCGCAAACAAATAATACTCCCTCCTCTAAAGTTCTGCATCGGCTGTGAAAAAGAAGCAAATCATATGAGGGAGAGAGAGAGAGAGAGAGAGAGAGAGAGAGAGAGAGAGAGAGAAGGGGGGAGAGGGAGAGAGATTGATGGGGGCCGACCTAAGGGGCGACGACGATGAACCCATGAGACAAGACGTGCTGGATGAGTTGCGAGTAAAAGGAGTTGTAGAGGATATAGCCTTTAATGTGCTTCGGTGAGTGTATTTGGGTTGAAGCATTTAATGTGCTTGGGTGGAACAATGTTCCGACCCTAACTTAACCAAAAACATGTATTTCGTTTGTGTTTATAATTGTTACCCGAATAGTATTAAGACTTAAAACATGTACCATACTTATTTTGTGTTCAGGTTGGGTTGGATGGGTTTTTTAGACACCCCTACTACATACCTTGCTACTTGCATTAGGGTCCATTGAGGTTAGGCCCTGAATCTCGATGCCTGCATCCAAGTCCACCACACCCAAACCAGAGTCCATTGAGGTCGTGCTTGGGATCAAGGGGACCATGCCTATGTCCACCAAGGTTGGGCTTGGATCCCTAGCACCCGCGCTCAAGTCCGTCAAGGTCGGCCCTAGGCCTTTGATATGTTAATGTCGAGGGCCAAGATGCCAGGCCCTAAGTCTATTGAGGCCAAGTCTAGGACCTTATCGCCAAGGCTCAGCACCTTAGCAACACTCGAGCCTGAGCCCGAATCCACAGCTAGGCTCAAGATCTTAGTGTCCATGCCTAAACTTAGTTGACAAGGACCTATGCTCGGGCATCAAGGACCCAAGCTCTACCTTGGAGGATCTTGGCCCAACCTTAATGAACTTAGGTACAATCACCAAGAACCTCAGGCATGGACATTAGGGCCCCTGGCCCAACCTTAATGAACCTGAGCGCAAGCACTAATCTTGGAGTTTTGAGCTCAGCCTCAATTAACCTAGGCCTGAGTGTTGGGGGTCCTAATCCCAAGTGCTAAGGTCCAGGGACTGGCCTAGATTGACCTAGGCCCAACCTTTGTAGACCTAGGTATGGGCGTTAAGTTCTCAGGCTCAATTTCAGTGGACCTAGAGTCTTAAAACTAATGCTTGTTTTTGTGCTTGGGAGTTAGGGATCCAAGCTTAAGACCCCGATGCTTGTGACAAGTTCCTTTGCTATCCGTGCACAAGTCACTAGTGTTCAAATAGTGTATATCTACTCAAGAAAAATCAAATGAGATTTTTCTTACCAAACAACAAATAATACTTTATAGTTTAGGATTAATTATGGTAATTCATAGTGTTTTTTTTGTCAGTATAATTCATAGTTTAACAGCCATATGCCCCATCTATTATCAAGACTTTTTCTTTTTAATATGTGTTTTTTTAATTAGTTAAAACTATTTTTTTAATGATCGTTCAGATTTTATCACATAATACGCAATTGTATTAGAACAAATATTACATTATTACATCATCAATAGTATGATTGAAATAATAATTATATAAAACTCCAATATTACATTATTAACTGTGACATATTTATCATAGATTTTTTTTAATGACACAAATCTTAAAACTTATACATGTGTAACATATTAATCCCAAATTATGCTTATTGTGATATATTTACAATAAACTTTTTTTCTTGTTATCAACAAACTCAAACTTATAGCCTCACACGACATTTTTACCCTAAATTTATTATTTATAACACTAAAAATCTCAAATATAAACTTGTATCACACATTTATCGTCTGTCAATTTTTTCATTTCCTTTTTTTTCTTCCTCCTTCATCTTCACCGCCACCGCAGTCCTTATTGTCACCATCATCATCGTCCTTGCCGTGGCCAAACCAAGTACAAAATGAAGGAGGAAATTTAAATAAAAAGGAAAAAAGAAAACCAGAAAACAAAAGTATACAATAAGTTGAAATCCTTTTGCCACTAAGTGCCACCTCAACATTATTTTCTTTTTATCATTCATGTAGGCAATAGGGGTGAGCATCGGTCTAAAGTCAAACCTGAATTGATTCAATCTTGCCAATCTTAGTCCAATTTCTAGGAACATTAGATTGGTCATTAGTCTCGGGATCTCTGGACCAATCCTATGTGAGTTGATTCTCAATTCTAGGAGTTTAGGGTTGGTCTAACTTGGATCAATCTTAATTATATATTATATATAATATTCTTATATCTATTTTAAAGATCAAATCTTAACTTAAACGATGTTATATGACGTTGGCCTCCTCCACCTCTAGCACTCTTGTTTTCTTTTTTTCTTTTTTATCATCTTCAATTTGCTAAGTAAAATTGAGAGAAATATCTTCATTCGCTAGCAATCTTGTCTCGCTTGCCGCTCAACGCTCAATGCTCGCCCGGCTTGTGGCTTAATGCTCTCACCACTTACTGCTCGATACTCAATGCTCACCGCTTGCCTCTCTTTGTTGGCCTCACTTATCACCAAGTAAATCAGTTGATCCCAGTTGACCCTATAATTGGCCTGAACACATAGGGTTAATCCGATCCTCGGTTCTTGGCTCAACCGAGTCGATCCTCAATCTTAAAAATTGATGACCAACACTGTGTGGTTTGGTCCCTAAATTATACGTTGGACAGACCCAATCCGGACCATGCCCACCCCTGATAGGCAATCAAATAAGATTTTGAGCAGTGTTCATAAACATAATTTTGATAAATGATAAATGTGTGGCACAAATATAAGTTTGTGGTAAATTTGTTATATAAGTACGAGTTTGGAATTTTTAATGTTACCGAAACAAGTTTAGGGTAAATGTCACACATGTCCAAGTTTGAAATTTATGGTGTCGCAAAAAATTGAAGGTAAATATATGACGGTGAATATAGTTTGAGATTTTTTTGTAACTTTTTACCATTTTAATTATGAAAAGTGAAAGTTGTTTCATTTAGAACGAGACTGCATTGCACCGGTAAATAAGGAGAGGATTAGTGTTGAAAAGAAAAGTGGGTGTCCCCTGTTCTTCCCATTATATAAAAGGTGGCAGCTCTGTATGAGGCCTGCACCATTAATATGAATACTAATTCATTACATTGTGGGTAACACAATATTTAATTATGAGATTTAGTTAATCATACCTAATTGTAAACAACTAATATTATGCTAATTGTTCTGTATGCATATTCTCGATATAGTAAAAGGATTATGTCACTAAGAGATCATAATTTACCTGTTGTTTGATATATTATTAATGATTGTGAATAAATGCAGTGTTAATAATTTAACGGGATTATGTCCAAATGACTGTAATATTTGCTATCATACTGAAAATTATATAAATACAAACCATATGATCAATAGAAATTGTAATTATAATTAGTCGTTGGTTGTTATCAGACGAAGAATGGATGGTTTGTTGAAGTGAGTCTTTGTACAATAGGTGATATTTTTAGGGCTACTACGAAAATTTTAAATTATGTTCGTTGTGATATAATTATTTTAAACTTTTTTTTGTCACAAATTTTTTTTAAATTTGTTCACTATGACACAATTACTCCCAATTTTTTTTTTGTGTTACAAAAAAACCCAAAATGTATACATATATGACATATGTACCTTCTATTTTTAGTTTCATTTAGGATATATTTACCACACTAGTATAATTTAGGGACTTTTTATGACATAAATTTTTTTGAGATATTTATGCTATAATGGACAAGTTTAGAGTTTTAGCGACACAAAAAAAGTTTGGCATATTTGCATCACAATAAATATAATTTGGAATTTTTTGTAATATTAACTAGGATTTTTATCTTAGACAAAAGAAAAAAGAGGAAAATGAAAAGAAGAGAAGAAAAAAGGAAATGAATGTAAAAGAATGGAACGGGAATTATCGTACCTTTGTGTTGGTTGGACATTTATTGAAGGGAAATAATGTGGAGGGAAATAAAGAGAGTGGATTTACTCAGATATTCCTTGTCTTGTCTAGATTTGAGAAGAAAGCGATGGGCAATAATGGAAGTTAAGGATTTATTTGGCAACTTATCAATTTTTTTGTTTTTCTATTCTTTTGTTTCTCGGAATAAAAAAAAAATAGAAATTCGTTTGGTAACGCCAATCAATTTTTCTATTCCCCGTGGAAATATATTTGGAGTAGATATGAGAAGTAGAAAAAAGTAGCTTTTTGTTCATGAGAACAATTTTTAGAAATTTATTTCTTGGAGATTACTTGCTACCCACAGCACGCTGGCCTTCACTTGGTGGCTAGCGACTCGGAGCGACAGAGGCGGCGGCGACTTAGCGCAACCGGAGGCGACCGGTGACCTAGTGCGACGGGCAGCGGCAACTGATGGCGGCAACAGGCAGCAACAGGCGACAACCGATGGGTGGCGACGACCGACGTTCGACAAGCAATGACTGGCAACAAGTGGGCGATGAGCGACGCAAGGCTGCGGCGGCAACCGGCGATGGCAGTGGCCAGCGTTTCTATTGAGGAAAAAAGAAATAATTTTTTTTTTGTCCGTACTAAATGCATTTCTATTATTTTTTTTATTTCGAGAATAAAAAAATTTGTAGTTACCAAACGCTTATTTTACTTAGAAATTATTTCAAGAAGTATAAATAAAAAGAATTATTTTTCAAAAGAAATTATTTTTAAGAGTATAAATATTATCCAACGTACCCTAAATGCAAGGAGTTAATTTCCGTTCATTTCGACCAAAAAAAAATTCCGTTCAAATCCCGTTCATTTCTTTCCGACTCTTTGAAGGGAAAGATGAGAGCGTGGGTCCGGGCATGTACCATCCCCTCTTTTAAATCAATTTCCACCCAATTCTTTTTTCAACCCAAATATAAAAAAGGGCACTTCCCTAGGTTTTCATTTCCTCCCCCTTTCCTTTCCCTTTACCTCATTCCAATCGAACACGATCTTGGTCTACTTTATTCTAATTATTTTTATTGATCGTGCTGTCTTAAAATTTACTAGAAGTCGCACTTTGTCTAAAGCTCGTTTAGCTCTAGTCCTTGCTCTCCGCATTCAATAGTTCAAGTTGCTCCGTGTGGAAGCGCCCAACATGATAATCACAAAAGGTTGACAAGGGGATGGGCGGAGATTGGGGCTAAGTTGAGAAGACGCATGCTTTACGTAGAGATGTAAGATGGATTTCATAGGTGAATTGTGCGTCCTTTATCTCTGGTTTGATGGAATTTTCTTCTATTAAGTTTCTGATTGGTGGATCATATGCTTCTCTACGATCCGTATGCAAACTTAGCAGGAGAAAACATTCATAACGAGAAGAAATTCCAAAGCTAACTACAAACCCTAGCTCACGTCTCCTCTCCTCGCCTCTCCTTGCTCTCTCCCTCTCTTCTGTACGGCATCACCAGCCCTCCCCCCTCCCCCGGTTGTATAGAGTTTGCCTGAGGTCTTATGCAACCGCCAATTTGACGTCCTGAACTTAGAGCGGCTGTCTTGAAACTTAGTACAACAATTGTTTTAAAATTTACCAAGATTTTACCTGAGTTACAAAGTTCACAGATTATGTATGTGAGAGGAAACTTGCTCTTGAATCTTAGTTTAACAATCACTTTAAATTTTACCAAGATTGCACCCTAAGTTACAAAGTTCATAGATTATGCATGCGAGAGGAAACTTTTCTATTTTTTGGAAGGTAATATAATATAACTTTAGTACTTGAAATCTTGTCTAATCTTTATTCCCCACCAAATCAACTCTCCCATTTCAAATTTTGATAAACAAATTTGTGCTTAGATCCTTTTTGGTCACATTTTATGTCCCTCATAATAAAAATTGATTCAAATTTACCATCTTAAACTCAGAGGATTTAGTTATGTAACATTATAAGAGTTGGAATTTATCCTGTTACAGCAAATTGGTATTTTATTAATCTAGAGATGATGCTAAAAGTCATGGATATATAGTTGAGTTGAAATCTACTCAAATTGATTGCCTGAGACTGTTTTTCAATGATGATGGATAAAGAAGGCACCGATGGATTTTTTACCATTAACAATCAAGAGGAGACATTGGATCGCAAATTGCCAATTCTTGAGAGATTATAAATTTGTGGATAAATACTTATCGAGGACAAAGAGAAAAAGGCGAAAAAAGCAAAAAAGAAGAAGAAAAAAAACAGGGAGAAAACAGAGACAGATCATGTTACCGTTGAACTTCCGTGCGGCTTGTTCTTTGTTTGCTTAAATGCTTTGTACTACGCCATTACCATCTGCTGTTCAGTTCAGTGTTTCAGTTCACTCTCTCCTCCTTTTCATATAGCTTTTAATTTTTTTCCCCACTTCACCTCCTGAAACTCCAGAAGATTTACTCAACAAAAAACCATACATGGGTAGAATCAAACAAACCAGAGGGAAAAAAAAAGGTGGGCATTGTAACGGCTAGCTTGTGGCTATCCAACAAGAAGTGCCTTGGGTTCCTTAACAATAAGTCTTTTAAACACAGGCGACACATCCATGTTTCCTTTGACAGGAGAGAGAGAGGACTCCTGAGCCGTTGGATCTTCTGACAAACTTTCCACGTGATTTGTGGAGACCATCCTTCTCTCTCTCTCGTTTTTGTCTGCTCCTTTACCCCACTTTCTCTCTTCTAGAGCTGATCCTTTTTTATATCATTTTCGTGTTCATACTCATACCTCGCTCTCGCTCGCTCTCTCTCTCTCTCTCTCTCTCTGGGTTGTGATTACTTCATTATTTTGTTCATCTCAGATTCTCTTTTTGGAGGGAGAGGTTTGCCTTGCTTCCACCATGGCTGTGCCCCCTTTTGTTCTTCTTCTGCTTTTAGTGGGTTGTGCTACCACTGTGACATCTGATCAAGGTGGGTTTATCAGTGAATCTCCAGCTCTGATTTCTTTTAGCCATTTGTCTCTGCTTCTTTGTTTGTATGCACTGTGTTTTTGCTTGAGTTGAGCATGGGTTCTGGGCTTGTGGATATCTGGAATCTCTCTTAAAAATGCAATCTTTTCGTCACTCTTAGCTTGCTCTTCCATTTTTCTGCTCTCTGCACGTGTTTGTTGCTCCTCCTTCTGCACGGCTCTCTGAAGAATTTTCTGGCTTATTGTAGGAAATTCACCGGAGAGATTTGGTATCAACTGATTGGTTTTACTTTAAAGTTAACTATTTTAAGATTGAAGAGGCTTCAGTCTTCGATTTTACATGAAAAAGAAAAAGAAAGTGGGTTTTGAGTGCTTGTTTACTCTGACTGGAATGTTTGATAGGTTAGCTATTAAATAAATAGGATCAGGTAAGTTGACAGGCCTATTAAATATAAGCTTAAGTGCTTTCTGTTCTTTGTCTTTTTAAATAAATCGATGCAAATGCAATGCGGAGTCACAAAGACAACAAGGGCGAGTAAAGGAGCCCCATTTTTATAATCTGTATGGCCATATTCGTTTATTAGTTCCTGTAAAAGAAGCCAGTACTCTAGACTGGCATGGTGTTATTAACTTGCCCTAATCGATGCAAGTAAACTCATTTACCTGCATACTCACCATCACCTGAAAGCTCAAAAATACTAACTTGGGCTGGAGTATATTTATTATTTTGAGGTAAAGAATAGGCCATGTTTTCCCAGCAAATGGCCAGGTTGGCCCATGAGGGCAGTATTAACCTCTTAAGAATATAATATATCTGCACTTGGGGATGTATATGGGCAATAGCTTCCAAAATGCATGTGCCCAGTATGATGACCGATGATGATTCCATCTAGTTTAACCTGATGCCTTATTTTGTCCTTAGAACTTCACCTTCTGCTGGGTTCAGGCAATAGTTTCTGTTTTGTTCCTCTCTTGCACCTGGATAAACACATCAAAAAGGTAATGGGGAACTTGATGATTGAGCAAGGGATGATGTCTTCCGTGCTTGTCATGCTTCAGGAATTTCAATATTCCCATGTACTCCATTTACTGGAGAAATGGCATTAGGCATCCTTAATCTTATTAATTCCAGTTGCCAGCAATGTTTCATGTTAAATTGCTGTCCTGTGAAAGAATACGAGGTGAAAATGTTTGGCTCATGTCTCACTCATTCAGACTTATGGGGACATTTTTTGAGGATAGAGGTTCAAACATATGTCCATAAATACCAAGTTAGTGAGCCCTTGTCTTGGCTACCCTTTGAATGGAAGACCTTTTTAAAAATTTCCGAAGTTCAATTAATTGAAGTGTTGTATAAAGTTCAATGTATTGTTCATCAGCATGCAAACAATCTTTGAAATGAAGTTCACGTTACTAAAATCGAGCAGGGCCAATCCAGGGACATGGGGATATGCTGTCTGTATTTCTTATGCACGACCTTTGAATGATTCATGTTGGACATGAACTGGATAGATCCAAATTGAAAGCAGAGAGCATTAACATCCTTGGTTTTTTTTTTTTTCCCTTCTTCTTGCAGAGCCATTCGTAGGAGTGAACATAGGCACAGATCTTTCTGACATGCCACATCCGACTCAAGTAGTTGCTCTCCTCAAGGCACAGAACATAAGGCACATTCGCCTGTACAACACTGACCGTGGCATGCTTGTTGCACTAGCAAACACTGGCATTCAGGTCATTGTTTCAGTCCCCAATGAGCAACTCCTTGGAATCGGCCAATCCAACTCGACAGCTGCCAACTGGGTCTCCCAAAATGTCATTGCTCATTACCCAGCCACCAACATCACCGGCATTTCCGTGGGGTCTGAGGTTCTAACGGCACTCCCCAATGCAGCTCCTGTCCTGGTAAATGCCCTAAAGTTCATCCACTCGGCTCTAGTCGCCTCAAACCTTGACCGTCAGATCAAAGTTTCCACTCCACTTTCCTCATCCGTAATACTGGATTCTTTCCCGCCTTCCCAAGCATTCTTTAACAAATCCCTGAACCCAGTTTTGGTCCCCATGCTGAATTTTTTCCAATCCACGGGATCATATCTAATGCTCAATGTATACCCTTACTACGACTACATGCAATCCAATGGTGTCATTCCCTTGGATTATGCACTCTTCAAGCCTCTGCCATCTAACAAAGAGGCAGTGGATGCAAACACTCTTCTCCACTACTCGAATGTGTTTGATGCTACGGTCGACGCAGCCTACTTTGCGATGGCTTTTCTGAACTTCACCAACATTCCTGTTGTGGTGACTGAAACGGGTTGGCCATCAAAGGGTGATTCTAACGAGCCAGATGCCACACTGGATAATGCCAACACATATAACAGTAACTTGATCAAGCACGTGCTGAACAAGACTGGGACACCCAAGCACCCTGGCATTGCAGTCAGTACTTATATTTACGAGCTCTATAATGAAGACACAAAAGCGGGTCCACTATCTGAGAAGAACTGGGGATTGTTTGATGCCAGTGGGAGCCCCATTTACATATTGCACTTGACAGGGTCAGGATCGGTTCTGGCGAATGACACGACGAACCAAACGTATTGTACTGCGAAGGACGGTGCAGACCCGAAGATGCTGCAGGCTGCTTTGGATTGGGCCTGTGGAATCGGCAAGGTGGATTGCTCACCCTTGTTGCAGGGCGAATCATGCTATGAACCAGACACGGTAGCTGCGCATGCCACCTATGCATTTGATACATACTATCATCAAATGGGAAAGGCTCCCGGAAGTTGTGATTTCAAAGGGGTGGCTGCAATCACTACCACAGATCCAAGTAAGACCTCAGTCCAAATGTCTGTTCAAAAAGATTCATTCGTCCTTTGTATTTCATAGGATCAAATTCTGACATTTCTCACAATCTCTTTGGTTTCCACTTGTGTAGGTCACGGTTCCTGCATATTTTCGGGGAGGTAAACATATGCTTCATTATATTGATCTATCACCTCTGCAGCGTAGATGCAGTTTTAGATGATTAACTGACCATGCTCACTCATGTCGTCCTCTACTTGCAGTCTTGGTAGGAATGCGACGTCGGTGAACGTGACGGCCCCGTCTATGAATTCGACGACCTCAGGATCGCCTGCTCTAAAATATTACACCAGCACGTCTTGCTTCTTGTTGTGGATGAAAGTTCTGGTCTGGAGTGCCTTGTTCTTGTAAAGTGGTACATATCTAGGTGAAGATACGCAGTCTGTTTCGTGATTAGACCGGATGGCTTTAGGGAAAGCGATCCGGTCAAATTTTGTGCAAATTAAGCAGCGAAGGCCTCACTCAAAACTGAAAAATGTTATTCTTTTCAGGTAGTCTAGATAGTTCTGTTATCAACTTGGATCACTTTCGTTTAATCTCTCATGCTAGTTTTCCATTTTGGAGTTTGAACAAATAGCGTCATTTTACTTCGTCTTGTGGTTGCTCTTTGATCGAACACGCCGGAAGATGAAAAGCCAAATTGTAACCTGGAAAATGGAGAGTTTCAGATTCAGATTTTTCCATATAGAAATCTGTGAAATTTTGGTCAAGTTTCAATTTTTTTTCCTTTTCTATTTCTAGTATAGTTCTCATTTTAAATTTTTGGCCGGCCTCCTTCTCTTATAGGAACGTGAGAGTCGTAATCACATTCGAAACTAAATTATCTCAACTCTCGATAAGCTGGGAATTTGAATTTTTTATTTCTTTCTTTGTTTCATGTGAAAATGATGGTTACTAAGGATTGTCAAAGTTTTGCTGATTAACATTGAGCTCTTTCTGTCCACTCTTGCACGTTCCTAGTTAGAGGTGACCTTTTCACAAATCTGACATGGGATGGTATGAAATAATGAATGATGGGACAGGAGGAAGAAATGAGTGGAGCGTAGCAATCGCGGTAACTATCTTTGTCTTACCATAAGAGATTGATATTCTTACCGAAATGCTCAATTTAACTCGTAATCATTGGAATGCAAACCCATCAATCGCAGCAACTCTAGTAATAGAAGACGCACACTATACTAGCTCTATCTCGTCAATTGTTTTAATTAAGTGGCCTTGCCTGTGCGATAGTACTAAAATGCACAACTAGACTATCAAGAACAATTTGATATCATGAAATTACAAAGTAAGATATTGCAAGTTAGCATATGGTTGAACGAACATATTATTTTCCTAGAGTTGCATTTTCGTAAGATTTTTATATGATGCAAGACCCTCTACAATGGCTCTCATGCTACTCTCTCATCTAATTTTTTTTAACTGGTCAAGAAAATAGATAAACTAATCCTCTATCATTTACTTATAAACAAATCATGCATCAACCGGTGAGATAAATAAAGACAATTATGAATTATGTTGGCAAAACTTGAAGTTTCAAGTAAAATTGACTATATATATGTGATTTTTAAAAATAAAAAACATTTACTCAATTGAAGAGGAAATTTTTTTTTTTGGGCGTAAACGGAATTATATATTATGTGTATATATATTTAGAAAATGAGGATTTGAAGAGTGATCGGGTAATGTATGATATCCAAGATTTTCTAATAGTCTAAGACTTTTTATATCATCATACTTTATTTTATGTTTACTTCAGTTTGAGGACCATTTTAGCTTAACATTAAGGGCCTGCATGGTAAAAATTGATTATGTTCTTTTATTTCTAGGAGCGGATTTGGAACAGAAATGCGTTTGATAAATTTTTGTTCTTAGGAACGAATTTGTATGAGGGAATAAATTTGGAGTAGAATCAAGAAGTTAAAAAAAGTTGCTTATTGCTTCTGAGAATAACTTCAAGAATTAGTTTTTTTTTCCCTTTCTTTTTTTTCTCTTCTCTTTCTCTTTCCTTTTCTTCTTCCTCTCTCAACCTATTGCTGCCCCATCACTGCCCACTAGCCATCGGCGCCGGTGTCGGCCATTGCCGGTGAGTGGCTAGGCAAGGTAAGCCTTCGGCAAGCTCGTTGGACCTCGCCCAACCATTCGCCAGACACCGTTAGTGGTAGCGATTAGCCATAATGGAGGAAGGGAAAAATAAAAAAAGATAAAGATAAAAGATAAAAAAGAAGAAGAAATATGTATTTAAATCATTAAAAAATTAAAAAGAAAATATTTTGGACTAGAAATTCTAAGTTTTACCAAATGCATTTTTATTCCGGAGTAAAAATTTTGGACAATTACCGAACGCTTTCAAATACTCAGAAATTATTCTTGGGAACATAATAAAAAATAATCATTTCTGAGCAGAAATTGTTCTCGAGAACAGAAGCGTTACCACAGGTTCTAAATTTCCATTTTGCTATTTACCTTCCTCACTACTTACTATGTAGATATATGTTGAAGTAAAATTGCAGTATAATAAGAAAGTGGAACATTGGATTTTCCAAAGATTTTTTTAGATGTTTTATAATATCACATTGAAATAATTTTATTTCTCTTTGTTATAAGAAGTATTTTATAAGAAATTATGCTGATATTTAGCTATATATTGAAGTAAAATATTAAATATTAAGATGAACAAGGTGTCGATAGAGGTGTTAATAATAAATGTAACATGTGGTCTATTCAATAATATATTCTCAAATTTCGTATAAAATACCGCTTTACCTTTTCCATAACCTGATTCTACTAATTGCAGAAATATTAAAAAGCACGAAATGTTTTTTACCTGATTGATCTTTTTCCTTTTGGAGATAAATCATAAAGTTTTGTTTTTTAGAAGACTAAATATATGTAATCTCTTACACTTGTATACACTATTGTGCTTATTTTATTTTATGTGTTTACCAAATTGATTTATTAAGTCATATGGAGAAATTTTATCTTATCAGGTCTTTTAATTATCTAACTTAATAAAAATTATTTTAATATATCCAATATTCATCTATCTAATATTATTTTATTTTAGGTGCCAAATTCCTCCGGAGAAGCTTGCCGTTCAAAATGGCGCTATAAATTGTGAAGGCGCAACGCAGGAAAACCCTAATCGGCTTTCTGCCTCCGACATGGCGGCGCTCTCTCCATCTTCGTCACGTCCTTCCCTTCCTTCTTCTCCGTCGTCTCCATTCCTTCTCGAATCGAACTGTAAGCTTCTTCCTATTTTAAGGATCTTTCGAGATCTCACGAATTCAAGAAAAAGGCATCCTCTATGATTCCTTGCGGCTTCTTCCTGAATAGCGCAAGGAATACGAAACGATGCGACAGGAACTCTCGCGCGCCTCTGGACATGCGGCTTCCTCTGCTCGTTTCGTGGAAGTCGCATTTTCTCGTAGGCTCCACATTTCACCGCCGCACCTCAATCAGCGTATCCGATGGGGAGCAGCGGCTGTTCGAGCCCGGCTCCTTGTCGATCGATTGAGGGGACGAGGCGTCGGAGGAGGATTCAGGGAGAGATAGATTATTGTGAAAAGAATGTCTTTTAGGATGGAGGGTGGGATTTAGCTTTCTGGGTTGTCGTTGCATTGTCTCATAGCGTCTTGTGGTGTGAAGGGCTTGATATCGATGCTCGGTGATGATTTTTTTTGCTTTAACCACACTGAAGAGCGACAGAGGAGAGGTTGGACCCGGCGTCATTTTCCTCGAGAATAGCACTTTCCGACTTCTTGTGGTGGGTTTGTGCATGAGGACTCTTTTCTCACTTTCAGAGATTAGATGAATGTACTGAGCCTGCACAGGAAGTGGGATCTTGCCATTCTTTTGGCTTAAATGTCGCGAGGGTCCACTCCCCGAAATTATCGCTTTTGTGGAAAACGTTGGCCTTTGATCTGAGAGCTAGGGGTATCAATTCTAATACTGGATGGGATTCTTGAAGTCTTCTTTCCTATCGATAGGAAAGAAAACTTCTGTTGAGCTGGATTTTTGGAGCAAAGCTATGTGGTTGTTCTGATCTTAATTTTGATATTGGGAATTGGAGATCTCCGAAAGCACCTGATGTGGTGAAACTGTTGACCACTGGCGTGCATTGAAGCAGAAAGATTTCCTTTTCTGTTGATGAACTCAAAATGCTTGATTCACGACCCTTGAGCTGTAATTTTGTGGAAGTTTATCAATAAGATAGGAAACACATTCAGCTACCTCCCTCCCCGGTTTTTAAATGGTGCAGGCAAGACGTGACCTTACAGAAGTCCAAAATACTGCCTTGTTTGTGTTGTCATACATTAGCTCGTGTAGTCGGTAATTGACTGTTTTCATTTTTCGATCTGGGAAAAAATCTCATATGATTGCTCGATGATGATCAATTTGCTTTAACCACACCGAAGGTAACTGGGCAGTTGGACCCTTCATTTTACTCAAGGAATGGAGCTTTTCCATTCTTTCACTTGTAGTGCTTGGTGGTACATGAGGACTCTTTTCTCTAATGGAGAGGAATTCTCACTCTTAGAGATGAGAAGAGTGCATTAGCAAGCATTAGAAGTGGGAATCGCCTCTTCTTTTGGTTCAAATGCTAGAGGTCCTGCTCCCAATTATGTTACTTATGTGGAAAAATTTGGCCATTGACTGAGAGCTATTGAATTATATCCGTTTGTGATTGTTATTTATTTATTTGACTTCAAAAGAGGTTTAAGCACGCAAACTTGCTTGATTCAGTTCTTTGAGCTACTATTTGACACTGTCTTCACCGTAAGTCTTGTGCCAACAAATATTTTCTTTCTGATTGAATTGGCCTTTTTCTCAAGTCTCTAAAGCATGTTTATGAGCCTTGCAGGAACTTGTATACTTGTTTCTGGGATTGTCTAGTGTGTATATGTGCAGCCTGTCATTTCAGCTTAAAAGTGGATCTGCTCTGTCAAGGCTGTCATCATGTAAAGTGCCAATGATTTGGAGGGTCAGGCTCCACAAATTTAACTCTCCTGTGCTTTCATAGGCAGGAATCTTAGGATTTTGGCAGGCCTCATTAATGGAGGTTCTCCATCCTTTGTCATCATGAGTTAAAACTGCAGTAGAAGAGAGCGATATCAGTTAACGGGGAGATGGATCAGCTGAGAAGCGAATTCAAGACAGTCGTGGTCTCTGCATGCGGCATGGCAGTTTTCATCTTATACTGCTGAATTTCTACTTGTTTCAATAGGTTGAGTTGTGGAGCTCATCTTTATTGGCTATCTTGATCTCAGTTTATTTAAGAAACATATATTAGCCCTTGAAAGACAGTATGTGGATTTCAACATTTTTTAAATCTGCCTCATATTTATGTACATTGAAGTCTTGATGAATTTTTTTTTCGGAAACTTTTACGCCCATCAATTCTGATCGTTAGATGATGGATGTTGTTCACTTCTTAAGGAGGCAACCATGAACCTTGGAGTTCCAGTTTATTAATTTCACGTTTGCATTATGAACTCTCAGGTTCCAGTCTGTGCTGTTCATATTTGATCTGTGGTTTGTCTGGTTTCAGAGGTTCCTTTGCTAGTTAATCCTCAGTTAAAGTATTTTCTGCATGAGAAATGCGAAACAGGATATTCCCTGTCGATTCTAACATTTGAAATTGTATTGGAAACTCTAATTTATGGAAGGTCGTTGAGTGCTCTTGTCGTGAACATCGGCAAAATCCTACTCTGAGGTTATTTTTTGGCGGTTTACTTTTTTATGAATGAATAATCGCAATATTTGAGTAAGTTGAACATATCATTTTCAAGACTCGGTAGAAGCAGAATCGTCTACAAAATACTCATCTTGTATTATCAAACAATGGGTGCACGTGTTTGCATTACAAGCATAAGAGCAACACTCAGGTTTAGGTCACCTATTAGCGGTGAACACGGTATCATTTTCAAGTCTATTATTAAACCTAGGACACTCGACCTTATGGGGGTATGCAAACTTTTTTTTTCTTTTATTAGTTTTGCTCAGAGGGGTATGCAAACTTTAAGCAGACCAGTTCAACAGTTGCCTCATCGGCTGGTGGGTGTCGGGGCGATGGAAGGGGAGCTGGAAAATAAGCTGGAGAAAAGCTGATCAGCAAGAACTGCATTGGCCGCGTCTGAGGGATGGAAAGCATCCCAGAAGACATACTCTTGGCGATTTTTGCATAACTTGGAGTTCGGCAAGCACAGGCCGCCTACAGATGTGTCCACATTGCAACATGAAGTGTTGGAGACCTTAAATCCTGCATGAACATGATCGAAAGACCTAGGATGTCATTTGTCTCTCTTGAGAAAGTTATTGGTATTGTTTTTTCAAAAAGAGAGGTTTCATTACCATATTTGGTGGGGTTGTCGATCAAGTCTAGGACCGCCTGATATGTGTCAGCAAAGATGAATCCCGCGGTCGGGAGCCGTTGATTCAGAGAGTTGAGCAGCTTCTGTACTCTGGCATTGAACACGAGAATCCATTCATTGACTCGATGGAGGCACTGGCCTTGCTTCGATTTCACTCTCTGAGAAGGGATACACCCAAGAGGACCAAGCCCGTGGAAGATAATCTTCCGTGCGCCGAGTTTGTACAGCCTCTGGCATATCGAAATTCTCCGTTAGGTGAGTCTAGAAGTATGAAGGGCATGCATATGCTTAACAAATGAAGTTACAAGCCAGAGGTAGTGCTAATTCTACTTTGTGTTCGCCCTATCTTTTATTACATTAAGTTCGTTCTTGCCCAAGCGATGCAATTTACCGTGAGTTGCTGATCTAAGGTGGACAACAAGAGTTCCAAGAACTCGTCATGCGTATATTGCTGACCATCAGCTAGGAACGGCTGCAAAAAATTGTTCACATAGTCATTGCTGCCTGTAAAAAAAATTCGCAAATGAGATTAGTGTCCATATATTGAAAAATATTTGAGGCACGATACATCATTCGATGAAGAAAATGCACTTTTCTTCTGTTGCTATCCTGGTATCAATATCAAAGATCTTGGCTCTGCATCTAAAAGATTGGAGTTTGCTCTTGTTCATGTTGAGTAGCACTCGTATATATTGATTCAGACAATTCTGTGGCTCTATGCGCCTTCTTATATGTTTTTATGAAGCATGCGAAAAACAGTATCGCATTCCTAAGCAAATATGATCTGCTTTGTTTCACAGAGGTTCTGAGCAGGGAGTATTATCAATACCAAGGCCAATAAAGTAGAGGGCTTTATTGCAGAACTTGTTTGCAGCTTCCGCTCCAAGTTTAGCGACGATCGCATCTTTGGTCTTGTTAAAGTAGTTGATTTGATCATCGAATGATAGTCTCTGGATCTACAAAACAGATAGCCGCCGTGGCAAAAAAAAAAAAAGGTTAGAAGAACTGATACTCAGTGAAGAACATTAGTGACCTCAAGTAGAGACAAAGTATTTATTATTAGAAGATGTTCATTACAAAATAGAGCCCAGTCTCGTTGAGAATTCCTGCTCCACCAGATGCATAGCTGACCCCCTGAAGAATTGCATCATCGTTCGGTGACAACGACAAATACGGTGGCGGCGAAGAAATCCCAAGCTTCCCAGCTGTCAGCGTGAATTATAACAAAGATTGAATTCTGGGAAATTGCTGATAATGATAGTGTATGTATGAAGCAGTTTTCTCTAAATTGAAATACGAAAAAACAAGCTGAGAACAAGACACGAGATCGATGAAATTACATAGAATGTCACCAATGGTCCTTCCATTTGTGAACCTCCCAGTTGCTTGTCCACCTTCATAGTCTATGCCATACCACGGATAGTCCGACCTTGCCAGAGAGTACTGCAAGTGATTGTTGTTCCCGACTTCTGTTAAGGAGTCGCCAAAGACAAATGTGACTGGCAAGGCCGATGCACCGATCACCATAACAGCTGCGGAGGCGAAATAAGCAATGAAAGTGGGCTTCATTCTCCACATTTTTGAGTTTTGTCTGGGGTATAGGAGTGGTTCAAGGGAGTAGGACTGATTTTATAGTGGCTGATACAAAAAATGAATGGAAGGAAGTCATGCCCTGCTCTCCAAGTTTGCTACTTTTTAGGTGATACTTTCTCCAATACCATTGAATGATTCCAGCAAATGGTGGAGCCGAAATCCTAATCGTGAGGGCTCATTAGAGGGCCTTTTGATCTTGAATTGGGCAAAAGATTTCTGATTTTTCATTGCTTAATGGTGGTTAAGGATGGTCTCAAGCAGCAGTTGGCCTACTCTGACTCATGGAGTCAGAATTGGTAGACCTGTGAAGATCTTTGCCTTTTGTCCTAAGAGTGGTAAAGGCACGGACTTTGTTTTGCACGTGGAAGAAATCTGGTTGCCAAAGTTTAAAGGGCTTTTTACTACTACAACATGGGTGTGCACGGAAGTTGTTCTAGTGGTTTGAATTGCTTGCTTTGGTGCTTTGATCTTCCAATTGTTTCTTGGTTGATTCATTCTCAAGAAATAATAGTGGGTTCACCTATAAGCAAGAAAACTTACATACGTGCAGAGTTCTTGTAAACTGCATTGGGGAAAACCTTTTCGCAGAAAGCCGAAAGCAACTGAATTCTGAAAAATCAATTCAAGAAAGGCTAAGCTCATTAATCAAAACAATAAGAACAGGTCGCTCTAGCATGGATCGGTCGAGAAATCCAGGTTGTTTTCCCTCTCGGCTACGAAGCTAATCCATCGACTTTCGCCTTCGATTACTTCTGAAGGAGAGCGCGAGCTTACACCGGGAGAAGCTGAGACTTTACTCCAACCCCCATCATGCATTTTATATTCTACCGTTGGCTTGACCGAGGCGCGTTTGTTGTCAAATAATTATACAACTCAGTTCATCTGCTGCATAGTTTAACTATACGCAAAACGCAACGAACTGAATACTGTTCGGGAGACGAAGAATCACGGTTGAGTGTTGACCGAGTGATTCATTAAGATGCTTAAATACTGGACCTTTGTCGTGGCCAGATAGTACCGTGATTCTCCTGTTATGGCGTTGCTTACTTTGCATCTGCATGTTTTCCTTCATCACTTACATTTGTTCAGATTCTGGTTCTGTACAATCTTGCGCTATGGTTATGAAATTGTGAAAGGAAGACAACAGGACGCGTGATCGCATTGCGAGAGAGTGATATATCGACCTATTCGTGACGAGATTCGAAGATGAAGTTTCGCGAGTTTGCTTCAGACTCTTGTCCAACGGGGAAAGATCAAGGTGAACGGAGGGGATCAATCGGGACACGTACTGGTCAAACGGAGTGAGAGAAGCTTCGCGAGGAGCTTGGATCAAGGGGACGGAGGGAAATCCGATAAATGTGACCAAGTTATACAATTAGGTACACTGATGTTATGTTTATTTCACGAAAAAAAAATTGAATAATTTTTTTCAAAATAATGATTATTTGTATCACTATAATTTGATAAATTAAAAAATATTTTCATCATCTATGAAAATGTTGAGATATGTATTTTTGTTGGAAATGAAAAATATTCTTCATTGAAGAGTTATATTAAGTAATACAAAAAGTCATTATTTAAAATATATATTTTTTCAAATAATTTATTTTTCACGAAATAAATGAAGGCTAACATATTGCTTGTCTTGATGTATACAGCATCTCACGTCTACACACGAGAATGAGAAGATGGACTAATATGTTGACCTCACATGATGGATAGTCGCATCCAATGCTACTCTCACACACCTATTCTCACTCTCCATTCTCCTTTCAAATTTTTCTTTTTTTTGTAAAACTTTTCTATGTAAATTTCCCCCCCTGTTTTTTTTATGCACTTGTCTAGAAATGTATAAATTTTGTGTGCTTGGCAATAATTGACGGGACAAAATGCCTATATTACAATGCACTGCACAAAAAAACAATTTAATCTTACCATATACTATATGGCATATATTAGGCATATTTGGATTCAAAAAAATTGTATAGAAATTCTTAAACCTATTGCATTTTAGCTAATTCAGTCATAAATTTTTTAATTTTGCCAATTAAGTCTCAAACATTTTCATCCTTTGCTCATAAAGTCTAGCTAGTTGTTGCATGTGGCACGACAAGTTTTGACGTGAATAATTTTTAATATATGTTTTTTCTTCTTTTTCCTTTTTTTTTTTTCAATTGAGGCTGTTGAGGGTTGTTAGGCCCTCGTTGGTCACGATGGCCATCTGGGTGATGGTCCTAGTGAGGCAGCTTTACCTAGATCTGAGTGAGGGTCGCAACTCTTGTCAACCACAGTTGAAAAAAGAAGAAGGAGAAGGATAAGAGAAAAAATGAAAAAAAGAAGAAAAATAAATTAATAGATATAAATTTCGAAAAATGTCAAAATATTATTTAAAATTATCCATGTTAATGTTGGTCGTATCACATAAGTTAGTTAGCATCCATATCAACAAATCTTTTGGCCGGATGGACTCAATTGGTAAGAGATGAAAATGTTTATGATTCAAATGGTAAAATTGAAAGATTTAAGACTAAATTGACAAAAGTGCAATATGTTCAAAATTTTTTAGACAATTTTCCCATTTAGCCTAAAATTATAGTGCACTTAATTTATCTTTTATTCAATGGTGGCTAGGGTGACCCTCTTACGCAAGGCTAGCCCTTGCTGGCCACCATGGAAGAAAAAGATAAAAAAAAATTATTAAAAAATCTTCACAGTAATGCCCGTCGTTGCCGGTTGTCCCATGAAAAACGATCGACGTTGATGTCAATAATTTTTGGCCTATATTGGTTGAATGGCCTCAATTGACATTAATATGAAAAAATTCAAATATTTATGATTAAATTAGTACTAATATAATAGGGTCAGAATTTTTTTTGATACTTTTTCCATTTTTTCCCCTATATTAAATTATTAGTAATCTGGTATAATGCAAATCTCAAATTTATTAGAAAATTCCAATTCAATTTTATTTTCGACCAAGCAAAAGAATTCCCATTCCTTCGTTCCGTCATATAATTTATCAAAATCGAAACCGTCATTGCTTCCTTTCATCCCATCCTCTTCGATTCCATTTCATTCCGCTCTACATTATGTAGCTGTTCAAATAAGGAAAGTCTTTAAGAGCTCAAGACGAGCATTCTCGATGTCCGGGAATATACGAGGAGCCGCAATGCTTCAATCAAATCGATCGGCACTCTCTCATTGGTCTATCTTGTTCATTAAGATAACGCGTGTCTGATGCGTCGAACGCAGACGTGACATGATGTCCTCCCCTGTCTGGACTGCATGGACTGCGTGGTGATCCTGGGGTGCTCCCGGTGGGCCTGGAAGCGCTGCACCCATGTCAGCTCCGACGGCAGCCCCACGTTGCCCCCCCACCCCCGACTAGTTCGAGCCCGTCCCCCGCGTCTGCCGCCTCATCCTCGCTGTCTATCAGCCCGATCTCCTCCACCCTGAGTTCTCCTCCTCGGGCGGCTGCCGACTCAAACCCAACCGGCTCGTCAAGCGCGTCAACTACGAGAAGACCCTTGGCCATGCCCCGCCCTACATCATCTACGTCGACCATGACAACCGTGAGATTGGCCTCGCAATCCGTGGCCTCAACCTCGCCATCCGTGGCCTCAACCTCGCCATGGAGAGCGACTACAAGCTCCTGCTGGACAATCGGCTCGGCACACAGATGTTCGACGAGGGTTACGTCCAACACGGGCTGACTAATGCTTTGGTTTTTGTGGTTGACTGTGCAATAAGTAAATGTTTCTTGAACTGTTGGAAACTGCACTTCACTCGTGTAGCTCTGACTCAGTTCGGCTGTTGACTTTCGGTGGTTGTTGCTGTTATGTATTCAGTCAATTCATTCTGAAGTTCTGTTGTTGTTGTTGTTGTTCTTGGCTTTGTGTACCATGAGAAATGGTAGTCATATTAGGCTTTGTAAGCTAAAAGCTCCTGTTTACGTTGACGCTCTTGTTCGTAAGTTAAGCAGTTTTTCTGGCGATTCAGTGATAACTTTCAGCCTAAACCAGAACACAGTGACGAATCACTTGAGAAAACTCAGGAGCTAATATAGAGACGCGTTTGTTTGTTGTCTGGTGGCACTGGTCATCTTGATCCCGACTTCATAGGCGTTAGGCCGCCAATCCCTTGAGAAAACGCTTTTTTGTTTTAGATACATTGACTACGAGATGGGAGCGCATGTGCTTTTTCCTCTATAGGGGTTGGAAGAAAGGCAATGCCTATCTTTAGCTACTGAGGTTTCTTTTTCGATAAAATAATCCTGCCGTCATCTTTATTGTCCAGGATGATTTCTTACCAAGAACTCCCACTCCCTTGGAGGATATTTTCAAGTCAATTTTCTGGTGAGTCGTATTACAATTTATGTTATGGCCCGTTTTCTTTCTTTTTCTGTGTTCCTGAAGACCTCTTGGACTGAGTTGTCATCATCATTTCTTAATCAAGGCTTTGGTGCTTCGGACAGCTGGCCATGCTTACTGCTTGTGGTCTGCCTGAGGCACACTTCTACTCCCTAGGGTAGGAAGCTCAAGAGACCCGAGGAGACTTTATGCACCTGGAAGAATGTAACATCATGTAGCGGTTACCGAATGTTATAATAACCTTTGGATGTTGTGCAGATGTGGGAGGTATCCTCCGGAAGTAGGAACTGCCATTCCAGTTGATGGGAGATTCGAGCATATCGTCTTATCTTGTAACGCCACATCTGATCATGCAATTATCTGGATAGAAAGAGAAGGAGAAAAGTCTTTGCAAGTAACCAAGGCCGACTCGGTATTCCTCTGGTTCGCAGGGATTCCTAACTGACCTTGAATCTCTCTATTCTTGTTGCTCATTGATTCTTAAATGAGCGTATGTAAATATGTAGCATGGTGAGTTAATAGATCGACCCAAATTGAATGTGACAGAGAATGAGGGAAAGCAGTGCCGAGACCGTAACCACTGCTCCAAACATACAAATGTTCGAGAGGTTGAGGACGATAGAGAAAGAGCAGTGAGCTTAAACTTTCCCCATGCCGTGGCATCTCTGGACGAGGAAAACCCGGATTCAAATCCTCAAGATGAAGAGTCACAGCCTTCACGGGAAGAAAAGTTTGCCGACGTCGTCCCGGATGACAAAGCCAGGCCTTGCGATGCGAGGACCAATTGGGTTGAAGTCGCCAAGAAGCTCATGAAGAGACATAAATCCGGGAAGCTACTTCTTTATCGTTGCGTGATTCTCGCCGTATAGCATTCTGTAGAGGGTGAATCGTCTGTGACAGATAAGGTTAACTCATTTACCATATCTTGAATTCTTAGGTGGTTGCAAATACCATAGGAGTGGTGCTGGAGGGATGGTGCCAGGTTCACCATTGAGAATATGATGTGTTTTGTTTGGTTACTTCAAAGCGTGAGCTACTATGGTTCATATTAGTCATCAATAATCACTTCTCACATCATTTATTGAATAAAACTTAGTGCATTTTCTTAGTACATGCTAACATTTCTAGTCCATAGTTTACAAAATTGTAATTTTCTCCCCATAATATTTACTCTTAAATTCAACTCGAAAGTTTATCACTTGATTATAAAACTTATGATGTATGATTTAGATAAGATAAACCTGATTAGTTACTCCATATTCGATTCCATTCGAGTGACTATGAGTATTTTGGTTGGGTTAATCTCAAGAATGATTGCGTCACTTGCATGTCTTTTGTTTAATTAATCAAAGTAAATCAATTGCAAGCCAACTATGTGAAAGACCTAGAATGGAGGTGAATAATGTTTTGCTGAACTGTCAAAAAGTGGAATTTTTTGTATGTAGTTTACCTCTAAGGCTAGATCATGGAATTCTCTTTCCTTATCTCTCTCTCGACCGTTGTCAAATCTCTCACTGTGGTAGCAGCTACATCATAGTAATTTCATATACGAAAACCAGAATCTGGTAATTAACATCTTGAGAGTAAATTGTAGATACCGAATTGAATAATTAATGCAAAGTTCTAAGCAGCACTCTATTGTTATTATCCCAAAAATCAATTCTATTTCATCCGCATTATCAAATGTAGTTGTTCAAGCTGAGATAGGAAAGACTCTACAAAAGCTCAAGATGAGCGATCTCAATGTCCAATAGTATATGAGGAGCTGCGATGGGGTGGGGCGGCCATAGCAGCGGTGGGGACACTGGTAGTAACCGAGAATATCGAGTGAATTTTTTTTTTGTATATTCAAAAATATTTTCAGGTTAATAGAGAGAATGTGTATTATGCTAGAACATTCTGTAATTAATGTGGATAATTGGAAGGTGGAACGTCAAATTGAACACAGATTATACGGTCGTGATTAAGGGAGTAACAGAAAATTGATCTTCCCTCTTTATAATTTTTGATTTTTATAGAACCGTTGGTGACTCAGGAAGAAGAAGAGGAAGCGCTACCGGGCCTCCCATCCCTCTGAGCTAAGCAAAAGCACAGAGAAAAGAAAGCAGACGCCCTCGTTTCAAGAATCAAGGAAGACGCCATTGTCACTCCTTCGCTAAGACACGAAAAGATACCAACTTTCTCATTTTCCGGACGCCAACAGCCATACCCACCTCCATCCCTCATTACCCCGACGTCGAAACTCGCAGACAGCGGCACCATCTTCTTCTTCTTCTTCGGTCACCGCAGGGATCTCCTGGACCTGCCATGACGTTCTGCTGCGGCTTGGACTACGTGGTGATCCTGGGCTGCTTCCGTTGGGCCTGGAAGCGCTGCACCTACGTCGGCTCCTACGACAGCGCCACGTGGCCCCCGCCACCCCCGACGAGTTCGACCCCGTCCCCCGCGTCTGCCGTCTCATCCTCGCCGTCTACGAGCCCGATCTCCGCCACCCTGAATTCCCGCCCTCCGGCGGCTATCGCCTCAACCCCGATTGGCTGGTCAAGCGCGTCAACTACGACCACACCCTCGGCCATGCCCCGCCCTACATCATCTACGTCGACCGTGACCACCACGAGATTGTCCTCGCCATCCGCGGCCTCAACCTCGCCAAGGAGAGCGACTACCAGCTCCTGCTGGACAATCGGCTCGGCATGCAGATGTTCGACGGGGGTTACGTCCACCACGGGCTTTTGAAGTCGGCGACTTGGCTGTTGAATGAGGAATCCGAGACGTTGAAGGGGCTGTGGGTCGAGAACGGGTCGAATTATGACATCGTTTTTGCGGGCCACTCTCTCGGGTCCGGCGTGGCTTCACTCATGGCGGTGATCGCGGCGAACCATGGGGATGAGCTGGGCGGAGTTCCGCGGAGTAAAATGCGGTGTTATGCAGTAGCTCCGGCGAGGTGTATGTCGCTTAATTTGGCGGTGAAGTATGCTGACGTCGTTCACTCCATAATCTTGCAGGTAATTGGATGGTTCAAATATCTAATTCCTTGGCTTTGGTTTTGGTTGACTGTGCAGTAAGTTAATGTTTCTTGAATTGCTGGAAACTGCCCTTCACTCAGCGGTGTAGCTCTGACTCAGTTCAGCTGTTGACTTTAAATGGTTGTCGCTGTTATGTCTCTAGCCAATTCATTCTGGAGTTCTGTCGTTGCTGGTGTTGTTCACTCTTTTACTTTTGAGGATGCAGTTTCTGGTGGTCCAACTCTAACTTTGGGTATCCAGAGAAATGGAAATCATATTTGGTTTTGTAAGTTAAAAGGTCATGTGTACATCTTCGTGAATAGACATTACTGTGCCTCAGTTACACCTAAGAAGTTTTTCTGGCAACCTGCGTAGTTTTCAGCCTAAACTAGACATTGCGATGAATCACTTGAGAAAAATCAGGAGTTAATAGAGTGATATGTTTTTTTGTTGTCTGGTGGCTCTGGTCATCTCGATCCCGACCATCTACTAATATTCTTTCGCATCCTAAGTAGTAAGATGTTGGGATTCGGCTTTACCTCAAGGAATTGACATAGGAAGTAAGACCCTTAAATTGGAGGAATGTCATTAAGCAACTGCCCGTGGTTTTCCCCTATAGGCGTTTGAAAAAAGGCAACGCTCTTCTGTAGTTACTGAGGTTTATTTTTCAGTGAAATGATCCTACTGTCATCTTGTTTGTCAAGGATGATTTTTTACCAAGAACTCCTACTCCCTTGGAGGATATTTTCAAGTCAATTTTCTGGTGAGTTGCATTACAATTTATTTTATGGCTCATTTTTCTTCCTTTATGTGTGTTCCTAAAGACCTCTTGGAGTGTCATCATCATTTCTTAATCCAGGCTTTGGTGCTCTGGACAGCTTGCCATGCTTACTGCATGTGGTCTGTCTGAGGGACACTTTTATACCCGACGGTAGGAAGCTCAGAGACCCGAGGAGACTTTTTGCGCCTGGAAGAATGTATCATATTGTTGAAAGAAAATTCTGCAGGTATCAACACAGTATGGACATTGTAAGATTAATATTTTGCATTATTAGATTTGGAGCTAGACCTAGTGTAGAAAGATCTTAGCATGCTTTTGGTCACAAAACTAAGCTGAATAAGGGACTCGGATAATTTATGCAGCTAAAAGCTTTTTTTAATCAGCATCTCTTTGCTTCAAATCATTTCCTTCATCCTACAGCGTAGGATAATCACACTCTGTTTCCCTGTCTTCCAGAATCACACTTCACATTCTACAGTTTGTGGATTAACTAACACTTTGGATTTTCTAATTATAAAACATTATGTAGCTGTTAGTGAATGTTATAATTAACTTTGGGTGCTGTTATTGTAAAGTAGAAAATACTCTGCAATGACATTATGACCATCAGAAACTGAGGAATGTCCTTATATCCAAGGACCTGTTACTATGAGATTGTCAGCAGTCTCAGTCACTTTCTATGTATGGCTTTATCTGTTTTTCTCTTATCTGTTGATGTCAACTCTTTAATATGTTGCTAATTGTCACACTGACAAGCAAAAGTAGAGATGTTAGTCTCAGGAAGTGTTTAGGAAAATAGGGGGATGGGATCTAAAATTATGTTTATATTACGTTGTGCAAGTTATTAATTTTTTTGTTCAATTTTAATATGTTTCCTAGCTTGTTTGTGCAATTATTCTCTTTCAACTGCTGCCGCTGGTTAGAAGACCAATAAAGAAATGGCAGTATCATCTCGACTGTAAATTCTGAGCATTTAAGGAGCTGAAGTCTTGATTTGTAATCTGTCACATACCTGGAGTTTGAAGAACCATTTTCTGACGTTGCATCTCAAATGAATCGAATTTGTTTGATTGTCATTAAGTATTTTCATTATATTTCCATATCTTTTTGCAGTCTTAGTGATTGCGTTATTTTATTTATTTTTCACTAAGCTGTTGTAGTATTGCAAGAATTGATTGACTCTCATTTTTATTGTGGAAAGTGAAAGTTGTTCTTTTTAATTATTTATCATTTTAGCCATCTTAGGAGAAAAAGAAGAATAATGGAATGGTAAAATGGCTCTGTTTCTCTTTTTATAGAAGCAAAACTTATGCTTGAATGTCTTATCCACGTTTTGCACTTCTCTGTATGTGCAGGTGTGGGAGGTATCCTCCAGAAGTAAGAACTGCCATTCCGGTTGATGGGAGATTTGAGCATATAGTCTTATCTTGTAATGCCACATCTGATCATGCAATTATCTGGATAGAAAGAGAAGCAGAAAAGGCTTTGCAAGTAAGTAAGACTGACTTGGTATTCCTCTGGGCCGCAATTCCTAACTTATGCTGAATCTGTCTATTCTTGTTGCTCTTCGATTCTGAACTGCTTCTATGTAAATATGTACAATGTTGAGATAATAGATCAACCCAAATTGACTCTGACAGAGAATGAGGGAAAGCAGTGCTGAGACCGTAACAACTGCTCCAAACATACCAAAGTTCGAGAGGTTGAGGACGATAGAGAAGGAACACAAAGATGCACTGGAAAGAGCAGTAAGCCTGGACATTCCCCATGCCATGAAGTCTCTGGACAAGGAAAACCCGGATTCAAATCCTCAAGATGAAGAGTCACAGCCTTCGCAACAAGAAAAGTCTGCTGACGTCGCCCTGGATGACAAAGCCAGGCCTCGTGATGCGAGGACCAATTGGGATGAAGTCATCAAGAAGCTCATGAAGAGAGATGAATCAGGGAAGCCACTTCTTGAGAGAGAAACAAATGACCCAATGTAATGCCTCGCACATTCCCCTTCTCCGGACCTCGCCTCGTTTTCCGGGGCACGTTCATTCATTGGATCTATCCTTTTTATTTTTATGGTGCGTATTTACTCATTCTTTTGCCGGGAACGGGATTCTGCTGAATCCTGGTGCAACTCGTGATTCTTACATTCTCGCTGATTCTTTTGCGGCTATCCAGCCTCGTCACTGTATTACTTCTCTCACTGTAGAGAGAGAGTGAATCCTCTCTGACGGATAAGGTGAACTCGTTTACCATATTTTAGGTGGTTGTAATATCTTAGAGGAGTGGTGCTGGAGGAATGGTGCCTGATTCATCATCGAAAATCATCTTCATGGTGCCTGATTCATCTCTAAAATCATCTTCATATATGATGTGTTTTCTTTAGTTACATTTCTTGATTAACTTTCACTTACATTTCTTTTATCAAGTTAATCAAGTAATGAGTTGGAAATCAACTGTCTTAAAAAATCTAGAATAGAGGCATCACTGGTGAACTTCACTTTCCTTTTTCTTCTCTCTATTGACTATTAGACTGTCATCAAATCTCTCAGTACTATGTCATATTTATTTCATGTAAGATTTTGCTTACCGAATTGCCTAACCATACCGGTCAAGGAGTTGCGAAAGCTAGATTATATGGTAATTAGTATCTCAAATTAAATTATGGGCAATTGCTGATGCTGAGAGTGCATGCATGAAGCAGGAAATTACATAAAATGTCACCAATGGTCCTCCCATTTATGAGCCACCCAGTTGCCTGTCCACCTTCATAGTCTATGCCGTACCACGGATAGTTGGACCTTGCCAGAGAGTACTGCAAGTGATTGCTGTTCCCCACTTCCGTTGAGGAGTCGCCGAAGATGAATGAGTCTGGCAAGGCCAAAGCAGCGATCACCATAACAGCCGCGACAGCGGAATAAGCCATGAGAACGAGCTTCATTATCGACATTTCCAAGTTTTGTCTGGGATATAGCAGCGGTTCAAGGAAGTAAGACTGATTCTATAGTAGCAGATGCAAATAATGAATGGAAGTCATGTCCTGTTCCCCAAGTTTACTACTTATCGGGTGAAACTTTTTCTGATACAATCGAATGAATTTAGCAGATAGTGGAGCCGAAATCCTAATTGTCAGATCTTATTAGAGGGGCTCTTGATCTTGAATTGGGAAAAAATTTTCTGATTTTGCATTGCTTGATGGTGGTTGGGGATGGTCACTAGCAGCGGTTGGCCTACTCTGACTCCTGGAGTCAGAATTGGTAGGCCTGTGAAGATCTTGGCCATAGTCTTAGCGTGGTAAAGGCAGTGACTTTGTTTTGCACAATGAAGAAATCTGGTCGCCAAGTTCAAAGGGCATATTGCTCCTACACAGGATGGGCGTGCATGGAAGTTGCCCTTGTGATTTCTTTTGCTTGCTTCGGTGCTTTTAACTTCTAAATTGTTTCTTGGTTGATTCATTATCAAGATATAATAGGGGGTTTACCTAGAAGCAAGAAAACTTACATAGATTTTCATCAATCTTGAGTACATGCAGAGTTTTTCTAGGAGAGGAAGAATCATGGTTGAGTGTTGACTGAGCGATTCATTTAGGTGCTTAAATACCGAGTTTTTGTCTTGACAAGATAATACTGAGATTCTCCTATTATGGCATTGCTTAGTTTGCATCGACACGTTTTCCCTCTTACTAAGATTTGTTCAGATTTCGGTCTTTTACAATCTCAAGCTCTGGTCATGAACGTGTGAAATGAACACGACACCACGCGAAATACACATTGCGAGAAAGTGAAGTCTCGGATCTATTTGTGACGAGATTCGAAGGTGCATTCTATTTAATTTTTTCCCTTATTGCACTTGTCTAAAAATGTAATGGTATTCTGTGGTTTGCAATAATTAAAGGGACAGTATACCTATATTATAATCGACTTCACAAGAATGCAATTAAATCTCAACATATATTAGGTATATTTGAATTCACTTTATTCAATGGTGTGCAGTAAATAAACTTAAGCACTTTCTCTTGTTCTTTTTGAATAATTTGTGCTGTTGTCAATAAATTCATTCATCATATTTTTCCAAACCCTATCACTCTATTTAATAGTATGAGCTAAAATACGGTTGGAGGGCAAAAACTTGTTATAAGTGGACATTTTAGTGCCAAAACTTTGAAAAGAGATAAAAAAAAAGAAGAAGAAAAATAAATTAATAAATATAAAATTCAAAAAATGTCAAAATATTATTTAAAATTATCCACATCAGTATCGGTTGTATCATGTAGGATAGTTAGCATTCATATTAGCGAATTCTTTGACCTGGATGGATTCAATTGGTAAGAGGTAAAAATATTTATGATTTCGATTGACAAAATTGAAAGATTTAATACTAAATCGGTAAAAGTGCAATATGTTAAAAAAAATTTGGGCAATTTTCCCATTTAGTCTAAAATTATAGTGCACTTAATTTATCTTTTATTCAATGGTGGCTAGGGCAACCCTCTTAGGCGAGGCCAACCCTTGCCGGCCACCATGGAAGAAAAAGAAAGAAAGAAATAATTAAAAAATATCAACGTTAATGCTAGTCGTCACCAATTATGCCATGTAGAATAATCAACGTTGATATCAGCAATTTTTGGCTCGTATTGGCCGAATGGCCTCAATTGATAGTAACATGAAAAGCTTCAATTAAAACATTTAGGATTTAATTGGCACCAAAGTAATATGATGAAGAATTTTTTTATACTTTTCTCATTTTCCCCTATATTAAATTATTAATAATGCCGGTATAATAAAAATCTCAAATTTATTAGAAAATTCCAATTCAATTTTATCTTCGACTAAGCAAAAGAATTCCCATTCCTTCGTTCCGTCATATAATTTATCAAAAGCGAAACCATCATTGCTTCCTTTCATCCCATCCTCTTCGATTCCATTTCATTCCGCCCTACTATAGGTAGCTGTTCAAATAAGGAAAGTCTTTAAGAGCTCAAGACGAGCATTCTCGACGTCCGAGAGTATACGAGGAGCCGCAATGCTTCAATCAAATCGATCGGCACTCTCATTGGTCTATCTTGTTCATTAAGATAACGCGTCTGATGCGTCAAACGCGGAAATGACATGATGTCCTCCCCTCTCGTTGGTATTGTGTCGAAGGTAAAATACAAATTAGAGATTCTCTGACATCGGCACCATGTCAGACTCCTGCGACGAGGACTGTCTGGACTGTCTGCACTGCGTGGACTGCGGCGTGCGCGGCCTGGACTGCCTGGTGATCCTGGGCTGGTCCCGGTGGGCCTGGAAGCGCTGCACCTACGTCGGCTCCGACGACAGCGCCACGTGGCCCCCGCCACCCCCGACGAGTTTGACCCCGTCCCCCGCGTCTGCCGCCTCATCCTCGCCGTCTACGAGCCCGATCTCCGCCACTCTGAGGTCCCGCCCTCCGGCGGCTATCGCCTCAACCCTGACTGGCTCGTCAAGCGCGTCAACTACGACCACACCCTCGGCCATGCCCCGCCCTACATCATCTACGTCGACCGTGACCACCACGAGATTATCCTCGCCATCCGCGGCCTCAACCTCGCCAAGGAGAGCGACTACCAGCTCCTGCTGGACAATCGGCTCGGCATGCAGATGTTCGACGGGGGTTACGTCCACCACGGGCTTTTGAAGTCGGCGACTTGGCTGTTGAATGAGGAATCCGAGACGTTGAAGGGGCTGTGGGTCGAGAACGGGTCGAATTATGACATCGTTTTTGCGGGCCACTCTCTCGGGTCCGGCGTGGCTTCACTCATGGCGGTGATCGCGGCGAACCATGGGGATGAGCTGGGCGGAGTTCCGCGGAGTAAAGTGCGGTGTTATGCAGTAGCTCCGGCGAGGTGTATGTCGCTTAATTTGGCGGTGAAGTATGCTGACGTCATTCACTCTATAATCTTGCAGGTAATTGGATGGTTCAAATATCTAATTCCTTGGCTTTGGTTTTTGGTTGACTGTGCGGTAAGTTAATGTTTCTTGAATTGTTGGAAACTGCCCTTCACTTACCGGTGTACCTCTGACTCAGTTCAGCTGTTGACTTTAAATGGTTGTCGCTGTTATGTCTCTAGCCAATTCATTCTGGAGTTCTGTCGTTGCTGGTGTTGTTCATTCTTTTACTTTTGAGGATGCAGTTTCTGGTGGTCCAACTCTAACTTTGGGTATCCAGAGAAATGGAAATCATATTTGGTTTTGTAAGTTAAAAGGTCATGTGTACATCTTCGTGAATAGACATTATTGTGCCTCAGTTACACCTAAGAAGTTTTTCTGGCAACCTGGGTAATTTTCAGCCTAAACTAGAACATTGCGATGAATCACTTGAGAAAAATCAGGAGTTAATAGAGTGATATGTTTTTTTGTTGTCCGGTGGCTCTGGTCATCTCAATCCCGACCATCTACTAATATTCTTTCGCATCCTAAGTAGTAAGATGTTGGGGTTCGGCTTTACCTCAAGGAATTGACATAGGAAGTAGACCCTTAAATTGGAGGAATGTCATTAAGCAACTGCCTGTGGTTTTCCTCAATAGGCGTTTGAAAAAAGGCAACGCTCTTCTGTAGTTACTGAGGTTTCTTTTTCAGTAAAATGATCCTGCTGTCATCTTGTTTGTCAAGGATGATTTTTTACCAAGAACTCCTACTCCCTTGGAGGATATTTTCAAGTCAATTTTCTGGTGAGTTGCATTACAATTTATTTTATGGCTCATTTTTCTTCCTTTATGTGAGTTCCTGAAGACCTCTTGGAGTGTCATCATCATTTCTTAATCCAGGCTTTGGTGCTCTGGACAGCTTGCCATGCTTGCTGCAAGTGGTCTGTCTAAGGGACACTTTTATACCCGACGGTAGGAAGCTCAGAGACCCAAGGAGACTATATGCACCTGGAAGAATGTATCATATTGTTGAAAGAAAATTCTTCAGGTATCAACACAGTGTGGACATTGTAAGATTAATATTTTGCATTATTAGATTTGGAGCTAGACCTAGTTTAGAAAGATCTTAGCATGCTTTTGGTCACAAAACTAAGCTGAATAAGGGACTTGGATAATTATGCAGCTAAAAGCTTTTTTTAATCAGCATCTCTTTGCTTCAAATCATTTCCTTCATCCTACAGCGTACGATAATCACACTCCGTGTCCCTGTTTTCAAGAATCACACTTCACATTCTACAGTTTGTGGATTAACTAACACTTTGGATTTTCTAATTATAAAACATTATGTAGCTGTTAGTGAATGTTATAATTAACTTTGGGTGCTGTCATTGTAAAGTAGAAAATACTCTGCAATGGCATTATGACCATCGGAAGTTAAGGAATGTCCTTATATCCAAGGACCTGTTACTATGAGATTGTTAGCAGTCTCAGTCACACTCTATGTATGGCTTTATCTGTTTTTCTCTTATCTGTTGATGTCTTCAACTCTTTAAATATGTTGCTCATTGTCACACTGACAAGCAACGGTAGAGATGTTAGTCTCCGGAAGTGTTTAGGAAAATAGAGGGGGATGGGATCTAAAATTATGTTTATATTACGTTGTGCAAGTTATTAATTTTTTTTTTTCAATTTTAATATGTTTCCTAGCTTGTTTGTGCAATTATTCTTTTTCAACTGCTGCCGCTGGGTTAGAAGACCAACTAAGAAATGGCAGTATCATCTTGTCTGTAAATTCTGAGCTTTTAAGGAGCTGAAGTCTTGATTTGTAATCTATTACATACATGGGGTTTGAAGAACCATTTTTTCACGTCTCAAATGAATCGAATTTGTTTGATTGTCATTAGGTGTTTTCATTATACTTCCATATCCTTTTGCAGTCTTAGTGATTGACTAAGCTGTTGTAGTATTTCAGGAATTGATTGACTCTCATTTTTATTGTGGAAAGTGAAAGTAGTTCTTTTTTATTATTTATCATTTTAGCAGTCTTAGGTGAAAAAGAAGAATAATGGAATGGTAAAATGGTTCCGTTTCTCTTTTTATAGAAGCGAAACTTATACTCGGATGTCTTATCCACGTTTTGCACTTCCCTGTATGTGCAGATGTGGGAGGTATCCTCCAGAAGTAAGAACTGCTATTCCGGTTGATGGCAGATTTGAGCATATGGTCTTATCTTGTAATGCCACATCTGATCATGCAATTATCTGGATAGAAAGAGAAGCAGAAAAGGCTTTGCAAGTAAGGCTGACTTGGTATTCCTATGGTTCGCTGCGATTTCTAACTTATGCTGAATCTGTCTATTCTTGTTGCTCTTCGATTCTGAACTGCTTCTATGTAAATATGTACAATGTTGAGATAATAGATCAACCCAAATTGACTCTGACAGAGAATGAGGGAAAGCAGTGCTGAGACCGTAACAACTGCTCCAAACATACCAAAGTTCGAGAGGTTGAGGACGATAGAGAAGGAACACAAAGATGCACTGGAAAGAGCAGTAAGCCTGGACATTCCCCATGCCGTGAAGTCTCTGGACGAGGAAAACCCAGATTCAAATCCTCAAGATGAAGAGTCACACCCTTCACAGGAAGAGAAGTCTGCTGACGTTGCTCTGGATGACAAAGCCAGGCCTCGTGATGCGAGGACCAATTGAGATGGAGTCATCAAGAAGCTCATGAAGAGAGATGAATCAGGGAAGCTACTTCTTGAGAGAGAAACAAATGACCCAATGTAATGCCTCGCACATTCCCCTTCTCGGACCTCGTTTTCCGGGGCATGTTCATTCATTGGATCTATCCTTTTTATTTTTATGGGGCGTATTTACTCATTCTTTTGCCGGGAACAGGATTCTGCTGAATCCTGGTGCAACTCGTGATTCTTACATTCTCGCTGATTCTTTTGCGGCTATCCAGCCTCGTCACTATATTACTTCTCTCACTGTAGAGAGAGAGTGAATCCTCTCTGACGGATAAGGTGAACTCGTTTACCATTTTTAGGTGGTTGTAATATCTTAGAGGAGTGGTACTGGAGGAATGGTGCCTGATTCATCATCGAAAATCATCTTCACATATGATGTGTTTTCTTTAGTTACTAGAAGCGGGTGCTCCCATGGTTCATTTTAGTCATCAATAATCACTTTTCACATCATTTATTGAATAAAATTTAGTACATTTTCTTAGTATCTATCAGCACTTCTCATCCATGATCTACAAAATTGTAATTTCCTCAAGTTAGTTTTAAGTCTTAAATTCAGTTCAAAAGTTTATCACTTGATTATGAAACTTAGGATGTATGATTCAGATGAGAAGATACAAATAAAAAAAATACCCGGATAGTTACGTCATATTTGATTCATTTCAATGACTAACGAGTATTTTGATTGGATTAATCTAAAGAATGATCTTATCACTTACATTTCTTTTATCAAGTTAATCAAGTAACGAGTTGAAAATCAACTGTCTTAAAAAATCTAGAATAGAGGCACCACTGGTGAACTTCACTTTCCTTTTTCTTCTCTCTATCGACCATCATCAAATCTCTCGGTAGCTATGTCATATTCATTTCATGTAAGATTTTGCTTACCGAATTGCCCAACCATACTGGTCAAGGAGTTGCGAAAGCTAGATTATATGGTAATTAGCATCTCAAATTAAATTCTGGGCAATTGCTGATGCTGAGAGTGCATGCATGAAGCAGTTTTCTCTAAATTTAAACACGAAAAACAAGACGAGAACGAGAGACTGGATCCGGGAGATTACATAAAATGTCACCAATGATCCTCCCATTTGTGAGCCACCCAGTTGCCTGTCCACCTTCATAGTCTATGCGGTACCACGGATAGTTGGACCTTGCCAGAGAGTACAGCAAGTGATTGTTGTTCCCCACTTCCGTTGAGGAGTCGCCGAAGATGAATGAGTCTGGCAAGGCCAAAGCAGCGATCACCATAACAGCCGCGACAGCGAAATAAGCCATGAAAGCGAGCTTCATTCTCGACATTTCCAAGTTTTGTCTGGGATATAGCAGCGGTTCAAGGGAGTAAGACTGATTTTATAGTAGCAGATGCAAATTATGAATGGAAGTCATGCCCTGTTCCCCAAGTTTACTACCTATCGGGTGAAACTTTTTTGATACACTCGAATGAATTTAGCAAATAGTGGAGCCGAAATCCTAATTGTCAGATCTTATTAGAGGGCCTCTTGATCTTGAATTGGGCAAAAATTTTCTGATTATTGCTTGATGGTGGTTGGGGATGGTCTCAAGCAGCGGTTGGCCTACTCTGACTCCTGGAGTCAGAATTGGTAGGCCTGTGAAGATCTTGGCCATAGTCTTAGCGTGGTAAAGGCAGTGACTTTGTTTTGCACAATGAAGAAATCTGGTTGCCAAGTTCAAAGGGCATATTGCTACTACAGGATGGGCGTGCATGGAAGTTGCCCTTGTGATTTCTTTTGCTTGCTTCGGTGCTTTTAACTTCTAAATTGTTTCTTGGTTGATTCATTATCAAGATATAATAGGGGGTTTACCTAGAAGCAAGAAAACTTACATAGATTTTCATCAATCTTGAGTACATGCAGAGTTTTTATAGGAGAGGAAGAATCATGGTTGAGTGTTGACTGAGCGATTCATTCAAGTGCTCAAATATCGAATTTTTGTCTTACTGAGATTCTCCTTTTATGGCGTTGCCTAGTTTGCATTAACATGTTTTCCCTAATTACTAAGATTTGTTCAGATTCCGGTCCTTTACAATCTCGAGCTCTGGTCATGAACGTGTGAAATGAACACAACACACGCGAAATACACATTGCGAGAGAGTGAAGTCTCGGATCTATTCGTGACGAGATTCGAAGGTGCATTCTATGTAATTTTTTGCCTTATTGCACTTGTCTAAAAATGTAATAGTATTCTGTGGTTTGCAATAATTGAAGGGACAGTATACCTATATTATAATCGACTACACAAGAATGCAATTAAATGTCAACATATATAAGGTATATTTGAATTCACTTTATTCAATGGTGTGCAATAAACATTTCTTTATCTTTCAAGCACTTTCTCTTGTTCTTTTTGAATATTTTGTGCTGTTGTCAATAAATTAATTTCATCATATTTTTCCAAACCCTATCACTCTATTCAATAGTATGAGCTAAAATACGGTTGGAGTGCCAAAACTTGTTATAAGTTGACATTTTAGTGCCAAAACTTCCAAAATGTATAATTAAATGCTACTTTTTTAAAAAAAAGTGGGATATTTTAGTGTCAAGTTCAACGATTGATAATGAAAATCCTACGTGGTATTTTTTAATAATATAAATCGCTGACGTGGCTCACCGAAAAGTTGAGCCAACTTAAACTCGATCAAAACGACGTCTTTTTAGCCTAAATTCGATTTTTAGTATAAAAATTAATTAAATTCAATTAAAAAAAAGGACAGCACAAACAAGAAGGGGTCCCCTACTCGTGGCTGTTACCCCAGCCGCTACCCCCATCACTGGTGGGGCAATGGTGATGGTTGGTGACCCTCACCGATTAGAGGTAAGAGCCAATAGGCCTTCGCTATAAGTCGAGAGAGGATAGTGACCCTTTCCCAAATTTGGGCGAGGGTTACCGGCCCTTGTGCAAGTGCCGACGACCCTCGCTCAAGATTGCTAGACCTCCCCTCGAGTTTGGCGGCGCTAGGCAAGGGCTGCCCACTCTCGCCTCGATCGGGGCAAGGGCGGGCGACCTTCGCCTAGATCTGGGAGATGGCAGTGGCCCTCTCCCAGCTTCTAGTGAGGGCTTGCTAGTCCCCACCTTTGGTAAGCGAGGGTCATCGACCCTCGCCCAACCACCGGTGACCCTCGCCAATTATTATCGTCAGCAATGGGACGTTGGCTACCCTTGCCTGTGTTGTTTCTCTTTTTTAAAAAAAAGTTTTTAATTTAATTTAATTATTTTTTTATTAAAATTCAAATTCGACGTAAAACGACATCGCTTTGGGCTGAGTCTAGCCATGTCAACACCTAAAATGACATCATTTTGCAATTTTCTCGCTAGAACAACGTCGCGTCAGCAATTTTGCTAAATTTTTTCGCCGTTGGCACTTAAGTATCCCGCTCTTCTCCGATTTTGACATTTAAATATACCTTTTGAAAATTTTAATACTAAAGTGTTCACTTGTGTCAATTTTTGGCACTCTAGCTGTACTTTAGCACAATAGTGTGTAATAAGTTCTTGTTCCCTTCTTGACGTACAATCCTTTGTCAAGTGATAATTTGAAGAGAACAATTTTTTTAGCAAAATGCGCTATAACTATGTTGAGCTGGTATTTGATGCCATATATGCATTTCTAGTCTTATTGTGCAAGAAAAGGCAGTGAAATTCATTTTCAAAAAATTTAGGCTATTAGCAAGTTGCGTTCAATGTGTAAATTGTTAACATAAATGAGTGACGTCTTGAACCTTTCTGACATTATCTCACATGTTATGAAAGTTTCTTTGAAAAGATCAATGAAAAATAATATGCTAAATGTATACAGCTTATTGCTAATAGAGACAATCAAGTACATCTTAATGGTGAGCTGTTGCAATACAAAAACATTGTTTTACAGAAGCAATAAATACATGAGTTTGTTATATATCTATTATTTTCTCCATTTTAGATGCTTATTAAAAGAATTTTCATATTATATATTTTTATATATGTATGACCATTCTTAAAACGTGGAAGGCACGAGTTAATCATTAGTACATATAAAAGTCTACAAATATAACTTTTCTAATTTGCTCATTCTAAGGAAGCATATATCACGAGCATTTTAACAACAAATAGATCATGCAAACTCGACGTTACATGAAAATCACAAGTTCAGGACGTGTTCATCATTTAAGCTCTAAATTGATTATTAAGTAAGATCAATAGATGATGACTAGCAAAAATTAAGGAAACTCGATATGTGATACTCTATGTTGCTTTACATTGCCAAATCATTTATTTGCTACCAAGAATGATATAAATTATCCATAAACTTTGACCAATATGTATATCATTCTCGAACTATGAATATGTTCAATGTGATTTATAAACTTTAACCTAATGTACATTGTTATCTCTACACTTTTAATTATTGGAAAAAATAATGTCCAAAAAACTTATATTCACATTTTGTTGGAAAAAAATAAATTCCTCATGTTGGAAGAGAAAATAATATAATATTCATGTATTACAAACATGTAACACTGTTTTTTGTAACTCGATATTTAATTTAATAATGCAATAACAATAATAGGTAAAAATGACTAATTGAATCTCCTTAATATGACTAGTTCCTACCAACGGTGTTAAACAACTTTACGAACTATGCCTCTCAAAATACAACACCTCGAACATATTTGTATTCACACTACACAAGTAGGACTTTGTCGAACACTTCTTAAAATTGGCACACTTGGAGGAATGATTATCTAGAGAAGAATTTTTTAAAAACTGAATGGCTTTATTGAATTAAAGAAGCCTCGGTAGATAATCACGTACACCTCTAAAGGTTGTCTTTGTACAAGAATTTCAGGGGATGCATCATTAACCTCCCCCCCTTCAATTCATCCATTAATGTAGAGTATAAATATGCTACATGAGAACCGGAGGAATGCATCCCTTAACACCTCCATTTATTGTTGCAAAACTGCTACACGATGGTTGAAAAAATATGCATCAATTAATTTATCCATTAATGCGTTTAGAAAATTGTTGAAAAATTGTTGCATTGGGTTGAAAGAACGCATCCATTAATTGTCCAATAAGCGTGAACTTAAGTTGAGTCATAAACAACTTGTAATTACAACGATCTCCCACATTAATGACTCAACAGAACATTTTTTTGGAAGAATTCTAAGTGTGCCTGTGGAGATAAAGTGCATTAAAATAGGTAGTTTTCGCTTTGAACTTTTTTAGTGAAAGCCTACTGGACTTACTTAACTAGTTGATGGATTAAGTCTTGAATATCACTTGTTGATGTAAGCTAGACAATAAACCTCACATGGAATATCATCATATTAATATTAGTTCTCGGTTGTGTTCATTTTTTCGACTTTGAATCTCTCGGGATTCATATGTTTTTTAGAAAATCTATCCTCCTATCAAACATATCCTATCTTACCTTACTAGGATTTTGAAATCCAAGCTATAGGAATCATTAAGTGCATTGCATACCTTTAAAACGCTGTAAGAATCACTATTATATCATAGGAGTGAGGGACAATGGTCGCATTATAGTTCCCAAAATTTGCGTTGTCCTATTAAACAAAGTCCATGGGATCTCCAATCACTAGGTTAGGTTTCCACCTTGGAATCTTATTATTTAGTTAAGATTTTTTAACCCGATTCCCCTTGATGCGCAGTTTATTTATTCTATTGACAAATCTTTTGTCAATGGATATACAGTAATTCCATTTGAGAATAACTGTCATGGTACCATGTCTATGACGAATATGTTTAGAATTACTATTATA
Organism: Corymbia maculata; assembly: GCA_014182735.1. NCBI lineage: Eukaryota > Viridiplantae > Streptophyta > Magnoliopsida > Myrtales > Myrtaceae > Corymbia > Corymbia maculata. The sequence continues at coordinate 38,281,753 of CM024687.1, forward strand.
TATCATTTTCTGTGCTTTTGCAGTCGCTACTTGATTGTCATAATGAATGCATATTGCAGGCACAAGTTTTGGCTATAATGGAACATTCTCTAAAAACTGTCGAAATCATTCTACTTTTTCAATAGCTTTATCCAAAATAATAAATTTTGATTTCATTGTAGAGCATGCTATTAGAGTTTTTTTTTTGAGGATTTTCATGATACTACGACACCTCCTAGTGTAAACACATATCTACTAGTCGATTTCGATTTATCATAATCTAAAATCCAGTTTACATCACAATAACCTTTCAAACCAGCAAGATATTTGCTCCATTGCAAAACATAGTTTTTAGTTTTTTTTAGATGACCCAACACTCTCAACAGAGCAATCCAATGCTCATGATCAGAATTATCGGTATATCTACTTAGTTTTCTACTAAGTATGCAATATTTGATCTAGTGTGGTTTATGATATATATGATGCTACCAATTACTTGAGAGTACTCAAATTATCTGATACTCTCTCTAGTATTCTTTATTAGAGTTGGGTATGGTATAAAACAATTATTCGCATCTTTAATGGCGAATCTTTTAAATCTCTCAATTAACTTTTTAATGTAATGAGATTGTGTTAAACCTAGACCATCATGATTCCTTAGAATTTTGATGCTGAGTATAACATCCGTAACATCTAAATATTTCATCTCAAAGTTCATCTTGAGAACATTTTTGCTATTTTTGATAACTTCAATGTTAACTCCAAGAATCAACAAACCATCAACATATAGGCAAATGAGTACACATCCAATCGACGTGAATTTAGTATACATACACTTGTCATACTTATTGATTTTATACCTATTTTGGAACAACACATGATCAAACGTTTCGTGCCATTATTTAGAAGCTTGTTTACGTCCATACAATAATTTAACAAGTTTAAATTAAATTAGAATATAATAATCCTTTTAGTTTATTTAATTTGTTCAATTTGAAAAAATGATTATCCATGTTAGTAGATGATGCGGATTATGATATCTTGATTTGATTTGAATATCTTATGCAAATAACGTATGTGTAATATTTTGTTTTGTCCACTGTTCAAACTTATCGAATTGGAAGTCAAATCATCAAATTCCGCCAACATGAATTAATGGAAGAATTACGTTGGATAATTTTATACAATCTAGGAACTAGTTGGATTCTTTATTAAAAGTTTGAAGATCACATTGAACAATTTCTTAATTCAGGATAATATTACATATTGGACCAAAGTTCATGAATCATTTATTTAATTATCCCTAAAAGTTCATATTCTATTTCATTCCATTTTTTAAGTCAATAAAGATATTGGAACCATTATTTCATTCTATTTCTTTTTCTTTGATTTTATATCATTCTACCCCACTAAATGTAGTTGTTTAATTGCGGATTGCGTTATTAAAATCCGAACTCCGTCAATCCCTTCCTCTCAACTGAGTCAAGACCCCTGGCTGTTGTTGGATGTTCTTTACTTTGACACTCGTTTGAATTGTTTCTCCACATTCTTGAATTCAAATGAAATGAGTTTTTTTTTATAAAAAAAAAAAGGTAATTGCTCAAATTGGGGTAGGAAAGACTTTAGGAGCTCACGGCATAAACTAGTGATCTCTATGGGGAAGAGTATAGGAGGAGCGTCAATGGGGGTGGGCCGGCGGCCACCGCCGTGATCGCTCTTTCCGATCGGTGCTGTCATGGGTTCTATTTTATTCAAGAAAGATCAAGGAAGATAAAAGAACACGACACTTGCCATAGTGTCCGAGCCTCCAACACTGGACGGCAAAGTATCTTGTTTTGTCCACTTTTACACCCTGTAACACTAGCAGTCAAATCAAGCGACCAACTCAAAAGCCCTGCGATGATCTGTAAAACTCGGAACGAATCGCCCAGAGAAAACACAAAGAAAGACAGAGAGACAAGAAAACACAAAGAAAGACAGAGAGACAAGGAACCCACCATCAGTAAGCAAAGCGAAGAGCGCACAGATCCAGAACCAGCTACGGCAAGAGAGCCCACCATTACCTCTTCGTTTCAAGAAGCCGGGAAGAAGATAGACGAAAAGATTCAAACTTTCCGTTTTCTGGACGCCAACAGCCGTACCCACCTCCATCCCTCGTTACCCTGATGTCAGAACTCGCAGACATTGGCACCATCTTGGTCTTCTTCTTCCTCAATTGCAGTAATTGTTGAGGAATCAAGAAACCCAGGAATCTCCTGGACCCGCCATGTCGGTCTCCTGCGGCGTGGAGTGCGTGGTGATCCTGGGCTTCTCCCGGTGGCTTTGGAAGCGCTGCACCTACGTCGGCTCCGACGACAGCGCCACGTGGCCCCCCGCCACCCCCGACGAGTTCGAGCCCGTCCCACGCATCTGCCGCCTCATCCTCGCCGTCTACGAGCCCGATCTCCGCCACCCCAAATTCCCCCCCTCCGGCGGCTACCGCCTCAACCCCGACTGGCTCGTCAAGCGCGTCACCTACGAGCAGACCCTCGGCCAAGCCCCGCCCTACATCATCTACGTCGACCATGAGCACCGCGAGATTGTCCTCGCGGTCCGCGGCCTCAACCTCGCCAAAGAGAGCGACTACCAGCTCCTGCTGGACAATCGGCTCGGCATGCAGAGGTTCGACGGGGGTTACGTCCACCACGGGCTTTTGAAGTCGGCGACTTGGCTATTGAATGAGGAATCCGAGACGTTGAAGGGGTTGTGGGTCGAGAACGGGTCGAATTATGACATCGTTTTTGCGGGCCACTCTCTCGGGTCTGGCGTGGCTTCGCTGATGGCGGTGATCGCGGCGAACCATGGGGATGAGCTGGGCGGAGTTCCGCGGAGTAAAGTGCGGTGTTATGCAGTGGCTCCGGCAAGGTGTATGTCGCTTAATCTGGCGGTGAAGTATGCTGACGTGATTCACTCTATAATCTTGCAGGTAATTGGATGGTTCAAACTTCTAATGGCTTTGGTTTTCGGTTGAGTGTGCAATAAGCTAATGTTTCTTGAACTTTTGGAAACTTCACTTAGCGTTGTAGCTTTGACTCAGTCGGCTGTTGACTTTAGGTGGTTGTTGCTGTAATGTCTTTAGCTAATTCATTCTGGAGTTCTGCTGGTGTTTTTCGCTCTTTTATTTGTGAATGCAGTTTCTGGTGGTCCAGCTCTGCTTTGGGCATCATGAAATATGGTAATCATATTAGGCTTTGTAAATTCAAAGTTCATGTTTATGTCTTTATAAATAGGCGTTATTTAGGCAGTTTTTCCAGCGACTCTGTGGTAATTTTCAGCCTAAACTAGAATGCTGTGATGAATCCCTTGAGAGAACTCAGGAGCTGATAGAGTGATGTGTTTTGTTTGTTGTCTGATCGCTTTGGTGATCCCTAAATGCAACTACATATGTGGTGGGTAAACAGTTAGTTCTTTTTAGATACAAGTAAGTTGTTGATCTCAATTCTCAAGAATTTCCTATAGACTGCTTACTAATATTATTTTGCATCCTAAGTAGTACGATGTTGGATTTGGCTTTACCTTAAGGAATCGACACAGGAAGGAGACCTTTAAGATCAGGGAATGTCATTAAGCAACTGCATGTGCTTTTCCTCTATAGGCGTTTGAAGAAAGGCAATGCTCAACTGTAGTTACCGGGTTTCCTTTTGGGTAAATGATCCTGTTGTCATCTTTTGGGTCCAGGATGATTTTTTACCACGAACTCCTACTCCCTTGGAGGATATTTTCAAGTCAATTTTCTGGTGAGTTGCATTACAATTTTTGTTATGGCTTGAGTTTCTTTCTTTTTGTGTGCTCCTGAAGACCTCTTGGAGTGAGTTGTCATCATCATTTCTTAATCCAGGCCTTGGTGCTTTGGACAGCTTGCCATGCTTACTGTTTGCAGTCTGCCTGAGGGACACTTTTATACCCGAGGGTAGGAAGCTCAGAGACCCAAGGAGACTTTATGCACCTGGAAGAATGTATCATATTGTTGAAAGAAAATTTTGCAGGTATGACTGCTGTAGGGACATTTTAAGCTTTAATATATTGCATTATAAGAAAATTTGTGAAGATTTTGAGCTAGACTAGTGTAGCAAGATCTTAGCATACATTTGGTCTCAAAACTAAGCTGACTAAGGGACTCAGAGAATTTATGTAGTGAAGGGCTTTTTTTAATCAGCATCTCTTTGCTTGAATTCATTTCAGGAAATTAAAATCTGCATCCCATGTTTTAGGATAATCACACTTTGTATCCTTGTTTTTACGAATCACACTTTGCATTTTACAGTTTGTGGAGCAACTAACACTTTGGATTGTCTAATTAAAAAACATTATGCAGCTGTTAGAGGATGTTATAATTAACTTTTGATGTTGTCATTGTAAACTACAAAATGCTTAGCAATGACCTTATAACCATTGGAAACTGAGGAATGTCCTTAATTAAAGGACCTATAAGTATGAGATTGTTAACATTTTCTCAGTTACACACTCTATATATGGCTCTATCTGTATTTCTCTTATCAATGGATGTCTTCAATTAAGTAAATGTGTTGCTAATCGTTCCACTGACAAACAAAAGTAAAGATGTTTATGTCTATACTATGTGGTGCAAATTACTTATTTCTTTTTATAAATTTTATTATGTTTCCCAGCTTGCTTGTGCAAATAATCTCTTTTAACTGCTGCTGCCGGGCTAGACGACCAATTAAGAAATGGCAGTATCATCTTGTCTGTAATTGGAATCCATTACATACCTGGAGTTTGAAAAACCATATTTTTCACTTTGCATTTCAAAGAAATTCAAAGTATGTTATCGCTTTCCTTTTTTGGATTGTCATTAGGTGTTTTAGTCATATTTCCATATCTTTTCACAGTCTTACTGATTGCATTTTTTTTTTCATTAAGCAATTCTCTTATTGCAGGCATTGATTGACTTCCTCTTATTTTGTTTGTGGAAAGTGAAATTAGTTATTTTTTATTCATCTTTTTAGCAGTCTTTTAGCCGCCTTAGGAGAAAAATAAAGAATAATAAAATGGTAAATGGTTCTGTTTTTGAGAAGCAAACTCATACTTGAATGTCTTACCCAAGTTTTTCACTTCTCTGTATGTGCAGATGTGGGAGGTATCCTCCGGAAGTAAGAACTGCTATTCCAGTTGATGGGAGATTCGAGCATATTGTCTTATCTTGTAATGCCACATCTGATCATGGAATTATCTGGATAGAAAGAGAAGCAGAAAAGGCTTTGCTAGTAAGTGAGGCTGACTCAGTATTCCTTTGGTTCACTGCAATTCCTAACTTACCCTGAATCTATCTATTCTTGTTGCTCTTCGATTCTTAAACAAGTGTATGTATATGTGTAGCATGTTGAGATAATAGATCATTCCAAATTGACTCTGACAGAGAATGAGGGAAAGCAGTGCCGAGACTGTAACAACTGCTCCAAATATACAAAAGTTCGAGAGGTTGAGGACGATAGAGAAGGAACACAAAGATGCATTGGAAAGAGCAGTGAGCTTAGACATTCCCCATGCCGTGAAGTCTCTGGACAAGGAAAACCCAGATTCAAATCCTCAAGATGAAGAGTCACAGCATTCACAAGAAGAAAAGTCTGCTGACGTCATCCTGGATGACAAAGCCAGGCCTCGTGATGCGAGGACCAATTGGGATGAAGTTGTCAAGAAGCTCATGAAGAGAGATGAATCAGGGAAGCTATGTCTTAAGGGAGAAACAAATGACCCAACATAACGCATTGCACATTCCTCTTCTCTGGACTTTGTTTTCCAGGGCATGTTCTTCATTGGATCTATCCATTGTTATCCAGGGCATGTTCTTCGATGGATCTATTCATTTTATCTCTACAGTGCATATTTACTCATTCCTTGCCGGGAACAGGACTTTGCAGAATCCTGGTGCAGCTCGTGATCCTTGCATTCTCGCACATTCTTTTATGGCTATCCGGCCTCTCTTGTCATTGTATTACTTTCTTTTCGTCATGTTTTTGTCACTGCATAGCATTCTATAGAGAGTGAATCCTCTGTGAAACGAAAGACATTTGTTTCCCCAGAAGCTGTCCGACCGGATAGGGGTCCGATCTTTTTTGGATCTTTTGGCCTTGTATTAGTTTTTTTAAATTTTCTATTCAACCTTTCCTGTCCCCTGCTAGACTTGATTGATTTATGATCCCTTGAGGGGATGAACCTGTTTTGTTCTAATCTGAATGGAATTGGACCCTATTTTGGTGTTAGCATTAGACTTCAATAGGATTAAAGTCCGATAGCGGTTTGGGGCACTTTATGATTGCACAGTTTTGGAAAAGAATCTGTCACTAACTAGCATTCTATGAAGGATAAGGTGAACTCATTTGCCATATTTTAAGTGGTTGTGATATCTCAGAGGAGCGGTGCTGGAGGGATGGTGCGTGGTTCATCATTGAAAATCATCTTCACATACGATGTGTTTTGTTTAGTTAGTTAAAGCGAGAGTTCCTGTCGTTCATTTTAATCATCAATAATCGCTTTTCACATAATTTATTGAATGAAACTTGGTACATTTTCTAATATATTAGCATTTCTCGTCCACGATCTACAAAATTGTATTTTTCTCCACTTGATTTTAATTTTTAAATCTAGCTCAAAAGTTTATCACTTGATTATGAAATTGTATTTTTCTCCACTTGATTTTAATTCTTAAATCTAGCTCAAAAGTTTATTGCTTGATTATGAAATTTAGGATATATGCTTTAGATAAGATTAACTCAGGTAGTTACACCAAATTCGATTGATCAATTGATTGGGTTAATATCAAGAATGATTTTGTCACATACTTTTTTTTTTTATCTAGGAAATCAAGTAGATTAGTTGTAAATTAACTGTGTAGAAAATCTAGAATGGAGGTGAATGCTTTCTTGCTGAACATGGAGGTTTATGTATGCTTCTTTACCTCTTAATCTCGATCATGAAATTCACCTTTTTTTTCCTTTTCTTCTCTCTCCCATTGTCTAATCTCTCATTAAGATAGCGGCCGTGTCATATCCATACCATATAGAATTTTTGCTTATCAAATTACCTAAAGGAGTTGTGAAAATTGAATTATATGGTAATTAATATCTCGAAGTTAAATTATAAGTACCAAATTGAAAAGTAACATTATGTTATCATTATCCTAAAAATCAATAACATATCAGTTTAGACTCTAGAAGTCTCCATAACAAGTCATATTAGCATCCGATCAGCAATTTGCTATCATCATCCCAAAAATCAATAATATTCCTATTCAGGCCCAAAAAGTCTCGAATGGCAAGTCATGCCAGTATTCGATCAACAATTCGAGAGCTCAATGGATGGGTGCAAATGTGCATTTTCCCAAAAGGGATGCATAGTAAATGTTGGATTTAGTCCCTAAATGCACTACAAAATTTGAATAAGATATTGCTTGTTTTAAGAACCACAAGAAAAAATATGAAATTGAATTCCGATTCATGTCATTTCGTTTCTTTGGTAACAAGTGTCTTCTAAGGTAACCGCCATCATTTTGCAAAAAAACACAGATATATGTTTTTTCAATTGATAAGTCATGGTTTTCACTTTCTGATGAGTAGTGTTATTACAGAGAGAGGAGAGAAAGAGAGAGAATCCCTTCGTCACTTGGCCCGGATTGTCGGTAAAATTGCCACTCCTCGCCCGCCAAAAGCAACTCCCTCCCTCCCGACGTTACAAAACAACACACACGCACGCGCGCTCTCTCTCTCTCTCTCCCCCTCTCCCTCGACGAAGATCAGTGGAGAAGATGAGGCCTCGAAGAAGGTCGCCAAAGCGAAGGAATCCAGGCAAGTGATCGCTGTTCATTTTCATTTCGTGTCAAAATCATTTCTTTCTCGTGTTTTCGATTCTCCTGTTGCGCTTTGGTTTCTGGGTCAATTGTCTCTGCATATTCGAGTGCTCGTCTTGGTCGGTGGGAAGATCATCGGGTCTTAAGAACCAAGAAATCTCAAATTTTGTCTGTTTTTCGTTGCACAGGAGTTGAAATGATGAGTGCATTCGATACTGCTACTGCTAGGCATTAGGTTCTCTGTTGCCTGAGTTGTTCAAGGAATGTTTTGGTTAAGTTTGGTGGTATTAGTTCAGTTGGCATCGCTCGGCATAGTTTCACTGAGTTCATCACAGATGCTGGAGTGAGAGAAGCTTCTTGTGGTATCAATTTTGAGAATCGGTCGGTTGTCATGCACAAATTTTGTGAAATCAATCAGGCTTATTACAGAAAAGATATTAAACTAACAATGCACTAAGTTGGATAATCTGAGTCTATTAAGTAGAAATGAGGGAAAAACTAAGTGCCTTGTGGGAAGGTCTTTATTTGATCATGTTTTGTTCTTGTTGCCACTGCTGTTGTGGCTAGCATAGCCTTCTGCTGGTATTTGAACTGAGGATTTAGGCTGGAGATTAATTGCAATACCTGTGTTATTTGTGTTGCATTTTCAGAGAGTCTTGCCCGACCTCGGGCATTACAGCAAGCAGCCGAAAGACCTGCAAGAATGGCCAGCCGACATGGCTCGTCAAGGAAGAAGCGAACAGATGACTCTCTCAATCAATGTCCTGAATCTAGTAGACAGGTAAGTGTACCTTGTTTATAGCACATTAAATGCTTTATGCCCAATAGCTAATATGAAGCTTCATGAAGCTGTTTGGTGTTCAGTTCTGGGGGTTAAGTACTACCTGTGTTTCTTTTGACTCCTTGTGCTTGACAGCAAGAGCTTGAGGAGAAAAGAAATGATGAGCCAGGTGGTGAAAGTGGTCATGAAGATAGTGGCCAAGAGGTAGAAGTTAATGAAAGAGGTTGTTCTCCTTCATTGGCCAGGGAAGACATGGATGGTTCTGACTGGGAAGATGGCTCGGCTCAAGTCATGGAATCCAGGGAAAACTGTGTTAATGGGGTGACTGTTGAATTTTCTCACTCTCCCGATTTAGTTCAACGAAAGCCTCCTCGTCGAGCCTCTGCTGAAGAGAAGGTAGTCAAAGCTGGTTAGCTAGCAGTGGAAATTATATGCTACAAACTGGTTTTGTTTTTTCTTTTGAAATTGTGGTTATCTGATCCATAATTTGAATATCTATATGTGGCAGGAATTGGCTGAACTACAGCATAGAGTTCATTTACTTTGTTTGCTAGCACGTGGGAGGTTAATCGACAGAGCTTGTGATGATTCGCTTATTCAGGTTGTGTTTCAGCACAGATTTTGCCTGGAATTTTTTGTGTGGATTTTTCGCTGTTTAAGTATGTATCAACTATCACAATGAAAGGATCATTGCAATCGAAGAAGTTTGTCAATAATCTTACCCATAGGATTTCCTTGATTGTCGTCATTTTTTATCTGACTCACTTGTTATTTTGCAGACATCAGAGATTGATGCTGCTTCTGTTGTTTCTGCTAGTTTCTTTTTAATTTTATTAAATTTTTTTTATGGGAAATACTCAGTAGACGTCCCATTGCAACGGAAGGAAGAATAATCTTACTAACATTTCGCTGCATGTGCATCGGAAATTATACAGGCAGAATATGTTACAGTATTGATTTGATGTAACAATAAAATTTTAGATATTGTGAGGATCATATTTAGTTGTATATTCAAATATTCCTCTTTTGTGTAAGATTAGACATTCATATGCTTCTGCTGTGTGCGAAATAATCTCTCAACCAAATAGGTGCCACTTTCGGTGTGGTACCTCTTTACAAAGGAGAAGATAGAAATATGAAAACTAACATGTATTGCTTGTGAATTAGCTGATGTGTTAAGTTATTGTGTTCAAAGTCAGAACTTGGTAGAGTACCATTGGCACATTCGAAGAGCTTTGATGTATAGATATTGTAGTCATATGTACAGTTACACTCAAATTATTCAGGGATGGTTGAACATGTTTAAACTGCGGGGGTTGAGTTTGTGTTTGACGAAATTCTAAGAGGGGTTAGTCATCAACAAAATAAAAAAGCATGGCGGAAGAAATTGAGTGTAGAGATAAATGAATAATGTCAGTTTTCAGTGACTGACCGCAGCAAAGAAATGTGACGACTTTCCTGCACATTTGAAACGGTATTCAATGACCCATGTTCTTTCATGTAGTCAATGTTTGTGAGCATTTGTTAGGAGTAGAGGTCAGGTCTAGAATGGGAAAAGATATAACTAGAGGAACTTGATGTGACAATGATGCAAACTTAAGATGGGTGAAAGAAAAAGAAGGAATAAAGAAGAATCTGATTATTCTAAGGATGTAGATCTGAAAATCACTTGGAATCATATGTTTCGCCACCTAGCAATGTGGAGAAACACACGATGTTGAAGCATGGCAAGGGAAAAAGAATGCAGAGATGCACCTGAAAGTACTGTCCAGGATATTCGGGGTCAAGCTTTTCCGGTTTACGAATTTTAATGCAAGGAGTATAGAGATTCTGTCCAGTTTTGGATGCAGGTCTTTTAGTAGCTGGGTGCTATTTAAGAGTTTTTCACTGTTGTCAATCTTAGGGAAGTTAAGCTTTGCTTGGTTTATAGGCACTTCAATATGGGAGATCTAAAAGCTTAAGCTATCAGACAAGAGTCTGTTTTTGTATGTAAATGCTTTAGCACTTCTTCTCATCGGTAGGCTAGGATTTGGCTTCCCATTAAGTAAGGAAATTGATTATATTGGAAGACAGATGGACGGCTTGGAGTAAGTTGAGCGCTAGACCTCCATGTTTTTTAGTAAAATCCAACCAAATTTTTTATGCTGTTAGGTAGAAATACTCTGCATAAGGCCGTTATAAGCCCCATGCAAATGACGTGGAAAACTTTTACAAATTCAAGTTGAATTTATGCTAGCTCAAACTTTAATAGCAGGTTTTCTGATTTACTTACCCTTTGGTATGAAAGTTCCCTCCCATTGTATACATGTACATTTTAGTGAAGAAACTCTTTGGAGTTCTCCCAAGTGCAGGATAACCATAAGGGGTTGCAAGTTTTTAACAGGTCAGATAATTTTGGCAAAAAGAAAGAGAGCTCAAATGGTCGGTTTGTATTTTGTAGCGGTACTCCTAGGTTGTGAAAGCATAAGGATTTCTTATTTAGGCATTTGACTTGCGATTTGAAGTTTAACCATACAATATGTTCAAATTGAGTGAATCTTACTGGATTGGTTACATTCTCATCTTGGGAAAAAATTTTCCTTTGATGTTTAACCATACAAAGTGATAGTTAGCCATTCTGATAAATGATAATTTGAGCTGCTTGAGCCTGAAACTAACTCCGTTTTTTTCTTTTCTTTTAACTAGTGTTCTGTTTTTTTTTTTTTTATTTTTTTTTTTTTTTTTTTTTTATGGTTTTAATTGATTTAGAACATTATGTCGACGGTAACATCGCTTGGATTTAAACTTATCAAGGGATGTCCATTTTTAACCTTCAAAATGTGGAAAGTATTTCTGTATGACGAGCTAGATATGTGGAGAAGCAGAAGCACTGGGCATAACTATCCGTTAGTGTTTTTGGGATCTTGATGAGGCCACATAATTTACTTTCTACATTACCTTAATAATGTTTTCCAAATTGGAGAAGTAGTCTATCGGTCATTTATATTCAGGTGTCCTCAAGATCAAAAAGTCACAACTTATTATAATGTTACCTTTCAGATAACAATCTGATTTGTTGTCTTCTACTTTTAGTTGTGAAAGTGGAACTAATTATCACGTGTTCTTCTTACTGCGGAAACTGGTTAATGTGGCAGGCTTCTTTACTTTCCCTTCTACCGAGAAACTTGATGGAGAACATACTAGACATCAAAAAAGTTACTAAGAAGACTTTATCAGATCTTGTCTATTGGGTATGCTTCGTTTATTATTCCATTTTTTATTATGAACCGGAAGTTCTTTACTGCACTTTATATTGGTTGTTGATTTTGTCTCTTCATCGCTATGAATTTTCCAGTTTCGTAGCTTCTTCAGAGTTAGGGAATCAACAAGTGTAGAGAAATCTTTTGATTCTGCTTTGGCACATGCTCTTGAAACTCGAGAAGGGACTTCGGAAGAGGTAGATTATTGATATCTTGACACTGGAGAATTTGAGTTTCTTGATTTTCTGGCAATTTATGTGGTAATATTAATTGTGGTTGCATGGATATAAAATGGTCTGCATGAATTTCTTGTGTACATATAGTTCATTTATGTGGGCTCGTGTGTATGTGTTGGCATGTCCAAGCGCATGTGTGCTTTCTAAAGTGGATGGTGGCATTGCTAATTTGCTGTTGTTCTGTTAGATATGTTTTCTAGGTGATCGTAACTTTTTACTGCGTTCACATGTCTTGAGACTCAATTAATTGTTGCTCAAGTTTGAAGAATCTGTTCACTTTTATCATATCGGTAGTCACAGAATAGTTATGACTAGGAACTCCTTTTGTTTTTGGAAATTTCTGTGGCATTGATGACCTAGCCTTTAATGTAATCAGCTTTACAATTATGGACACCTTCAATGACATGCTTCCTGAATTTCGAATTAATTGAAGAGATCTCTCATAGCATAAATTCAGAAAAGTTCTGTTGTTCTGACTTTTGTTTTTGGCAGATTGCTGCATTATCTGTTGCATTGTTTAGAGCTCTGAAATTTACAGCCCGGTATGGTTTGCAATATCTCCTATCCTCTTTTATAGCATGCTTTTAATCTTTTGAGTAAATCATTGAAGAGCACCAAGAGGGTGCCTGCCATTGGCAACCTATAATTCAGACATGAGGACATTAACTTTTGCAATCAATTAAGAAATTATTGCCTTTTCTGGTCTAAACCATTGCTTTTCGAATGGTATTTATGTGGTACCCATGCACTTCTTGGTTGTGGTCATTTCTCCTAGTCTAGGAACATAAAACTTAGAAGCATGTTACGCCATAGTTAATAAATTCTGAGCAGAGATGAGAGTGGTGGGGGTGATTGAACTTCATACCAGTTGAATGTTCTAGAATAATGAATTATCTATTACTGTGGGACCTACCAAAGGCAACCGAAAGCGGAAATGAGATCATATCTTTTAGTCGCGGGTGAAGGGGGTCTATCCTTGTCCGAACCTTTTTTTGTAGTGATAAAAGATTACATCAGAGAGTCAATTCAATGGAAAATAAGATATTGATGATGTGGCAGATGTTGGGTTGGTGCTTATCCCAAAGGCTAATTGTTTGCATGTCTGAGTACTTTGAAGTGATTGATTTTGCAAGTTCTATAACATTACCACATGAAATTGGAGTCCTCAGGACCCATTTTAATAGTAAAGTTGACACAACAATAGAAAACATTTAGATCGTGCATTCATGGCCATCATATGGATTCTGAGGGTGAGGTTGTGTGCTCTTACTCTGCAAGAAGAATGTTAAAGTTAGCTGGAAATTGCTATTTATGACACTGTTTCTTCAGAAAGGTAATAACATTTTTGCCCATAATAGGGCTTCTATGTTGAGAAATACAGCAATGAAAAATCTGGCATCTTTCGTATGTTGCTCGATTGTGCTCCATTCCTTTGGTCGACTTATACTTAACTGAAATCATATTAATTGTGGTCAGCTATAAATTACTTGGAATTATTTTGTCAGGTTTGTTTCTGTATTGGATGTCATCTCTCTAAAACCCGAACGTACTGAATCAGATGCTCCTGAAAAGGTTCAAAAAGAAAATAAGGGAATGTTTGACTCTCCAACACCTATGGTTGCTAAGGCTAATCAAGTTTCTACATCTGCTGTTGGATCGGTTTTATCCAAGGAGGAAAGAGTTGACGCTGGAATTTCTGATGATCTCTCACATCAAAGTAAACAGATATTTGATAAGTGAGAACTTTAATTCACTGACCATTTTGTTGTGAATATCCTGTAATGATGTAAAGTTGATTTGTTAGCTTGCACAGAGATAGCCGAAACGAGTGATGCGAAAACTTCTGCGGAATCCAAAAGTAAAGGCGAAGTTGAGTTTGAGATGCAGTTGCAAATGGCTCTCTTAGCAACGGCTTTTGAAGTTCATGAGAATAATGCTGAGCCAGGGGTTGACGACTCATCCTTGCTGCTGAAAAGATTGAAAAGACTTAGAGGTGAAGAAGGTCCAGCTTCATCCCAGGAATCACCGGCTTCGTCCCAGATAATTTCAACAGCAGTTGGAGCAAGCAAAGTTGGTTGTCCTCTCTATTGGGCTGAAGTCTATTGCAGTAGGGAGAAGTCAACTGGAAAATGGATGCATGTCGATGCTGTCAACAATATTATTGATGGGGAGCATAAAGTAGAAGCAGTTGCTTTTGCATGCAAGAAATCTTTGAGATATGTAATTGCTTTTGCTGGTAATGGAGCAAAAGATGTAACTCGCAGGTTCTTTTCTCTCACTATATTATCTTTGGACTGTCCTCTTTTTTGAATGTCTCTGCACATGGGTCCTATAGATAAAAATCAAGATACCTAAATGGACATATAGAGGGAAAAAAATTTATTTATTTTTGTACCAGCACATGGATGTCCTCAGCTGTCATTGCTTGTAATTGCACTCTCAGCATCTCAGTTTCTTCATACACTGTTCAATCAGCATATTCCTAAAGCGAACCACTAGATGTTTGATGATGATACGTCCGATGGTTGCCCCATTGTCTTAACACTGTAATGAAGTTCTATTGCTATGGTACAATTAGAACCCTCGCACATTTGGTGTTTGATCTATGAACGAATCACATGAAACTTCTGATGTTCACCTTCACGTTAGGTGGCACACTAAGATGTACATAATGATAATGTTCCACTTCTCATTTTCTATCTTTTAATGCTTGTTTTGTGATAGAGATTATTTCAATGTGTTCAGAGTAATTGAGAAGCTAGCAGTTATGATGAATGGTATTTATTTCTAAAACAGGTATTGTCTGAGATGGCATAAGATAGCATCTCAACGTGTGGATTCAGTTTGGTGGAATGCAGTGCTGGCACCACTAAGGGAATTGGAGTCAGGGGCAACCGAAGGTATCATCCTTTCCCAAGTTCAACTATTTTTTAAGAAATTGGTGGGACTATAAATGCATTGAGTCTGGTCACTTCACGTGCGATCTTATAGGAGATATATACTTGCCTGAAGAGGCAGCAGAATCACGTGCGATCTTGGATTTACCTCCAGATCCACATAGGGAAGTGGAGTTAAGAGCAACTAGAGGTATTGTCGATCCCTCAAATTCAACTTTGCTCTTGAAATGTGTGGGAGTTTGATCAGACCTTGAGTCTAGGTACTTCGTCTGCTATCTTGTAGGATATACACATTCACCTGAAAAGGCAGTCTCAGGTTTGTCCAAGCACGAATGGGAGAGAATGGATCAAGAATGTCCTCAAGAAAGTTCTGTTGTATTGACAAGAAGCTCTCTTGAGGATGAGGAGTTGGAGACCAGGGCATTACGCGAGCCTCTTCCAACCAATCAACAGGTACATAATGATTCCATATTTTGATTTGCACAATATTATGTTAATTATTATTTAAACCCACTAATCCGAGAAATTTTTTTTTAAATTTTTTTATTGTTGCTTTTTGTTTCTTCTGTTTTTAATCTTTTTTGGGGCGGTTAGGTATTGTTTTATGAGATCATGTCTTGAATTTGTTGAAAAGCTTATTCTGTGAAAGATCTAAAACTTTCTTTTCTTGATGGACAGATTTTAACAATCTTGGATAATATTAAAAATATTACTACCGATTTAATTAATTCTTTTCTGATGGAAAATGTGTTTTCATTTGCAGGCTTATAGAAACCATCAGCTATACGCTATTGAAAGATGGCTTACTAAGTATCAAATAATTCATCCAAAGGATCCACTTTTAGGATTCTGTTCTGGTTATCCTGTTTATCCTCGGGCTTCTGTGCAAACACTCAAGACCAAAGAAAAATGGCTGCGTGAAGGCTTACAAATTAAGGAGGATGAGCTGCCTACAAAGGTTTGCATGATGTCTTGTCATCGACTGCAATATGCGAAACAAGGTTGTAGCTTATCTGGATGATTTATATCTTGTGTAGGTGTTGAAGCGATCTAGAAAAGTTGACAGAGGGAAAAATCGAGAGTCTGATGAATTTTTAGAAGATGATTCTGAAGGAAACATAAAACTATATGGAAAATGGCAAACTGAACCTTTGCAACTCCCTCCTGCGGTAAATGGGATTGTTCCTAAGGTGAGTTGGCTATTGCATGAACAATCGTTGTGACTTGTGATGCACCATATTGCGAAGTTCACCACATTTGCATAATGGAAGAAAGCTCGTGCCTGCATATGCTTCTATTCTGTAAGCAAACATCGGAGTCTGCATATAGTCTGCTATGAATCTGATTTTCTTTCCCTGTATGAATCTAATGTTGGGCTACTGTGAAGTTTGACTTAAAAGCATTTGTTTCAATATGTTGGATGGAAAAAGGAAGAGGAAGGAGTATACCTACTTATGAAAGAAAAACTCGTTGCCTGATCTTCATTGATGAATCCCATTTCCTCTGACTTTGTTTTAACTCATCCCTTAAAAGGAAGGGTTGCAGACAGTTAGAAAAACAATCAAATGGTGGTGCCTTTCTCTTTGTCATGCCTTCTGTGTTACTAAAACTCTGGCATTCAAAAGGAGAGACAGGTTTTGCTACATCTTTTTTGATAATTGATTGTTAAATATTATTATAAGGCAGGTGGGTTATCTTTTGCTCTGCAAGCTTTCATGGACCAGTTGGTGCTGTTAATGGAGTAAAGGAAAGCATAGTGGTTAAGGCAGGCATAGTAGTAGACGTGTATGCATGCACTGATCTACATGTACAAGGATGTGCATGTGTACTTAAATCATGTTTGGTGCTCCCTTTTTCTCCAGTCTAAGTTTTTAGCTGTTGTTGGGGGTTGCCCACATAAATATACAAAAGAAAAGGAAAATGGCTTTGGGTTTATTTTTTCTGGGTGGGTGGGGGTGATAGTGCCTAAGAAAGGCATAGGCATATTTTCAGGATGGCATTGGAAGCTTACCATGAAGGAAGGAGTGGTTTCTCTCATAAGCACTCTACTTCAGTATCTTCTTTTGTTTCTTTTATTACCACTATAGTGTTTGGTTTTAAACCAATTTAGAGATTTAGACAGAACAAGTTGATGTTTTGCTGACTCTGCTCTGCATGTCTGACTTGTAGAATGAGCGGGGCCAAGTGGATGTCTGGTCTGACAAATGCCTCCCACCAGGGACCGTGCACTTGAGGCTGCCAAGGATATTTGCAGTGGCAAAGAGGCTAGAAATCGATTATGCACCGGCTATGGTTGGCTTTGAATTCAGGAATGGACGAGCAATGCCCGTTTTCGAGGGAATTGTGGTGTGCACTGAGTTCAAGGATGTAATATTGGAGGTAAATATTACTTTTTCATTTGTACATTGTAAGTAACATTTTGAGAATTAGCTGTTCTAAATAAGTTTCTTTTAGTTCTCCCATTGTTTATATCCTCCTTTATATTGGATCCATTGTTTGGTCTTTATTGTCAGAGTAACCGAGAAGGGGGAGAAGAAAAGAAAAAGAGGGGGGGGCTGTTCTATTAATTATATAATTACAATCTCTCAACATTCGACGAAAAAGGGAAGTAATGTAAATTATACTTGCGATGCGACTGTGTGTTGGTAATGCAACAATAAGTATATATGACTGCAGACGTGATGCTTTATGACGTTCTATAGAAGAAATCAAATTAAGAGGAGAAATAAGGAAAGTTATGCATAACTTTAAAAACTACCTAGTGGGAATGTTCTTCATCTTTGGGGCCCAGAGAGGTGTGCGAGCAGATGTACATTATGCGAGAGTATTGTTGTGTATATTTCTCATCTGATGCTTATCATTGACTATTGTCAGCATTGATGAGTTACCTCTATTTCCTAAAATACTAGATGATGGAGAGAGCTATCTAAAGGAGTTTGTGGTTTTGTTTCTTAGGCATATGCAGAAGGAGAGGAGAGAAGAAGGGCTGAAGAAAGGAAAAGGAATGAAGCAGAAGCTACTTCTCGGTGGTATCAGCTTCTCTCATCCATTGTAACTCGGCAAAGGTTGAACAACCGCTATGGCAAGGATGGTTTGACGTCAATGCAGTCACGTGACTCTGTGACGAAGGAAGAGTCAAGTGCACAAGTTATCAGGCATGTGGCGGACACTTCTGGGTCCGAGCAACCAAATACATTTGTCAATGCTTCATCAGTGGCGCAAACAGGAGACCATGAGCATGTATTCTCGAAAGAAGATGAAAGCTTTGATGAGGAAAGCTCGCTGAGGACCAAACGATGCCGGTGTGGGTTCTCGGTTCAGGTGGAGGAACTGTAAAATCATCAAGGTTTTGTTGTGACGTGCAACCTGATGTTCGGGTTCTTTAGTATTCATACAACTTGACATGCAAGCAATTATGGGCGAATGTTCTATTTTCAAGTTTGTTTTATTTCTGTTTTCCGCACTTAAAGAGAGGCTCTTGGTGCGAAATACCGGTAGATTGCTGCTTGGAGATTTTGGTAGAAAGATATGATTGTCCAGCAGATGCTCCATTCAGGGTTTGAGGTTCATTGAATTTTCGTTTATGTACAGCTTTCCTGTTCTACCGAGATTGACACTGACATGATTTTTCGCGGCCCCCGACAGCCTCGCCCAGACTTGGGCAAGGCGTGATTATGGGCAAATTTGGTCAGCGGAGCTGATGTGGACGAGGCGGCACCGGCGATAATATTTTACTAATATTTTTATTATTTTCCGCGACCCTCGCCAGCGGCCTTGCCCAGATCTGGGCTAGGAAGCCCCGCCGGCAGCCAGGTCAGGGGCGAGGCCGCCGAGGGCCGTGACCCTCGCCGGCGGCCTCGCCCGGCACCGTGCGAGGCCGCCGCCGTGGGCGACGGCCTCGCCCTAGTTCGGGCGGCCGCTCGCACGCGCGGCCCTCATGCAGTGGCCAGCAAGCCTCGTCGGAGCTGGCCGGCCATTGCCGCCGGGGGTGGGGGGAGGGACAAGAAAAAAAAAAAAAAAAGAAAAGGAAAAAAAAAAACACAGAAAAATTTTAAAATTTTAAATAAAAAATAAAAAATTCGAAAAAATAAAAATATTATTAAAATATCGGCACCGGCGCCGCCCGGCATCCACGTCAGCTCCGATTGGCCAAATTTGGCCGGATAAACTAAATTGGTATAATCGTAAAAGGTTTAGGACTGAATTGGCACAACCCAAATAAATTTAGGACTTTTTTGGCAATATTCCCATTTAGATTCACATTGAGTTTTCTTTAAAGTGGATCTTGGTCTCATCGAGTAGATTCATACAATATTTATGAAATAATGAGTATATGCAATATTTTGATTACGTAAAGATGATATGAATTAATAAAAAGCATGGAAATATAAAATAAGAATGTAAATTTATTTTTCAATGGCTTCTTCTTCATTTTGATGACATTTTCATTTTGTGCCATTGATGTGGTTTGGAAAAGGCGAACAAAATGTTTTTGTCGAATTTTCTTGAGAGGAAAAGAACAACTATTCTCTACTCCTTTTGCTACTCCTTAGTTTTAGGGAGGTAATGGTGATTTCTTTTTGGGAACGTCTTCCAATCTCATAAATTTCAACTTCCTTTGTCATGGAATTCTCTCTTTATCTTCTTTAAAACCATTCAATATGTATTTTTATTTTGCCAAGAGTGGATGATATCCCGTCATTTAAGACGTTTTACCATTAAGAGAAAGGGTGGACATCTTGCTAAAATATGCAATCCTGATATTTCTTTCCTCAATAATGCATATATAGAATTCCTAGATTTTTTTTTTGGGAATAAGAATATTTTCATTTTCCTTCATTACCGTTGGTTGTTAATCTAATTTTTACTTATTGATGCTTTAAGTTAATTATTTTCCCAACTATCTTAATCTTATTAGTACAGTTAGAATTTTATCCCTAAAATATGCATAAGAATTAAAAATTTGTCAAAGTGAAAATATAAGAATAAATTTGCGTGAAAGCTTGGAAGCCTGTCACGTGACTCAAATCTCCTGTATATTTTATGTGAATTAACTTCAGCCTTCAATTTGACTCCCAAAAAAAAAAAAAAATCAACCTTCAATGTCAGCCGACATACTTATGTTTGTTTTATATCTGTTTTATCTTTGTATTAGTAAGAAGTATCCTTCGCACGTCGAGCCAAAAGAACTTTTATTCTTGTCCGAGTTCCATTCATACATATATGTACCAAGTTAAACTAGAAGCATTTGGTCTTATCAGCTGACCCTTGCATCTCCCTCTCTATTCATACATATACATGTCTTTACGCAGCTGAAGCTCAATATCGAAGGAAAAAAAAATAAAAATTGCATACTGAAAATTGAATGAGATTACGAGCTATCCTCCGATTCGTTCTTAACATCGTCCCATGAAAATGTTCTCTCTCTTGTTTTCAACCAACAGAGATTGTATAGCACATTGTGTCGGATCCTTCTTTTGAAGTCCATGGACAAATGTCGCAGCACTACTATTTGTTACTGAAGTTTGTCCAGACATGAAAACGAAAGTACTTATTCCTGGATAAACTGAAAAGACTGGCTTAATCCAGAATTACACATCAAATCACCAACCCGTCCCAGCTAGATGCAGCCCCAACATATTCAATTTTAAGTGCCAGGGTGATCTCCACACCTAACAGTAGTACACAAGGATTCAACTAGCAAGCTTACGTATATCCTATAATTAATTTGAATTTGCCGCAACCAAAGTGGATCAAGCCACAAATTAAGTGCAGAGAATTGAGCATTACTGACTGTATAGTAGCTAATCGTCGAGACGAAACTAAACAGATTCGATGGCATCAAGTTTCAAGGGCATTTGGGGCTTCCTTCCTTGGTCTTCCAGTTGTTGTAGCAAGGGCAGACTTGTTTGTTGCCATAAGTCCCGGGAGGCACGCACAGGCATTTCGCGCAGCACTTTTGGCAAAAGAACATGCACGGCTTCTTGTGTGACGTCGCCGAGCACCGGAACTTGCATTTGTTGGGGCAATCTACAACGTTGTAAAAGTCAGGTTTTGCATTGCAAGCTACATTACTTCATAGAAAGTTGCGTAGCAACATTAGGCAAATCTTGCGATTCGAAAGCGCACTGTACAGTTACCTGAAGGCCTGAGCTTGCCACGAGCCTGTCGTCCCCACAAGTTGAAACAAAACAAAAACTCAGTTCATCTGGCTAAACAAATCAATACCCATTTGAACGAAGAAGAGAATGGAACGGATCAAGGGAAGCATGCAATCACCTCAGCTACATTGGAGAGAGCAATCAAGAGCAGAAGGGAGAGCACCAAGAAAAGAGTGTACGGACGCGTCGCCATTGTCCTCGTCTCTTTCTTTATCTGTATCTCTATTTCTCTCCCCACTGCGGAACTTTCTCTTTAAAGCGGAGAGGAGTTTTGTACGCCGATGGAGGGAGCTGGAGGTTGAATTATATAGAGCAAGATGAGTGCCCAAACAATTATTGCGGGGTGCAAAAGAAGATGGACAATGATGAAGTACAGTGCGGAATTAGAATGCGTGGGATGAGGCGTGAAATCAGGGAGGGCAACGAAGGGAAAATCCCCCATATGGAAATCTCCATAAAAAGCGGGCGGAGAAGGCGCCGTGTCTATTGCCCTCGTCAAATCTTTTTTAGATTTATAGAAGAATCCTTGGTCAAGATATCTTCCTTGATGTAAGTTGGTTCGTGTCCTTTTGCTCTATCACTATCACACCCGTGACACCTTTTCAACCATGTGCTTTGTGGGCGGGCGTTGGCACGATCTAGTGTGAAAGCTGCTTGCTATTTCCATGAATGGAGAAGCTAAGCTAGAGAGCATTAGCAATGAGCTAGATCCGTGTCGAATTCACTCTAATTTCCAAATGGGTATATGTATAATATAGGGTAGGAGTTTCAATCTCACTCTTCTTCCTATGAAGACCATGCGTACAAGTACCAATCTTGGAAAGAGCAAAGAGAGCGCGGGAAGTGTGTATAGGTCTTTGTGAACTCCCTTTGGACCTAAAAGACTGAAAGTGACTAATGAAAATCGGCCGGTCGGCCGGTTCATCCGCATAGGGAAGAGTGGACCCCTTTAGCCTACGTGATTGCCGTGAGAAATCCAGTAAAGATCTCTTGCCCTAACGAAACTTGTCCTCCGAGATCCTTATACCGGAAGATATTTGGAGCCGACTATTGACAAAAGAAGAAAAGAACTCCATTGTTGTTATCAAGTCGCCATTCATTCAATCGGCGGGTTCCATACTAATTGAATTGAAGTAACGAGCGAGCCTTCGAAGAAGAAATAGATTGGTGGATAGATGCCAATGCCATCAATGGGTGCCAAATTTGACCTTTATTAGGGCAAATGGGTTAATTAATTGTTAGATAGTTTTCGGCTAGTCGAATTGGGGCTTTTTTTCTTTGTCTTTTTAGCTTTTTGAGTATAAAGAGGAAAGAGGTTACATCTTTAATTGAAGGAAAATAAGTAAGATCTGGCCACGATGCTTTGCTTTCTGGTATGGAGTAATGTCCGGACGTAGTACGGCGTCCGGAACAGAACATGTAAGAACGTGCACAACTTGGAGTATTTTGTTCCTTTTCGTACCTGCAATTGGCTAAATAATACAATCCTTTAACCGCAAACCATGCTTTTGTTTTGGGTTTTTGGGCACATGCATGGTGGTTGGCATCCCCGAGGAGCATAAATGCCACGTTCTCAAAGCGTTGTTACGGAAATTAAAAAAATGACAACTTAGATGATTGATTGAATTCAATGAATTGTCTTGTAAGTTTCATGTCAATAGCATTGACAAGTTCAAATATGAGTCATGCAACTAGTGGTTGGCCTCCACTAATCTCGTCATTGAATTTTAGCCGTCCGAACCTCCAAACCGTTTGATTAAACTAATATTGTCACATGCACAAGAACTTTTGCCAAAATTCAGTACAACTACTTGTCAATGCATTGACTATCATTGGTCAGTTAGGCACTGCTCAAGGGAAAATCATCAAAAAATTCTAATTTTTTAAATTTTACTAATCCAATCTTAAATCTTTCAATTTTATCCAATTAAATGATGAATTTTCTAATTTATTGCCATTTGAGTCTATTTATCCAATTTTCACTACAAATTGTTGACGTGAAATGCAGGTAATGGGCTGTAAAGCCCCTCCATGGGCGGCCCAATTGATCTTGGATTGCCGAAATTTTGAAAGAGTTTGGGCCATTTGAGTCTATTTACCTCCAAACCCATTTTATTTTGACTCACAAACCTCCTTCATGAATTAGTAATACAAGCTTCTATGTTCAATAAAAAAAAAAAAAAATGCAGCTGTTTTATGTGACACGAACGGCGTTAATTTAAAAATAAATTTTATAATATTATAATATTTTTCAAATTATTTATTATTTTTAGGATAAAAATCACACAAAAAAAAATCTAAACTTTATCTATTGTGACACATTTACTCCAAACCTTTTTTGAAACACCAAAAATCCCAAATTTGTACTTGTGTTACACATTTACCCTATACTTATACAATATGACACATTTACCAAAAACTT
The DNA here is from genome assembly GCA_014182735.1 of Corymbia maculata. NCBI lineage: Eukaryota > Viridiplantae > Streptophyta > Magnoliopsida > Myrtales > Myrtaceae > Corymbia > Corymbia maculata. The sequence continues at coordinate 38,305,311 of CM024687.1, forward strand.
CTTTTTGTGACAAAAAATTCCAAATGTGTTATTTGTGTGATATATTATTCCAAAATTTTGATGTCATGAAATTTTTTTGGGATTTTTGATATTACAAAAGAAAATTTTGGGATAATTATGTCTCACGAGTATAAGTTTGAGATTTTTAGTGTGACAAAAATAATTTAAATTATATATATCACAAGAAATTTAGATTTTTCGTTATGACCTTTTCCCAAAATTTATTTTTATTATCCTTTTTCCCTTCTTTTTTTTTATCCGTGAGAATCACCTACCACAAAAGTCTTGTTTGGGCTGGGCCAAAAATAAAGAATTCAAAAAGTATATTAAAATTTGATTAAAAACCTGTCCATTTTAATGTCACATGTCACGTAAGACGACTGACATCTACATTAACAATCTCTAATCAATTGAATTAATAGACTCAATTGAGAAAAAATGAAAATTTTAAATCTATTGCCAAAATCAAAAAATTTAAAATTAAATAGACAAATATACAATAATATTAAGACCTTGGATAATTCTCTCTCTCTCCCCCGGCGGGGAAAAACACATAAAAAACTCAGATCTTTAAAGCCGCACGCACAGATTCCTCGAGGACAATCCGTGCATGGTTTCGTAACAAGCGCTTTTGTATGATTACGAGATGCCTACGCAGAACAGATTTCAAGGATGAACCGAACTATTACATGTAGAGATTATATTGAAATTCGCGAAAGTCTTTCCTCTCGTTATCCCATAAAACTGAAGTTCCATTGCAGGAACGAACCGACAAAAATCTTATGCAACAAAGAAACACGGACAAAGAAAAGCCACGTACTACAAAACGCGAGCAAGAAAATTTTAACGAGTAGGTTGTAAGGGAAATTGACGTTTTATGCTACTAAATTCACCGGGGTAATATTAACTACAACCATGGCTCAACCACTGAGGCCATCGGTACATAAAGAATCATGCAATTGCAAATGGTCGCCAACAGTCGTGCGACGCCTGCACAAGATTACCGTTACAGGTAAAACCAAAATCCAATGAGAAAGAACCATTTGCCAACAACTTTCATTCTCCTTCCTCTGTGCCGATTCAATTAGAAACTCAAACCCCAATGTAAAATGAACAAAAGCACCATAAATTAGTCACCGCTTATTGTGAATCTACCACAAAACTAGAAGAACTTGAGCAACCAAAATCCATAAAAACTCTCTATAAAAAGGGGTCAGCCAACAAAATTTGGCTACTGTCACTAGTTCGACTTTTGCCTTGGACCCGACAAAGATCTCATAAAATATTGGAGAGAACTCATCCTCAGCCCATCGTTTCACGGGCAATTTGCAATGATCTATACCTCGTAACTACCTTTATAGTTGTTGAACCTGTCCTCTGACCAACAGCCAGTCTGTTCGGGATTTAGAAGTTTTGGGGAAGGTTGAATTTCTCGAGCAGTTTGTTCAAGTCCCAATCCCAAGATTGCATATTCTGGGACACAACTGCAGCAATGAGGGCCAGGATTGCAAGGACCATCAGAATCTTCAAGCATCCGGGGCCCTTCGACAACCGCCCCAGCATGCTTTTGCAGTACTTGTCAGCATCTTTGAGTAATGCATGGTGAGCAGCATCGTCTTCCTTTGCCAAAGCTTTCTCATTCTGCAAGCACAACACAAATACAGCAAATTGCTAAGTTCTGCCCACTCTTACATCACAAGTTTGTTCATGGATTTTACTTAGCTAAATGCACACAGCATCTGAAAGAAGGTATTCACCGTGGGATGTCTAGAATAAAGCTGGAAAATTGGGGGAATAATCAGGCGTTAGATGAAGATGGAGAAGGAAAATATCACCTTCTGCTTGAAAAGCTTTAAAGTTTCTCTCAAAGGATCAAGACTAAGTTGCTTAGAGGAGTGGATTCTCCAGTCATCAGACAACTTCTTCAGAATAAGGACACTCGCACTCAGATTATCCAGATAAAGCTTGTCCTGTTTGCAAAGGATTATTTTGTCAAAATTTCAATATGTGAGAAGAAGACACGTGAACATTAGAAATGTACACCAAACAGAGGAACATAATGCTTACCCAGTGCTTGTAACATTCATTATTTTGACTCAAACACCAAATGAAAATGTTACTGGCTTCATTGGATAAATCAGGGATTCCTGCGTATATATCAAATATTAATCCATGCAGAAAATTTTTGACCCAAAAAGAAAACTATACAGAAGGTCAATACAACAATTGATATTGCACTTCTACAAAAGAAGAGTTGAGGGAGGGGACAACAGACGTCTTTCCATTACCTTCTCCAGCAGCTTTGATTGCATAATTTGAGATTTGCAGGGCTACCTGCTTCATTGCTTTGCTTCCAGAGGAGCCAGCAAGGGCAACCTCTTTTAAAGTCGGATAAATCGCCTCAAACCTCTCAGTTGCCTGCCGGCAGACAAATCCAAAATGGTTCAGCACCCAAAAAGGGGGGAAAAAAAAGAAAAAGAAAAGCCATTTCACTACAAAACAGAAGATGATAATCCAATATAGCTAAAGTGAACTCCCAACCTTTACACGAGCTGAAGGTGCTGGGAAAGTGACTTTCATCAATTGATCAAGAGATGCTGGTGGTATTAAACGTTCGCCTTTCCTGACTGCGCCATTTAAGATAATTGGACGGGCTTTTGGGGAGGACAACATTCTGACACAGGACGTGAATAGAAAATAGATGAGGACGAGAACATTGCTTAGAATATAGGAAGAAAACTAAGGCTGTGGGTTTTACAACCTTTCAATTAGCTGTAAAATCAAGTCTCTGGACTGCGGATTGCAAGATTTGCCACATAGCAGGGGCAGGAGAAGATGAACCCACATGTACAAGCCCACAACCAAGTCTCCTTGGGAGGCCTAAGAACGAAAGTCAAATCATTATAACATGAAAACCCACAGTGCTATTAGAGAAATAATCAATCAAAAATCAGAAATTACCTGAAGAAACACCCAAACAATGACTGGAAGCTTATCTTGACCCACATATTTGGGATTTTCCTTCATCGTAGGAAGCAAACTAATCAATACATCAGGTTTTCGCCTCACCACCATTGCCAAAACAGCAAATATGGCAACCTGAAATTCCAACATTCAGCTGATCAAGCATCATTCAGAATAATAATCAGAAATGTAGAGACACATATACCTCACGGGAGACAAAGTCAAAGAGCTTAACTTATTAACTACTAATGACATCCAAAGTTAAAGAATAAATTATTCAAGAAATTAAAAAAAAAAATTATCTACAATGACAAAGTATAATTCATAGTAAATTTGGTTAAAAAGGTAATGCAAACATCTCTTCCTTTGTTTGTGCCAGTAGGAGACCCCATATCCATGTAACCAAGAAACCAACTATATTTCTCCACAGACACGCCTAAGCCTCATTTGTAGAGGGTAAAGTTTTCCTCCACTAAAGATGCATACCGGTCATGACAGCCAAAAAGAACCTGCTACAATCTCCAGAAAGGTCAATAGGAGAGGCCAAACAAAGCTTTCGATTTATTTTCCATGATATTGAGGTTCAGTATAACAAAACAAAGGACAGAAAAAGCCAGCTCAGTGAAATTTATGGTGCATCACCAACTTACTTAACCAGGTATCCAGACAAATGAAGGAATGAGACATATGGAGTACCTGATAAGTTTATGCCATTCAAAATAAAGTCAATCTGATAAACTAGGACCTACAGGGCTCTTATGAGGCTTTAAACTCACAAACAGTTGAAAAGGCAATCTCAACATTCTCTAAATAAATTGGGCAGTATGAGCCATCGAAAAATTGAATGGTAGAGCTATTTGCATACATATGTAATACAAAGCTGTGCATAAAAAGTTTATGTTAACTGTACAAAAATTTTATTCATGTGCCTCAAAGTCTGCGTTAGCAATATACAAGTTTCACTTCAGATTACAATTTGACTCTTCGAGCATGTAAAAATCAAGTTTTGACAAGTCAAAATTAGAATGTCCAGTGTAGTCAAAGCTATAAGATACTACAAGACACAGAATGTAAAATTTTCCATTGTAACAAACAAAAAATAGATGAAGCTACCAGCTGAATGATATTAACTTCTCCAAGTGATCTGGGTGGCCACTTATGCATGCCCTGGGCTATCTTGAACAGGAATTATGGCCTTGGTGGGTCTTCTTTTGCCTCAGTGTTAAGAAAAGGAGGATTTCTTCTATACCTCTTGCCATTATTCGGTTAATTTGGCAATAGTGGATTAAGAGAGCTTTCCTCAGAGAGGAGACACTCATTTCTGTAGTTACTGAAACTGGGTTGAAAGTGTTATCTTATGATGTGCTGGAAAGTTATGTCTGAATGTAAATGTCTTAATCAACATTATAAATGATTTATCTTGTAACTGAGTTTTTTTGGTTCTGAGCTCTTTTTGGATATGGGTTTGCACCCACTGGCTGCAGTATAGTAATTTCACCTATCAAAATAAAAATAAAAAATAAAAAATAAATCTAAAAGTTCACTTGAAATTAACAAAGCAACGGTTAAGGGTTTTTGATCCAAGAGTGGCGGAACAAAGAAGAAGAGACATTGCTGGAGATTGTACTAGCCCAAAAGGTAACAGTTCCACATATCTGGCATACTATAGCAAAAAAAAAAAAAAGGATATTATTCTACAATAGGTCAACCATAAAAGGTCCAATAAAGTGCTGGAGTAATTTAATATATAAGCAGATCCCAGGCACTGGGGTTGGTGGAGGTAATCATGTCCTCTTCTTAGCATTCGTTTGCTTCCATGTTTATACCATGCCAGGTACAATTTGGTTGCATAAGATGCAATTATATCACAAATTGGTTGGTGAAGGATTAAGACCAACTTCTGTCGGAGTCTAAATGTGCTGTCAATGAATAAGATTGGATCTATATGACTTCACTGTGCAAGATTGAAGATTGGCCTGTTTGGCTGAGGCTGTCTTTTTTCAGGCTCTAAATCCTTGGTCAGGTCTCAAAGACCTTGAAGACACTAATTTCTGTATGTGTATGAGGAACGTGCACTAGAAAAAAGAAATTGTGACGAACTAGGTAAGAAAAGTTCATGAGGCATATAATTGAATAAGGAAGACAGTGAATCTTGTGCATAATATGCCAGGTATTTCATCTTACAGTGATCTTTACTCCTTTCCCATAGACTGCAGAGTTAGATCATCGAAGCTGCATAAAGTTACTTTAAAGCATGGCCAAAATCAGAATCTTACCTGAGACTTAGATGGTGCTGGCTGAACCACCTTTTTGGATCCCTTAACAGCTCCAAGATGACTAGTCAGATCAGCCAGAATGCTATCGAGCAACCATGATACAAACGAACCAAGTGCTTCAGGGGTTTTCTGGCTGAGCCAATCAACTGATGTCCTATAGACATCTTCTGAGATATGAGCCAGAGGGATCTGATAAAAAGTGAACTTATGATATGTCAAAGTCCTCAAAATATCAAACACATGAAACAACAAAAGCACGTATTTCCATCTCCATGCAATCAAACAGAAAATACATTACAGAAAAAATCATCTAGAAATCAGGCACGTTTGCAAAAATAATATGCTCTTTAAACTTGCAGACAGGACATGCAACTAATGCAATATCATTCCAAGAATAACAAGGACAGATTTCCGGGAGAAAGCATCTCAAAGTAACGATTCCAGTAGCAAACATTCAAGAGTCAACATAGAGGGGCCACTTTGAGAAAATACTTCAATCGACATCTAAGTCACCAGGGAAATTTAAAAATCATTCTTTTAGGAACCATTGGCTCAGGAGGGGTCCAAATTCAAACCATCAGTGGACACATTATGGACAAGGAGATCTTCCAAAGGATCACGTCCTAATCTATCTCCTGAATAAAGTCTACCATCAGCAAGATTTAATACTCACATCAACCAATTTTGCCACAGGAGACTCCTTGAATATCTTCAGCCAAGGGAATTGTGCAGAGCCCACTGAGGCAAATGCACGACCAAAGTAATCGGCAAACCGCATCAGTTGTATATTCTGCTGCGATTCATACGATGCCTGCGCACAGACAAACGGCAGCACAAAAATCAAAGATCAAATCTCCATTACACAGATTCATAATCTTAACAGCAGATCAGAGATAAACAAAGCAAACCCAATCGTAGTTTTAACAGGAGATCACCGACCGTAATGTCAGCGAGGAATACACTGAGATTTCCCGCGTCGATCTTCGCAGCCGCCTCAGCCACCGTGACCTTCGGCTTCTTGGGTTTCTTCGGCCTCACCTTCCTCGCCTCGACGCCGCCGTTCTCGACCGCGCCGGCGCCCTCCGCGTCGCTATCGTCCTCATCATCGGAGAGCCGCTTCGATCCGCCGGCGCCGGCACCTGCGGCGGCGGCGGCAGCGGCCGCCTGGGCCTCGAGGACCCGCCGGCGCCGCTCCTCGGCATGCAGCTCGATCGATCGGAAGACGTCGGCGTCGCCGTTGGGACGGGCGTCGTGGCCGCCGGACCTGTCGGACTGGGGCTTCGCGGGCTTCCGGTGGCGCTTGGGGTAGGAGACGGTCTGCCAACCGTGACTCTCGTCCTTCTCCTTGTGGATCGATCCCGAGCTCCGATTGGCGACCTGGGCCCCCTCCTCCTCCTCCTCTCTCAGAATCTGTTGTATGAGGGCTGAATTCTCGTCCATTGCCGCCGCCGGTCTCCTCCGCTCGCTCCGACGAGAAATCGAAAGGCCCCTTTTCTCCTCACAGTGGGAAAAGTACGGTGGGCGTCAAGGTCAAAACTTTCAGCAGCCGATGCGGAGAGAGCGATCGCAGAGAGAGCTAGAGAACTAAAGAGAGGACGACGAAGGAAGGGACTCACTCTCTCTCTCTCTCCTTGCGTTCTCTCTCCTCTATATATAGTTTGGAGGACACGTGGAGTGGTGATGGCATGTGAGTTGACGGTTTTGGCCCTCTCCGTTGGAGGGAATCACGAGCCGATGCCATCATCATCAGTGGAATTCCGGATTCGGATTTGGATTGGGTATTCGGATTCGGGATTAACGACTTATTTTGGAATCGAAATTGTCTTTCAAATATTACTTTTTTTTTCGTCGGATTCATAAATTATTTGATAGATCGTTTTATTAAGGAAAGAGAAAAGAAACGCCTCTTCATCTCACTTTTTGCCTCTTTCCGAAACTGACCCTATATAAAATTATACGAAAAAAGGTCAATAAATAAGTTGGAAATTCCAAAAAAAAAAAAAAGCTTCATTTACTCGCCAAAGAACTGTACGTTTCTATTTGTTTAGAATTTTATTAAAATTGAGGGATGTGTAAATGGTGAAATATATGTTTTCCAGATATGTTGTGTAAGGAGGTATCATAGTACAATTTGAATATACTAAATAAAAGGAGAAGAAAGGGCACAGAGTAAAAAAAAAAAAAAAAGAAGGGAAGAGCAAGTAAGTGGAAACTTTATTTAGATCTCGTTTGTTTTGTAAAAAGAGAATGATTCCATTAACATTTTCTCAAAATAAACCCAGCCTAATGAGATATTCGCATGTCTAAATATTGGCTCCACCCGGGGAATTACTGGTTCAAAGGGATGGGTAAAAAGGTAATTTCATATCACGAAATTGTCCTCTTTTTAAGATCCATCCAAATTTCGGTGATTCTAAAGATGTCCCTCCTTTGATCGACAAAGAGAGAAAACTCCCGAGCTGTCCCATTAAAGAAGCCTTTTACCAATTCGGGTAGATCGGGATAAGGATATGTAGAGAGGGAGAGAGGGAGAGAGACAGAGAGGGGTAGATCTAAAAGCCCCCCCCATCCCCCCCACGACTTGAACCCTACCGGACCCCCTTTCCCTTCCGTTATGTGAATTTCATGTCAAAAAAATATAAGTCGATGGAACCTAAGCTTGCGGTGTATAAAGATCGTGCCACATGATCGATCGCTCATGTGTAGAGACCCATATTGAAAAGGAAAAGGATTAATGACACGAAAAATTTAACGAGAATTAATATGAAGTAAATTTATTACTGATGTATTGATTTAGGGTTTTTTTATAGAAAAAAAATCAATCTACTAGAAATTTATTATGGTTTTTGTAGTATCAATCTAAAAGGAAATTACTGATTTAGAGTTTTTTTTTTTTTTTTGTAGTATTAAGCCAAAACAAAATGCGAGGAATCCTATATGGTATGGCCAAGATGGAAGCTTAAAAAAGAGGTGAGTATGGTCATTTGAGGCATCGATTGAAAATAAGAAAAAAGGTAAAGAAAAGAAATTATAAAAATTTAAAATATTTCAGGAAATTGTCACAAAAAACACCATACCATGCCAATTATAACAAATTTATCTTGAATTTTTTTGCACCACTAAAAACTCAAAATCATGTTACTTGTGATAGATTTACCATGAACTTTCATTTGTGACATAAAAAACTCTGCACTTGTACTTGCGTCACATATTTATCCTCAAACTCTTTGGTCAAATGGCATTTTTGTCTTTTTCCTTTTCTGCTCTTTTTTTCCTTTCTTCTCTCTTCCCTCCACTAGGAAGCCAATGAGGGCCACCTTCACCGATGTTGGAGTTGGAAAAAAAAAAAAAAAGGGCCACCCTTTGACGCTAGGATTTTTTTTTGTATGTCATACAAAAAAAAATTTAAGATAAATTTATTACAAGTAGCATAATTTTGAGATTTTTTGTGATATTTTCCTAATATTTGATTGTTATGATTGAATTAGTGCAGTTGGGTTTAAATTTTATTTTATTTTTTAAAATTTTTCATGGAGAGGTTACAGTGATCTCCCCGTGGACCTCACCCTCCTCCTCTTGACTTGGTGCTTAATCGTTTTACTCTACTCTACGCTACTAGTTGTTCAACGAAAGTCAAAAGTCAAAAAGTCAAAATAGGGATGCTCTCCATCCCATCCCGTGGCCCTGTCAATTGAATTTCTCGAATCCACACGTTTGAATATAGCGAAACTGGCGCTAGGGCTTTTTACCCAAATCTCGATCGTCCAGTCCACCTACCTACCTACTTACTTACGGTAAGAGTATCGCATCGCCACCAGGAAAGTTTCTGCAAAAATTCATCATGGCCACAGGGGCTGAGATCGGGGTCCATTATAGCTATAGCTGTTGCCATATTTATTGCTCAAGTACGTACGAAGAGCCAGCCTCCCGTGGGGACTCTCACCAAAATGATCGGCTAAGTGCACTAATTAAACCCGTAGACCTGGGGCCCCGGGAGGAACTTTTACCACTTTTTTGACCTTCCATTGTGCCCTTTTTCGTGAAGGGTTGTCCGACCTTTTTTTTTGTGTAAATCTAAATAAAATGAACAATCATGAGATAGATTTTTCTTTTTCTTTTTTTAAGAATTAACATTATAAAAAAAATCTTAAATTAATACATATATGATAATTATACTCTGAATTAATTTTTCGACCACTAAAACCCCCAAATCGATACGTTTATGTCCATTGTTGAGTTAGATAATACGTGATGATTAACGGGTATATTAGTTTATGATTTTACCTTCTATTCATCACGAGTGAATGTGATTTTTTTTTGTATTAATCCAATTTAATGAAAATCGGCAAAAGGTAAATTTATCATAAATAGGTTTTTTTTGGTAAAAAAATAACTCGTGGCAAAATTATCATAAATGTACTAATTTAAGATTTTTAATTGTCAAGAAATTAGTAAAAATATCACAACTGTACGGTTTCTTCTTCTTCTTTTTCATAGTATTAATCATTGTGTTTTTAAAAGAGAGTAAGGATATCGCAAATAACAAACTCTATGAGCTTATAATGAGTATCTTCAATTTCTTATTTTGTTCTATCGAGCACCTCAATATGCTCAATTTGAGGCTTTGCTAAAATTATGGATAGAAGACCAACACATGCACTAATGCCATAAGATAGCCATCAATTGTCCACATTAGTGTTCGACGTATCCTCTTGAGATGATGCTACTATAGCAGAGGCATATTGAATGCCCGAAATGCTTATGAATTCATTATCCTATGACTACGCCAATTGACCTAGAGATGGTATCTTGGGAAATTGTACAAGAAGTGAAGCACCCATCAATCATAATTAGATGGCTAATTAGATGGCTAAACAGATAGAGCCACGAGCTTAGGTCCATGTAGCATCTACCCTTATGATTACTTGTTATCGACTTCCTTAGACTGCGGGGATTGGCTTAGATAGATGATCGGATGACGGTGGTTGAGAACACCGATGCCACAAATGAATAATGGGTATTTCACATTTACTGCTCATGCAAGCGGTCGCTAGAAAGACTTCGTAGTCGAAAGTTACCATCGCTGAATCGATCAGTTTAGCCAAGATTCAAATAAACAAAGCATACCATTTTATTTTATTTTTTGTAAATATAAGGTATAAAACTAAGAAAAATTAACATCTAAAGTTTACAATCCTAACTTTATCATTGAGCAAAACATGAGATAATTCTCTAGGAGGTTGTAAGTATAATATAATATTAAAACGTTTTGCTATGACAACATTGGCAAATATATTAGCAGGTCGATTGCCTTTCCGAAAAATATGATCAATTTTGAACTCAAAATGAGAGCAAAATGAGAGGTCAATAGTCTTATGATATCCTTAAGTAATGTTGGTCCAGTGTTATCCATTACTCTCTTTTTTTGTTAACAAGTTTGGTAATAATTTTGAAGTCCATCTCAATAATGAGTTTATAGAAACTTTGTCGTTTTGTGATTGTGAGTCCCAATCATATCATGCATAGTTTTGCTTGTAAAGATGAACATATTCCAAAAATGACATAAAACCGCTGAGCCAATCACCCTCTTCATTTTGGAATAATTCTCCAGCTCTTGCAAGTCTAGGTTACATTTAGACGCGCCACCCATACCCAGTTTGATAGAATTAGCATCTTAAAAAAGTCCTCTAGAATTGCACGAGTGAATTGAAAGGATGATCAATCGAGTCGATTTCCTTATCTTTTATTTTTCTAGCTGTTACATCACGGCAACTCGATGCAGGTTGACGACTCGTGATCTCAAGATTTGTCAATGTGAATCGAATCGAGGTTGTCCGGTTTCGGGAAAATGATGGCTACCGATTTGTCGCGAGGGATGAAGTCAAAAGGGCATCTCGCTTTCGCTTCCGACTCCCTCAGTGCGTCACGCGATGCTATCCAACGGACTATCTTCGACAAATACCCTCTCTGCATGCTTCACATTTTGCAATCGCATACCATTTCTCAAACGCACCAATTTGGTCTTCGGTTCGACTAGACCACCCTTTCTGAATCCATGATCCAGACAAGAGTGACTATGAATTCCACTTGGCTCTTGATCTGCAATTATACATCCTAGTCATTTGGTAACATGAGGTCTAATTAGCTTGCTGCAAAATTTCGATGAAGAGAGGTGCTGCGAATCGGAATCTACAGGTGTGCAGTTGCTCGGCTTTTAAGCACCAATTTATAAGGTCATCTGTCTAATAAATGCTTGATTTTACAAGGGTTTCTGTTACACTAAATTCAAGAGGAAGAAGCAGAGAAATTCAAATGGTAATAACCGCGACTACTTAACGGATGGAAGATTGTTGTGCCATGCGGACGGTGTATGCTTAGATTTGAGCAAGACATGAGCAGAATATTACACTTTGGAACGAGTAACAGCGTTCCAACAAACTAAGCCTTATTCCAAACCATGTCTGCGCATTATACTATTTCAAGGGTTTGTTTTTTTCCCCCCTGAAATAAGCTAAACTTAATCAGTCTATGCGAGTTTTCAATGTGTACACATCCAGTAGATCAAAAGGGAAGGGAAAAAACAATGATCAGTCACAGCACGGTTGTGAGAAGTGCGAATTTGAAATTGATAATGTGAAATGTGATTGTTCCTCTGTCGAGGTATGTAGATTGCAGATAACTACAGCATGAAGCGCAGTTGGGAGACAGATGCAATTGATATCATTTAGAGCAGGAATATACCAAGCCCGGTCCATCACCTTCCCTCTTTATCCTCCCTTCGCCATGAAAGTTTGTCAACAAGAACCTTTCATTGACGTTCTCATGGGAAGAGGCACTCACGGCATGAAACCGGCGGCATTGTACCGTCTGTCTCTCCATATTTCCCAACCAACAAAACAAATGAAGATTATGTCCTATAGAAAGACCATTGAGGTGTATCTTGAGGTTTCCTTCCTATTTAAAATTTCTGTGCTCGAACCATTTAGGATTCAGAATTGCCTCTTCGAAGAGGATGTGTAATACTTGATCAAGCACTAATTTAGCTCTGTGCACCGAGTAACTTGCAGTGTATCCGCTCAACTTATCTCAATTACTCTCCCCTACATTTACCTTCCAACTGATGTCCTTGGTGGGAAAAAGGGAAGGGTTCTTTGCAAATACTACAGAGGACATCAACATCAACAGCATGAATTTCTTACACAGAATTTCCCCAGGCATCAAACTCGATCGACAAGCAAAGATGTTCGAAAGCTCGAGATTACATCAAAATGAACTGTAACCACATTTGCAATGACAAGATCAATGACCTGCAACTTCTATGATCCAGGAAAATGGATATAAAAATGGAGAATGCACTTAGATAGAGGAATGTACAATAATATGAACTAGTTGAATGACAGTAGATTCTATCTACAGAAGGGCTATGAACTCATTTCCTAGATTATAAGCACTCAAGAAACCGCCTATGCATCAATAAAAAATCCTCCCAATTCTAGTAACATTAACTATAAGCGGAACCTGCACTTGTCTGCGTGAGCATCACGCCGAGATCGTAGCTACAGATGTTAAGACGTACTCACTTCTTGGCAAGCACTTCCTCGATAATCAACCTCAACCGTTGACCGAAAACATCCAACTCTGCCGACCTTTGATCTAGCAAACGCCTTGGCCGATCCTTGAATGCGGGAAAGCTAGAGTCGAGGCTATCCGAAAGGCAGCTACATCTGCAGTAGCAATGCAGAGGCGGCTCTTGCGAAAAACCCAACTTGACCTCTTCCAAAGACCGATCAAACACATCCAGAGCAGCTCTCTTCACCAATTCGCCAATCCCACCACCACCTAAGCCGGTAGTCTCATTCAAGATCACGACCCCATCCTCTCGCCTGCCGAAACCGCAATCCACGTTCATGTCTTTCATCTTCAGGCCTCCTTGACAATCGCCACGCACCACATCAGCATCATTTGCATTGCCATGAACATCGCCGGCCACATAATCCTCCTCCCCTTCCTCCTCCTCTCCCTCGTAATCATCATCCTCCTCCGGGCAACCGCTTACTCCCCTACCGTTCGCGTCCGGGCCTTTCGATCCCAAATGCAACTCCGCGGCGAAACTGACCCTAACGCCAACCAAGCCAACCCCATCATCGGGCACGACATCACCAGTACAGCTAGCGAAATCTCTACTCACATCGTTACCCTCATTGCAATTACCGGCGCCGAAGGGCGAGACGGAGGCGTACTTGGGGCTCCAGAGCTTCTCGGAGAGGTGGAAGAGGGCGCGGTCGTGGGGGGAGAGGCGGGAGGGATCGAGGGCGCCGCGGTCGAGCCGGGAGGAGATGGCGCGGAACTTCTTGCGGAGGCCGCGGAGCTTCTCGTAGAGCTGGGAATTGGAGTAGGGCTGGGTGGCGGAGGAGGGGGAGGAGGAGGAGAAGCGGCGGTAGAAGATGCGGAGGTCGCGGGGAAAGGAAAGGCGCTGGGAGGAGGCGCAGTCTAGGAGGCACTGGAGGAAGCGGATCTCGTCAGACTCGGACCAGATCCGGTGGAACTTGGAGGGCGGAGAGGAGGCGGAGGCGGCGGCGGCGGCGGGGGTCGTGGCGGAGGTGGAGGTGGTGGTGGTGGTGGTGGTGAGGGAGGGAGTGGTGGTTAGGGTTTTTGCGTTTGATGGGAAGTTTTGACGGTGGTTCGAGGGGTGGGGGTGGCGGTGGTGGTGGTGGTGGAGGGGAGTCCATTCTACTCCGGCTACGGCTACGGATGACCCGCTGTCGCGGCACAGGAGACGGGCTGGCTTGGCTGGTTTCGTTCGTGGATCGTCGACTTGGTTGTGGTCTACTCTGCTAAGAATAATTATTATTTTTTTTTCTGGTTTTGTTAAAATTATTATTTACGGATTCTTTTTCTTCCACCCCCTAAAATTATATTAGGCAGAGAGTACAGAGTTACAACGCAACTCCCATCTATCTATCACATGAGTGAACCAAAAGCAGGGGGAAAAAAAAGTGGCATGATAGATGTGATCTTGAGGTAAGTGACCAATGTCAATGCCGTGCACACTAGGACTAATGTCCTTAGTAACTCTCGTTCGACTTATTTTCTTATGATAAGAGTTACATTAAGATTATAGTCAAGAAATTAATAATTTCATTTGTATTAGTTCTGAAAGGTGATCGATTGAAGCCCAAACAGATTTCATCAGATGTAAATGGAATTAGAGCATCGTACCATTTTATTAAAGCTTTTAATTACACATTCATTTAATTTTTCTATATTAGGTTAAAAAAAGTGGCGATAAAAAAAATAAGAGTATAGTAAGTGATGTAATACATATAATATTGATGTGAGTGACCAACAAATCTACGTGGTGCCGTGCATTCGAACTAATTGTCACATTAAATTTTAAAGACTCCTTATGTCAGGATTGTTACATTGTACATCATACCAGATTATAGTCAAGAAATGGATGGTTGCACCAGTTGTGTGTTTAGCACTAGGTGGCAACTAATCAGTACCCAACAGAACCGATAGTGAGGTGCGGTTAAAATTTGGAGGTTCCCGTCACGTTACTAAAGGTGTTTGATTACACGGATCCAATTACTTTCCGCTAAAAATTTGCTCCCAATCATGGGCATGAAGCGAACACGCACGACAGATATACTCACATTGATAGATTCTAGACCCGTCAGTCCCAGTCGTATATGCTATAAGACAAGACATGGACAATCGTTGGGCAAATTCAACAAACGGGATGTTTGCTTTCCATCTAATTCATAGACTATTCTATATCACGAAGTGACCCTTTTCTTTTTTTCACCTCTTCACGACCCTTCATAATTTCCATCAGGCAGAAAACCAATATGACAGTAAAACTGTTGGCTTTCATGTTCCGGGCATGCGATTTTAATTTACAAAGAAACCAGCTACCCACACCGACAAAAAAACGAATGTTCGATTTTTATGCCGCTCTTCGAGAATAACTTTAAAGCACCTGTTTCAGGGCATCTCCGTCCCAACGAAGGTTGAAGACAGATCCGTCCAGCGAGTAACGCGTCAAAAATCGGGTCATGAACTGGGCACATATTCCTCAACAATCATCGCATAGACATCTTCGGTCGTATAGGGGGCTATGACCTGACAGAGAGATTGGGGAAAAAATGGTGCTGCTCTGTTCCTAGTCCATGAACCACGGGATGGATGTGGACCGCCTCAGGATCTAAGAAAAATTTTGCGCCGACCACCTACTCTGAAACCAGAGCTGTTGATTGCAGGAGAGCTAGGCGATTTTTAGTAAGAGTAATCTTCTCCTTTGCTTCCTCCGCCTTTTCTCTCACGCCGCGCACCACATCCTCCGGTGCCTTTTCTACAAACTGCACGCTCAGAAAACAAGAGCCGAATGTCATCGACATGCACCAAAATGCTGAAAACGAGACTAAAGAAAGTAACATGTCCTCCAAGTGAACTTAGCAAGCTCCTCCTCAGGTGAGATAAATAACGTAAGGAGGTGTTTCCAAAATAACAAGGTGTCAAATCTGCATCCATGGTTCTTCAGTCTGATGTAGGCGTACACTCAATTCAAAAAGTCCATCTACATGTGCAAGTGTATGATATGCCAACAAATGAAGGTGGGATCAGACACATACTTTAGGGGAATTGAGACGAGAAACAAGCCCATCATACTCCGTCTGCATTTTAGATAGGCGCTTAGAAAGGCGTTCAAGTTCAGCAGAGATATCAACCATATCTGCAAGGGGGAGATAAGCCTCCAGTCCTTCACCGGCAACTAAATGAACAGATTGGTTTGCATCTCCTGAATTTATAGGTGTTGCATTAACCACAATATTTTACAATTCGTGAAGGCACCATGAAGAGGAACACATAAACAACAAACAAAACTGACTGCAATCTGCAGAACAGGGGGGAAAAAACCAATGTACAGTACATACCTGGCAGAGATTCAGTAAAATGGACATGATCCAAATCTAGGCGGGACAATAAAGCTAAAACCTCCTTCTCTTTCTGCATTAAGAAATGATGTACAAGGTCAATCAACACTTTGCAAAACTCTGTGAAGTAATGTCCCCTTCAATGCTATTAGAAAACTCTTTCAAGTAAAAGTTAAAAAGTACTCAAAGAATGAGTCAAATGCTTCTAAATTAGAACTTATCAGGAGATAAGGGATAAATCAGCTAGGAAAAATGTGATATTAGAGGAGCAAGCCTGATATACAACATTTCAACTACAAGACTAGTTAAATACAGTTAATACTTGCATCCCAGAATTTTTACTACAGTTAATGCAATGCAAAATACGGATTCTTGCTTTTCCCCATGAAATATATATGTTGTATTTTATTATGATGATTCATTATCAGGGGACTTGCATAACTGCTTTTTATCATATCTACTGCAATAAAAAAACTTGTTTAAACTCCCAAAGACAAATTTGACCAAAAAAATAATAAATTCCAAAGACAATTCCATGGTAGGATTAACAGGCAAACTAAGGCAATGTAGTAATACACCAAGGAAGTTTTAACATTCTCAAATCATCAAAAAATTTTAGCAATTTTAATTGTCCTCTTCGGCATTTGTCAGTGAGGGCAGACTATGTGATAGAGAACAGAACATCTTACAGATACGTAATCAATAACGTCAGAGCTAGCCACAATGGATGCAGAAATACGCTTTGCGGGCTCAACAGAGTACTCAGCTCGAGCATTTCTGATAGCTCTTGTCTGAAATAACAAACAAGAAGATAATTTGATTAGATATCTCATTTATGATATACTTTCTATTGGAGATGAGATAATAAAAGTTTCCTGCAAGTTAAGATTGTTTCCTGATAAGAAGAATGGGAACCAATCCATTTAACTTACCAGAGCTTGTAAGTTTTCATATTTTTTGATTGACTGAATTTGCCTTGGAAGTGAAGTTCTGGCCAAGGAGATACCATAAGGGCTTCTTTCCTATTTGGCAGAGCCTACATTTAAATCAAAAGAATGAATCAGAAAAAGCTTAGATTATAGTTGTCCAGGTGAGATAATATAAGTAGTGCTCTACAAAGTATATTAAACCATTCGACTGTATGATAAACCATTCCATGCTATCCATAGTTTTCAAACTACCTCCATGCTATTGTTATGCAAAAAACCATCAATAAACATAAACTAAGGTATGAATGAAGCTACAAATTTACCATAACTTATAGAAATTTGCAAAGGAAAAAAAGAAAGTAAAGGGATAGTGAGGCTTGGATATACTGATCAAGCTGAGTAGCAAAAATGCCAATGCTAAATTACAACATGCTCTAAAGACAATCACAGTTTTGTATGATGAAAAACAAATCAGAATGTTGTGCATTAGAACATCAAAGTAGATAAAGACTCAAAAAAACAGAATAAACAAAAGGATTCCTTCTCTCTATACCAACTTTCAAAACCCTGAGCAGGGCTTTGAGAGAAAGCTTCAAGGCCACGGAAAAGGAAGAAAGTTAGGATGTGCAAGAGAATTACAAGCCAACAGAGGAGAAAAAAATTTGACAGACTGATAATTTCAAAGGCTCATAATCATTTGATGTCTCTTAGTGACATATAAAATTTCAAAACTAATTGCAACTCATCAACTAGAACAAAGAACAGCCATCACAGGTTTAGAATGTCCTTTCACCTGCCATAGTTCTTCAGTCACAAAGGGCATGAATGGATGCAGCAATTTCAATATATTCTCGAAAACATACAATAAAACAGCCTGCGCAACTGAAGCTATTGAGTTACTCCCCTTGTGGAAAAGCCGAGCTTTACTTGTTTCAATGTACCTAAAATCATGACCGTGAGAAAATTACAATCAGGCAGGAAAGAGGATAAAAGTTCATGCAAAGAAGCCATAGTCATTTATCCAAAGCTAGTTCTTACAAAGAAAGCATACCGATCTCAAATATGTTTTCCCTTAAAAAAACAGTTTCTCTATAATATTCAAGGCAGAACTACATGTCCATTAAACAAAAACGTACAGGTAGATGAGTTGATTGCCTATTAGACTATATCTATATCAACCACTTATAACTTAGCCATATTTAATTGTCAGAAGATTTGATAAAAGTCCTGTTAGCAGATTTTTGAAGAATGTGTTACCATGCCCTGACGATCTCTCTCCTCTCCCACTAAAATATCATTTCCAATAAGTCCTTGAGGGGTTGCAGCAACAGACACATGATTATAAGTCTCCCTTTGTGTAAAATAGTTCTTTCCTAGTAGACTACTTATTCAATGTTATCAGATTGCTATAATCTCTTTGCAAACTGAGATTCAGGTAAATTCTCCTGGTTTTGAGAACATGCGTTTGGTTGCATCCAATCAACCCGACCTCTAGCTCGATCAATTTTAACATGTCATCATAAGCTCATGAACATGACTACTAAAAAAACCTACTAGAGAAATTTATTATCCCGATAGTTCATAATGGTTCGCTCCAAATGAATAATTGGAAGAACCACAATTTAAATCTACAAACCAAGACTTTTTTTTTAATTTTAAGTAGGTAATAGAAAATCCACCATAGGGCACCAAGGGGGTGCAAACACATAACCAACGAGCTCATTTACGAGAAAAAGCATATGCGATGCCAATGAATGCATTCCACAAGTCTCCATAATACCAAAAGTGTAAGAACTACGATGTTAGCCACTAGCATGCCTCATTCTTGCTCCTGTTCCCATTGCATGATGAATAAAGCAAGCAACTCTGACGACTACGATGCTGATAGCAGAATATCAAAAGAAATTGCCAACGCATCATGAAATTTATGGCTAGATCTATTCCAGTCAAACACATGGACTGGCAATGTACTTCAAGAGGTGGAAAGAATGAGAATTTATGTGCTGCCCAAGATTCTAGGCCATACTACTAGAGCAGATTCAAGGGTTCCATCAAAATAAGACGAGATACGGACCTACTTGATTTCGATGGTAATATCTTTGTTAATAATAATCCATTCGTTTATTGTTCAACAGAAACAAGCAACTCCCAAGACCATCAGAATGGGAAAGCAGCAAAAGTTTGATGACAAAATCTCAAATACCTCCGCAATGATTTTTTGGGAGTACTATATTTGGTTTTGGTGATTGTGCTTACTATGCAAGATAAACAAACAACTCCAAGACCCAAAAAGGAAAGAAAGAGGGAAGAAACAAAAGGTTGATGGGATTCTGCACCAATGAGTTTGACATATTGACCTCGAAGACCAATCCTCCAAATGAAACTTGTTCATGCTTATATGCTACAGAGAGATAATGAAACTTTCACATTGACTAGGCCTGTATATTCATTGCCTGTGGATTCGACAAGACAGATTGTTCTATTGAAGAGTAGCTTCTACATAATCCCAGCTATATGTAATTGAAATTGAGCAAGTTAACTCATTCATAATGCATGACATACCAGTCAGCAAAATCCCCCCAAAAGAAATCATATGTTTCTCTTCCAACGTCTCCAAAGAAGAACTTGTCATAGCTTGTGGTGACCGCATCAATAAGCAAATGCAGTTTAGAGACCTGAAAAGTTGAAGGTGTCAGACTCCATTTGGAGTAAGCAACATGAACCAGTGCAAAATACATAATAAATAATAAATAATAATAATATTCTTAAGTTGCTCACCACCCAACATTCTGGTAAAGGTAGCCTGAGCAAAGTATCCTCTTGGTCAAACTGGAAAATGGGAACAAGAGCAGACACGTTTTAGGTGACATGATAGGTCAGGGTCACCCTTCTTATATATATAAAATAGCAAAAGCAAATGAGCTTTGATTTCAGTATTCAACAATATCTACATATTCCATGTGAGTCCATATCTTAACTTGAGTTGAACTAGTGCTGAAAGTTTCCTTTCAAATAAGAATTAGAGACCTTCTCTAATTTAAGACTTTCAGCTTCCTTCTGGCTCTCTCACACAAAAAATATGTTGCGTGGGTTAATGTAGGCATTTTATCCTAAGTCAAAGGAACCAACTCTAAATTTAGTTTCTATCACTGTCCTCTTCCAATGCTTAAATTCAAAAGTATCAGCAAAGTCCAGTGCACATTCAGTCATCAAAGAAAAGTGGATATTAGATGAATTCCAAGACTTTAAACTAATATTTTCCAAGATGCACCCCACTGCAATAGATGCGGCCAAACTCCAAATACTCATTGCTGCATGAATAAAGCAAATGAAATGAAGAACCATAAAAAGCTACACCAATGGATGGGAATTACATCAAACCCAGGAATGAGGATGAAGAAAATAATCATAAACTGTCTCAAGATAATTCAAGACTAGTGCATGATGGTATACAAACCAATGAAATTCACTAACCTTATTAGCTGATATTGCTTCCCAAGCAGATATATCACTTTGATCGGGCAAATTCTGCAGTACGAATTTGCCAGCATTCCATAGTTTATTGGTAAAGGCCTTGTTAGCAGTCATCCTCTCAGTTGATAAATTAAGATCCTACAAGAAAAGCAAGTAATATTAGCAGACAGAGTCACATCTAGTACATGTAGGTGTTATGCACATGCAAAAGCAGTAGATCATTGGACATTTCATTATCTCAAAATTATCATATTCAACCTCGAACAGATTGATCAATCTCCCAAAATAATACGCACCTGACCAGCAGTTCCTAAAGCAAGTGTAAATCGTAAGGCATCTGTGCCAAACTCGCCAATAGTATCAATTGGATCTATCACATTTCCCAATGTTTTTGACATTTTTCGCCCCTTTAAAAAGAAACAGGTAAGAGTGGCTAAACAAAATTACAAGCAAAAGAATGGTACAAAATATTCAGTGTGCAGCTTCATAAGAATTACTGTGCCAATTACTACGGCGCCATAGCCAAATCTGAATTCATCAATTAAGGTGTCATACTCACTTGTGAGTCACGGATAAGACCATGCAGATAAACATATGAAAACGGAACTGTCCCTGTAAATTCAATTCCCATCATGACCATCCTTGCCACCCAGAAGAACAATATATCATGCCTGAAAAGATGGAAAATACACTTTCAGGCAGTAGAATAAGAGGATGGAAGTCTATGTGGAGTAATATACTCTGGAATGCAAGTTGACTTATTAGCGGGAAACACCTTGCAGGTCAAACCAAAAAGCCATTGGAGAGATTTACTACAATCACTTGAATGAGCCATTGGATTCAAAGCAGCAGAAAGAACAAGCCCACAGAAATTAACTTGGAACAAGTAATGCATATTCTCTTTAATGCAATTGTGTGCTGGTTAAGGGAGTTATTAAAATTGTCTGTTTCTATCACATTGCATAAAGTCAAGCAAGCTTTCAGCCAGGAACCAGTAACCAGTAACCAAATCTCCAGTTAGAGATCTTGGATATAGAGTTACTAATGGAGAAGCAAACGAGATGTACTCACCCTGTTTCTAGCATTGTTGTTGGATAAAAGCGATTAAAGTCTTCAGCCGATACATCTGGCCATCCAAGAGTACTGAAAGGCCATAAGGCACTGTAGAGCCCACAGAGATATATACTTAGTAAAGCAGATGCATCCAGTTCTACAAGTTTCTTATAAAGTGTTTGTCATGAGAACATAATAAATAAAATGAATGCAGAAATACCGTAAGCTTTATTTACTTTAAACCCAATAAGGGGTAGGGAGGACGGGTCTTCCTATTGTCACATGCTAACATCATGACATAGGAGAATAAAGCATTACAATCATTCTTTTTTTATAGTTCTGAATAGCTACCACACTGAGAGACGCAAAAAGACAGCTCTGCTCTGTAATCAGATGAATATGCACATGCTTCTTGGTACCAAATATGCTTTTGATCATATTTGAATGTTCCTCTTCATTTTTACACATTTTAGACGTCACAACTCAAGATAATGAATAGTTCCACAATATTTGGTTTGATTATAACAAATTGTCCATATTAATTTTCATGCATATTCAGAGAATCTACTACTTTAGCTAAATAAATAGCAAAACTGAAAAGGTGAAGATTGTCATAGAAACATCTATACCATGTAACACTTCCACCAACAAGTAACCCCATGCATCATATGCTCAAGTATTCATTATTCTTGCAGATAGATGACATCAAGAGAGTTTCTTAATACAAGTTAGCATAAAAACATAAATGCTGACTACAGTTAGCAAGTCCAGTTAACTTGCCAAGTGAACTGACCTAGGGAAGAAATATTTCCCTACATACGTGACCTCATGAATAAGCTTAGAAATACCTCAAAGAACATATGTGAATACAAAATATGTCACCTAGGCAGGCATCCATGATACCCAAAAAAAAACAAAAAAACTAACCTTAGTTTTGAAGTGATGAAATACACAATTGTTTTAATGCTCACCAAGTATTTCATTCTTTTGCTAATAATCCTTCCAAGTACATATTAGAAGAACAATTTATTAAGGGATCTTATTCTATCACGATCTGAGATCAGATCCATCTCAGATCTGCAAAAGCCCTCCTTGTATAATTACAATGTCCCAATAAGCTTGCTACTTCTAAGAGGAAAAATCTTCACTATCTAATGAAACAGTCAACTGAAAAGCTTTCGATCAGCATAATAAACAGGAGAAACTCCAGCCCTAACAAAGAGGCAGACCTTGAAAACCAAGTATCAAGAACATCTGGATCTTGGTATATTTCTACATTCTTTCCATACTGCTCCTGAGCTTTCTGAAGAGCTTCATCAGCATTCCGGGCAACTATGTATACTTCTTCACTGTCCTTGCCAGCAATATACCAAACAGGTATGCGATGTCCCCACCATAATTGTCTACTTATGCACCAATCCTTAATATTTGATAGCCAGTGATTGTAAATCTGTAATGGAAAACTAACTGGCTCAAGTGAGAGAATGAAGTAAATATCGCTGTACTGAAAGAACAGTCAGTAGGATGACACTCTAAAAGGTCATTCCATAACAAATGACAAAATTTTTTACACTGATCATATATCACCATGCAGAAATCACTCTTTCCTAATCCAAAGGAGCACCAAACAGTACTAAAGTAGCAAGCAGTAATTAAAACTATTTTTGTCAGGTGGATGGAAGTGGAGGGAACCAAAATGAAATAACTTTTTTAAGGTGATACATTCCTTAAGAAGGAAATCTATTAAAATGATTTTAAATGAGAGAAATAATTCCAGCCCACTATTCCTCCCCACTTTATGGGAAGGTTTTAGGCAAGAGCCCTCCATGCCCACAGTTGGTTCCAATGGAAGGTAACAGAGGGAAACTGGTGTAATATTTTTATTTTTTTTCTTTCAAAAAGGAAAACGTGAATAAGAAAAACGAGACATCAGACCAATGCTAAATTCGTCTTCATCTACTTTGTAACCCTTCAACATACGTATGAAATGTTAAGGGAATTGCAATTTCTTCTCTGCTCTTTTCTCTTGATTTCCCATGTGACACAATGTTATCAAACAAAGTCTAAGAAGGGTAGCGCTCCCCTGCTAGAAATAAACCCTAGGAACACTCTAAGAAAGCACAATAATATTCCAAATTAATTATGACAGATAAAAAAGACTTCCTTCAGTTTAGCATACCTTCTCAAATCTCTCAGGCATGATTGTCAATTGCCCCTTTTCAACTGCTTGAAGTGCCTTCTCTGCTAAGGGTTCCATAGATACAAACCACTGCTTACTTACCAGTGGCTCTATAATCTGAATGGAGTTACAATGGGGAAACAGATAAGAACACCAATAGAAAATGAACCATGCACAACATTAGTAGCAGAAAAAGAGCAAGAAAATATTTTCGGACTCACTTCTCCACCACGTTGTGATCTGGGTACCCGTGAGGTATGTGGTTCCTTTTTAACAGCCAAACCAGTTTCTTCGAGGTCTGACCAAAGCTTCTTCCTGGCTTCAAAACGATCAAGGCCACTGGAGATTGTAGTCACACAATAAGTAAGACAGTTTTCTTTGTTGACGAAAAACTAATCTCACGCAACTAGGTTTACCAAAATAGCCCAGCAACTTCATTTAGCGTCCCATCCTTGTTCATTACGTTGAGTATAGGCAGCCCTAGCTTTCTGGCAAGAAGGTAATCATTGTGATCATGCCCTGGGCTTATCTTCAAGACACCGGTACCAAAGTCCATATCAACATACTGCCCCATTAACAAAAATCAATAATCAGCATCAATGAAATATGCCTATAAAATATGATCAGCAACTAATAAATCTAATAGAGAAAAATGAGGGAAGAAATATCTTTGTCCTTCCAATGTAATGATCATCACATAGTGAACAGTGACAGCCAACTTCATGGAGTTGCGTGGATCGGCCAGAACTGAGAGCTAAGGTGAAAAGGACAAAAGTGAGCCTTAGGATGGCAAATCTGGGAGGTTGACTTAGCCAGAAATTCATAAAACTGGAAAGCAGGAATCCAACTCCATTTTGTCAGAATGCCAGCAAGAACTGGATAGGTGTCACAGAAAAAGGATTTCTTGAGAGACAGAATGAAGAGTAAGTAACCACCTGCCACTTTCAATGCTCTTGGACAGCAAGCTGTGGGTTGCAGCTCTTTTATATATTTGCATTTGAAGAGTTGTAGCAAGGACAGTAATTGACGAGCATAGGCATAATTAGAGTTTGACAAAAGCCAGAAATAGACAACCCATTGACACCTTGATCTATTCCATGGATTGTTTAGGAAGGGCAAAACCAATGGGCCTAAAGAAGGATATTTACAAAGGGAAAGGACAGTCTATAATTTCACTTTCTTGAGATACCAGCAATAATATATTGGACAAACATGCTCCTTTCAATGCTATGAACCCTACGGATACAATATTTCTTTTATGTGCTTATGATTGCTGAAATCCTGTTGTCTTCAACAAGCGGTTTATGAATCAATTACACCACCTGGCCTAGTTCACAGTCAAAATTTGATTTTTCCTCTATTAAAAGAAGAACTACTCAAAATTTTGGCCTAATTTCACTGGAGATTCAGGAAAACATAGTATGGGCTTTTACCTTATCTGAGATAATTGGAACATGACGGCCATATGTCATGGGTACAATTGCCTGCCTACCAATGTACTTAGCGTATCTATCATCCTGCAACAATGCAATCACTTTTAGCTTTAGTCATTGTTAAGACTACCCAAAGCAAACTGCCTGGGCTGACCCATATGATTTCAAGAATATTTCCTGTGAAGACTTAAGCAATCAATTAAGAACAATTAGAAGCTAGCTAAAATGACATTTTAAATTCAACCATTAATAAACTAATTCCTACTACATTCCATGTCACAAAGAACCCAAAGCATCTGACCTCTAGTCAATTCCATAATCCGGCTTTCCTATCAAAGCTAATATACCTTAGGATTGACTGCGACGGCAACATCACCAAACAAAGTTTCTGGACGAGTAGTAGCTACTGTCAAATAATCATCCCTACAAGAAGGGACTTATGTTATCATGGATGAACCAAGCAACGCTTGTCAGATAATTGCAAAAGAACCATCAACCTCAAAATCATACAAACATTCCAAATAAGAATGCCAATAAACCATGTTCATGATATGTTCATCAGCAAGACACCCAAAAAAGAGCTACAACACTCCCAATTTAGCCTATATGAGAATGAAACTTGTATGAACCTGTGATTGCTGCTAGGTTATATAGTTTTATTTCACTACAATGGGATAAAGAAAAAGCTGAAATGTTGAATCTCTAAGCTGTAGCAGATTCTTATGTTTTTGAATTGCAGTCAATTAAACCATCTTAAAGACTTGAACTGAAGGAGTACATCTCAAACCTTCCAAGCAATACTATCGTTCACATCAAGGAAAATTATAATCAATGCCAAAATTCATGCCTTGGCAGCCGGAGGCGGCAACCCTCACCTATCCTCTGGAAAGGGTCAATCTTAGCTGTGTAGGAGTGGTTCTGGTGCCCCCTTCTCTCTATCCCTCTCTCTCTCACAATTTTCTTTTTCTCCCTTTTTTAGAGTTTTCAATGTGCTGTGATCTGGCACCAGCACAAGATGTCAGCCCCACATGGAGTTCTTGCCACGTCCACAATTTGATGGAGTAACTAATGGCGAATGATGCAAAAACTAAATTGCAGAAATTGAGCAAGTTGGATGACTTGATCACACAAACAAGAAGCTAGAAGATGAAGATGACAAGACACCACGAGTTAGGGGATAAAGAATGGACGTAATCCAAAATACCAAAATTTGCAACTTTCTGTATATGCAAGAAAGAAAAACATTACCAAAGCAGTTAATACCTTGAACCCCCTGCAACACGATACTTAATGTGGTACAGTGCACCAGGTTCTTCAGAATATTCAACTTCCTAATGACGAAATGAGATCCATGTCAAATATTATGACCCAAAGAACAAATGGCGTAGTAGAGTTAATTACCCAGTAAAAGACAAAAGAACTTACTAGGTCAGAAACTGCAGTCTGTAGGTTAGGAGACCAATTAACCATATATGACCCTGAAAAAAAAAGACCACCTCCTTTCATCTGTCTACTTAAAGAACTTGCATCTCCACTTGCATGCCGCGGAATTGATTAACCAGCAGTGATTAAAACACAGATAGGGATTCATATTTCTGATAAATCATGAAGTAATCTATACCCATACAAGTTTACAAAAGTCCAAATCTAAGCGGCAACTCGTACTCGAGCAGATAAAATATGCTTCTGTCAGATAAGATTTCATCCTTGGGTCATATATATCACAGAGCATGCAGAGGTTGCACCTAGCAGTCTCTTTTTTTAACTTTCTGTCAGGAAAGAATAATGTCACAAGTTGTGAAGCCAAAGGTAAAGTGCATGAAAACTTAGTTGCCTGTTGAACTCCAGTTTTCATAACTTCCAGATAATTCCTTGAGAGTTTAACTGGCCTTTACAACAATCCAATTATTGAGGATGCTTAAGATACCAAAGCCAAACGATTACACGAGGTCATTAACACAGACCATGTTAAGCTTCTTTTGTAAGTTTTTGAAATTCAAAACTTGGACTGGACCAAAAATCAAGTGGTCACTAATTGACATGCAGCCAAACAATATTTGACCAATATTCTCGGGATTGGTCAAATACAATGATATACGGACTGTGGAGGAGAAGATGGCAATGAGATACTAACTTCTAATGTCCTTCCTCCAGGTTGTACCTGCCAATTAGCTTTCAATTTGATCTAGAACTAATCAAATTATCCAACACAAAGCTTACTGTATACCTTGATAAATCAAGCCCTTCTCATGAAGCCTCACAAATGCCTCAACTACGGCTCCTGAAAACACAATAAAATTCACTCTCAGAATAGAACTAAGGAGAAAGCCATGAAACCTAATGATATGAGTTAATCATGACAAAATCTCGCATGCATCAATTGGTCAAAACTTCATAATTTTATTAGTTGAACTAGCAAGACAATGACAAGAGAAAACAGCTTTTCTGGAAAGGAAAGAGTGAGAAGCTAAGACATATGGTCATCTGAAATAAGTACAACGAAGGATGATGAGACAACTAGGTTAAGATTGTTGGGTTATATATAAGTATATCCATAGATGAATAAATAGAAGAATGAAATTCATATTGGGAGAAGAATAAAGAAATCAAAAGGTAGGCCTGAATCTGATTCACAAAGAAGAAAAGAAATTAGATGGAAGCAGATGTAATGGTCCTCATTTTCAGCAAGAATTGAATATCATGATCATTAAGTAGAGCATCCACCCAGAGGCCTATCATTTAACCTGGTTGAAGCACCCCATTGAGGCATCATCTATCTTGGTCGGGGTATCAATTAAAAATAACTTTCTTCCACTACAAGTATCAATCAATCTACATTAGCTCATTCTCAAGCATTTTGTTGCCAGCTTTGATAAAATTCACATTGAGAAATACACAACAATTTGACCCAAACTTCGTGCACTTAAATAAAGAGAAATTCTGTTGCAGTTCAGTGATTGCATCATAACATAATTCCATTGTTATGCAGGATATACTTTAGAACAAGAGTCATAAGAGAACAACTATTGAAAGACTCTCATTCACATTGCAAACATCATAGCATAACACCTCATATAGTTTACAAGATATGGAAAAGGACAGAGAAGCATCAAAAAAATTTTCTATTTCTTATGATTCTACTTGGTTAAAAACTGCCTTACGACTTAGCTGCTCATCAAGGGTGAAGTGTTCTCTAGACCAATCACATGACGCACCCAGCCTCTTTATCTGTTTTGTGATGGTTCCACCGTACCTAAATGTCAAGGATATATAAATATTTGAGGGAAGATGTGAAGAAAATTTAACTATATAAAAAGCACACAGCATTCATGTCACAGTGCGAGAAGAGAACACTTACAACTACAACACAAGTACCAATCACAGAACAGCAACTAATTCTAACACCAACTAGGTCCACCATTACTTCTGCTGGCCACAAATAGAATTCAAATAGATGATATGGAAATTGTATGCTCCCACCTTCATCTCTAAGGTTTATAGAAACCATAGTTAAAAGTCATCAAAATAGTAGTTTCAGTCTCACAACCATGGAGTAGCAATGAGGTACCACAAGAGGCATTACAATCAATTCCAAGAACAGTCATTCTTTTGATGCAAAGTAATTTCCACTACAATAGAATCATGGCATACATTCGAATGTCAAAGTATGTCAATTGCTAGTACGAGGATACATACATGTACACTCTTCCACCAAGTAACTTAAACTTTCCTGTTGGGATTTTTAACATGGTATGAAAGCCAGGTTCAATTTGCCACATGCCATTAAAAATTCAATTAGCATCCTACTCCTCATTCTTCAACTACAGCTGTCATTCTCTATCCGGTTTGCACACTATAGGTTGTTGAAGTATCTCATCATTCTTGTTTCCAAGGTTCATTGATGTGCCTGCCAACATGTATCCTTCTTCACTTGATAGATTAAGGTTCTCAATTGGAATTCTCAACATAGAAAAATACTTTTCTTTCAAAGTTGAGAGAGAAGTGAGGCAAAGCTAGGGCAAAGGGAGTTTGGAAGACCAGCTAGAACTTCCCATTTAAGTAATTACATGCAGCACTACAAAACCAAGATTTCTTAACAACTAAAACAAACAAGCTATGGATATCACACGTCAGGGGTTGGTAAGGTTTTGCATGGTGTATCAAATTAAACACATTCTCCACCACTTATGCAGGTCCCCATTAACTCCTTCAAGTGTCAATCTTTTGACCACAATTCTACATGAAGTGTTTCACACTAGCTCAACCACAATCCACATAGACCAAAGACAGAAACTCACTGTTAGCTACCAGGGCAGCTAATCCTGTTATCTTCTTCTTGAGCTGGTAAAAGTCATCACTTACATTCTTCTATCAAACTCATAAATAAGGTCATTGTAATTGATTGCTGAGCAATGAATTTTTAATTGAAGAAAAGACTAATTGATGGCCATGCTTAGTAGAAGAAATCCTTTCAACAAGAAGATTCTATTTGGAAAGGCATACATACTTCTCTTTCCATTCCCATACACGTTTGGTGAACTCATCTCTACTCATGTCAGCCCTCTTTATCCCTTCAGATGCAAGCATTCTTTCAACTACCAACTGCAATAATAGCGAAGCCAAAAGGTAAATGAGCTTCAACATCCACATGAACTTGGATTGTCTCAAAAGTAACTAAAGTTAAAAGATGATAAGTTAATATGGCATCAAAAGAAAAGAGATCACAGATGTCACCAGCAATATCCTATTGCTGACATGGAGATTCTTGGGGACATACCTGGGTAGCAATTCCAGCATGATCAGTTCCAGGAACCCAAAGCGTTGGTCTTCCCTTCATCCGGTGGTATCTAACCATGATATCCTAAACAAGTAAACCATGAAAGCAATTTAGCCGTTATATCATAGTAAGCTTTTCTTTTTTCACATATTAAATCAACAGTATTAGAAGCATATAAGATGAAATTGGAAATGCCATGGTTTAGCTGCAGTCAAATCAATGTATATTAAGAGCAAGTCTCACCAGATTAGCATAACCCAAAAAAAAAAAAAAAAAAAAAAAAACCTCAATCGATAACTAATATAAAAAACAGTAACAACCTCAAGTGTCACAAACATTGCATGCCCCATGTGCAGCGAACCAGTCACATTAGGCGGTGGCATTGAAACGACAAAAGGATCAGTTCCTCGATCAAACTGTGGCTTAAAATATCCTTGAGCTTCCCACCTAACAAGAAATGGCCAATGTTACAACACGTCTAAAACAATTGCTTTACTGCTGTCAATTCATCAGCTTGAACATTAGCGGATGGATATACATCAATGCCCAAAATATCGATGTGTCAACATTAGACACCCCAACATAAGAAAATTACTCTCCAGGGAATCCTAAGTACCAAACAACAAGCTGGCTAAGTTGCATAGACAGGCAGCCTAGCAACTGGCAACAACAAGTTTGATTTCAAGCACTCATCAATTAAAAAATGTAACAAATTCAAGAAACTAACAGGTGTAAGGGAACGCAAGATGGTACTTAAGTTTCAGGCAAACAGCAAAATGGTCAGTGTTAGCAATCAGCGTTGGAAAGCAATAACCACCAACACAATCATACAAGACGTGTGCTTCCCAAGAGAAAAAAAGAAACCTTCAATAAAGCTCCCAAATTTTGCTAGCACAAGTTATGCTTAAAAATTTACTTACTTGCCCACAATGAGCTGTCTAAAAGTTTTCCACTTTCTCTGCATCAATTGTTTGTGGCGTCTACAGATTCATATAGGTATTGGATAAAACCACTTTCCTCTAAGAGCCAAAAGCAACCAAGCCACAACAAGCAACGTGTTTGAGGGAGAAGTAATCAGACTCTGAAGAAAGTCATGGTGTCGTGGCTGGTAATGCAAAGCCATAACACAACCAAGTTGCTAAATTGGCCAAAATTACATCTTCCAGAGAGTAATCAGACTCGAAGCACATTAGACATTGCTCAGCACTGGCCTTAGCGGCACTCATTAACATTTCCCAATTAATAAACAAACACGCTCAGACACTAACGCAGTAATGCAGTGAGCAATCAATTCCACTAAGCACAAAAGGGCCACTCCGTCCAAGAAGATGATACCAGTTGTAGATTCTCTCCTCAGAGGTGAAATCGAAGTTCTTCGCGATCTCCGGAGAAGTGAAGACGCCATTGCCCGACACCGCAGCAACTGAAAACGCGCTCAAAACAAACTCGACAAGTCAGAGCAGAGAAACAGGCAAAGCACCGGCTACTCCTCAGTAAACAACGCGCAGAAACGGCCGCGTCGTATCGGAGCGACGATTTTACCCGCGAAGAACCTAAATGTCGAGCCGCAGAGCCTCCGGCGAGACATCCCGGCGCACCGGCGTCGCGTCGAGAGGAGAAGAGGGTTCAGCCGGCAAGCCGAGCGCGAGGTAAGGAGTGACGGCCCGGAGATGGCCATCTGGAGCATCATTCGCAGCCTATCGGAAGCTGAGGAACGGCCTCGGGAGCTGTTGGAGTTCTACAAGTACGGCTCAAGGAGAGGATGTGCAGCTGCGGCGAGCTTCATGAGCGCCAGCGGGAATGTCGCTGCTGGGCGGAGGAAGACGAAGGGCGAGCGAAGCAGATAATTGGGAGGGAAAGAGGGGAGGCGGACGAGCGGATGATCGTGAAGTTGTGATGAAAATGGAAATGGGCTTCGTGGGCCGATATGGTGGATTCTTCACATTGGGCCCGAGCTCGGAGCTCGAGTTTAGAGAATTTGTCAATCCCACCTTTCCCCGCTCCATGTAAAACTGACCACACGGGGAGCCCGAGCTTTGCTTCCTATCTGCTTCGAGCCAAAAGAATTTTCGAACTCTCTTGAAATGGAATCTACTCCAAACGCATATGATAGGGATGTGCAATGAAAACCGTTCGAATCAAAAATCATCCAAACCGGCTTGGACTAGTCAATTCTAAGCATTTCACAAGGATGACGATCCGACTAGAAGTTTTAAGTGTGCAAATCCCTAAGATTTCTTCACTCTCTCTCTCTAAAAAAATCCTTGAAGCGACGGAGGTGAGCGTCCTCTACTGCGTCCACATGGCAGCCTTGCATTGGTCCCCATCATCTCCACCCTCTCCAACCTCCGCCTCCCCCTAGCCAGGTGGTTTGCCTCTCACCCCAACCCTTCCGTGGCCATCCTCTCTGACTTCTTTCTCGGTTGGACCCTCGACATGGCTTAACAGCTCAACGTCCATGGCTTCATTGGACTGCCCAATCCGGTTCGCAATTCCAGAAATGGAGAACCGATTCAATTCTCAATTTTAAACCGAACAAGAAATCGATCACTCATAATATATAATATGGTAGTTGAATTGTAATTTTGTTGCAATATTATAGTGCCCTAATTTTTGCATGTTTGATAATACATATTCCAATGCTGCAAAACCTAAAATCAAGGGAAACGGCTTCCTAAAAATTGTTGTAAATTACGATATGCCTATGATTGTGCAAGAGTTGCAGCTGTCCTGGGCGCCATGAGGTGTTTGTCAAATAACTTATGAAAGTAACCTTCCCCTTTTTCCATAACTAAAAATGTCATGGGAAAAGTTTACCAAACACTACTAAACAGCCTCGTAGATCTTTAGTGCAAATTGAACTATGGATCATCATGAGATATGTTGTAAAGGGAAATTGAGACTAAGCAAATGGTGTTTAAGATTGAAGCGTGAAATCATTGTTTAAGTCACGTGACTTGTGTGCTTCAAATTTGTGGGATCCACAAATTGATTCTTGAACTGTCTAAAACACTTCAACATTTTATGATATTCTTGAACGCATATCATTCACACATGAAATGTGATCAATAGGGAAATTGAAAAGAAAATGGATGCTCAACACTTAGCAAAACTTGTCGATCGGTAGTTAAATTTAACAGTGCATTTTCTTTGGATGTAGATATAGAATTAAAAGGACGCCTGGGATTTCCTTTTTGGCCCAAAATAAGTGATGAAAATGAAAATAAAATGTTGTTTTATAATAGCTAGATATTGAGTATTGAGTACTCTTTCTTGAAAAAAAGGAGGAGGTTGTCAATTTCATTGGTAGGTTCTAGGCTTTGAACAATGTAACAGGCAGGATATATTTCCAACTTGGATGCCTTTTCTATTAAATGAATAAAGCAGCCTCATTCTTACTTTTTTTTTAAGTTCATGTTATATTAACTCCCAACTCATTCTCATAATTTTGCCTTGTTCTTTTTATAAGATGTGGAAGTCGAGACCCATATCTCAAATTAAACGTCTCTACTCCAATCCCTTGAGAAAATCGAGATTCAAATTCTCAACTCCACCTTCCCACATGGGAAGGGTGGTTACTAGAGCAAGCCTTAGTGATTAGCTTCATCCTTAGTTAGCCCATTAAGTGATTATCTTACTTAATTAGATATCTTAAATCAAAATTAGTTATGGTTATTAAACCTGCTTAATTTTGTTACGTGTTGAATATATTAATTTTCGGCACTATTAAAGTAATCAAATCAGCCCTTAGACTTGGGGCATGCTGATAAATCAATATTCTCTCATCTTTCATGGAGATAAGTAGTTTGTAGCTAGAAGTTGAGGATTACTTTGGTAGAATTTATTGGATCTTGACTTCGTTTATTTCATGAAGAATGTAAAAATTAATTAAAAAATAATTTCCATCATTTAATAATAAAAATATGATTCGATTTTCCTAAATATATATATACACTATTTAGGTGTCGATGAATTGCACACGGACAATCAGAGAACCGGGCATGCCCCTAGGGTCCCGGATTTGAATCCTCGACTCCTAGGCATGAGCACAAGCACTGGTCTTGAGAACTTGGTACTCGTGTACAAGCCCCACGTCTATGCCTAGGACCCTGATGCTCAAACTTGAGTCCATCAAAGTCAGGCCCCGACACCTAGGCCCTAGCCCATCGAGGCCAAGCCTCGAATCTCATTGACCAGGCCTAGGTCCATCAAGGCAAAGTTTGAGACCCTAATGCTAGTGCCTTAGTCCCCAATGCCCCCACCCAAGTCCATTGAGATTAGGCCTTAGGGCCCTCGAACCTGATGCTTGCGTCCATCAATGCCAGGCTCAGTACTCTAAAGTCGATGCTTGAGTCCTCATTGCTTGTGCTCGGATCTATCAAGGTTGAGCCTTGGACCGTAGCACTTGGGCTTGGGACCCTACGCTTGGGACTAGGTCTTAGACACTTGGGCTTGGGTCCATCGAGGCTAGGCACGAGCGTTGTGGACTCGATTCCAGCCTCGATGGACTCAAGCACAATTACTAGGGTCTCGAGTCTTGCCTCGATAGACTTGAGCTTGCCTTGATTGGACCTTGATAGACCTGGTCCCAACCTCAAGATCTTGGCTCATTATCAAGGGCTTGTGAACAAGTGTTGGGCGTGCAAGTGTAGAGTTTTTAATTTAAATGCTAATAATTAGTCATATCTTGAAAAATCATTTTTAATTTTTTAAATAGAAAATCAATTTCTTGAATTGAATTGGAGGTGTTCGAATGATTAGAAAAATCTTTCATTTGACTCATTTTTTAAGCAATCCAAACATTAAAAAATGAGAAAAAAAGTGTTCTGCGAAATAGGTGGAGCCATAATATATATATGAAATTTCAAAAGTGGGAGTTCAGATTTTCGCCAAACAGCAGAGCATAATGAATAACGCCAGATTTTGGTGGTTTCTGCCTCTGGAATCTTATCTTCGCCCCTCGTTTGGTGTCCATGGAATCTAACGGACGCATTCACTCCTTCCTCATTCACGTATAGCAATCGATCACCGGTCTGCTAACTTCACGGATGGACAAGGGAGGAACGCAAAGTTCACTTTATATCACGTTGGCCCATGTAATACACTTAATAATTAAAAGGTTATAACCACTTCCAATTTTTCTAAAAATTTAAGCTGTTAGATAAAAGCGTAATTTATTATTTAAATATTCTAACACTCTCATTTTTGCTTAGTTTAGTCTTTTTGCCTAGTAATAAGCGTAGAAATTTAATTGAAAATGTAAATGGAGTTTGGAAAGATTTGAACTCAAGAGTTTTAACTTTAATATTATGTAAGATTTTACTAACTGTTCAAAAGCTTAAGCTATTAAATGAATACGTTATTTATTATTTAAAAATTCTAGCAACTTATTACACCATTTTCTCAATTAATCTCTAAGCATGCTGTTCTATATCTTGCATTTTTGTTTTAGGAAATACTGAAATTCCACGCATCTCCTGCAGAAGTAGGCGAGCCTTCCAAACTCCTGTCCTCATCCTAATGAAGACGTGATCCCTAATTTACAAATTTCCTAAAGCTTGGTTGCGTGGCACAGTAGTTGATTCACTCAATCCATGCTAATCCAAGAACGTTAAGACAATCGTCCATCTTCCCTTGAATTGTCCCGGAGCTCAATCACTAGAGTCCAACCAAGGCCAGAGGGAATATCGAGAAGACCTACGTTTGGGCGTCCCGAACAGCATCTTCCTGGTGCTTCTCTTCTTTTATAATTAGTGCAAAAGTTAACAGAAACACCAAACTTCATCTCATTTGCAATGGCACTCTCCTCTAGTATCGCTTGCCATGAAAACCCTCCTCTCGCTCACGGCCTCGCCAATTATGATCTCTCTAGATTACACCGCCCTCCTGGTCTCGGAAGACTGCGGCTTCCGGCAAAAGTCCAGGCCGTCCAGGTGGAGAGTCCATCGTCGACGGTGCAACCTTCTCTAGCCCGGGATTTGGCCCTCCCCAAGGAAGGAAACGACCTCTTATTGCCCTTCCAATTCGACCACTACATGGCCACGAAGGCCAAGCTGGTGAACCAAGCCCTATACACGGCGGTCCCTTTGCAACACCCTCTTGAAATCCATGAGGCAATGAGGTACTCCCTCCTCGCCGGCGGGAAGCGTGTCAGGCCGATCCTGTGCCTAGCCTCATGTGAGCTTGTCAGCAGTGACGTGTCCTTGGCGATGCCGGCAGCCTGTGCGGTCGAGATGATCCACACCATGTCGCTCATCCACGATGACCTCCCCTGCATGGACAACGACGACCTCCGCCGTGGGAAACCCACCAACCACAGGGTGTTTGGCGAGCAGATCGCGGTCCTCGCAGGGGACGCCCTCCTCTCACTTGCCTTCGAGCACATGGCGGCCAGGACAGGCCCCAATGTCCCCGCCGACCGCCTTGTCCGGGCCATCGCTGAGCTCGGCTCGGCCGTGGGGTCCGAGGGGCTTGTGGCGGGGCAGATAGTGGACATCGCGAGTGAGGGGAAGGAGATCAGCCTGGGGGAGCTGGAGTACATCCACGTCCACAAGACGGCAAAGCTCCTGGAGGCATCGGTCGTGTGCGGCGCAATTGTAGGCGGGGGAAGCGAGAGTGAGGTCGAGAGAGTGAGAAAGTACGCGAGGTGCGTAGGGCTGCTGTTCCAGGTGGTCGACGACATACTGGACGTGACCAAATCGACCCAAGAGCTGGGCAAGACCGCCGGAAAAGACTTGGCGAGCGATAAGGCGACGTATCCGAAGCTGATGGGGATCGACAAGGCCAAGGAATTCGCCGGCGAATTGGTGGAGAAAGCCACCGAGGAGCTCCGCCATTTTGACGCCGCAAGAGCAGCGCCATTGTCGCACTTAGCAAACTACATTGCCACTAGACACAATTGAAAAGGCGAGGACTACGCATACGATGCGCCGCTTTCTATTTTCATCTCGTCTAGGAAGTACTAATGTATGTACACGCATCGTGCGCTACCAAATTGGCTTCTCTACTTCGAATTGCAAGTTCAAGATCGATTATAAGCAAGTAAAAAATCGTAAATAGGACTAAAGAAGCGGGGCCTCTCCAAATTGAATTATTGCACCAACCCTTTTACAAAGTCTTGTGCAAAGATGACCAATGATTGTCTTGGGAATCGCGTGGATTTCGACATGACGAAGAAGGTATGTGATGCAATTATTTCGTTTATATGGACCCGAACTCAACCAATCATAATGCATTTTTTCCAATTATGTCGGACCAATAGTCTAAAAGTTTTATAGAAAAAGATAGAATCACATTGTGTTAAAATAAGAAATGTAGTTTTATCAGTCCATTGGGATTATCAGGCAAGTGAGGTGGCCCCAACTATGAGGTCACATGCATAATTGCATAGTGAGGTAAGCTCATGACCGAACATTCGGGATCCAAGCAACTCCACTGATATTATTTTCTCTTTTGTTGACATTTTGCCTTTTAGGTTAAAATGCATGATATGGTGTCTTGTCAGTGTCATCATGCTTGAAAATGTTTGTGATATTTTTGCATAAAGAGGATGTGTTTGGACCTAAGCAAGTCCTTAAAATGCTCAAAGAGGCAACAAGCAAAAGATCCGCTTTCATGGGAGACCTCGCTTGCCTTATGTATTTCTTCTCAGTTGGGAAGAAAAAGATTAACTGGGAACACAAGATCCTTCAATGGTAAAAATAGATATTACGTTGGTATTTTAGTTTTGACTATCGCCAAATGGAGATGGTATAATAATTACCCGTGCCTATTGAGATAACCCTGTGACCAGACATTTAGGATTCAAGCAACTACCCCGGTATTATTTTCTCTTTTGTTGATGCTTGGACTTTTAGGTGAAAACGCATGAAATGGTGTATTGTCAGAGTCATCATGCTTGGAGACGTTCGTGGAATTTGCATAGAGAGATGTGGAGGCCAATGCACCGAAAAAAGGAAGCGTTGTCGAAGTGATTGCGAACCCCTCATCTAGCTAGCTCGTGTATCTTGCCTAATTATAGTCATGAAGTTAGGCTCTCGCGACATTTCATCGCGCAAGTGAGACGGAAAGACCCCTCCACATAAATTTGTCCATCTAGTGCAATTCGGGCATTAAATATTTCTAGAGATAAGTATATTGAAATCTTAAAATTTATCATAAAAATACAATTAAGTTATAAAACTTTTAAAAAGTACAATTAAATTTTAAAATTTGTTACAAAGTGCAATTGAGTTTTAAACTTTCAAAATGTGTAATCAAGTCTCAAAATTTGTCAAATTAATCAAATTAAGTCTTTGTAATGATTATTTTTTTTTAAAAATTTTTATGATTTGATTGGATTATCATGATAAATTTTATGACTTAATTTCACTTTTTAAAATATTTTAAGACTCGATTATATTTTTGTGATCAAATTCTAGAATTGGAGTGTATTTTTTGATAGTTTTGGGATTTCCGTGCACTTATTCAATATGTCCAATTAAATCGATTTTGACATGTTCACATAGATCGGATGCTGGGCATTGTTCCATCACATAACGCAATCTGCCCATGAATTAATCATACGGGCTCCTAAATTTGACCGAACATTTTGCTGAATTCACATATATTATACACGAAAAATTACTCCCGGAAATGAGAATGATTAATAAAAAGACTTTGGCATTGCAAAGTTGACTGGTCACCGCGCAGCGTTGCAGTGAAACAGCAAAACAAGATCGATCGATGGATCGATCCATCCTCGTACGCAGCAAAGTCTCTGGACGCAGAAGGTTCTGGTCGGTTCTCATTAAAAAAATTGGTGCGATTCCCGCGTTCAATTTCCCTTCTAGATGGCCCTGTTGACTTTTACTTCCGAGGTCCTTTTTCCTCGCTTGGCCTAAAGCAAATGACAGTCCCAAATTCAATCAATCCCCGGTCCTAGAGCCACAAAGAAACCTCACAGTTGACCTTGCTTGTATGTAAAATCTTCTCATCGTACAAATCGTACAATGTGTCGATGATGCGATTAATGTCGAATGGTTTGATCATGGAGCGCGACAATTACTCAAATACTAAAAAAGAGATTAGGCATCTTGAGTTTTGCCTGTCAGGATGCTTCATCGATTCAAGATTTTTACACAGATGATGTGGTATGTTGATGCCTTCAATGCGACCCGACCCATTAGGCATAAGAGCCGGGCAAGAACTAATCAAACTTCCACTGGCGAATGAATAAAAGAATAGCTTACTAAAGATCGGATCCAGGTTATTTTCAAATGACCAAAGTCGGAAATTAAATCATGTACTTTTTTTAATCATTCGCGGGAGCCAATGGGAGAAATTTCCGACTCGTTTCTTGCTCGTCTTTTTCTAATTGTTCGATTGACCGAATGACTTTGGTGCCTTTGGCTCTGTTGGTATATAAAACGCTCGCCCGACGTTGGACTTGGCCATCCACTGAGTTTACTTCATCCTCAGCACCATCTTCATCTTCCTCTTCCTCCTCCTCCGCTTCTGCTTCTTCTGCTTCTGCATCTTCTGCAGATATGGAACACCTGATGGGCCTTCTCAGAATCCACATCCACAGAGGCGTCAACCTCGCCATCCGGGACGTCAAGAGCAGCGATCCTTACATCATCGTCAAGCTCGGCAAACAGGTTCCTCTCCTCTTCTTGTTCCTTCTTGACGCGCTTTCTCGTCTTTGATGTTGGTTTTCTGGGCTCCCTGACTTTGCTGTTTTTTCGCAGAAATTGAAGACTCGGGTCATCAGGAAGAACACGAACCCGGAATGGAACGAAGATCTTACGCTGACCGTCGCCGATCCTAGCCTTCCCGTTAAACTGGTTAGTTTCTTGGAATGAACTGTTTCTGAGCTGTCTGAATTTTAAGTGATTAAACCGGAGTTAGGAATTTCGAGTTTGATTATCCATGGGGAAAATTTCGTGCAGTTCGTCTACGACAAGGACCGGCTGAGCTTCGACGACAAGATGGGGGACGCGGAGTTCGAGATCGGGCCCTTCCTGGAGGCGCTGCGGATGCGCCTGGACGCGCTCCCGAGCGGGACCATCATAACCCGGGTCCAGCCCACCCGGCAGAACTGCCTCGCCGACGAGAGCCGGGTGGTCTGGGCCGACGGCAAGGTGGTGCAGGACATGGTCCTGAGGCTGCGCAACGTCGAGAGCGGCGAGATCGAGCTGCGGCTGGAGTGGATCGACATCCCCGGATCGAGGGGGCTGTGAAGCGGCCCCGCCGCCGCCACGGGCGACATCCCCTTTTCCCCGATCTCAGCCCTCGCTGTTCAGTGTACATTCGTGGAGAAAAGGGACTTAGCCGAATAAAGAGAGCATCAGTGGGTGAGAATCGAGAGAGTTCTTGGATGGGTGCTTGGTAGGGAGAGAGACGAAGAGAGCAATGTGTATACGTTGAACACTTTGATTTGTTAAAAGCTTGACTTTTTGTGAACAAACCCAGTTCTCATTTCCAGTCGCCGTTCACCAAATTGTCCCCAACCAACGCCACTTTTGCCTTTTTCTCGACAAAGGGAATCCACGCCAGGACCTAACTCGCCCAATACAATACGTGTGTATGAATCGGCTCTATGTACGATATTATCGATGATACGAGGTCACAAAAATGGCACCCGTCTTATGTTTGGTGCAATCAATCGCAAATTACTAAAATGTTTGCTCGGCCTAGAAAAGTGGGGAAAAAATCGAAATTTTAGGAGCTTAGGTAAGCCTCTTTCAACCTACGTAACTAACCGAGCTTATTAATTGCGTCTTTAAATGTGGAGGAGCCTTGCGTTGACCTTGAGTGAGAGGACTAGACCTGCTGCTTAATCTTAAAAAGTCACCAATGAAAGAATCAACGCTAAACGACACGCATAACACGCATAAAACTCCACGAGAACATGTTACATCAACGGGCGGAGATGACGGGGGGAAACCGTCTCACACTCCAGCATCGAAACGAGGCGAAATCTTGAGACGGGCATCTAGAATAGGGGGAGCCATATTCTTAGCACATGAAATATTCCATGAATTGGCAATTTTTTTTTTTTTGTGGGTGGGAAAGAAGGCAACGGTTTAATCTGACTTTCCTAGCACCTTTTGTTTTTTAATTTCTAGAATTATATATTATGGGTAATTATATGTGAGGTGCCCGAACTTTTCATCCATGCAATGTTACTTCTCCATCGGGATGGTCAACGCTTTCGTTCTTGGCAGGCTCGATGTCGAAAATTTCCGATCCGGCGACGCCTTGTGTAAAACCATATGTCAAAATAAAAGTCGGTGTGAAAAAGTGGGAATGCGTGATCCCATTTTCATTTTAGCGGTAGAAATTGAAGTGTGATTCATATGTAAGGACTTTCGAAGAAGTTGCTTTCAGCAATCGGAGAGGAGAGGAGAGGCTAACGTCAGCAATGACGATGAAAAGGGGTAGATTTTGAAGGAATATTCGCATAACTTTAAAAGAGAGAGCCGCCTTGAGATCCGATAAGACATATGACATACAAGGTTTTCGAACCAATCAAGGTTTTGATACAAACCACTTTCTGCGTTTTCAATTTTAAGATGATGCTACGCTTCAGTTCCATGGTCTACCACAAGGCTACACGATGGGGTGAAATAGACAACTTGTCGTTTGCTCAGAATTATTTGGTAGAAAAACGAAATCCACCGCTTATTCTGAATAGACCCGTCAAAATGGGTTTTTATGAGTTTCCCTACATTAAGTTAAATATTAAAGTATTTTAGTAATTTTGGTTGGGTTGGGTATAAGTCAATATATTTGCTATGAATAAATGGATCATAAACAAATTAATGAATTAATTTAGGTTGGGATATTTATGACACAACCTAAATCTAATCTGACCCATTTTTTTTATAGATTGCAAATCGGCCATTTTTATGCTAACATACCGGCTTTTATTTGCATGACTCAAATTAGAGTGATTTGCCAACTTTTGTCATATTTATAATCTAATTTTGGATTATTAATTTTTATTTGAATTACTTATCATCGTATAATGACTTTTTTTAATTATCAAAATTTTCTATGGAGTTAGTAATTTTTATTTACCTTAATTAGCAATCCTTTATATTTATTAACTCCTTCTAAAACTTACTAACCTAAAATAACGCAACTCACAACCTTTTTTCTCATTAATAGCATTAGGTTACCAACTCTAATTTAAGTTACTTACCAACATTTATAATTTCATTTTCTCAATTTGTTTTTTTATCATTGTAAACTTTCATTTGCATTGATGAGAAAGATGAATGAAAAAAGGTCTGGCAAGTTAATAATTTACAAAGCATAAAAGATTTTAGTAATTTCATAAATTGTTGGTATGTTAACAATGAGTTATCAAGAAATCAGGTGATTGGTAATTTTTTTTCTAGATTTTGATACTTATTAATTTTTTCAGAAATCTATAATATAGAAAAAAATTCGATCACAAAACAATAGAATCGTACTATTCGGATAGCTTCGAAGTTAGGGTCAACAATACACACTGATGCCGATACATACGTATGTATGCATTTAACAATTATCTTGTTGCAATATATTTTAAAGTGTTGTTAGTCAGCGTCCGTTGATTGGTTCCATGCATCTTTAAGGAACGAAAGTTTAAAATAGATCTCCACCGGTTAGTGACTGATTGACAATGAAGTTTAATCCATTGCAATGATCTAAGCATAGACAATGGACCATCTTCTGTACTCCATATTATCATTTTTAAATCT
The DNA here is from genome assembly GCA_014182735.1 of Corymbia maculata. NCBI lineage: Eukaryota > Viridiplantae > Streptophyta > Magnoliopsida > Myrtales > Myrtaceae > Corymbia > Corymbia maculata. The sequence goes on from CM024687.1 coordinate 38,348,064, forward strand.
AGAGATCTATATATAAAACCGGGGAGGGCATTAACCACGCTAGGTCAATTGCACTTTTTCAATTATCCATCATCTTATTGAATGCGGCAAGTCCTACACTCTTACTTTGAAATGATCAAATTAGAATTCAAAGCGTAGTATCCTAAGATGGTTAGTCTTGTTAACACCTGAATTTTGTTAACAAGCCACGCATGCACATATGGTTGTAAAAAATAAAAAAAAATAAAGGGTAAATAATATAAAAGGTCATTGAACTTTGACCTAATATGTAATGTGATTCTTGAATTTTAAATTTGTTCATAGCTCAATGCGCAATGTCGTTCTTAAATTTTTAATTTATTTAATGTGGTCATTGATTTTTTGGTACATATTCAATTTAGTTCATAAACTATATGAAAATATTCAAAATTTCATATAATTTAGGGATTAAATTGAACATATATAAAAAATTCATGGACCACATGAAACAAATTAGAAATTCAGAGACAACACTATATATTAGGCTAAACTTTAGGGACTCATTAGTCACATGTAAAGTTTAGGGACTAAATTATGCATTAGATAAAAGTTTATGGACCATTTGTATCATTATCCCAAAATAAATAATAGTAAAAGGAAAGAAAAATAAATAAAAGGAAAAATATCAAATAAAACCTTGGAGTGGATATTATTTCAAATAGGAGTTTGAAATGATCAAATCATTTCAAATAAAGAGTCCTAAGTGACCAAATCGTCTCAAATAAAGGGTCTTTGGTTGGCCAGTGACTATTTCGACCATCATAGATGGGGTATTTTAGACAAAAAAAATTGTAACTATATTTTTTAATTTTTTTATATTTTCTTTCCCTTTTTCCTTTTCTATTCCGTTCTTTTTTTTTTTTTCCCTCTTCCCTCCCTTAGCCATTGCCGTCAACGGTTGGCGGAGGTTACTTGCCTCAAGCGAGGGTGAGAGTAGCCCTTGCTAGTGTCAGGTAAGGGAGGTCCTTGTTAGAGTCTGGCAACCTCCACCATGGCTGGTGGAGGGAAGAGGGAAAAGTGAAAGAGAAAGGGAAATAGGAAAACAAAATAAAAGGAAAGAAAAAGAAAAAGAAAAAGAATTAAAAAGTAAAATATGAAAATATCCTTCAGTCGGAGAGTTTATACTCTTTTTTAGATTAATATGGTCATTTTAAGCCTTTATTCGAAACAAATTCTACTTTAGGCCTTTATTTGAGGTGATTTGGTTACTTTAGACCATTATGTGAAATAAGGTTCATTTTAAGCCTTTATTTGAGAAAATAAAAGTACTTTATCCTTTATTTGGAATTTTCCATAAATAAAAAAGAGTCGCCAATTCAGTTATGTTAGGAGGGATCGGCCCGGTCCAGCTATAAAAGAAAAAACCAAATTCGAGTGGCCCAGGTCTGATCCACAAGTGTAGCCCAAAAGAATTTAAAAAGGGGAGCCCATTCAAAAAACCGCAAAAAAAACCCGAACGGTAAGCGCAATTTGAATCGGATGGTTTTCGGTTCGGATTTCGGGCTTTTAGGAAAATTCCAGGACTAACCAAAAGAGAAAGAAACCAACCGACAACAATTGATCTTCTGAATATTCATTCCATAATAGGAAAAGGAGGTGATTCGATTCCGAAGAAAGCACAAAAAAAAGCCTTTCGAATCTGCTTGGCGAGGCCTAAACCGAAAATACCTGAAAATTTGGGATCAGTTCAGTTCAGGCCAAGTTTTCTTTTTGATGCTCTTAAATTCTTCCACGGAAAAGCGCTCAATATCGGCCCGCAGATTGAGAGCTAAAACAGATTTTCCAGGGAACTTTCGACAGATTGGGAGTAAAGTAGATTTTCCTGGTACTTCATCGGTTCAACTAGGAATTACTGCTGGAAAATGGATTACATAGGTGAGTTCTGTGGGGAACAGAGGCCTATGGTACATTGTTGATCTGATGCTGCATGTTTTCCCATGTTCAGAATGTTTGCTCTGCCAATGCCCTTTCGAGCTGCCATTCAAGAGCGCTGTCATGTGATAGGAGTAATTGGCGATCTGATGTTGTTAGATGTGCAGAAGGAAAGGGGTCTCGCTTTGCGAGAATTGCGATTGGATTGGTCATGGGCCTTCTACCTCTGCATCAGCACATGATATTAAACTGTCATAATTGGCTGTCCTTCAATAGCACTACTTCCGTCGATTTGGTCTTCTATGTTAGACTTCCCTTCTGTAGGTGAATCTGTTCGTGAGGAGAAACAGTTGTGAGCATAGCAGAGATTAGTGTAAACAAAAGCAGGAAAGAGGGAATCCAAACGCACTTGGTCAAAGAAAGGAAGCATAAGCTGATAAAAGAGCTCAGCTCTTAAAGTAGCTGCCGTTGTTCGTGACGGTGTCACTGCCATACCCGAGAGTCTGGCCACCAGATCCGAGTTGTTTCCCTTCCTACTCGACTCTAATAGTTGATTTTGCATTCGATATTTTCTTGCGTGTAACTTTATCATTGTCCTGATATCGTGATCTTCGTTAAATCTGTGGTCGAGTTGGAGGCGTCGCTGAATGACTAGGTTTCCATTGCTGCTCTTGCTCGAACGGAAGCACTTGAGCGAAGTACCATTCTGCATCCATGAAGCAGAGCACATAGGTGTCGCGAACTAATTTTTTTTTTAGATGAAGGTCTTGATCGGGGAACCTTTAATTAGGTTTAGTCTATTGTTAACTTTAGACCTACGGCTCTTTATTAACTTGGGTATTCAAAATTTTAATTGGTTTAGCCTATGCAAATTTAAACAAAAGGAGTCGCAACTAACATTTTTAGGATCGGCTAGAAACCTAGTAAGATATAGGACAACACCTTACTATTTACGCAACCAAAAATTCTAAATTTGGAGACTTGGTTATGTTAATCATACGATTAATACATTTTTCAATACCTAACTCAATTGTGTATTAATTAAGACCATGACAACCTATTCAAGAAAATTTAAGGCTTATCCTGACTATTTTAAAGCGAGAAAGTAGCATCGAAAATATTTAATTGTGTAATTAACTATCATCACAAAATAAAACACGAAAGGAACCTAATATTGTTTCTAAAAAAGAAAAATATAACGTAAACAAATAACCCTATTGTAGAGCCCTAAAGGCTTGTCCAATTTTGGATTTCTTCATTTTTAAGGGTTTTCTATATTTTTGCAATTTTTTCTGATTTTCTGATTTTTTTATATTCTTTATATTTTTAATATATTTTACATTTTTCGTATTTTCTGAAATTAAAAAAAATGAGTATTCAATTTTTTTGATATTTTGAGGCTTTTCTGAATTTTTTAAGAAATATTTATTAATGTTTATTTTAGAATTTTCTTATTTTCCTAATTTTTTTTGGAATTTTTGAATATTTCTGATTTTTTTATTTTTTCAAAATTTTAAATATTTCATGAATTTTCTGAATTTAAAGACATTTTATTAAATTTTAAGGATTTTTTCGAATTTTTTAAAAAAATTAAAGATTTTTTGTATTTTTTGAAATTTTTATTTTAAAAATAATAATTCGGACCCAATCAGGAACCCAGCCTTACTAAACCGACTCAGATCCTATCGGTCCAGATTGGGCTATTGACCAGGTGACCTTAAGGCCCACACGAATTTTTCATTAAAATTGACCCACAACAAATTTAAAACAGCCCATTGCACCCCTTTTACAAAAACTCGGCCCAATTCCCAGCCTAGGCCCATGCGAAGAATGTTCAGCCCAGCCCCTATTTTAATTTTCGGTCTCTTTTGTTTTTCTTCTTTTTCCTATTTTTTATTTATTTCTTATTTTTTTATTCTTTCTTTTTTGTCTCTTTGTGCTTCGTCTTCCTCCTTCTGCATGTTAGCTTCAACCTCCCGAAGTTCCTCTCCATGCAACTCCGTTCGCCGAACCTAGGGTCATTGACGCTACACGGTCCTCTACGCGCGTCATCGCCGGCACCTACACCGATTCCGAACCACCACCATCCGCCGGTCACCTGCCCCGACGGACGTCCCTTAGCTCCGGCCAGCCACCCCGGCGACCATAAAACACAGAAAAAATCCAGACCGAAAATAACCTACTCGATCTTAGAATTTTCGGCAAATAGAAAATCACAGATGCATTAAAATGCAAAGAAATAAGCTGACGGGAGCGGCCTCAAACACGGGCTTCGCTGGCGATGGGAGAGTTTTCCAATGGAGGATGGGTGCACACGGCCAACTCAACGCCGACCGATTTTTTTAAGAAATCGCATGAAAAAAAAAAAAAAAACACTGGGAGCAGAATGCTTCAAGCAATATAGACGTAGATATAAACCGGTCAAGCTTAAACATGGGTTGGTCTCTCGGCCTTCTCTTAGACATTTCATCAAACAGGTAATATGCATGACTAAAGCAAGGAGTTCCCAACTCGAGCTGAACTCAGACCGGGCCAAACGGTATACCAGCGCATAGAAAAACATTAAAGGAAGCACGAAGGGGGCCGGAGCTCGCGCGAACTAGTCGGTGCGAGCTCCGGTCTGACAGAAATGCGTTGGGGAAACCTACCTGGTTCGGGTAAAGTGTCACGGCGGACGGCGGTTGAAGAACGGACTTCGACTGCGTTTAAATACATGTCTGGCTTCAGTCTACTCCACAGAGGTCAGGGATGGCGATGACGAATGGCAGCAGGCGGATCTGGGCGGACGATGTTCTGGGGTGACGGACAATGTTAATGTTGATCGGCTGTGGCTCCGCACCTGCCTTTTTCTTCAGCCTCCTGCGTTTTTTTCTTTCTTCCTTCTCTGGTTTTCTTGCTGCTCTTTCTTCCTCCGAAAACCAGAAAACCGCCCCCCTCTCCTTCTTCTTTTTTTCGATCTTCTTCTCTGGTTTTTCTAGCTGCCTTTTTTTTCTGCGTTTTCCTCTCTTTCTACTCAGTCTCTCGAGCTCTCCCCGTCTAGCTAGAAAAACTCCACGTCTCCATCTGCTTCTGCCTCTCTTCTTCTTCTTTTTTCTTCCGTTCCTTCTTCTCTCTTTTTTTCTCGACAAAACCAGCTTCCTGTCCTTCTGCTCGACACCTCCCTGCTTCCCACTAACCGAAAGAATTCTTCTCTCTCGCCTCTCTCCGCGTGACAGTGCACTTGCTGGCGTTACGTTGCTGACGTCGTGGCCGTGGCACCAATCTCCGAACGACGTAGTCGGCCACCGTATGCGTGGGTTGTGTGCATGCATGGAGAGTGAAGGGAAGTGGGCTGAAATGAAGAGAATGTTGATGGGTGATGGGCTGGGCTAAGATAGAGAGGAAGAAAGAAAGGCAAGGCTGGGCTGAGAAATTAAAAGAGTGGGCTGGGCTATGCCAGCCCAGCCGACTGAATTATATTATATATATAGATATATTTTTTTTTCGAATTTTCAAAAAAATTTATCAAATTTTTTTTATCTTTTCTATGAATTTTTTTACATATATATATTTTCAAAATTAATGGGTATTTAAAACATGTCGACAAAAATTCGGGTGTTAACAATTGGTAATCTACACATGCTTCTAATTCAAGTACATCAACTAAAACTCCGAGATTACAAAGTGAACCGATGAAGGGATGTTGCTGCATATCTGTCAACCGATTGCAAAAGCCTAAAGTTACATGGGTCAGGTTTTTGCTCTCCTAGAACAGGACACTACGCACTAAAACTTCTAGCGAACGGGGATGTAATATGGATCGTGAATTTTCTTGTAGACGCTGGGAGCTCAAAGATCTTGTCAAAATGCTTACATCATTTTCCCTAGTAAGGTTTCTAATGCAATTTTTTCGGTCTCGAATGATTACAATTCCTTGCTTGACGTAATTCAGTGGTAGAAGGCCAAGTTTTTGCTTGTGGGACTATATTTTTCGTGTTGCTTAAGATCAATCTCATGCCAGTGATTACTTATGTCATGCTCATGCTAGACTTTGCATCACTCGTTGAATTTTATGGGTCAAACAAATCGGATAAAATTAGTCGGAAGGAAGGAAGGGGAATTGGACACCAAATTTACGTGATTCGGTCCGAATATCGGAACCTATGTCCACGAAAAGAGTAGCACGAAATTTTACTATAGAAGCCAAGCGATACAATGGAGATTATAATCACTCGAGTACTCAAACATTTTCTCAGTGTTTTCCAGCCCTCCAATTATACCTAATAACTCATACAATATTTAGCTTCTCATAATTTCCAATGAAGTTCTCACTTAAGGAATTAAACAAATTTTACTAACAAGAATTTAATTGGCTAGAATACTTAGGTATAATTATAATGAGATAATTTCTTTCTTTATCGAGAGCTCCTATGCTTTCGGTAAAGCTCACTTCTCGCTCTCTACTTCCTTTACGGCCATCGAAATCCTCCTTTTATAAGACAAATGGCGCCCATCTTCAGAAATCATGCATCTCCATGCAATTAATGATGTTGGGTGTGCATGGCCATCATCCACCGACGGCAGCCTTCCCTCTTTCCTTCATTTAGCAGCCCACAGAGTATGAGAAAGGAGAGGGTGTTCGGCACCTATAAGATAGGCACTCACCAATTTCCATGGCCATGTGCATCATTTAACGAGGCGGAGAACAATTGCACGTTTCTTTGGCCATGTGCTATTAATGAAAGAGGACAACAAGATTTTACTTTGACCAATTCTTCCTGCAGCTACTCTCTCTCTTATAACTGTTGTCGGCCAATAAAATATTGCCCATCTTTCTTCATGTGACAACAAAGGACATGGCAGCAAATTAAATCCCCGCACGCTCAACTAGAAACTTCTTCCTGCTGTCTTCTTTATTTCCTACGCATGGCACGACCGAATTCATATATTTTCGTCAGTATAATTTTATTTAACAGGCTCAAACTCGAGACATATTTTTAATAATTGTATCCTATGAATACTTTGTATATTAATAATTGTATCCTATGAATACTTTGTATAGTATTTCCATACTACAATCCTCGTGATTAGAAAAAAATAGAAATTTTTTTGAATTAATGTTCTAATGCACATTTAGGTTGTTGAGTTTGCATATTTGTTCACTTACATCACCTACTTTGTCACAAAGATGGTGTATACAAAATCATATCTTATATGTTCACATTGGTTGTTATCTTTTTGTTTAAAGACTATTCCCTCGATAAGTATGCTTCTAGTCTAGAGATAGGTGTAGGCTTTGATTTTGAGACTTAGCTCATTGGGATTTGTGTACCAAAGCTCATTAAGGGCACGCATGATAACCATTTAATTTCTGTTCAAGAACTATTTTTCTATTATAGACTTGTTTGAAATAGAAATCGTTAGGTAAAATAATTTCATTTTTCTATTTTTGAAATTGAAATAGGTTTGGAATATAAATCAAAGATTTTGTCAAAATGCATTGTGAATTTTGTTGTAGACGCCGGGAGCTCAAAGATCTTGTCAAAATGCCTACATCATTTTACTTATAAAGGTTTCTAAAGCAATTTTTTTGGTCTCGAATGATTACAACTCCTTGTTTGACGTAATTCAACGGTAGAAGGCTAAGTTTCTGCTTGTGGGACTATAGTTTTCGTGTTGCTTAAGATAAATCTCATGCCAGTGGTCACTTATGTCATGCTCATGATGTCATGCTCATGCTAGACTTTGCATCATGCTAGACTTTGCATCATTGTATCCCATGTAAACTTTGTATAGTATTTCCATACGTACAATCCTTGTGATTTGAAAAAATAGAGATTTCTATGAATTAGTGTTCTAATGCATATTTAGGATGATTAGCTTGCATATTTGTTCACTTACATCACCCACTTGTCATGAAGATAGTGTATACAAAATCATATCTTACATGTTCACATTGGTTGTTAATTTTTCGTTTAGAGATTATTCCCTCGATAAGTATGCTTCTAGTTTAGAGATAGTGTAGGCTTTGATTTTGAGACTTAGCTCATTGGGGTTCGTGTCTCAAAGCTCATTAAGGGTGCACATGATAATTATTCAAATTTTGTTTCAGAACTATTTTTCTATTACAAACTCTTTTTTAGAATATAAATCTATTTGATAAAATAAATTTTCTATTTCTGAAACTGATTTCTATTTCATAAATAGGTTTGGAATATAAATTAGAAATAAATTATTTTACTTTTCTATTTATGGAATAAATAAAAAATTATTTCTCTTTTTTATTTCTCACTTGAATGAGTCTCCATAATCCCTAGCCATTCACCCCTTGTAGTCGTAGCCACCTGCTGCTACCAATCGCTGGTCACCTGCCATAGGTCATTAGCCACCGGTTGTCGATTGCCGGTTGCCTACTGCAGTCGTTGCCCCCTCCCTGGCTATCGTCGCTCGGAAATGAGAAATTTTGTATCGTTATCAAATGAATTTCTATTTTGAAAATATAAATTTTGTATCATTATCAAACGCGTATTTTACTCAAGAAATCATATAAGAGTAGAAATAGAAAAATCTATTTATGTTTTAGAAATTAATTTCTAGCTATAAATTTTATCATTCTCGCTCTAATAAGGTTGTGTAATGTTTTTTATCTGGCTCGTATCGAATTTACTTTCCTGTACTATCCTTTATTGCTTCGTTTCTTTGTGATATGATTGATCTCTTTACATGTGTTTGATGCTTTTGATTGCCTTCGTTTTGTTTGACGACTTGGTCACAATTTAAACATAATCTAAATCAATCCAAACAACTGCATAGTGGAAAAACCTTAGGATTCCATAATTTGATAAGACCTCATGACTCACTTTGTAGGCAAATCAATTGAATTTAGGTATCGAAAATGCACTAATTACATTATTAGTGTTACCAAGTCTCAAAACTTAGATTCTTTGGTTCGTATGAAGTAGAGCATCCTCTCATGTTATGCTTGACTCCTAGCCGATCTCAATAAACTAGGGGTGAGTCCTTTTTAAGATAGAATATCAATTTTAGATCATTATATATGAATTTCTCAAAATTGTGTGTGATAACGATTTGGGAGAAACGGCGTCAAACGAGAACGAGCAAACCTTGCAAAGAGGGGGAAAATTACAAAAAAATTCTTAAACCGATTGTAATTGTGTCAATTCAATTCTAAACTCATTTTTTTGGCTAATTGAATCCTAAAGTTTTTGCAATTGTGTCAGTTCAATCCATTCGACTAAATTTAGTTGACTAGTGTTGACACAGACGGTGATGGGCAATTTTTTAATGATATTTTATTTTTTTCGAATTTTTATCTTTTCTTTATATCTTCCTTTTTTTTTTCCTTTCTCTTTTTTTCCTCTTCCATCCTTCCTCTTACTTTGACAACTAGCCAGTGTTGAGCTTGCCTTGTCGTTGTTGGGCAAGAATGAGCTTGCCCTCACCCCATCAAGTGAGAGCTTCTCCTGCCAATCCATTGGGAAGGCTTGCACTTGCCAAATCCAGCAAGGGCTTGCCTTTGCCCAACGATAGTGAGCCAAGCTCGCCACTAACCGATCATCTTAGTTCGACAATCGACCTTCCCCTCTAGCTAATCGTCGAAACCAGAAGAAGGAGGGAGGAGGGAAAAAAGAGAAGAGAAAGAAAAAAAGAAGAAGAAAAGATAAAAAATTAATAAAATTTTTGAAAAAATAAAATATTATTAAAAAATTGTCCGTTGGCACTTGTCAGTTATGGCAAGTTAAATTTGACTGGATGGACTGAATTGTCATAACTGCAAAGGTTGATGATTCAATTGGCAAAAAAAGAAGAATGTTATAACTAAACTGGCACAAGTACAATGAATTTATGACTTTTTTGGTAATTTTCCCAAAAAAATTCACGTTCTCATTACACAATTCAAAGTAAAACTGACCAGCAAGTAGAGAATCCTAGTTCTCAATCTTACTAAAGCTTATTTTCTCATTTAAACTGACCAGCAAGTCGAGAATCCTAGTTCTCAATCTTATTGAAGCTTATTTTCTCATTCATTATAAATGAGGAATTGTGGGATTTTTCTTTCCTATTTTTCGTTTCTGCCTTACACTAGGACAATGTATTTGTACACAAGGATATACAATATAGAATTCCCTCAACTTCCTCTCCATTTTATGACAAGGGTTGGTGAAATGAGGGCAAACACGCCTGTTGTACATGACAACTTTGAAGGATCTAACGCAATTGTAAGGGGATTCAAGTAATTCAATGGTGATAATTGTAACGTATAACTTATCCTTTTGATCATCAGTCATCTGAACATGATGGCCAACGGTGATGATTGGCAGTGGTTGGAAGTGACGACAATTGCGCAGTAGTTGGAAATGACAACATTCGTGAGATGGTCGGAAGTGACGGTGATCGATTATCATGGTTATGGTTCTCTTGCGGTGGTTGTTGAAGCAATATTTGAATGAGTCACTCTATCACTTAAGTATTGGGGGATAACATCATTTGTTCAATTATTTTCTAAATTTGATTGTCATATCCGAATTTATTCTAGTCCTATCCCAGATTTCTTATATGACAATATCGGATATATCCAATTTTATCCAGTCTAGAGGATATTGCTAAACATCGGATGGGATAATGTTTTATTCTATCTAGACTCAAATTCAAACTATCAAGAAATGAGTTTTGGAAGTGTAAGAATGTCCATCTTCAGTAAACTTCAACATCAAGTGAACATTTTGCTCTATAAACGTAGTTCAAGGATGAATTCAACGAACTTTAGTGCGAAAAGCCTCGTTTCCATGAATTCGACCAACTTATCATTTGGCTATCATTAGTCACCGTATATTAACGGTTGTGGAAGCACATAGGCACGAGTCGCTTAAAACGTGTGAAGTCTGAGTATTTTCCCAAACATTTTCATAGTATTCGATTTTGCCACGGCACAAAGCATGATTCAACTCCCAAAATGTTAAGCAAGAAGGGAATATATATCCGATGAATAGTAAAAATTGGTCATTGTATATGTACCTCATTTCGGTTAGCCAGACTCCACTTCAAATCTAGCATATTAAAATGTTCAGACTTCAGAATAGAAAGTAAGAATTCTAACTTTTTTTTTTTATGAAAATGTTTAAGAACTTTTATTTTTTCAAGAAATGAAATTGCGCCAATTATTTAGGGGAAAGAAACTGAAAATGGGAGAAAAAAACTTGATGGCATGGAACCCACCAAAGAGGGCTAGGGGGGCGCCAGCAAAGGACAGATAGCCTGGTCTTTATTTGGAAAATGAAAGAGACTTTGTGAAAATGACCGTACCAATAATTAGCGGTCCATACTCTTGTCAGCCCCACAACCAAAGTAAGTCCAATGCTTCTTGGAATTATTTCATAGAGCTTTTTTTCTCCTTCTCAACACACTTCAGAGTTTAGGAGGGAGTAATAACCTTGGCATGATAGTTTCCATATATGAACCACTTTTTTCATATATGAGTAATTAGAAATTCAGAAATTCAATTATATTTTCTCACCAAAGTATGGACATGATGGTCACATGACGGCGATGTGAAATCTAAATCGATCATGTGTAGATATCAAGTGGTACCCAAATATATGGTGGGTGATTGTAGAGCATTAAATACTCAATTAGTTTGGCATGATAGTTTCCATATATGAACCACTTTTTTCATATATGAGTAATTAGCAGAAATTCACTGAAATTCAATTATATTTTCTCACCAAAGTATGGTATGATGACGGCGACGTGAAATCTAAATCGATCATGTGTAGATATCAAGTGGTACCCAAATATATGGTGGGTGATTGTAGAGCATTAAATACTCAATTAGTTTGGAGATTGTTAGTTAAATCTACCCACTTAAGAAATATCACGTTCTTAGTAACACTAGATGTTATAAATACTTTAAGATTAGTCACCATTATTAATAAGACATAATGAAGAGAAAATTCGCACTGAGAATGAGATTGATCGTATTGTGTACGGATTACCTACTGCTTGACCCCAGAATGCATGTTGTACATGTTGAGGAAAACGAATGTCACAAAAAAAGACAATCTGAGCCACTTTGTGTCAAGGCCTTGTGTTATCTCAGACATTCTCGAAGAGCTCGGCATGGCTCAACGGAAAAGCCACGCTGGTGGCTTCAAGGACTCCTCCCGGTGGAAACCTTGGACAACCGTCTCTAGTGTTATCTCATCCGGACAAGGAGAGTGCTTGGTGGGAAAATCTGTTAACCAAAAGCGGCTCCGACGAAGGGCTCGTCACCTCAGCAAATGGCTCAAAAGGACAGCCAAGCGTGAATTCGTGGCCTCGGGAATTTGCTATGGAAGAGGGACGAAATGCTTGGAACGAGCTCTCTTTTGATGCCAACATTTGGGAATTTCTCGCCTCGAATCCTCAAGCCATTGCATAGCTACCGCTTTGGTGGATCTGTCTTACTAGCTATAACTACAGGGGCAAACTTGAGTCATTTATGTGATATGCAATTCTCTACTACTGAGCTAAAATTAGGCCATTAGTTAAACTAGTGACAATGCATTCAACTATAGAAGAAGCTTGTTATGGAAGTGATTCCTTGTGAGTAATAAGGTATGGGAAGGAGTAGTTACATTCATCTTTAAATTTGTATGTAATGAGACTGTGAAGCTCATGATGGAAATTGTTGAAATTAACTTGAGGATTCTTTGTTATTGGAATGTGGCAAATAAGCTCTAGAATTTGAAATGCTTCGAACGGAGATGTCAAGTTGCAGTTAAAACTCTCCACATATAAAAGCAATTGATAACGGATTGGGACTTGTTGACATCGCTCCAAAATTTGCGCGTAATTAAAAAGAAGTTAATAGCCCAAACTAAGCCATGACAAATATAATACAATCCACTAAGCCCATCAACGAAATATCTGATGAGCTCATTGATCATAGATGTCATAATAGTGATTTTATTGATGGAATACATGATTAGCTTATCAATCACAGGTTTTTAATAGATAGAGTTTAAGTGGAGTATAAGACATGGTTTTGATCAATTGGCTTGAAACAATAAAGGATATTGATGACGAAATCAAGGAGGGTCCATTGATCAAAGGTAAACCATAGTGATAATTACCAAAAATGTTCTAAACCGATTGCAATAATGCCAACTTAGTCCTTAACTTTTTTTTTTGTTATTTAGTCTTAAAATTTTTGCAATTGTGTCAATTTAGTCCATTTAACTAAATTTGGCCGGCCAACGGTAATTTTTTAATAATATTTTATTTTTTCAATTATTTATTTATTTTTTATTTTTCTCTCTTTCCTCCCTAAGCTCGCCCTTTTGTGGGGGAGGGGGGGAAGGCAAGGGAGAAAGGAGAGAAAAAAAGAAAAGAGAAAAATAGTTGAAAAATTTGAAAAAATTTTATTAAAAAATTATTATCGTATCGATCGATCAAATTTGATCAAATGAATTGAATTGACATAATTACAAAATATTTATGACTGAATTATAAAAAATAAATTTTAAAATTCAATTAATATAATTATAATAAATTTAAGATTTTTTTAGAGTTTCTTTGGAGGATCACACCTAGAGGATTGGGTGTAGTCACAAATCCCAAGAATGGAGAGCAAGTAAAGAGGCAGTGAGATATTCTTTTGGAGAAAGACCACGATGCATAATGGAGTGGGAGCAAGGGATTTAGGAGGAATCTCTAGAAAAAGTAGGACATCATTGAGACCCTAGCCATAGGGACCCAAGCTGATGGTGTACCTTTTTCATTGCTTTCCGATGATTCACTTATTTTATTGTCCTTTTCTAGATCACCAGAGTGTTTAGCATTTTAATCTCACAATGATATGTTTTTTTTTTATTGATCCTACTTTATTTTGTCTTATTATTTCGTGTAGGGAGTGGGAGTCGAAATCACTCCTAAAATTACACAGTCCCCATCTCAACTCTTATGAAAAAGTAGGGATTCGAATTCCTATATCTTCCTTTTCATGCGAGAAAGGTGACCAACTAGGATAAATCCTAATAGTTTCTTTTTTTTTTTTTTTTTTTTTTTAGTAAGATTCGAATGGGGGTGACCTATATCCACCAAGCACGTCCTTTAAGTCACTAATGACACCCCGAGAAACCCCTGACCTTCGTCGCCGTGGGAGGAATAAATCACCACATGGAGTGGTTCCTAATAGTTTCTTTGGTCCCATCACAACACATTAATCTCTAACAATTAATTTCATTCATTTGGTGAAATCATCCTAGAGCATTATTTTACGGTATATTAAAATTGACTGGTTAATCATAATAATTTGAAGCAGGAAAGAGAACAGTACGATGTATCTTTCCAACGTATGACGGCCAGCCAAAATTTTGGAACATCACGAAACAGTGGGTGCCGTTCCACCTCCACACGTATGATGTCCCTTCTGATTAATTATTTTGGACTACCGACCGACCCTGCCACTCATTACGCGTGACGCGGACCATGTCCAGGTACACAAATTCGCAGGACCAGCAACCGGGTGTCCGTGCTCTTTCCACGTTACCTTTCTAAATGAGCAAGACTTGGCCTTTCCAATTGAAAGGCACACTTGGCCGTTCCTGACACAAGGAAGGACAAACTTGGCACATCCATGGTGCATGGTCCCCCCGCCGCACTGCCCATAAATCAGTTCATTACGTTGTTCACTGAGTATTAATTTATCTTGTTGTTTGGTGAGGGTCACCAATGATGGGTGACGCCTTCGTACCAAGCAAGGGTTGTTAGTGACCTTTGTCGACCCTAAGAAAATCAAAATTTAAAATTTAAAAAATTCAAAAAAATATAATTTAAAATAAAAAAAATATATAAAAATATATGGGCCACATCAAATTTTTGGGCGAGGCAAATCGCCAATGACAATCAAATGATTAATTTTTTTCAAATTTGTGGTGTGCAAGTAAGTGAAAAAAAATTTATGACACTCAAATGAGCGCTTCGTACAGCACTTGCACGATTCTTATCCCCCTTGTCGTGAATAATCATTTTATGATGCGATTTTTTATGATTTACGACATCCCCTTGTTCATTTAAGAGGAAAAGAACGTGTGAAGCTGGCTGTAAACAATATAATGTAGGTTATGTCACTTTGAATTGGACTACAATGAAAAAATATATATATATATATATATATATATATATATATATAAATATATATATATATATATTTACGACGGCAGCTTATGTGACCGAGTTAATTTTTTGACTTAGAATAGGTATACATCGACGCCTGACAATATCATCTCCCCCTCGTTGGCTTGGAATTATGTAGTAAATTCATGAAGCATGTTTGAAGCATCATATATGTAAATTGTTTTCTGCATGAATTTGAAAATTTTACTCTGTATATGCTTCCACAAAATACCTCCACAGCATTCGCATGGAACACATCCAAACTAGACGATGTGAAAACGAAATTTCAAGTAGTTTGTGCCCAAAGTAGAAAACATCCGGTTTGGACCTTTATCATGTGTGCATGCGCTTAAACTATGTGGAGTAGATACGTTGTAAAATTAATGCAGAAAATATTGGATCTTGCAATTAATCAATACAAAATCACCAGAGAAATAAATGAGAAATAGTAAAAGACACGAGATTTACATATTTTGATATGAGCATTGATACTTATTCTATGGGGATAATTAACAACAAATAATCCACTATAAATAGAGAGTCAAAATTATGATCATTCACACATTTGAATATTTCCCACATCTAAATTAAGCCCAACTTCATGGTGTTTATAAATAAACAGCTCAATTTGGATGTAAAGCTCAAGCACAATAATCACCTTGTTCAAGCACCTCGTGCAGCTCTAGAAGGGCTTTCTGTACGGCTTCTGCCGAAGAGAAACGGAAAAGAAAAGGGGTTATTGTCATGAGAAAAATGTTTGTGGTCACCGTGCTTCGACATTTTGCCATTGAGTTGTACTGAACTTTTATTTCAATTGTAGAAGTTGGGTTAATTGGTTGAGAGGCGATTGTGAGCTTGAGCCTAAAGCCGTGCGAGGCTCAAGTTCAGCTATCTGTTAAGCTGTTCAAGCTTTCATGTAATGCCTATTTGTACCATATATTAAGCTTGTATGGTATTCACCCCGTACATCCAATCACTGCTTCCTTCCAACACTTGGCCGTCCATTCGATGGAGGCTTCTCGTCGAAGATAAATTGTCAAAGGACTGGATATTCCCTCGGCCTTTTACCCCTATTTAGTGGACCCTTTTTCGAAGACTTTATCTCGTCATTTCAAGTGACCTCACCCACGAGATAAAATGCAACAAGAAAAAACCCCAACGATTTTGCCTCTCCTCACTCCTCTTTCTTGACCTCCCAGTTGACTGCTTAGCCAACACCATTGACCACCTACATCATTAGGGCGTGCAAGATGGACTATTCAAATCGAGAACCGCTCGAACTAAATTGGACAGACCAGTGCAATTTCATTCTTAGGAATATCAGTTTGGTTTCTTGATTTTTAAAAGTGGGAATTGGTATCTAGCTGATCTGTTTCCAAAAAGGAACCGGACCGGATCGATTACATATACATTTTTCATTTATTATTATTTTTTAAATTAGTAAAATGTAAACTAAATATTATCTCATTCAATGGTAGCACAAGTTATGACACAATAATTCTTCATTCATTATTACTTTCGTCAATATTCTTAAGATTTGTTATTCTATCTCGTTGTGCATGACCGTTCTTTAGTGGGAAAATAAAGTGGCTGGTTTCATTAAACCAGATTAGAATTAACAGTCCGGTTTGGTTTCCGGTCCTAGAACCAAACGGTCTAGTTCTTGATTCCCAAAATTGGGAGCTGGTTCTCCCAATTTGATTCTTGAATCCACTTTGGAACTAGACTAGATGAGGAACCGATCACCCCCATATACCATCTTTGGACATTGCAATCCGCCTTGCCATGCCTATGTGGAAGCCCTCATTGCCGCCAACCAACCCTGGAGTGACCTCTCTTTCAAATGTGCATTGGCCGCATCTCTAGCTCTCCTGACCTCATATCGAGGCCGCTATGTGGCTGCCGACCTTGTGGGGAGAGAGAGAGAGAGGGATAGAGAGGTGTCTGGGTCGAGGGTACCTTTTCTAAGGCAGGTTTTGGAATACTAAGCAAAATCAGTAGCGGAATCGGGACGAATTTGAGGAGTAATGGAAGGTTAACGTTCTTCAAATCTAATCAAATTTAATCTTTGAAATAACTATAATTTCAAACAACAGGAAAGGAGCCCTGTTTATTTAGGGCCCGTTTGCCTCTTCTTTTCTTTTTCTTTACAATAGCCAATAAGCAAATTTCTAATTTTCCTGCAGAAATTTAAAATATCATCTAAGTTTAAAAAAATAGGGAAAAATTTTATATGTGAAATCTACGGGTCAATATTTGTATATTGTGACAATTCTAGGTTTTTTGGGTTAAGAAAAAAAATCAAAACGTGTCTGTTAAAATATATATTATCAAAGCAAAAGTAAAAGTCTAACTAGGCATATTTGCATATTTTTGTAGGAGAAACATCTCAAATTTTTTTTGATGATGCCAAAACTATCTTTAATATAATGATTATTATGAAATTTACAGATATTCGTGTTAATATATAAAAGACAATAGTGATATTTGAGAGGGCAAAATATCACAAATTTGTTTTGTCATAAAACGGCACCGATAGACTTATAGATCAACTGAAGACAACATTTGTGTCAATGTTGGAAATATCACAAAAATAGAATTGGTGGTTGATACGCTATCCCACACAACGGCTCTTTTAGCCTCTGAATAGGAACTGCCTATTAGCCACCAAATCCTTTTTTGAATTTTAACTCATATCATAGAAAATTTTATGATAACATAATTCTGATGCACAGGTTCCATATCATGGCAGGTACAAAACATACTGTTAGAATTAATCAAAACATCTATAGTTTTGAAGAATAATACAAGGTAGAAAGAAAGATAGGAAAGAGTTTTAAGGATTCATAGCAAATTCATAGCCATGCCAGCTATCAATTCAAAACAATCAAACTAAATAAAAATGTATTATGTTTTAGTTCAACAAATGCCATAATGAGATATATTGTAGTGTGCAAATTCACTTGTTTGGTAATTCTTTGAAATCTCAAATTAGTAAAAATGCATATGTGATTGCTAATTTTGACTTTCATTATATCTATAATAGGTTTAAATGCTTTTGTGGGTACACTTCAAAAGAATTGAGTTTTTACGGTAGTTATTCAAGGGAAAATTACCAAAAAAGTCTTAAACCTATTATAATTGGACCGATTCAATCCTAAACCATTTACATTTGTGTCAATTCAGTCAATTGGACCAATTTTGGTCGGCTAGCGTTGACATGTATGTTGAGCATCTTATGTCGTGAGACTATTAACATGGTTATTATTATTATTTTTTTAAATTTTTAAATTTTGTTATTAATTTTATTTTCCCTCCTTCACCTAATATGGCTAGCAAGGGGCATTGAGCTCGGCAACCATCGGCGAGAGTGGTGGCCCTCGCTTGGCCTCACCTAGATGTGTGTGAGGCCATTGTGACGGTGGGTGAGGCAGTAGATTTGGGCGAAGGTAGCATGCAATGGCCTCTCATGCCCACGGCTAGCAAGGCCATGGCTATCTTTGCCCATGGTCGAGAAGGCGTGGCAAGGTTTATGTCACCCGCAGGCCATGTCCATTTCCATTTATCCCAGCTAGGGTTGGTGCTTTCGTTGTTCCTCGATGTGATGGATGGAATTTTTAAAGGCTTGGTTGGCGTCTTTGGAAATGCGAAAGATTTTTCATGATTTTGCTCTCTATCTTCACCAGCTAAGCAAGTTAGGGCATGGCAAAAGCCAAAGCATCTGCACGCCTTGTTGGCTACAGGTGAAGGTGGCCATGGCCTTGCCAGCTGCAGCCGTGACCCTCATTGGCTGGCCACTATAGGGGAAAAGGAAAAGAAAAGAAGGAAGAAAGGAACAAGAAAAAAAGGAAAAATAAAAAGTAATAAATTTTTTGAAAGAATGAAATTATTAAAAATTATCCATATTAATGCTAGTTGGCCAAAATTAACACAAATCTAAAATGTTTAGGGTTGAATTAACAAAAAAAGATATTATTCAGCACTAAATTGACCAAAAAAAAAGATTTAGAACTGAATTAAAATAATTGCAATAGGTTTAGAATTTTTTTGGTAATTTTCCTATTATTCAAAGTTAAAATAAAAAAGGTCACGTGCACTAATAAAGTTCAACTGGTTCTGTGTGGATGATAGACATGCACGACGCTCACTTCTCTCGCCCACCCGCTATACTTTTTGCATGTATTTGCACGGATGGACCTCATATATATGGCTTCTTCAAGTGAACCCCCAAGCAATGCGTGCTCGTACTTTGGGTCCGGAAGTGTTTTCGTACCAAAAAAGTGCGCTCTCTCTCTCTCTCTCTCTCTCTCTCATATGAAGGGAGCTATAGGAATGAGAAAAGGTGCATGGACTGAGGAAGAGGATGTGCTGCTGAAGAAGTGCATGGACAGATATGGTGAAGGAAAATGGCACGAAGTCCCTCGCAGAGCAGGTATACTATCGATCAGCCCGGCGAGATTTTTGCCGTTACAGTAAGAGTATTTATCAATGGGTTTGAATTTGCAGGGTTGAACAGGTGCAGGAAAAGTTGCAGGCTGAGGTGGTTGAACTATCTGAAGCCCAACATCAAGAGAGGGGCATTCCAAGAGGACGAGGTTGACATGATCATCAGGCTTCATAAGCTTCTTGGCAATCGGTGTGTAAATCTCTCCCAAGTTTGGGTTACTCGCCTCATATCATACATATCGTCATGCCAACACTACTAAATCATATATCTTTTCGGCGATTTCTTTTGGGGCTTCGAAAATGAGTTTTGCCAGCGGTATCATTATAAAAGATAGAAAGACTATGTTTAAGAAATAGGAAAAATTGTCCATCAAGAAAGTCCTCGCTCAGAGTCAACGAAGGTCAGCCGGCCCTAACCTATGGCCAGCAAGGGTGGGCCAGCAAACCTCGCTGGTCGTAACTGCAAACTTGCCCTCCCAAAAAAAGGCAAAAAGAAAAAAATCATAAAAATTAATAAAAATTAATAAAAAAATCATTTCAGCATCAACCGTCCACATCAACAATTCTTGGCTAATTTTGGCTGGATAAATTTAAATGGTAAAATCTAATTTTTTTTATTTAATTGGTAAAACTGAGATGTTTAAGATTGAATGGGCAAAATGTTTTCCATTTTCAAATTTTCGCAAAATAGTCCAACTCGGTGTCTTTGAATTTTCCTTTTAGAATTTTCTTTTTATTGATAGGGACGGTTGGACAACCTGTTCAATTGATGAGAGAGATAGAGACATCGAAGGGAATGCGACAACCTAAGTGTCGTGTCCAAATTTTGCAGGGCCGTTTACAATGAGCATATTACATGGGGAAGTCAAACTTAACCGCAGGGCTTTAGCGAAACGTTAGACCAAATTAAAGAGCAAATGGTAGCATTGTATTTTAATATAAGGATTTTGTTATGTAAGATCCCAGTGGCACTTGATAAACAACAAAACAAGAGAACACTACAATTTTGAATGCATAGACTACATTTGTAATGTGCACACTTAAATGTTGAATATCTTCTTATTAAGGTATGTTTGACAAATGCCGAACACTCGTTAATAGGAATTTTAATACATAGACATCAAGAATAGAAGACTAACTTGCTTTAGAGGTGAGAGATTGTGTAGTGGTACTTGTTGAAATTTCTAAATGCGAGGTCGCAAATTCAAACGCAAGTATCTCACTTTGGGGAATAATCTATGGACTTCTAGCACTTCAGCGAGAAATTATGGCGATGGCTTGCCTGCCTTGGACCAATGGGTCGTGAGTTGGGCAGATTGAAGTCTCTTTCACAATCTTAAGTCCGAACATTATGTAGCGAGGCGTGAAATTCTCTTGGTAAAGCTTAGAGGGCGCATGCAATCTGGTTGTCCATGCTAGCCTTTTCGATCATGGGAAAAAAAGGAAAAAAAGAGGTGGCATATAAAGCTAAGCGCAAAAGACACTACAAAATTTTAGACGTGAAATGGTAGATTTTGAGGCAACCAAAGGGGATATTTTTCAATCCACGTCATTGATTAAATTCCGGTGTGCATTTATTTCTTAGGTGTTGTGTCGTTAATTAAATTCTGATGTTGCATGTTTACACTCTCAAACTTTGTCGTTTATTAAATAATGGCATAGCTAGTTCACGTTCAATTCCATTGAAGTAGCTCTATTTTCCAAGCTTTGTCATCGATTAAAATTTAGAATAATTTGTGTATGTGTAGTACTTTTTGAAGTGAAATTATCAATTTTCTTGTCTAATTATGATATTTCCTATCCAAAGTCGTCATAGGACTTTTCTCTTTTAATAATAATAAAAAAAGACTTTCAATGATAGATATTTGTTGCCGAATCCATTTGCGCGAAACACTACTTTTGCTACTATTATTTGATAATTGAGTTACCTGACCATATGGGAATTGAAATGACCCTACCTGCACGGATAATTGAAACAAGCAAGGCCCAAGTGGGCTCGTGGAATGTCAAGTCATATTAAAATTTATGACGGAAGGGGGCATGTAGAATCATCAATCAAAGTACATGCGTATGCCAACAAATGAACTAATGAAATAAACCCGTGCCTGCACGGATATCTGAAACAAGCAAGGCACAAGGAGGCTTGTGGAATGTCAAGTCATATTAAAATTTAAGGCTGAAGGGGGCATGTAGAATTATCAATCAAAATACATGCATATGCCGACAAATGAACTAATGAGTCAATCTTCCGATTTCTCATAATTTAAATAATGATATGTCTAAGTCCATGTAGGTGGTCATTGATTGCAGGGAGACTTCTTGGAAGAACCGCGAATGACGTGAAGAACTATTGGAACAGCCACTTGGCTAAAAAGATCGTCTATGAGAAGCAAAAGGAAGACAACCTGCCTCAGAAATTTGCCTCTAAAGTGAATGCCATAAGGCCACGACCGCAGAGATTCTCGAAGAGCTCGGCATGGCTCAAAGGAAAAGCCACGCTGGTGGCTTCAAGGACTCCACCAGGTGGAAACCTTGGACAACCATCTCCATTGTTATCTCATCAGGACAAGGAGGGTGCTTGGTGGGAAAGTCTTTTAACCGAAAGCGGCCACGACGAAGGACTTGTCACTGCAGCAAATGGCTCAGAAGGACTGCCAGGCGCGTATTCGTGGCCTCAGGAATCTGCAATGGAAGAGGGACGAAGTGGTTGCAATGAGCTCTCTTTTGATGCCGACATTTGGGAATTTCTCGGCTCGAATCCTGGAGCCGTTATATAACCAACGCTTTGGTCGATCAGTCTTAGTAGCTTTTACTATTGGGCCAAACTTGAGTCGTTTATGTGATATGCGTGCTAATATTAGGCCATCCTTTGGTCGATCGGTCTTAGTAGCTATTACTATTGGGCCAAACTTGAGTCGTTTATTTGATATGTGTGCTAATATTAGGCCATTTCTTAAATCACTGATTGATGCATTCAACTATAGAAGAAGCTTGTTGTAGAAGTGACCCCTTGTGAGAAATAATGTCTGGAAAGGAGTAGTCACATTCATCTTTAAATTTGTCATATAATGTGACTATGAAGCTCATGATGGAAATTGTTGAAATTAACTTGAGAATTTTTGATCATTAGAATGTGATGAATAAACTCCACTTGAATTTGAAATGCTTCAAATAGAGAGTCAAGTTGCAGTTAACAAATAAAAATAATTGATAATGGGTTGAAAACTTGTTGATACCACCCTAAAATTTGGGCCCAATTATAGAGAAGCTAATGGCCCAAACTAAGCCATGACAAATATAGCACAATCCACTAAGCCCATCGACATAATGTCTTATGAGCTCATCGATGTAATACCTAATTAGCTTATTGATCACGAGTTTCCAATAGATAGAGTTTAAGTGGAGTACAAGACATATGGTTCCAATCAATTGGCTTGAAACAAGAAAGGATGTTGGTGATGGAATCAATAAGGGTCTTGGACCAAAGGAGAACCATAGCTAAAGGATTGGGAGTAGTCACAAATTTCTAGAATAGAGCAAGTAAAGAGGCAATTAGATATACTTACGGAGGATGATGAAGATGCATAATGATGTGGGTAATAAAAGATTTAGGTAGAATCTCTAGAAAAAAGTAGGATATCATCGAGACCCTAGCCATAGGGACCCAAGCTTATGATGGCGTTCCTTTCTCATTGATTTCCAATGATTCACTATTTTTATTATCCCTTTCTCGACCATTAGAGTGTTTCCCAATTTACAAGGAACTCGATCAAGGCTTTTGGATTTGAATCACCAACTTTAACTGGAATATCAACTACACAAGGTTGTTTCATAAAAATAATAGGAAAAATGCAAGAAGAAGAAGTTTCTTCCTTTTCCTTACTAAATTTAATGACAACCTTGCCATCTTTTTTCTTGGTATATTGAGACTTTGTGGACTAGATAGGTTTGGATTTCAAGTGAATCTTTTCATAGTTAGTTACTCAAGTGTTTGGTAGTAACATAACTAGTTGATGTTGAGGAATCTGTTTGGGCACATAGATACAAGAAGTGTCATATTATCTACCGAAATCAACAAGGCATCTTTAGAACTAGGGAAGTTGAGGTTTTGAACTCCATAGATCATATGATAATGTAAAGTAGCATAATAGAATCTAGAGTTTGAGGAGCTTCAGTAATTTGTAGCTAAACTTTAAGGGCCGAGAGAAGTTGTGAATCTAAGAGAGCTATGTTAAAGTTTGGAAACAACATAACAAACATTGTTCCTACATTGAGAGTAGTCTAGATGATACCAATGCAAGTATGCTGGTGATACGAAAATCGAGTGTCTAACAGAGTCATACGAGCAACTTGGTTAAACCTTTCCTTCTATGTTGACACTTAAATTTTGGCGATTTGTTTTAGTATTTATTAACTATATTGAAAAATTAGAGATTAGTTTCTAATCTCTTAACAAAAATTTCTTTCATTAAAATTGCATTGCATATAGACATTAGGAGCATTTGCATCACTAATTTTAAAATTAATTAAAGAAAATCGAATTTAAAAAAAAAGAGGAAAAAGAAGAAGAGAAAGATTGGAAAAAACATTGTGGGTCCGGGCCAGGGTTGGGCCTGCCCGGCCCCTTTCTTTTCTTCCTTTCCGCCCCGCACGGGCTTGGCCCATTCTTCTTCTTGCCTTTTCTCTTCCTTTCCCGGCCCGGCCCGTCAGCCTTCTTCTTGCTTGTTGCCTCTCCACGCGCGGTCTTCTGCAGAAAAAAGAGGGCAGCAAGTCAGACGGCAGCAGCAAGTCAGGGCCGAAAGAGAAGTCAAAGCAGCAGGTTGCAGCAGAGAGGGAAGCAGAGCAGAGGCAGCAGCAGAAGCAAAAAGCAGCAGCAGCAGCAGCAGCAAAGCAACGGCAGCAAGTCAGCAGAAAAAAAAAAGACAGGGAGGACTGCGAGAGGATTCCAAGAGACCGGAGACAAGAGAAAAAGGGAACCGAAGGGAGAAGGCGAGCTCGAGGGAGCGGTTAGCCGTCGCCGGAGGCCCATCCGCCGCAGCCCTTCCCGAACCAGGTAAGTTCGGCTCCGTTCTTGTTCCGTTTTAGGCGCACCGGGCCGGAGCTCGCGGCCATCCGGCTCGCGCAAGCTTCGGCCCTCGCCGCCCTTGCATTTTGGTCCCACGTTCCTTGTATGTCATGTTCGAGACCCCCCAAGGCACGTTCAAGGCTCGGTTGAGCCGAAAACCTTAGTATTCAGTAGCACACGCCAAATGTTCGATAAAATGTCCTAACTCGGGATCTGTACGTGTTTGCACTTATATTCGTTCGAATCATGTCATTTTTTCGTATGGTTTGCGTGGAATCATTGTTCATTGTCGAGTCAGTGGGAGCTTCCTTTGCGCCGGAAAATAGCTTCGCGGTCGCCGGGTAAGTGGCCGGCGATAGCCGACGCCGGTCAAAGGGGATGTCCGGCGAGAGGTGGTTGCCCATCGGAAAGCGAGCGAGCTTCGGTGAGAGAGCGGGTGAGCTTCGGGCTTGGAGGTCCTCGTGCATGAAGGCGTCGGGCATGCATGAGAGGACGGGGGAAGAAGACCAGAAGAAGACGACCAGGAGAAGAAGACCAAAAGAATAAAAAAAAATAATAAAAAGAAAGCAGAAAAAGACAAAAAAGAAATGGGAAAAATTGGAAAATAAAAAAAAATAGAAAAATAGGAAGGTGGGCTTCGTCTTGGGCTTGTGTACGCCGGGCTGGGTTCGTTGCGGGCCGGGATGGCTGGGTCGAGAGATAGAAATTAGAAGTGGGCTCTTTTTATAAAAAAAAATAAAAATTCGTGGGCTTTTTTAATCCCTAGTGATTTAGGGCCGGCCCAGTCTTTTGTGGCCCAACCCGGACCAACAGGGTCCGGATCAGGTTAGTAGGGCCGGGTTTCCTGACCCGGTCCGAATTATATTTTTTAAAAAAATCATAAAAAATAAAAAATTCAGAAAATCATAAAAACATGAAAAATATTTAAAAAAATCATAAAAAATTTCGGAATTTCAGAAAATTCATGGAAAATTCAGAAACCTGAAAATTCATTAAAAATAATAAAAAATATAATTTTTTTAAATTAAAAAAACCAGAAAATATTAAAATATTGAAAATTCCAAAAAAATTCAAAAATCCCCAAAATTCCGAGATTGTTTTAGAGTTCCCTAAAAAGCTCTAAAATAATTATTGGACCATTTTCTCTCTAAAAAAAAAATGTCGGAAAACCATCAGTCTAAAATTGTGTTTAAAAGTGAACAAGCCCTTACGGCTTTGCCTTAAAGTTAGTTATCCTTGGATACTATTGCTCTTGATAGTACGCTTAGGATGCGATGATTATGGTTTCCCCCTTAGTTTAATTATGATTTATTTTCGTCTATAATTTATTTAATACTTTCTTTAATTGCTGATTGCTATTTTGATGATTGCGCACTCGCATGATCACCTCATATGTTAGTGGTTAATTCTAAAATCAATCCAAACTGCCTGACAAAAGTCCTTTTTGAAATGAACAAGATTAGGTACCGAAAGAGCACTAATTGGTTAATTAGTGTAATCAAGTCTCCGACCCTAGAACAGTTACGTAAAAAGTGAATCCCCTGCTTGTTACGTAAAAAAGCCTTGATAGATTGACTTGTTGCTAATATAAGCGGTTTATTACATCACTTGAGAAGAACAAGGGTGTATATTATGATTACATAAAAAATGACACTATAGGTATTATAACTTTTATACAACACTCACATGAGTATCATAACATTGTTTTTCAATCACTTGAGTAGCATAACTTTTGTATGACACTAACTTAAATATCATAACTTTTTTCCAATTTGAGTGCCATAATTTTTTTTAAAAATATTCATCACAAATATCATGCCACGTAAGATTTCGATACTTTGGGTGAATATTTTTAAAAGTTATAACACTCAAGTAATTGGTTGAAAGTTGTGACACTGAAGTGAACATTTTCTTAGAAGTTATAGCACTCAAGTGGTAAAAAAATAGTTATGACTCAAATAAGTTCCATGTGAAAGTTGTGGCTTTTGTGGTGTCTTTACAGATATAGTTTGCGCTACACTGGCAAATCACGCAAAAATTTATGACTAAATTCACAAAATTTTTCTCCTCATTTGAAGATTTTCATGAACACGCAACGTCGTGCGGGGTATGGGCTTGGGAGAGCCCATGTCTAATGAGGGTCCTAAACCCACAATTTGGACAATACCCCTAAACCTATTTATCTATTTATTTGGATATTTCTTTCCCCCATCCGGGACGGAAAAAATAGGTCGCGACATTCCATGAAAGGATAAAGCAAATCTAATAGCACCAGAGTAAAGGTGCATATAACCTTACAATATCCATTGTCATGAAAAATTAGACAGAATTTGGAGGTTGACAAAATGTTCTTGCTGAGTAGCAGGGATAGGATACTGATCGAATTTCAAGGACTAGACATACTCATTATCCTCTCTAGAAGTACACTTAATAGATGGATAGGAGAGAAAAAGGAAGGTTTAGCAAAAGTAGAATATAGATCTATAAGTGGAAGGTGAGTCTTAGAAATTTAATTATCTTCATTGAGATGAGAAATTTCATAAAGATAGTCAATTTTGAAGATATTAGAATTATCAATCAAAATTCATGCGTATGCCTACTAATGAACTAACGAGTCAATCTTCCTATTTCTTATATTTTAAATAATGATTTGTCCAAGTTCATGCAGGTGGTCACTGATTGCAGGGAGCTTCTGGGAAGAACTGCAAACGACATCAAGAACTATTGGAACACCCATTTGGCTAAAAATGTTAGACTATATGAAGCAAAAGGAAGACAACCCGCCTCAGAAATTTGTCACTAAAATCAACGTCCTAAGGCCTCGACCGCAGAGAATCTCGAAGAGCTCGGCATGGCTTGACAGAAAAGCCACACTAGTGGCTTCAAGCCCTCCACCTGGTGGAAACCTTGGACGACCATCTCCGTTGTTATCTCATCAGGACAAGGAGAGTGCTTGGTGGGAAAATCTGTTAACCAAAAGTGGCCCCAACAAAGGGCTCATCACCTCAGCAAATGGCTCAGAAGGACAGCCAAGCGCGAATTTGCTATGGAAGAGGGACGAAATGAGCTCTCTTTTGATGCCGACATTTGGGAATTTCTCGACTCAAATCCTCGAGCTGTTGCATAGCTACCGCTTTGGTGAATATGTCTTACTAGCTATTACTACTGGGGCAAACTTGAGTCGTTTATGTGATATGCAATTCTCTAATAGTGTGCTAAAATTAGGTCATTTATTAAACTAATGATTGTGCATTCAACTATGGAAGAAGCTTGTGAGAAAGAAGGCCTGGAAAGGAGTAGTCACACTCATCTTTAAATTTGTCATATAATGAGACTATAAAGCTCATGATGGAAATTGTTGAAATTAACTTGACGATTTTTTTGTCATTGGAATGTGATAAATAAACACTACTTGAATTTGAAATGCTTTGAATAAAGATGTCAATCATAATTAAAATTCTCCACATATAAAAGCAATTGATAATGGGTCAAAGACTTGTTGACACCACTCCAAAATTTGGCCCAATTGTAGAGAAGTTAATGGCCCAAACTAACCCATGACAAATACAGCACGATTCACTGAGCCCATCAATGAAGTATCTGATGGGTTCATTAATGATAGATGTCATAATAGTGAGCTTATTGATGGAATACCTAATTAATTTATCGATCACGATATTCCAATAGACAGATTTTAAGTGGAGTACAAGACATGTGGTTCCAATCAATTGGCTCGAAACAAGAAAAGATGTTGATGACGGAATCGAGGAGGGCCCATTGACCAAGGAGAACCGTAGCCAAAGGATCGGGAGTAGTTACAAATTCCTAGAATAGATAGCAAGTAAAGTGGCAATTAAATATACTTATGGAGGAAGATCAAGATACATAATGACGCGGGTAATAAAAGATTTAGGAGGAATCTCTAGAAAAAAGTAGGATATCATCGAGACCCAGAGGCCCAAGCTTATGATGGTGTTCCTTTCTAATTGATTTTATTATCCTTTTCTCAACCATCAAAGTGTTTCCCATTTTACAAGGAAGTCGAGTGATCATGGTCCACGCTCTTTTGCTGGCTCACCCAAAATTCGCGGCGAATCATTTAATCTCTCATTGGTCCCATCACATCACATTAATCTTTAACAAATAATTTCATTCCTTGGGTGGAATATTGTCACGTGCGAAGCTTTTGACCATACATTATGAACTTCACGCAACAATCTCTAACAAATAATTGTGTTTGCGCTAACTTGAGCTGAAATGAGTTTCAAGACAGATCAATACAACTTTCAGAGTGAGCGCTCTGTTTCTAGTGAAGAATGTCGATCATTTCTTAATTATGGAAAGCTTAATAAGATCTTAGTCATTAGTCATGCATAGATGTCTAATAAAATTAAGGTTTGATGCTTGTGACACCGACTATGACAACACGCAGTGTCTGATAAAATACCTGCCGGTTCTCCAGATAGCTGAAGGGACGTTTACACGATTCGGTCAAAAATTATAAAAGACGAAGGGGAGAGTAATATAAGGGGAAGAATCACTGAGATTATCACTTTCATTTTTGCCAGCGGTGTATGATGAGGACATGTTTCGAGACGACGAAATGGGGAACCCTGAGTTCAACACCCGGCCATTCCTAGAAGCTCTCAAAATGAAGGTGGAAAACTGCCTGGCTGAAGAGAGCCGCATCACATGAAAAAAGGCAAAGTCGTACAAAAAATGGTTCTCTGGCCTTGAAACGTTGAGTGAGGCGTAGTCTAGCGGGTTGCAGTGTATCCATGTGCCCGGCGATTCAATGCGAACCGTGAATATTTTTAAGAACATAAGACTATAGGAGATTTAGGATCTTGGATTTTGGTTCCTTAGGTCGTCACCTGGAGTGACGGTAAGAAACTTGAGCACGTCGTATTCTTCTTTATGTCAACATTATATGTGTTCGTTTTATGGTAAAAAGCAATGGTGAATGAGTATAGGTTTCAGAGAAAGCTCACACACTATTATTTCTTCACAATTGAGGAGAGCCATATGATTATCTCACAAATTAAATCGCGTGACAATCTTTGTTATCGCACTGGATAATGGCGGGAGGTTTTTGAGGAACAACCATGTCTTCAATTACCAACACACCCAGAAATTATGGAACCGGGAACCAAACCAGTTCAAGCTGTTCCAAGAAAATGGAACTGGTTCCCAGGTAAATCTAGTCTGGTTCACCCCCTTGAGATGGCGTGTTGCATGTAGGAGTTCCCAGCAGGGGCGCCATCGGGAGTCCATTGAATACGTTTGACTTGCTGGAAATAAACTACACGATTTGGATAGGACATGCCAATAGATCGTCTGGTGGGAAGCGGCTCGGGTCGCGGATTGGTGATGGTCTTCCGTTTGGATTCTCGGTTTGGTGGACACGGACGTCCCTTTGAGGACCTTTGGAAACAGAAACTCGATGGAATGATTAGCAGCACGAGACGGCGAGGCTGATCATCAAAGTTGAGCTTGCCACTCGACGGATCACAACGGCAACAGCTCGTGATGTGCGGTGGGTCTTGAGCAGTGATGGCAAGCTTGGCGTCGTCTCGGTTTGGGCGTGGCAGCGGCGTGGTTGTCACAGCGGCAGCAGGAACGGGAACAGCAAGTGCTTCGTGTCGGCCAGGAAGGAAGCAACGTCGATGTTCGACAAGGTCACGTGGCCACGGTGCAACTGGGAACAGCGTCGTCGTTGTTTGAGTTGGGTTGGTTCCGTTGTCGCTGAAGCAGTGAACGTCGATGGCAAGAGCAGCAAGGCGCTACGGTTGGACTTGGTGAACGTCGGGCTTGCTGTGCCCGTAAATCACGCCCCTTTTTTCTCTGGCTCCTCAAGAACGTGCATTCCCTTTAATGGTGAACATCTCGCTCTGTATTTTCTTTCCTCTATGTGTTTGAATCTCCAGCTTTTTAGGAGTTGAGATATGGATGATTTAGATCTAAGCGTGGGTTTCAACTTTTACACTATGAGCAAAAGTCTGAGAGTAGGAGCCGTGCATTCAAACGTGTGTAGCCTCTATTCACCCTTGTGTATCATGCGCATATATTTTGGCTAGTATTATGGGTTCAATATTCAGCCGATTTCCTCTATTCTTGGAGATTTGATGGAGTAGATAGTGGAAGGTGATCCTGCGGAGCAATTTTTTATTTATGGTCTTTCGTCTTTTCGCTCCTTCACGTTGGACCCAATGTTGCCGTAAACATGCCCATAGAGTGGTCAGTCTTATTGCACCTTCATGTTGACTGAATATTTGGCGCCCAATAAAGATCTCCATACGTTTTCAAACCCTAGGCATCCGCATGCTTGGGTCACGTCATGAGTTAGGCAGAATCTTACCCACTTGCGGGATTAATCCAATTAAGCTAAAAAAATTTCCCTTATTTGAGTACATTCATTTAAGTCCATCAACCACCAATCCAATGCAAATTCAATTATATAGACCTATTATTATCGAAATACACCTGAATAAATAAATATATTTATGCAATTTTAATATTTTTTTATAGGGACCGAGACAGCTGACATGAAATGTATTAATCTATCCTATTATGCGATAGATTTTTTTATGCATTTTTCATAAGCTTACTAAAAAAATCAACACATATAATGCAACCGATCATGTAAAGCACGCAATTTAGCCCCGACCCAAGATAGAAAATCAAAACAATCAAAAACCTGATCCGACGTTTCGTGGTTCAATATTTTTGATTATTGAGATTTTTTTTAACACGACACAATGGCCACACTCAATTGAAATATGCTAAATATCTCAAGGAAATCACATTAGCAGTAAATGCATTGCTAATTAGGTAATTTTATATTCAAATAAGCGAACATATTAGGAAATTACCTTGATGGTCTTTCTCTTGTTCTCACAAACGATCCAAGACGGTTTTCAATTACTAATGACAGCACGCACCTAACCTTGCTCCACAGCTGCTAAAGATGATTGGCTCAGTCAGTTCTTGCAGTTGTCGATGATTTTAGGCCAAAGGGAGAGCTTCAGATAACCTGCGGAAAAAAAGAAGAAGAAATTCTCCAAGTTGCCGAGAGGGGCGGTGGCGTGAGGAGCTGCTGCAACGTCTTCAAGGAAAAGACACCGAATAGCCTCGAATTGGTCAAATTGCTGACCCTTCGACCTCTTTGACCGAATCGGAGGTTCTTCTTTGATTATCAAGCTTTGACTCCCTCTAAAGAAAAACCAGCATTGCTGGAATTTATCGCTACGAGGGTGTTGCAATAGCATGGCGGCTTTGTGCAACACGTGACTGCTTTGTCGTTGATGCGGGGAGTTGTGGTGTAGGGACCTCTCGGCCACGAGTCAACAGGTTGTCCTCGGTACAACAGGGACCATCGCGGGTAAGAGACAGTAGCAACGTCGTCCCGCGTTGATGCGGGAGATAGCGGCGCGGACTGGAAGCAAACGTGTCTAGCTCGGGCCAGGCATGGGAAGAAGATGGGCGAGGATCAGCAAGCAGTATCTCGTCACGGACAAGGCTTGGCGGTGACAATCAGGGCGTCAGCACAGTGGAGCAGCAAGCGTGGTCGTCATCAACCCGGTTGGTGTGGATCACGAACAGCAAGGACTCGGGCTTGCAGTGGTGACGCAAGTAGCGGATCAGCAACAAGACTCAGCGGCGTGTCGTGGAGATGGAAGAGCACGTCGCGGTCGTCTCTCTACTTTTTTTTTTTTTTTTTTCTCACGTGTGCTTTCTATATATTTTTTTTTGTGTGTCCTCCCTTGTGTATGGCCCCTTTTCATAGGTGAGATGACTATATTAAATATATTATTTAAGGAAAGATGATAAATTTGCACGTTGCCTATTCTAGCTCTTATATTCTACATGCAATATTTTTTCAATATTTCATTCGACACATTTCCTAAATATTAAAAGAATAATGCGAATATTCTTGGGAACATTATCATATTCCAACTCGCCTAGTCAAATTCTTTTTCACCGTGGGCTTAGTCCAACTTGTTAAATTAAAACGTAGAACCATCAATTGAAACCCATCTGCCACATGTCCAATGCAAATGCAATAATAAATGCTCATATGTTGTGCAATTTAATCATAATATTTTTTGTTTAGGGGTTAAAATTAATCCCTAAATTTTTGTGTATTAAATTACGAATGATCAATCGAAATTTAGGTGTCAACAGCAGAGCGCCAAACTTTTACATTACTTGTTTCCCGTTATACTCAAATTCATCATTGCCACATTTTTCACACTTGCGATTTATTTGAGAGGCAAGACCAATATAAGAGGACATCACAATCCATTCACAAAGGAAACATCATGCCAAGATACTAATATAGCAGAATCTAGCTGCTAACGAATCTAATTTCAGCTTCCCCTCGTCGAAGGCAGATATGCCTAGCTCCCTCCTTATGTCCTGCAATATAGTAGATGATTATGAGAAGCTCACTTGACATTGTCAAATGTGAGAACTTCGATCTATAGAGATTAAGGAAAATCAAGAAGGACAACAGCTCTTTCTCAACTGAAGCACTACTCTAGGTGTTGCTTCAAAAATTAAAAATAAAATAAAATAAAAATAAAGGTCCGTAATTCCATGTGTTGATAAAAAAGGTTTAAGAGAACACAAGTGTTTTTTTTTTTTTTTTTTTTACAATAGAATTATCTTCAATAGGAGAAAAATACAAGCCTAGCCATCCCTATTAAAACTCTCCACGATGTCATAAATTCTAAATGATGTGGGCACAATTTGATTCAACAATGTTAGAAAAGCCATTGAGAGCTCTATGCGTCAATGTCACAACAGAATTACACATCTCAGTAACTTTCGTTCTCAACGTTAGAGTTAGTTATTGGAAGCAACAAAAAGTAAATGTGAAAAATTAAGCTTCACCAACAACAGATATCCTCCTATCCAGGTTGTAACCGCCTTCCAAAAGTGAGAAAACTTGACGCATTTTTTCCATTGTGGGCATAAGTTCACAATTTTGCCAAGTGACGCTCTTTATAAACCTCAAATGCTCTTTAGTACTGAAGAGTTACTGTAGCCATTCAAATCTCTAGCATTTTCTATATTTGGTGGTCACTATAAAATGATTACATAGGAAGTAAAATGTGATGAAACATAAGTATGTCCTCTCAATTGTCGAACTAGTAGAAAAGCATTACATGTACGCACTCAACTGATGAGATCCAACAGAGTGCATGCATCGATCAGCCAGCCAATTCAAGGCATACCTGAGTGGTTAATTTGTACTTCATTTCTCTTCCAGCAATAGTTGAGAGCAAAGTTATCAATAAGGCACATAATTGAGAAATGTAGAAATTGACATGAAAAGCAAAATGATCAGGTCTAACAAACAGCTAACCAGCAGCTAATATCTGAAAAATAACAGTAAAAACACAAAATGACTCAACCACCGCACCACTGCAAACATAAAGACAGCAAACATAGTCAGAGAATGAGACGACCGTGCTAAGCTACGCATTTCACATTGGTGATTTGACTTGAAATGGCTATTTTTTTCCCCAACTAGTGGTCTTAGGTGTAACCAGTACCAGATACTGCCCAAAAAAAAAAAAAACCCACTGAGGAGTGATTTTGACCAGCACAATAGTCTCTCCAAGTTCAAATGAGCCAGTATATAGGTAGGATGGCTGATCACACCCCTGCCATAAAAAGAGTTCCTCTCTAGCCTTTTCCTATTTTCTCCTCTATTATCGGATTGTCAGGGTGCCTCTCAATGGATCACCATCCTCATCATCCAAAATCAAGACCCAAGATACTTCTAACCAATACAAACTCACAAGGGACAGGTCCTAAGGTATGCAGAAATTTCAAAATGGAAAAATTTCTGATATCATAGGCAAAGAAATTATTTCTTTTCAATACATCTTGTGAAAAGGCATCAAAGCTTTGCAATATGAAAGAACAATCGTGGACGCTACCACTACAAAGAGAGCAGGACATAGAAATGGAAGGCCGCAACAAGCCTACCTTGAGAAGCAATACTTGACAATCTTGAGACTAAGTATAACATGTGCTCTCATGTCAACTTCAAGAAGGATATTAGCCATTCTAGGGTGAGCATCTTTGATTATTTTCATCCTCACCTTCACAATTTTCGTGAGTGCGATCTCTAAGTATGTACCTCACATTAGACACTGCAAATTGTTTAACTTGCAATTCGAATTTTGTTCTGATTTTGAGAATGCTAGGATAAGGAAGAAAAGGAAAAAATCATAACTATTTAAGAATCCTCCTAGTCCTCGTCCTCATCCTCCTCATCCTCATCCTCCTAGTCCTCCTCGTCCTCCTCCTCTGGATAATCAATCTCTTCTTCCTCGCTATCTGGATACAAATTCTCAAACTCATACTTGAATGGACATGGATAATCCTCCTCCTCGTCTTTGAATGGACATGGATAATCTCCTCATTGTCATGCTCATATAGATATGGATAAGGTAAAAACAAAACCCTCCTCCTCATTCTCGTATAGATATGGATATGGATAAAAACCCTCCTCCTCCTCTTCTTTCTGTCCTCCTCCTCCTTTATTCTGCTGTCCTCCTCCTCCTCTAGAAAGATGGACAAGTGTCTAAACTACTATAAATCACTAAGTAATGTTGCGTTTGAATACTTTGAATTATCCATATCCATACGAGGATGGATATGTATCCAGACGAGTATTTTAGAATTGAATTGTAACTGCCATTCAATCAAGCAGTCTGGCTTATGGTTTTCTATTTTTTTTCATTTCACTTTTTCATTTCAATTAATGGGTCGAATTGGTTTTCATGAACTTTGAACCTAATGTCAGGCCGATCATTTGGGATCATAACCGTGCGGCGACTTAGGCTATTTTGGATTGCTTGGATAGGCCAATCATTTGTGATCTTTATTTTGAATCGTTGGGGCCTAAGCCAAGCCTATGTGGCGACTTAACTCACCTAGATTGTAAAAAGAAATCTAGAGAGAAGGGAACTAAGATTACTAAATGGTTGGATTGATACAAATGAGGGGAGGGCACCCCTTCTTATACTTGAGGCCCTCAAATTATAACCATTGATCGAGTTTCGATTCCACGGACGAGATTGTATCGCCCCACCTACCGCCTACTGGCATTTATATCAAGAAAATTCTAGACCACGGCACAATTACATAATGCCTGTCTTTAGGAATGTTCCGGAAGCACCTGGATCCTTTGAGGGGCATTTTGGTCGTTTTTTCTCGATCATGAGTGCTCCATTGATCACAGAAACCTCGGCTCCGTGACACTTTGCAAAGAGATTGTAAAAAGAGGAGGAGAGAACTAGAGTAGAATAGACTGAAAAAGAAGAAGAAGAAATTGTTACACTCTAAAACCTAAAACTTCTCTAGTATAAAAAGCAAGACCTCCCTTGGCAGGGTTGACGTGAAGGTAAGCTGGTGCAATTCGGATTGAGAGGTGGTGGTGATAACGCCACACCTTAACTTAATTAGTCAAATTGTAGTCGCATGTTGGGCTAAAATGAGCTAAAAAAAGCTTCCTCTTATTTTTTTTCAAATGGTTTTATTAACACTGTTGTGAATATCGCATATGGATTAAGATAAATTTTGTATAGGGCCGAACAACACAAAGTCTTAGTATTACGAAAAACTCTAAATTGGTACATCTATAATAAATTATCCGAAATTAATTTTTTGACAATTAAAAACTCAAAACCGGTACATTTGTAATAAATTTACTCTCTATTAATTTTTGTAAAATTTCATTGTTAAATTGTTTAGTTGGATCGTAATTGATGAGTATATCAATTTGAGGTTTTCTCCTCTATTTGTTACTAGTTTATGGTTCATTGTGATATTAGTACAATTTATCGAAAATAAATAAAGGGTAAATTTATCATCAATATATTAGTTTGAAGTTTTTGGTGGATAGCAAATTGATTCGTGGTAAATTTCTCACGGATGCATGAGTTTGTGAGTTTTGATGGTCGAAAAATTAATTTATAATAAATTTGTTATAATTGTAAAGTTCGAGATTTTTGGTGATATTACATTACAAATAAAGGAAATAAAAGTGGCTTGTTTGCAAATGCGTAACCGCTTTTTGGGCGCGAGTGGAAGCGTTGTAGTTAAACCCTAAAACCCTCCATATCTCCTCTCCTCTCCTCTCTCTCGAAGTAGAAAAGCTGACCTCCTCCTCCTCCGCCTGTCATGTCCGATTCCGAACCAGAGGCGATGGCGGAAGCCGACGGAGTTCCCTCCACGAAACTCCCCCCACACCTCGAGCTTCGCAGAACTCGTGTTCTCTGTAAAGTCGATGCTCCTGACAATGTACTCTACTCCTCTTCACCCTCTTTTCTGCGTCGCTGTGCTGCGCTATCTTCTTTTCCTTGTCCATTCATCGAATCGAGAGATGTTGAGGTTCAAGAGTTTAGAATTTTTCGTGCTTTTTAACTACTGCTGCTGCTTGCTGCTTTTAGACAGATACTATCCAATACTCTGGAGCTTACGCGTCTCTTGGACATGAGAATAGTTTAAGATTTGCTGATTTCTGCAAGGACTTTAGAGTCGACATCACCAGAATTAGCGATGATGATATGGAGTTCGATGTGGTCGGCGTCGATCCTTCTATTGCCAATGCATTCCGGAGGATCCTCCTGGCCGAGGTTTGCGCTTCTTCCTTTTTATATTTTCCATTCCTACAAGCCCTTGCTGTCTCCTTGATGTACTTGTTTCCCTTTGACAACTGTCTGTGGATTCTAGCTGCTTTTGGCAGCTTCAATAATCAGTACGACTTCACTTCATATTTGTGCTGTACTGTTTCCCTGTCGAATGTCCTCTTTCATAATTTGTTTCACAAAGGAATGAGTGCGCCAAGGGCAATGCGATTCCATTTATCTGTGTTGCACTTCAAATTCAGAACGCATTCCTGTTGATTTGTGACTTTTTCTCTTCAGTCACTAAGCCAGTACATCCATATGTCACCTTAACTATATCGTCTGTACTTCTTTTAGCTGTGAATAGCCGTAGACAGTCCAATTGAAAGAGAATTCTTGGGTTTTTAATCTTTCAAGATTTCATTGGTTCAAAGTTTGCTTTTGTTTTTTTTTGAACTGTAGTTTGGGTTTGTTTTGCAACTGGCTTATCTGATCGATTGAAATTAATCGAATCTCCCGATGTGTCCATGTTTGCTCATGCAGCTTCCCATCATGGCTATTGAAAAGGTTCTTATTGCAAATAATACATCAGTGGTACAAGATGAAGTTCTTGCTCATCGCTTGGGTCTCATTCCCATCAAGGTTGACCCAAGGCTTTTTGATTATTTATCAGGTCGGGCTTTACATGCTTGCCTCTTCAACTTCTTTGTCATATTGAAGAACTAATATATGATGACACCTTATGAGTTTTATATTGTTGACTTACCACTTTCACTTATGACCTTTAGAGAATGATACACCGAATGAGAAGAATACCATAGTTTTCAAACTCCATGTCTGATGTGAAGAACGTGGGCAGCGTCTCACTGGTAAGTTATATCTATCAATATTATCAATTGGTTATTTTTTGAAAGTATTTCAAATTGTTTGGTTTTCTCATCTCTCCTCGTAATGATTTTTGGTGTATATATAGTGAAATCAAATGAATTAATGTGGTTGCCAAAGGGGAGCGAGTTTTTGAAGACATCTGAAAGTTTGACTTCAACTTCAAAACCAGAAACCTACACTTCGTTTACATGCAGTCAGGACTCCATGCCAGAATTTGCAGGCAATCCAATTAGGGTGTATCCTGATATCATCATTTCTAAGCTTGGTTTTGGCCAGGTGATGGTCTTATATATCGTGTACTTGTCATAATTTTTTTTATGTCTTCTTACTGTCGTCTAGTCTAGTATGTTACTCTTCAACAGCATCAATAGAAGCATTACATCTTGCTATATGCATTCTTATTCTGAGCTACAGTAATCTCTACTAATGATGTATTTACCTTTATCCATTACGTGCTTGTTGTTTTTTATTTTTCTGCGCCGTAAGCTTGCTTTATGGGCTAAAAAATTTAGAGTTGAGAGGGGAAAGCAAGGGGATTGTTTTGAATTTGCTCTCCTAAAAGAATAAGAAGGTTTTCACTGCATGTAGGAGTCTTAACTCCAGAGCATGATGCAAAATGCCTAGCGCTAGTGTGGCTAAGCATTGCTGCAGCTGTGGAATGCTGTGGCAGAACTTGTTTCCCCAACTATTGTGTATCAGCGTATTGCATGGCTAGAAAACTGAATTAGCTGCAAATTATCAGCAAACTCATTCTTTCTCTTTTCGGTGGTTCAGCTAGAGCATCCTTGTTTCTGGCAGTCATCCCATCCAAGGAAAGAGCTCTTATCAGTTTTTACCCTTCTCTCTCAAAAAATTTATTCAACATAGTCAGTCAGGGAGCTATCTGTTTCTTGGAAATATAGTCTATTTTAGTTCTGATGGCAAGATGGCTCAGTAATTCATGGAACCGGAAGACCTTTTCTGTCCATGGTGCAGTGCTTGGCTTACTATTAAATTTCAGATAATAGCTGAAGTACTGTTGAATTGTCCAATTTATTTGATGAAATTTCTAGTTGGACAGGTGACATGACACTTTGCGATCTGAGAATTGTTATGGGAATGCTTTATTTTACTCCTCGTTATTTCAAGCTAATTTGATTCACTTTCTCAAATAGATTCTTTTTGCTTTTTGGAAGCTTCTTGTGCATCTTGTTCAAGGAAAATATTTAAAGTAATTAAAGGGAGTGGTGATTAGACTTGTCATTGAGCAACTTTTTGTAAAATCTGGTAGATCTTGTGAATGCTGTCATCTGCAGGAAATTGAACTTGAAGCACATGCTGTTAAGGGCGTTGGGAAAACACATGCAAAGTGGTCTCCTGTTGCCACTTGTTGGTACAGAATGCTTCCAGAGGCATGTCTCCTTCCCAATTTACTTTCTTTTGGTTTGGCAGCCTTTCACGTAAGCATATGTTATCCATTATCTTGTTTACACTTATATAGGTTGAATTGATGGAAGAAATTGAGGGCGAGAAGGCTGATGTACTTAAGCAAAAATGCGCAGCTAAAGTGTTTGAGATTGAAGATCTTGCTGATGGTAAGTTGCCCTTTCTTCGACTGCTTTGATGGGAGAAACAGTCAATGGGCTGGCCATCCTGAGAAATGTTGTCTAGACGTAGTTCAAAATAATTTGGCGATATTCTGGATTTCATACTGTTTGTTAGTCAGGGTTTGATCTTGTTCATTTCCTTGGATTTTCATGAGAGACAGTTATGTTGTTGTTCAGGTAAA
Source organism: Corymbia maculata (assembly GCA_014182735.1). Taxonomy (NCBI): domain Eukaryota; kingdom Viridiplantae; phylum Streptophyta; class Magnoliopsida; order Myrtales; family Myrtaceae; genus Corymbia; species Corymbia maculata. The sequence goes on from CM024687.1 coordinate 38,387,923, forward strand.
AAAAGAGCAACTGTTGCCAGACCACGAGCTTGCACACTTTGTCGAGAATGCATCAGAGATGGTGAAGACTGGGAGAAAGCATATATCCTTACGCTGAGTTAAGAATCATTTTATATGTAAGTAATAAACAATGAGGTGCATGCACACATCATTAATGCTAAGATAAAATCCTGCAGTAAGTACGGTCTTAATTAATTCTCTTTTGCCTGTTTTTAGTTACCATCGAATCGACCGGAGCAGTACCTCCAGAAGTGTTGTTTACTGAGGCAGTGAAGATCTTGGAGGACAAATGTGAACGTGTCATAAGTGATCTCTCTTGATGCTCCATTACATGGACGATTGTCTAACAGAGGTCTAATGCCTTCGGTGCCGGGGAATCATTGACATTAATTTAGATCTCACAGTTTTGCTCAAGTGAGATCTTATTGAGTTGGTTCCATCGATGTATTCGTGTTCTTTAACTAGTAAAATACAGATTTTTATTTAGAAAATGAGCGGTAATATTACGCAATCAATGCCTGAGAATGTTTCCCTCTCTCTCTCCTCCACGTCATGTATCATGCACTGCGACGCACTACACGATAGAAATAAGGCTCAACCTTGAGCCTGAGATTGGTCACTCGGACGAGCTCCGAGGAGCGCTTGTGGTTGATCCCTGTTTTGGCCACAGCAGGGTTTGACTTTTCTTGGGATTGATGGTGACGACAGCCTGTCAGTGCGGGTTGCTCACGTCAGTGCCACCACACTCGTGGAGGCAGTTCGTGAAGGCGACTTCTTCGTGGGCGAGTAGGTTATGGTGGATTAGAGGCCATGACACGTTAGGGTGTTGAGATGGAGCTCTGTTTCGCGTGTAGTTACATGGCTGTGATGCGAGAGAGACTCGCCGATGGTAGGGGCAAGAAAGGGGGTCAGCAAGGCGATAATGGTGAGAGGCATATTTGGGTTGTTAAGTTAATAGTCCTCATTGGATTTTTTTATTTATCTTTGTATGCGTATTTCACGAAAATAATCAATGATATATCTAATCAGTCAATTTGCTCATGGTATATACTTCTTGATTTGAATGAAGATATCTAATCAGTCAATGTACTTAAATGAAATATCTAATAAGTTAATTTGCTCGTGGTATATCCTGATTTTTTTTTTCATTTCAATTTGCTATATTCTCGTGAAATAATTCTTGATTGATTCGGTGCTTTGATTTAAAAAATTTATCTTTATTTCAACAAAAGGTACATCCTATATTTATAATTGACTTGATTGAGAGAATCATCCACAATTTAATTTATTTATCGGCTCTTCTATTTTCTAAAGTTCCTGCATAACTACTTCATATTTTTATTTATTTTTATTTCAATTCCTTTGCATTATTTTTTTTTTCCTGTTTCTTTTTGTCTAGCTTGTGAATTCAATTACAAAATTACATACCTATCTTTGGATTCTACCATTTTGTTTACAACATTTACCCGGATCTTTAGTTTAACATAAACCTCACAACTGTATGTAAATCGTGACGCCTTGCTAAAATTCCTTTAAACCAATCGATTTACTAATAGTAGCACATATTGATTGCTCAACGAACCTTGTCACTTACAAGTTACAACATTAACGTCCAATTCCAAGTTTATTAAAGTTAACAGGTTTCGATATGACGAGGGGTGAGGAGTCGATGCATAAAATGTTCATTCCGAGCAATTTAACTCGTGGGTTATAAAATATCATGAATGCTCTCCACGGGTCTGGGTGATAGCAAACTTTGTCCTTTAAGGAATTTCACGGAAACTTTAAGAAATAAAAATACTTATAAGATATTGTATTGTGATTGATCCTCTCAATTTAGTCATTTATAAATATAGGATGTACCTCTTGTTGAAATAAAGATAAATTTAAAAAATCAAAGCACCGAATCAATCAAGATTTTTTTCCCGAGAATATAGTAAATGATTATACATGCTAATCATGCATGAGCAAGTAGTATATGTAGACTTGGTTGATTATGTCAAGGGACTTGCGTTTAGGGAGTTTCCGGTGAAAAAATAAAAAATAAAAATCCCAGTAGGAACATTGGGTTGACCAGAAAATTTTATCATTATCACTATTATTCTCGACACATTCAAGAAAAGTGGTTCGATTCTCTCGCTTCCGCTACAGCCGTTATAAGTTTGTTTTTTTTTTTTTTTTTTTAATAAAAAAGATGTAACTCAAAGAGGTAAAGTTGGATCACAAAATTGTAAAGAGGCCAAACGAAGAAATTAACTATCCAAATTCTATCAAGGAGGTATACTTCTTAAAATTACTTAATTATTCTTGTGGGGGTAATTTCATCCTTGCCCTCTCTATGGGAATTTGAAAATACTTCTCTTATCTTCTTTTATACTTTGAACTGTAGGTACATGCCCATTTTCAGTCATTGAGAAAATAACAAAACAAGCATCTAATGTTTTCTTCTTAAAAAAGAATTCGTATGATAATGTCAAATTTTGTTGTCGTCGTTGTTAATCTGTCGGTACAATTAAAGCTGTGAATTTTATCAATTCCTTATGATATTGCACAGGGATTGAAAAATAAACGCCTGTATGAAAATAATTTATTATTAATATTATCATTATTTTGCTTTTTTAAATCGCAAGCGAGTGTTACCTTATTTGGTTCCACTATTGGGCTCTTTTCTCGGCTTTTGGTGAAGTAGAAGCGACCAAAGCCGAAGGAAATGTCAATTACAGAGGAGGTGCAGTGGAAGAAGATGGACGCTTGCGTGGATTTTATCTCAGGTTGGATCTCTACCATATGTAAAGTAAATTAGAGCTATGTTATTATCAAGACCATTAGTGCAAATGATGGGAAATGAATTATAGCTCCATCTCATTATACCATAAGCGAAGCAATAACAGGACAAATAATAATTCCATAAACTCTCTCGTAATATCTAAAAAGTAAAAAATTCCCGACTAGAATTGCCATATAATCCCACGAGCCTCTAGAAGCTTGAATTCTAAATCTTTCTCATATAATGTCGACCAAACTCAATTGCCAAAAATTAATTAATTAGATTGGTTGAAGTCAATTTATTCAGATTCGTAAGTATACTTTTCAAGGAATCCGAGAAAAATCTGAAAACCCGTGAAGCGGAAAAAGAGAGAAAGTAAGGAATAAAATGATGCACTTGAACCCTTAAAACCCTTTAAGCCGCGCGCCATACACAACCACCGGCAAGAAATGGACCCGTATCGTGCATTGAAGGGTCAACATTGAGGTCGCACCTCATGAATCAAAGTCGAGATAAATGAGGCATATAATTGTGTTACAGTTTCCTTTCTTCCTCATATTGCATTCGCTAAATGATTTGTCTGATCTAAGGAAACTTATTCATCCCAAGTTAGATGAGGAGAAAACAGCAGAAAGGTACTTGCTCAAGGATATTCCGTACGTAACTTGAAAATGAATCAGAGTGTAACTATGCCTGTGCGCAGACAAACAATAGGGACGGAATGTCCCATTTGCGTGACCCCCATCATGTGAGTCGTGACTATGCAGTAGGCAGGATAACAAACTTTGAACTTTCTAAAATTGCCGTCTCCCATTGATATCAGGAGCTGAATTGAACTGCTCTTCAGCTGTCAGCTCCTAATGCGTCAGCTTCATGCTTCGAAATCTCGAAATCCCCAACAAGGTAGTTGATCGGATCACTAGACGACAGAACCAGGATTTTGCGTCTTCAATCCAAACAAATTCTCAAACAATTTGGGCGCCATGGGAGGAATGTTCATGGCTTGAGGAGCCATGAAGTTAACAATCTTTTCGTGTACATGATACCTGTCAGTACATAGGTACATAGGTAATTTAAAAATGCTACTTGTACGGAGATATTTTCCATAAGCCAAGATGCACAATCAATTTTAAATGAACTAAACTACCTTATCTTCCGACTCTTGGAAGCACGCCGATCCACTACCTTCCTCTTCTTAGTTTGTAGTCTCCTTAAAGCATAAAAAGCGGCCTCTGGATAATAAAACAGCAAATACTTGACACTGTGAGACTACCATAATGGCAAAGTTTATATCTTCCAGTGTAACTAGTAAGAGTTTACTGGGCCATTTGAACCCGAGTCAAAGGAATAACTTGTGACGTAATATCAATCCCTCAAACTGACAGAAGAAAAATTGTAAGCTCAGAAACTCCAAGAAAGCTTGCTCAGGAGTGAGTTGCAAGCCGGGCATTTGAAGAACAAACTCACGAAGGGTCACGAGCCACAGGTGGAGCTACACCCTTCTTATACCCGTCATCAGTAAAGGACACTAATGGAAAAGATGCATAAAGACGTGGAATTATGGATCATACAATACCTGATGATGTTGCCATGTTGGGTCAATTGTCTCAAAAAATTCCTTCAGCAATTGCTGATAAAACTCTGCATCGTCCAAAAGTTCTGAGTCACCCTCTGCATTTGCCTCCTAATTACAGCAGGAATGAAATAAATAGTATAGCACACTTCTTTATTTTACCCATAAGCTAAGGCATATTCTTCATGTTGCAACTGATAGAAAGGTGGAGAAGGTTATGATCTCACATGCAATATAAGAAAGATTGGTCAAAAGACAATGCTTCTTCACTTCCCTTTACCCAATAATGCTATAGACAGCTCCATGGATATTAAGTGTCCTATCAATACATTGCAGACACGGTTCAATTACACGTTGCATTGTTGGTTCCTCTGGAGATTGTACTTTCATATTTCAAAAGAATTTATTTATAAACGGGCAAAAGCCAAACATAAAGAGAATCCCTCTTTAACCTCTTTCTATGTGCAATCATAGGGCATGAGTTTGCTCCTCATATCGTGATGCTGCACGGGATCAGTGGTGTCTAATCAAGAGCGGCCCACCAATTGCTCATTTGAACAGGAGTATGAAATAAAAACTATTTTAAACTAGCACCACCCTTACATAGTAAACACCTTAGCCCTTGAAAAGCTAATAATGAATGCAGCATGGCATATCAACAGGGTATGTGGTAAGTAGTATGACTTGCTATACACATCCTAAACAATTCATGGCATGCCCAATTCCCATAATTATAGCATGACTCAGAGCAAAGCACATCTAACCATGTTCCAAAAGCACTGTACAGGATGGGTGGTTTGAATTTAATTACCTCTTTGTTGGTGTTATCCACATGCTCAGGTACCTGGCCATCAAAATATTAAGTAAGAAACAGCAGGTGCAGATCGGTTAAACTTTGCTTGCCATGCAATCTCAATCCATCGGGAAAAAGAACAACTATATTTCTATTTTACAAAAAAATCCAATGAGGTCTTTTAACTTAAACCGACGCAAATATGCCAAGAGTTGACCTTCTCTGTTGCATCTGCTTAACCATTCTGCTGGGGTCCGTCATGTAAGTAGACACTTGTTCACTAATATTCTGCTCAACAGCCAAAATCAAATTATTCTCCACCCATTTCTCGGAAAAGTGTTTTTTTTTTTTTTTTTTTTTTTGGTTGAACTTGGAAAAGTTTAATTAAATAGAGTTCCAGCGCCAAACCTGATTAAAAGCATGCAATTTGTTTTTCATAGCTGCAGCACCAGTCGTCACCTGCGTTTTTCTATGCCATTTGTCCACCGACTTGTCTCTAAAATGAGCCATTCTGAAATGCACGAGCAAAAACTGAGTTCAGCCCAAATCACTAAAGACATGAGGAAGCATGTACAACAGCAAAACAAGAAGAACTTTTCACACGGAGATGAACCTATAAGTTCATCAATTGCCAGACAAGAAAAATTCTCCTAAAGCCTACACAAAATAGAGTTAACTGGGCAAAAAGGTTCATATACTCACTCCTGTCAATATATCTAGTAATATGAAATGCTCTGTTCTATCGCACATGCAGGCGAAAGAAGGACGATATTTACATTCATGGCTGAACCATCATCTAGATTTATATAAGAAGGTAATTAGCTACTGTGGCCATATTTGCAGAGTACCTTCTATGCATCTGTGAAATTTGTGACCATTCGTCATCAATATGCCCATTGTTGCTCTTGTTATCCTCCAACAGCCTTTTTGATTGAGCAGAATTACCTAAAGGGCACAACAATTATAAGATGAAAAAGATCATAACTATGCCATTCATTTTCCCTACATAAGATGACGAAGATTTATACATGTCAAATTTCTGTCCTAAAGGACATGACAGTCATAACATGGAGAGTCATCTTCATCTAATTAAGTTAATCAACAAATATGAAGAAAGATCATAACTGTGTGATTCAATTTCCCTTCATAAGATAACATATATTTTGTACATTGTCAAAATTTGTGCTTGTATAATTTAAACTGTCAAGGATTCTGTAAATTTATTGTTAAAAAGTTAAACTTCTGAATTACAGAGTAAACCCTTTTGCTATACCTTCTATTGACTGAGCAGTGGCTGGATTATTCTCGTGCAAAGCCTGTCATCATATGTGTGATGTGAGAAATATTGAGAACACCAAGCATCATGTCATAATGACTGGTCATTCTTATAAAGCAAAAACAGAAAGACAAGCAATCAAACTGGACACGAAATTCCAGTGTATTACTTCATGAAAAAACAATCACAAAATCTCAAACAAACAAGAACTGAAAATAAATCAGCTATAGATCATTAAGCCAGATACTTGTAAAAAAAAACCTTTTTCTTATTGTGCAGTTAAGCGTCTAAGAAAGCTTAATAACAGAAACAGACGGTGGAGGCTATAATTTATTTCTTTTGTTTCTTTTGGTTTCTGTCCATACAGATATATTATATTTATTTTAGTTTCAAATTACCTTCACATTAAACCAAACCAAACAAAGATAAACAACATCAGTCAATGGTTCTTTCAAGACAGCAATACCTCCTCCAGCTCCAAAATGCAACCCAACGTCTCCTTGGTGGACGCTATCACATCTACGTAGGCTTTATTCACATTTTCATCTAACTCGCAAAATGTAGACCTTACAGGTTCCTGTATAAGTAAACAGCATGTAAACCTCATATAAAGATATGGCATGAATATTTATTTTATAGGGACTGGGTCAGTCCCTAATCTTCTATGTGCAATAAACAATCAACTAGATCGCCAAATTTTAGGTATTAACAAACTGTGATCCAGAATGGGATGAAGATTTGACACTTTCGGTTGTCAATCCAGATCTTCCAGTGAAGCTTGCAAACAAGTGTTGCTAATTCAACGTCAATTCATCTAGCTTTAATCCATTTGATTTGGGCTGCAAGGTCATGATGCGCCGACCAACATGGTTCATAGAAGAACATGAGCGCCAAAAGAAGTACATAGGGAGAGAGACGAATGACTCTCTTGCTAATGATATTTATTTAGTAACATCATGAAATGTGAGGATTTACTCCCCTAACTGTCGGTGGGGTGCGGGGTTCCTTAGGTCATCAAAAAAAATAAAAAATCTTAGCCAATCTCTTAAGATTTATATGGTTGTCGGATCATGAAATAGTGTAATCAATGTGTGTGAAAGGTAGGTGGAAGAAATCTTTAGAATTTGTCCTCAAATGATCACTAATTTAGATAAACGAGCTTGGCGCAAAAAGTTTATAAAAAGCCCATCTTTTGATATTCAAGTATGAGTTATTGTGGTCCATTTTTCTTCTTCTTATACTTTTTAGAGATAAAGAGAAAGGTATCGCTAATCCCTATACTTTCTCAAGTTGCTCAATTTTATCCATAATACTTCTTATTAGCCAATGATCCTGAAATGTTGAGCGCAAAGTGTGACTCTGATATCAAATGGTGAGAAAGTTCAAGAACTCAATTGAAAAAACAAAAAACACTCTTTTTATTTATTGAAGGCACTCCCTACAATATTGATTTCAATAACTTTTGGCACACAAACACAAATTAGAGCTCTTGATTATTTATAACCATCGCCTTCACAAGAGGATGGTTCACTCCCCCTAGATCAAATTAACTCCCCTATATATCACTCTAGACATTAACAGTTGACTCCCTTCACAGCTGGTGTGGCTTGTGAATTACAATTAAATGCCATGATGGCTCTATTTCAACCTCTTTTTTTTTTGTTTGGGTGGGGGCCTTTGATTAGGTTTAGGGATATTGTTAACTTCATATCGATGGCCTTTCATTAATTTAGATTCTCCCAAGTTCATACTCGGCGCAACATTGAGTATTTAAAATTTTAACTAGTTTAGATTATACAAATTTAAACAAAGGAGTTGCCACTAATATTTTTAGGATCAGCTAGAAACCCAATAAGATACGAGAGAATGCTTTACTATTTATATAACCAGAGATTCTAAATTTGAGGATTTGGTTATGTTAATCATATGACTAACGCATTTTCGATATCTAACTCAAGTATGTATTAATTAAGGTTATGGCAACTTATTTAAGAAATCTAAGGCTTATCCTAACCATTTTAAGGCATGAAAGAAATATTCAAAATATTTAATTGCACAATTAATTATCATTACAAAATAAAAGAAGAGAACATCTTAATATTGTCCCTAAAAAGAAAAATATAACATAAACAAAGAACCTTATTGTAGAGCCCTAAAGACTTGTTCAATTTTGGGTTTTTCTTTTCTTTTTTAAGGGTTTTCTAAAATTTTTGCAAATTTTTTCAGAACTTTCAGAATTTTTATGAAATTTATATATATTATATATTTTTAAATATATTTTATATTTTCCGAAATTAAGGAAATGAGCTTTCAAGATTTTTTATTTATATTTAAGGCTTTTCTGAATTTTTTGTAATTTTCTATAATTTTTTACAAACAAATTATTAATAAAATTTTGGAATTTTCTGATTTTCTTAATTTTTTGGAATTCTTGAATATTTCAGAAAATTGTATCTTTTTAGTGAATTCTGAAAATTTTCGATTTTTTAATGATTTTCATAATTTTCCTAAAAAATTATTACTTTTAATTTTTATTTTTCCAAAATTTTAACATTTTAAGGATTTTTTTAAATTTTTTAATAATATTTTTAAGGGATTTGGACCGGGTCAAGACCCGACTCGAATGAACCGACAGGGACCCTAACGGTCCGAATTGGACTAAAAAAAACTATGCTAAGGCCCATCTTTAATTAATCCTAATTGGCCCACGAAATGTTTTTTAAAAATAGCCCATTCGAATTTTAGTTCTCAGCCCAACCATATTCGGCCCATGCCTAGCGTAGGCCCGCTCGAGACATTCTCAGCCCAGCTCCTATTTCTTTTTGTCCTTTTCTGCCTGCAGATTTCTCCCCCTGCATCGTCTTCAACCTTCCGGCGAACGTCCCTCACGCCTGCAAAAAAAAAATTTCGGATCGACCCACTTCCGATCACCGTTCGACCAAGATAATGCCGACACCTACACAACCGGTAAAACTTAACCAACTCCCAGGCAACATCAACTGCCGTCAGCCACAAGTTCCGGCTGCCCACTCCAACGAGTGTCTATTTTTTCCGACGACTTGCAAGAAATAAACGGACAGACCATAAAATCTCGTAGAAAACACAAGGAAGATCACGAATTCACCCAAGGATCTACCACACATGAGCAAAACATATCAAGCTAAGCTACTAAACACCAATCTGACGATGATGGTTTCGGGACTTCATATGGGCATTTTATCGAACATTCGGCGTGCATGAGTAAACATGAGTAAACAAAGGGGTTCCCGACTCGAGCCGAACTCAGACCGGGCCTAAGATTCTACCTAGACATGGAATCATGTAGAGAAACCTTAACGGAGGCACGACAGGGGCCGGGGCTCGCCCCGGCCCGGTACCCTACAAAAATAAAGCAACTGCACTCAAGAGGACCTACCTGGTTCAAAGTGAAAGCTCTGAGGCGGACGGCGACTGAAAAATGGACTCTGGCAACGGTCGAGCACTCGCTGAGCACATTCTTCTCTCTGGTTCGCCTTTGGAGCGCTCCATCTCTCGACTTGGCTTTTTCCACCTCTCTCAAGCTCTCTGGAGTCGAGCAGATTGTTTTATTAGTTCAGGTACTTTGCGGTAGTCATACACCGAAGTACCTCGTTTTCTTCCCAGGCGACCTGCATCCACATACTGCACTAGCAAAGGACATGGAGTGTATTTACCATCTCCTAATCATGCTTGGAGTACTCTCATTATTGACGAGCAGACATCCAACCCAAAAAAATCTGCAACCTCCAGGGGACCCATTGGATGGTTTGTACCTTCATTCCAGCATCAATCTCCTCCTTTGTTGCGATCCCGGTGTAGAGTGTGAAATGCTTCATCTATCATTGGCATCAGGCCTGATGGGGTCTCGTCGTGGCGGACACTAAGCGAGTGATAGAGATTGAACTTGTGTTGGACACCACTACACCTGTCAAAATGAGTGCCTAATCCAATATGTCAGGTTTTGCTTAATCCAATGTGTCAGGTTTTCTTTTAGTCTTTTTAGTTTTAAATCTATTATAGGTGATTGAAAAAGAAAACTTGACCCATTTTGACAAGTGTACCTATAATGGGTTAAAATTAAAAAGATTAAAATATATGGGTCATTAATGGGTCAAAGTAAACTCAACTACTCCTCGTCTCGAGACGACTCATCTTCTTTTCGCTTCTAAATCAAAACGAAGAAACCTTCCTCATCGCATGACAATGCATTGTCTCACTTCCGTCGCTTGTATAGCAGCTTCTCCTCTCGCTTCGCACGACGGCACTGTCGCATGTGGTCGCCACCATCATCGGATGGTGGCTTGATTGGCCATTAAAACTCAAGTGAGTCTCGTTCTCCCATATGTGTACTTGATTTTTAAAAAATAAAAATGATTAATAATTCGATTTTTTTAAAATAAACCCGAATAAGCTTAAAATCTTTAAAAAAGATTATAAGAATAATTTTTCCTAAGTTTAGTTAATTAGGGAAGGGTTTTAATAATATGGGTTAAGTCGGGTATGAGTTAAAAATTTTATACTATACTTAAATGGGTTATACTTAAATGGGTTATAAATGAGTTAATGAATCAATTTGGGTCGAATCATTTATAACCCGATCCAAACCCTAGTCAACCACCTGTTTAACAGTTCTAGACGCCAGAACAACAGAGGGTTTGACAATCTTTATGTAAATCACGGAACAGCTTCTTCTCTATACTTCCCCCTCCTACCGCTTGCTGTGGAGGAATTTGATCTGTTCGCGCCATGGCCACTCTCCACACAACAGCGCAATAGGAGGCGCGCCCTCTGCTGGTGTCACGTTGCCAACGTCACTTATGTTTTTTTTTTTTTTTTTGGTCAGAACGTCACTTATGTCGGAGCGGCGTCATTGCGCACCGCTGCTATACGTGTAAATGTGTGTGAGTGCAGAAGGTGAGACATGAAACAAAAGGAAAAGGGCTGGGCTTTGCATAAGCTTTAATGGGCTTCAAAAACATAAAGGGGATGGGCTAAGGAAGGAACAAGCAAATATGGGCTAAGGGAATAAAAAAAAAAGGGCTGGACGAAGGTTTCTTAAAAGAGTTGGTTGGACTTGATTCCACTTTTTTCATCATTCTTTCTTTTCTTCTTTTTTCTTCTTCTTTCTCTTTTTTTTTTTTTTTTAATTTTCATTTGCATTTATATATATATTTTTGCCATTTTTTCATAAATTTATAAATTTTTATATTTTTGCAAAATAAATGGATATTTAAAAAGATGTTGACAAAAATTTGAATGTCAATAGGCTCTTATGTGACGTCCTAAACATAACTCAAAGAATTAAACACATAAATCAAAACAGAATATTTTTCAAATCTTACGATTATGAAATTTGAAGAAAAAACAAATCGCAAAAAACAATAAGGGAAACTATTGCGGCGGTAGTGACAAAGGGTCTACACCCTTCTTGGGGCTCAGGCGAAGCTGGCGTGGACACTACCGCCACCTCTGCTGCTGAAGTAGACCAAAGAGTATGATATAGTGTGTATGTCGTCGGTGAGCAGGCAAAGGCCGTGGCCTTCGCCACTTGTCGGCGAAATTCACTGCCAACTTGCATCTTGCCTGTGAGGGCCATGACTCTCTCGGTAGATCTGGACGAGGGCAGCTCTGATCAAATTGGAGGGCGCAACCGATTTACGTATCCATAGCCCCACCGACACTGGCCAAGCAAGTGGGTTTGCATACCGCAAGAGACCCTCTAACAACAGGTGTCATTATTAACATGAAAGTTAAAAAAGAGAGGAAGAAATTGACAATTGTACAAGGACGACTGGTGTCTTTGTCCCCTCTCATTATGAATGATGGAATTGACAGGTTGTCTAGGAGATTTTGAGCCAGGAACGAGAGTAGAACGATCTGTCTTTTTCTTTCTTTTTTTTGGGTAATGTATGACGGCCAGCCTAAATGTGGGAGCATTTACGAAACTTCAGTGTCGCAAATAGCCCCATTCGGGATCCGTTTAGGGCACACAAATCGTCCTGTTCCATCTCCACAGCTACCCAAGCTCATGGGGCGTTCCTTTCTCATTGATTTCACATGATTGACTGATTATTTATTCTTGAACTACCCGGGTTTTCCCCATTTACTCATCACTTGCGACCCTGCCTGTGTATCAATGAATTCTTGGGTCCTTTGTCTGCTCGGCTAGTCAAGCATGGACTAGTTTATAGATCTTTGGGCTTTGATTATCAAGGAATAACCATTGTCTGTGCTCTTTTGATATTATATTTTTAAGGAAAAGTACAAAAAAAGTTATATACCTATTATATTTATACTAATTCAGTCCTAAAATTTTCAATTATATTAATTTAGTTATAAACTTTTTGATAATTTGTCAATGCAGTCCATCCAATCAATTTTGACAACGCCAACCGTCTATACGACACACCAGTGTTGATATATATAATTTTATAAATAATATTTTAATAATTTTTTAAAAATTTTCCTTTCATTTTGGCCATGGAGGGTTGGTGATGACCCTTGCCGACTAATAGGTGAGGGCTAATGAGCCCATGCTTGTTGCTGGTGAGGAGGTGGCTATCGCCCAAATCTCATTGTCACATTTGTGTTGACCTTTTAAGTATAGTGCAACTAGTTGCATGATTAAGAAGTTTGAAATTATCAATTGAAATGAGACCGTCTTTCTTCTTCACTAGATAATAACTTGCATATCCATTATTTATTTTCTCTTTTGAATTTTAGTGATAGCTATATGTGTTGCAAAGATAAGTTATTAATTCGGGGGCACATCTATGGTGCACGAGTCATTTCATTCTCTTGGTAGCCGAGTATTGATTCAATTTTTCATGGTTTAAGACATCTTACATTCATTTATGAGGATATAATGTTTACAACTCATTTCACTTTGAATAGGACTATAGTGAAAATAAATACAGGGATAATGTCATAAATGGTTTTTAAACTTTGGTCCAATGTATAATGTGATTTTTGAACTTTTAATTTATCCAATGTGATCTTTGCACTTTAATTCAATGTAAATGTGGTTTCTAAATTTTTAATTTGTTCAATATGGTTTCTAAACTTTTGGTATATGCTCAACTTAGTTCTTGAACTATATGAAAATGTTCAATATTATCATTCTATTAATTCAAGTTCAAAGATAACATTGAAATATTTATATAATTTAAGGATTAAATTGAATATATATTAAAAGTCAATGGACTATATTTAATAAATAAAAGTTCAGAGACTATATTGTATATTGAATTACAGTTCATGGACTATATTATATATTGGGCTATAATTCATGGATGACTTTGAATAAATTGAAAGTTCAGACAACACATTACATATTGCACATTACACCAAAGTTTAGTGACTATTTATTTAATTTTTTCATAATTATATGTAAGAAGATGGTCAGCATGACTGAATGAATCGTTGACTTAATATGGGTGTATATATTTGCTCTTGACAATATCATCTCTCCTTATTTGGCTTGGAATCATGTAGTGTATTCGGGAAGCATGTTTGAAGCATCATTTACGTAAGTTGTATTTTGCATGAAACGACCAAAAAAAAAAAAACGACTTTGAGAAAGTTTACTCTTATATGCTTCCACGAAAAAACCTCCCACAGGAAACACAAGAAACACATCCAAAGTAGACGATGTGAAAACGAAATTAAACATAGTTTTTGCCGAAAGTAGAAAACATCCGGTTTGGACCTTTATCGAGTGTTCATGCACTTGAAAAATGTAGAGCGGCTCTAATTTAAAATTAATATGGAAAATATCAGGTTTTGCCGTTAAATCAATATGAAATTATTAAAGAAATAAGTGAGGAACAATAAAAGATACAAGAAATTTACGTGATTTAATTGGATTATGGCTACCTACTTCATGGGGGAGCTAACACCAAATAATCTACTAATAATCAAATAATCAGAATTATATTTACTCACATACTTAAATGTTTCTCATATTTAAATTAAGCCTAAACTCATAGTGCTTTTAAAAAAATAAGGGCTAATTTTAAAAAAGAGCCCCGAGTCTTTTCATTTTATCAAATAAGGGTATGAAATGAACTTTATTTCAAATAAGGGCTTGAAATGACCTTGGTTGTTTTAAATAAGGGCTCGAAGTGGTCATGATTGTTTCAAATAATGGTCTTGTTGATTGCTGGTCAACCAAATTTTCCGACTAGTCAAGGGTATTTTTGTTCAAATCTTCTTCTTCTTTTTTCATTTTTTATATCTTTTATCTTTCCTTTTTTCATTTCTTTCTTCTAGTTCTTCTTCTTCCTCTTCGTTGGTGGTAAAGGGCAGCTTTACTTGGGAATGCCACCCCTTGCAACCAACCATGAGGCCGACGAGGGCTCAATGACCCTCGTTGGCCGTTGGCGAGGGTCGTTGAGCCCTTGCTGACACCAGGTGAGGGCTTGCATGCCCTTTTTTGCGGCCAACAAGGGCGGTTGGTCACCCCTCGCCTATGGCTAGTGAGGGTGGCCCTCACCAAATCAGGCAAGAGCGACCCTTGTTGAACCTTCTATAGGTGTCATCGGTGGCCGGCCAACCATCAATAGAGAGGAAGAAGAAGAACCAGAAAAAAAATGGTAAATAATGAAAATATCCTTGATCGTCGAAAAGTCAAGCTTTTATTTGAAACAAACATAATTATTTCAGGTTCCTATTTGATATAAGATTCACTTCAGACCCTTATTTGAGAAAATAATGATATTTCAAGCTATTATTTAAAATAAGGTCCACTTCGGATCATTATTTAAAAAAATGTGGGTATTTTAGACCTTTTTTGAAAATTTTCCCAAAAAACCAATTCAAGCTTAAGCATCATAATCACCCTATGCAAAATCTTCGTGTGGCCCAAGAAGCGCCCTAAGTTGAAAAGCGCTGTCTATATAGGGGCTTACTAAGTTGCCATACCAATTCGCGACTTAGGGTTTAAGTTTTTTAACATGCCAATGATTTTTAGGAGTCGCCACTAATCTATTTTTGGTGGGTCGATTAGAAACCCAAGTAAAGTAACAGGAGAATTACTTTACTCCTACGAACCAGACTATGAGATCGGGGACTTGATTACGTTAGACAATCTAACGCCCTTTCGGTACCTTTTCTCTTTTATTTGAAAAAAATGATTTGCAAGCAGTTTGGATTGATTTTAATTTAATCCCTAACATGCAATGACTAGATGATACATGGAAGACGACCTAATTCTACATGACATGAGCATGGCAATTTTTATTTATTTATTTTTCTTTTTTATAATCAAAATTCGAAATTAACTAAGTCTTATTAGAAAATTTCATCTAAAAAATATTATATAAATCTAAGATGTAACCTAACTACCACACTATCATGCGATCAAACTACCATGCGATGTAATATGAAATTTTTTGTATTTTTATTAATGGTAAAAGTTACTGATATAAAACCAACGCAAACAATGAACACAAATATATAACTCAACACGACTAAAGACGGAAGATTACAATATTCAAAAATCTAATCCGATGTCTCGGCTCGGTATTTTTGATTATTATGACCCTCGACACGACAATTTTCTTAATCAGATAATGCCTAGCAAATTCAACAATCACGATCAACATCGAAGAATTGTAAACTACGTAACAAAAATAACCAAATTAAATTATGTTAAAGAAATTACCTAGTTTAGAAAATCTACTTTTGAGCAATGGGGTTGGCGAAGAACAATGCGAGGATGATGATGAGTTCATGGACTGATGATCGTTGGTGGACCATTGGTTCAGAGTGCTTCCATCTGTGGTCAACTCAACACAAATTCAACAATTTCAAAAGACAAAAAGAAGCCATGAGTAATCTGGAAATCTCAACCGTGGCACCAACTCAGCTGGAGCATCGACACCCAGGGATTATTGGAAAATTGCCGACCACAAACAGCGTCGGAGGGAGCTATGAAATTCAAGCCCCCGAACGAGACGTCCACATTGAACACGGCCACACACTGCAAACCCAACTGCAGCCTCCGCTTGATTCTTGCTGCCACGTCGATGGTCAACTCCCCACCGCAACGTGCTCACCAGGCCGTTCACGCTCAAGTTCGTGACGATCGCCAAATGTTGATTGGGCCTTGGCTAGGACTGAGGTTGCGCAGCCGAGGCTCTTGATGGTCTTTCTTCGGGTTTTCGCAAACAATCCGAGAGAGCCTTCGAGTCCTCCACTCACTTTTTTTTTCGGAGCCTTCCTTCTCTCAAATTTTCTCTCCCTTTTCTGTGTTTTTTTTTTTGTGTGTCTCTTCCGTGTGTGTGCCCCCCCCTTTTATAGGTGAGAAGACATGTTATTTAAGGAAAGATGATAAATTTGCACGTTGTCTATTTAGCTCTTGTATCCCACGTGCAATATTTTTCAAATATTTCATCCAACGCTTTCCTTGAATATTGAATATTCTCGGGAACATTCTCATATTCCGGGAATATTCTTATATTCCAATTCGTCACCCCTTAACGAGAATATTTCATCCGACACATTCCTTAAATATTGAAAGAATAACGCGAATATTCTCGGGAACATTCTCATATTCCCGGGAATATTCTCATATTCCAACTGTCACTCATTAACGGGCCTAGCCAAATTCTTTTCCCTTGTGGGCTTAGTCCAACTTATTAAATTAAAAAGCTTAGAACCATCAATTGAAGCCCCGCCACATGTCCAATGCAAATGCAATAATAAATGCTCCTAAAACTATATGCTATGCAATTTAATCATAATATTTTTTGTTTAGGGGTTAAAATTAATCCCTAAATTTTTGTGCATTAAATTACGAATGATCAATCAAAATTTAGGTGTCAACAAAAGGTAATAGAAAAAAGGGCAAATACCACTAGAAACCCTAACTATGCTCTTTATGATAATTTTACTCTTAACTTTTTTTTTTTTTGTCACTATAAAATTCAAACTATGCTACTTATAACAATTTTACCTAAATTATATCATTTGTGACAATTTTACTTTGAATTTTTTTTATGCCACCAAAAACCCTAAACTATGTCACTTAGAACAAATTTATCCTAATATTTTTTTTGGTTGAAAGGCATTTTCGTCCTTTTCCATTTTTTTCTTAACAGAAGGAAGTCGGTGAGGCCACCCTCGTTGGCATTGGAGTTGAGCGAGGCTCTTGTGGCTCTTGCCCGATGCCGGCATTGGGCGAGGGCCACCTAGGCATGAGCCACCCTCACCGCCCTCATCGGGTCTAGTTTGGGTGGCTCGCACCCGGCATTGGCGAGAGCTGACGAAGCCTCGCCTAACTCCAATGCTGGTGAGGGTAGCCTCATTGGCTTCCCTTCGTTAAGAGAAAAAATAAAGAAAAAGAAAAAAGAAAAGGATGAAATTGCCCTTAGCCAAAAAGTTTGGGTAGATTTGTCATAAGTAACATAGTTTGAGATTTTTGATGGTATAAAAAAAATTCAGAATAAAATTATCACAAGGAGTATAGTTTGAAATTTTTGACGTAATATTTATCCTAAAAAAACAAAATCACCTCTTTTTCCATTCCTCCCCTGACAATCCACCAATATATGACGTACTTTCAGGTTGGGAACCACCGAATATTTAAATTCCATGTTTTTATGTGGCTTTTAGACGAGACGTTCACTGTACGTCTCCTTGATATGTTAGAAAAATCCAAAATAGGTAATAAAGGGAATTCGACCTCTGGTCTTGGTCAAATTTAGGCACGAGGACATTTAACTACTTAAGGATTCCGTCAATTAATTCCAATCCACACCTCCCAATTTGGATCAGTTCCATACAAGGCTTAAATTTGACACATAATCTCCATCTTAACTCAACATTTGAAGCCAAGTCATAATGTCCATCATCTATGCTAGTTTTCCCAATGTCCTGATGGGCACTAAATCTCTATAAACATCAATTGAACTCCAATAGAGTTTGAGTTTTGCTAAAAAAAACAGCCTTAGTTATCATGTTTGTTGGGTTTTTTTGTTGCTCCAATCTTCTTTGCAACAACCTTACACTTTGTTTAAGGCATCTTAGATGAAATGGTACCTAATGTCGATATTCTTCATTTACTCAAGACAAATCGAATTATATGCTAGTCATATCATACATTGGTTATTACAATATATTAACACTTTTTTGCTTCAACCCAAAGTCTAAGAGCAAACCCCTTAGCCATGTCATCTCATTTGTTAGAAAGGTTAGTACCATGTACTCTTTAGTTGAAGACAAGGCAAAAGATCCTATGAAGACACTTTCCAACTTACTTCACCACCTGCTTGTGTAAACAAGTATGTTATTAAAGACCTGCACTCATCCAAGTCACCGACGTGATTTGAATTCACATAACCTTTGGTCTCATTGCCATTGTTGTTCCTTTGATACACTATACCATGCCCCCTTAAAAAAATTTGAGGATCCACTCCATAGCTTTCCAATGAGCTTTACTAGGACACTTCACGCAACGACTAACTATGCTCACAACATGTGAAATGTCAAGCCTAATGCATACCAAGGCTACATAATACTACATACTAGAATAGGTAACATGCCATATCTCCTCCTTCTCCTTTTCAAACTACAGTTATAATTTATCAGAAAGTTTAAAACACTTCGCTAAATGTGTACTCTTAGATTTTGCTAACTACATTTTAAGTCATACCAAAATCTTTTCAATATGTTTTTTTTAAGATAGACATCAAAGTCCTATAGTTCCATCTTGCAAAATCTCCATATGTAATATCTACTTTGTAGCACCTAAATTTTTCATCTCAAACTCAACACTCAATTGTTTTGTTAGCACATTAATATTAGAAATATTCTGAAATGTTGTAAACATATCATCAACATATAACAATAGATAAATCAAATGCCTATCCTCCAATCTACTAAAGTAAACACAATTATCCATTTGACTTTTCAAATAGTTTTGATTAGCCATGGAAACATTAAAATGCTTATACCATTGCCTAGAAACTTTTTTAGCCCTTGTAAAAAATTCTTTAATTACCAAACATGATTTTCTTACTTGGAATAACAAATCTCTTTAGCTGTCTTATGTAAATTTGCTCCTCTAACTCCATGTGAAGCAATGTCGTTTCTCATCTACTTGCTCCAACTTGAGATCTTATATAGCAATTAAAGTAAGTGATACATGCATAAAAGTAGTCTTACCATAGGAGAGAACACATTGTTATAGTCAATGCTCTCTTGCTGTGTATATGCCCTTGCAACAAGTTTCACCTATACCTCGTTGCCCCAACATTGGGAATACCCTAATTCCATTTGTGGACTTACTTGCTTCAAACAATCTTCTAGATCTTGAGTACTTTAACCAACTCCCATGTATGATTTTGATGGAGTAATTTTGTCAATTTGCTCCTAGCACTCGCCGACTATAACGACTTGGTACTAGCTATTGCTTTAGAGTAAGACGAAGGTTCATCTGTTTCACTTCGTCATCTAAAATTATTGCATACAATCATAATGTACAAATTGTTTAATTTTCCTTTTCTATCTACTAGTAGCTATAGTGTGTTTTGACTCTACTAGTTGTTTAGTATCATCGATTTAAGAAACTACGGTCTCATCTATAGTCCCAACCTTTGTTACCTCTAAGGTCTCTAGATTATCCACTTGAAGCTCCACCTCTATATGACATCATGGTCTATATACTCTATTGTTTATGTCTAAGGTTTCTTCTACCAAAGCACATCGGTCTCGTTCAAAGATCACATTTCTATTAATTAGGAAACTAGGTAATCTAGAATTAGTGAATCACAATTGATAGCTTTTCATCCCATGTGTATAACCCAGAAATATGTACTTCACTTTGATTCAAGCTAACTATCACTTGCATGAGCATATGTAGGACATCTGAATACTTGTAATTTGAACTAATTAATAGGTTTCTGCAACCATACTTTCTTAGAAATCTTTCAATTGATCGTAGATGATGGAATCAATTAACTAGGCAATATGTCATGTTCACTGTTTTGACCTAAAATTCCTTACCTAGTCCTACATGCAAAAGCATGCATTGAGTTTTTCAAGTAAAGTTCCGTCTTTATGTTTTGTGACGCCATTTTATGGTGGTGTTGTGAGTACCGTGTGGAGTCTCACAATCCATTCTTTCTAGTAAAGCTAGGTAAAATCTTTACCACGGAATTCCATGTCATTATCAATTCTTAGGTACTTGATCTATTTATTTGATTGGGTCTAAATTAATGTCTTAAATTTATTGAACTCATCAAACACATTAGATTTGTGTTAAAACCCATGCCTCCCTCAAATAATCATTCATGAATATCAATATACATCGGGAAGTTCCTTTCAAAGGAATAGGAGACGGGCCTAGACATCTAAATAAATGTATATAACCAATTGTTTGGTTGAATGAATAGCTGTCCTCAATTTAATCTAGCATTGATGCAATACTCATACAAGTTTAGCTACCCCCTCTCACATAGCATCGTCATACCTACTGCATTTTGATGAATTAACTGCAAATGCCACAACTAAGTCAAGTTAGAGTTTGACTCACTTAGTGAAATTGCAGCTCTTCCTGTCATGGTCTTTCCTAGAAGATGCTAGAGTGTATTCACATTTTTCCCCTTCATCACCATCATGGCACCTTGAGTGATCTTAAGCACTCCACCTTTAGAGTTTATAGTGTCCCAAGAGAAATTTTTCCTGAGCTCTAGTAAATTCCTCCTATCTATTAGTTTGCACCCTACCTTATCATGTATTCGACTCCAAACTATTCTTATTATCATAACCTTGTAGGCTATGTTATCCCCCATTAGAACTCTGCCTCCATCTACAATTTGGTAATTAGTAAATTAGTTTCTATGAAACATCATATGATAAAAATACTCCAAATCTAGCACCCATTAGTCACCTAATGAGCCAGTAGTTGCATATAAGATGGCCTTTGCATCACTGGTACTTTCTTTGGCAATGTTCACAACACTACTTGTGGTATTTTGCCCACTATCTCTATATCTTAATTTTAGATAGTCTCTCTCGATGTGCTTCTTCTCATGATACTTAAAGCACTTCATGTGTTCTTTAGACTTTCTATACGAGTTAGATATGTTTCTACCTCCGCTCCCATTGGACCCCCAATGTTGATCTCTATCTCAAATCATTAGACCTTGTGCTACATCTTGCGTGAGATTGTCACCTTGCAACTTCCTTTGCCACTTCTTAGAGGACAGTGTTAGGAACATACACGTGTGGGTTGTGTTAGAGAAATAGTCTCACATCGGAGAATTAATGTGGTGTAGAGCAATTAATATATTCTAGTTGGCCAATAATTCACTAGTTTAAGCTTTTAAGCTGAGATTGGTCCAATTGGATATATCAATAGGCTCAGACTTGAGCTTCCTCCTTAGAGATCTCCCTAATTTAAAGATATCGGATTTCTGCTGCACGTTCCCAATAATTGGTATCATAGCTGATGGTTACGGTTCTTAAGCAAGTAGGCGTTGTGGTGTAACGACGTGGGCTCATGAGGATGGCTAAGGTGGGCGTTGTGGTGTAACAATGTGGGCCAGGAGGATATCTGATTTAAGGGGGAGTAAACCTAACAGTGGAGTTCACACGTAAAGGGGAGATTGTTAAGAACATAGACATGTGAGTTGTGTTAGAGAAGTAGTCCCACATTGAAGCATTGATTTTGTGTGGAGCAATTAATATATCCTAATTGACCCATAACTCACCAGTTTAAGCTTTTGAGTTGAGATATGTTCAATTGGATATATTAATGGGCTTAGACTTGGGCTCCCCCCTTAGAAATATTCTCAATCTAAAGATATCGAATTTTTGCTGCACGTCCCTAATAGACAGGGCGGATTTTACTTCTTCTGAGGTAATTATAATATGCGGATTTTACTTCTTCTGAGGTAATTATAATATGCCCTTATAACAGTAAATCAATAAAGTGCTGCCATGACTCTAGTAAAGAATATAATAACATCATGCATGACTTTCATCATCTAGACACCTATCGATGTTCTTTAAATCTATCATGAGTTTATTAAGCTCATCTAGGTGGAATTTGATAGACATACCTTTGGTATATTGAAACTTTACATCCTCTTAAACATATATAAGCGTTCGTTCAAAACCTTCAATATTTAGAGGGCTTGAAGTTTGCCCACAATGTTGCGGCATCTTTCTCCTCGACCACTTATTAACATCTCACCCGATAGGTTCAATAGGATTATACTCTTTGCTTCTTTATTTATTCTATATTGTAAATTTCTTTCATTGAAATTGGGAACTCATCTCTTTGTCATGCAATGCCTTGGCCAAAGCTGGGGTTGTTAATAGTGCACGCATTTCAATGTTCCACAATCCTAAGTTTTTCCTCCAGTTAAATTTATTAATTTCCACCTTTACTCTAGATATAATTGCAATAATAAAATTTCTAGATAATAATCAAACAAGCAAAAACCCCAATCAAAATCCAAAAAATCTGAATCTAACGCTATGATACTAATTTTTGTAAAACGAAAGTAGAAAATATGATATTTTGCAATTGAATCAATGTGAAATCACCAGAAAAATAAACGAGAAACAATAAGGACACAAAATGATTTATGGTTTGGTTCGAATGTCGATACATAATTTGTGAGGAAAGTTGGCAACAAACAATTCATTATAATTGGAGAATTAGAGCTACAATTATTTACACAATATTTTTCATACCTAGATTAAACCCTAATTCACGGTATTTACAAGTAAAAGCATCAAGTTGGATGTAAAGCTCAAGCACAATCATCACCGTGCTCAAGCTCTTCGCGCGGTTCAAGAAGCGCTCTCTCTGCCCCCTTTGGCTGAAGGGGAACGGAAAAAAACAGAAGGAAAAAGCCGACGCTTTTTATTCTTCCTCAAAAAAGTCCACCACTAGACGACTTACTTTCAGATTGGGACCCACCGAATATTTAAATTCCCTTTCTCTTGAGTGGCTTTTAGACGAGATGTTCATTGTACGCTTTCATGAGATGTTAGATAAAGCCAAAATAGGCATTAAAGGGACTTCAATCTTGGATAGATATCTCTACTAACCATGACGACTTTAAGTCCACATTTGGTTGGACTTCTAATCATGATAGGATCAAAGAAGATATGATATAAAAATTAGGAATTTTTGCGATATCATACTAACTATTTGGTGAATTACAATTCCAAAACTAGTTATTTTTATATTTTATCATATTCATTATTTGATATGAGTAGCATATCAATATAAATAAACATAAATTATAGAAATATAGATAATAAAAACCTCTCATGATTCATTGGTATGGAAATCACAAATGGACAAATTGAGATAACCTTCATCAACCAATTCATAATTTTAGTATGATTTATAAACGGGTTTGACAATGATTAACAACATCGACGAGACAGATTAGTTGCTGAATGATAAATCTAGTGAAAGAGCAAAAACATAATCATGAGTTGACTCTCTTGCTAATTTATGAAATTAATATAGTGCGTTGACTCTCTTGTTACATTTGTGAAATTTCAATATGAACCATAGAGTTATGGAAAAAAAGAGTTTTGACTCTTTTGCTACTTTTATGGACTTTTGACATGAACCAAAGAGTTATGAATGAGAAGGAGTTTCAACTCTCATGTCATTTTCGTGTCAACAAAGAACTATATAGATGGGTCGTGAAATTTCAACATAAACCAAAGCTATATAGAAGAAGGGGGTTGAATGAATTTGAAAGATCCATTTCAAGTTTGAATTTGTTGATTTATAATCAAGGGTTATGTTACTTCATTTTTATTTACTTATTTTTGAAATTTTTTTTCCTCTCTTTATTTTTATTCTGTTTTATCATTCCTTAATAAAAATTTATTAAATAATAAACTATACTACTATACTAAAATATGTAATATATGAAGATATTAAATATATAAAATATATATGTTATAGAATAGAAAAATTGAAATAGATTAATAAAAATAGAAACAAATGAAAAACGAAAATTGGCCATTGCTTTTTTTGGTTATTTTGAATTTTCTTTATTATATTAGAATCTGAATATTATTTTATATTTAACTATAAATTTATTTTATAATTTAAGAAATTTGTTATTTGAAAAAATAGCTTTTATGATATGGATATAAGAAATTATATTTATCTTTATTTTACCTCCTTAAAGATATTTTTATCTTGGCTATATTCACTTTACATTCAACTTTATTTTATTTTGGGAAGGAACAATATACGGGGTATGATAAATTTTATCCTATCCCAACTTTTATCTTAGCTACTAAATGTTGCGTGGCTACTTAAGGGTCCGGTCAATAATTCCAATCCACGTCATTGAATTCAAGTTGGGTTTCGTACACAGTTCAAACTTGAGACATAATTTAACGAGATATTATTTTCCAATCAAATATGAACAAAGAAGTGCCATTCTTGTGTAATAAATGCATATAGTGATATCTCGACCTTGATGTGTATTTACATGAGAGGATATTAATGCAATAAACAGGTGGCTGCAGGAGTTTTCAGCGTCATAGAGCTGCCGCGGAAATAATGGCGAAGAGATTAAAAAAAAAAAGCGTTGAATTGGATAACGCAATTTGCTTGTGGCCCACAAATTCCATAGTCTTCTGTCCATATCAAGCTCAAGCCAGAGGATATCATGGTCCCCATCCCAACCAACTTCCAACCAGCCAACAGGCAACCGCAACCTCTCTTTTCTACATTGCGAAGATGAAGAGCGTTCAATTGAATAAAGGTCCGCTTATATGGTAAGAGGCGAACGGGAGCTTGGCCCACAAGCTGTGCGAGGCTCAAGTTCAGTAATATATTAAGTTTTGAGTCATCTATAAGGAAGTAACTTGGGACCAAAAAGTGAACTTATTCTAGCACCATAAGGCAAACTCGAGATGTATTGAAGTTGAAATCATCTTCTGTAGCAAGGCTTACGAGGAGAAGTCTGTTTCTGGTCACCGTGCTTTGACATATTTTGCCATTGAGTCTCACACTTTGATTTCTATGAAGGAGTGTACTGAACTTTGATTTCAATTGAAAAAGGTGGGTTCATTGGTTGAGAGGCGAATGGGAGCTTGAGCCTAAAGCTGTGTAGGGCTCAAGTTCAGTTATCTATTAAGCTGTTCAAGCTTTCATAAATGCCTATATGTACCATACTTAACTCGCTAGAAACTGTTCTCTTCGCGATGCTTCTTTCACTGTAAATCCTGACCTGATAGTGCTACAGATTAAAAAGGCTATACGAAGCAGACTGATCAGGTATAAAGATGTTAGAAAGAAGGTGAATGTTGATAGGCATAGACCATTGAGAGTTTGACTGGTCGGTGTACAGATTCTTGAGCATGCCGTAGAATTTGCTCCCCTATTTTGCCGTTGATTCTATATTAAATTCTCACTTATTTATAAAGGAAAAATAACAATAATTCCGTACATTTCTCCTAAGTTCGGTGGTTATCATATATTTAAGCATTTTGCTTGTCTCCATCCACATCTACTGTAGCAATACTTGCCAGTAAACTTCATTTGTGGTCATCGTGCTTTAACATATTGGGCTATTCAGTCATCATATTTGATTCTATAAATGAATGTATTGAGCAAAAATCTCTATTTATGTAATCTGACAATTTTCTGACTACTTTTCAACCAACATGATGTAAAAACATCGTTGGTAATTGCACTTAGAGTATAATAAAATACACTAACGACTTATGCAACTAACCATGGTGAAGTAAGATGATTATCTGTGCAGTATGTAATAATAGAAGTGGCCATATATAGTCTTTTCCTTGAAATGTGGCCAGAAAACAGTCAGAGAATATCAATTGCGACGAAATTAAAGCTTAGTCCATTTGACAATTGAAATCAAAGCTCCATGACCCGACTGAAAACCGCATCAACTGACAATCAATAGGATTTATGCCAGTACATAATTGAGTTTGAAATGTTGTTAGTTCATTGGAGATATTGTAACTCGAGCACAACCTCAAAAGCCAGAAATTAATGACAAACCCTTTGTTTAACTTCATATGAGTATTATTTTACTGCATAAGAAAGTTATCTTGATGTATAGTTTTCTGTTCACTATTCTCTTTAAATGTGACCATATGGCCGAATTTCATATAATCCTAAGATTATCTGCTCTCCCATATCATTCTCCTAATTTTCTTCACGCGGAAAATTGGAGATTAGTTGTTTGCTGATTCCTCCTTTCATTTATGACGACGTATATCTCTCTCTCCCAGATGTAGAAAGCAATCCTTGGCGTAAAAGGTGGAAAGAATCAACCTCTCTCTTCAAGTAGAAGCATTGACAAGAAACATATTTCTCTCCACAACCTTCCATGGCAGGGCGGCCTTTGCAATCAAGTTCACATTTATTAATGGTGTGGTGTCAATTAAATGGGACACAAACATTTTAGATATTTTTTAAACAATTAAAAAAGAAATGTTATCATTAATAACAACAACAACGTATGTTGTCTTGTTGATAAATTTTTTTCATCGACTCATTTTTCTAAAGGGAAAATTCCAAATAAAGCCTTAAAAAGCCATGTTTTCCTCAATTAAGAATTTGAAGTGCCATAATTTCCTCAAATAAAAGCTTGACGTAGACATTGTTTCAAACAAATGCCCGAAATAGCCATATCAGTTTCAAATAAGGACTTAAACTCACCAGTTGTGAAGGGCAATTTTGTTTTATTAAAATTTTTCCTTTTCTTTATTTTTTCTATTTTGAATAAAACATTAAAATTTAAAAAATTAAAAAAGGAAAAACACGGGCAAGAGGGCTCCCTCTTGCTTGTGGCCACTGCCATATCACCATTAGGGCTATGGTGCCTGGGTGGGGGTCACTTGCCCTCGCTTTCCTGCCTCTATTTTTCCCCTTTCTTAAAAAAAATTTAATTTAATTTAATTTAACTTAATTTAATTAAATTTATGTTTGAACAAAAATACCCTTGATCGGTTGAAATTTTTAGTCAACCGGTGAGTCGGCGACGTTAAGCCCTTTTTGAAACAGTTATAACCACTTAAGGCCATTCTTTTAGATTGATATAGTCACTTTAGGTCTTTATTTTAAACAAAAATCTAATCTAAGCCTTTATTTGAAAAAAAAATTAATTAAATTAAATTTATGTTTGGACAAAAAACCCTTGATTGGTTGGAATTTTTAGTCGACTGGCGAGTCGGCGAGGTTAAGCCCTTATTTAAAATAGCAATAACCTCTTAAGGCCCTTCTTTGAGATCGATATAGTTACTTTAGGTATTTATTTTAAACAAAAATCTACTTCAACCCTTTATTTGAGAAAATGATGGCACTTCGGCCCTTGTTTGGAATTCTCCATTTTTTCAAATAATATAAACCATCAAAATAAGGAAAATCTCTTCATAATAATTTATTCTCTACAAGAAAAGAACATCTTTCCTAAAAAAATTATTTTCACTTTTTATGCACTAAAGTATAATGCAAGAGAAACAATGCATTAAAAATGACGGATTTTTCCTCCTGCTTTGACCGCTAAGTGAATTTTTTTTCGAAGACTTTATCTCAGCATCTCAAGTGACCGTCGCCCACGTAATAAAATGCAACAAGAAAAAGCCCTAACAATTTTTTCCTGTCCTCACTCCTCTTTCTGTCCTCCATGCCGACTGCTCAGCCACCGCCACCGCCACCGGCATCGACCACCTACTCCCTCTACTTCCTCTCTCTACACTGCCATCGGCCTTGCCATGCCTCCGCCGAAGCCCTCACTACCACCAACCAACCCTGGCGCCTTCCCCCTCTCCTTCAAATGTGCATTGGCCGCCTCTCCAGCTCTCCTGACCTCAGATCGAGGCCGCTATGTGGTCGCTGACCAGAGAGAGAGAGAGAGAGAGAGAGAGAGAGAGAGAAGGGTGGGGTGGGGGGGGATGTTTAGGTTGAGAGTACTCCATGGGAAGCGGAATAATTTAGTAAGGCAGGTTTTGGGATACCACAGCAAAATCAATAGCGGGGAATCGGGACGGATTTGAGGAGTAATAGAAGGGTAACATAGTTAAAACCTATCCAACTTTAATCCCTGAAGTAAATATAATTTCAAATAACAGGAGATGAGCCCTGTTTATTTAGGGCTCACTTACCTATTCTTCTCAATAGTCAACAAGCAAATTTTTAATTTTCCCACAGTAAATTAAAATATGATCGAAGTTTAAGAAAATGGTGAAAAAATTTATAATTTGAACATAGTAAATTTAAGTACATATGTATAACAATGTGCATCATAGGGCGAATTGTTATTAGGTAAGTAGGGTGCGTGTATTTTAATGTCATCTCAGACGAATCTCGCATAAAAATCAGTGGAACCAGTCTTAATTAATGGCGTGCACAGCCTTATGATGCATGGACCTGGGCTATGTAGTAATAGCTTTCATTCTAGACATTGAAACTTGATTGGCACCGTATAATCTAATCCGATCATGGAATAAGTCACTAGAAAACAGTTCTAGCGTTTATTTAATGCAATACAATCCGAAAATAATGTCAGAAATTGATTGGATCACAATTTTGCCCCCAAAGACAAAGTTTGGAAGTTGGCTTGGTCCTAATACGGCTAGTATGAAATGTTAGACAAGTTAAATATCCAACGTCGAACGAATGTAGATGAGATGACGAGGGTGGACATAAATTGTTTGCAAAGTACGAAAAAGAATAGCAGACAAAATTAAAAAAATTAAAAGATTAAAAGAAAAGATAGAATAATCGTTGATATATAAAATTGGTATATTAGGTGTTGTGACAATCTCTTGTTAGGTATTGTATATGAGTCATTTCTTGAAAGGTGCAGTTGTAGCCTCCGACGTCATTTAATGATTAATTTTATAGACAAGTCATAATATATCAAACATCACTTTAAAAGATATATAATTGGAAAAATTCTATAGTGACATAGATACGTGTGCCCCTGTGGTGGGCATATGATCAATGGAGAAATTATCGATTGACTTTGTCTATTAATTAGGATTGGAGAACTAATCAAAGAAAAGTGATAGATGTACTTACTATTAAAAAGACACAAATCGATACATATTTCTCACACCACATATCAGTTATAGAATGAATCTATCTTATTCTCTTTCTGAAATTTAATATGTAAGTATGAAAAAGTCCTAAATCTATTATATAACGATTAATTCAATCCTAATTTTCTTCAATTTTACCAATTTAGTGTTAATTTTTTTGATAATTAGTCAACATAATCATTTTAACCAATTTTGGTCAATAACAACTAACGTGGACATTAACCATCTTACATGATATGACCGACATTGACATAAATAATTTTCACAGTTTTTTTTTATATTTTTATATTTTTTTCTTGTATTTTAATTTTTTTTTATTTTCCTATTTCCATCTATCGGTCATCAATGAGCCCCCCACAACTGACAGAGGAAACTAGGGAAAAAGATAAAAAGGAAAAAAATTAGAAAATTTAAAAAAATGATTTTGTAGCAATGAATGAGGTGAAGCAATTATTGAATGAAGGCAGTTGAAGGTTAGGGATCGAGATTGGATTGCTGCTTCTTGCCTTTTATCCACGTAGGACGGCCGATATTGGCACCATCACATAAGTGAATTTCGACAATCTGTGGTTCTCGTTTTGCTTATTCATTCTCTTTGCTTTACCGGTTTCATATCCCACTTTAATTTTTTCCCTATTTAATTAAAATGATATCCAATTCACATAGCAATATATGAGTTTACCTACTCAATTCAGTAAAAATTAAGCCATCTACACATGGATAATTAACAAGAAAATCACTTGACGTAGTCTAATTCTAAATGACTCTAAATAAAACCAAATAAAAGATGTGTCAATTTTTTTTAAAAAATCTAATAAATTTTCTATTCACTCCTCAAATCTGTTAACTGTAATGTCTTACTTGATTTAAAACTAAAAAAAGTTCACATTTTTTTATTAACAAAATTATTTACTTTAAACTTTTCTACTATCAGATTTTATGTTACTTAAGAATATTTATTTTAGTAATAGTAACATCGTATTTACACAACTCAAATTATCTATCAGTTCAGCTCCAGCCATTGCAGTGCAAATTAACTCAAAAATCAAACTCATGATGATCTTATGTTAGCCAAATAAAGTATAATTGTTTGATGACATTTTTTGTCTCACTGTTTTTTGTTTGTTTGTTCGTTTGTACAACTCCACTTTTTTACTATGCCAACCAACTTTCATTTCAAAACAATTAAGCTAAATAAATATGCATTCCGTTTTAGTTCAACCAATGGCAAAAAGAGATATATTGCACGGTACAAATTTTCATTTGTTTACCAATCCTTTGAAATCTCATTAAATCAGGTAAAACTGCACGTGTGGTTGTTAGTTTGACTTTCATTATATTTATAATAGGTTAAAATGTTTTTGTGGTACACTGCCAAAGAATTGAGTTTTAACATTTCAGTTGTTATTCAAAGTTAAAAAAAGTTCACATGCACTAATTAAATTTCCATCTTGCTGGTGTCATTTCCTTTCTAGAAGAAAGAAATAGTGTCCAATATTAGAAAATTTTCTAGGATTCTTTTCCAAATTTGCTCCATGTTTTTATATCGTGTGTGTTCTAGTTGCCAATCGCATCTCCACGGCACTTTATGGTAAAAAGAAGCACCGTAATCACTAGGAACAAAGGTGCCGCTAGCTTAGCAGCCTTTGCAAAGAAAACGCCTCATAGGATAATTGGAAAGTGAAAATGCTCACAATTTGCACAACTGAAGGAAAAGAAGGAGATGGATAGTCTTGTTTCTTTTCTTTTAATTTCACCTTATTAGGAATGACCATAAGACTTGCATGTTACATGACTCTAACCCCGAAATGATTCATAAATATATCTAACATTCCAAGAAGATAGACTTTTGGAATTTACAAAAGATTGAACTAGACATTTAAACGCAATAATCAAGATGCATTTACAAAACATTGACTAGACATAGAAACATGAATAGTCAAGATGCATGTGTCACGGTCCGTGATTCTCCGAGATAAGAACACCGGGAGTGCTAAAAGTTGGCACGGAGGGATACTTAAGTGCCAAAAGTTACAAAAGGTACACTTAAGTGCCAAAATCGGAGCAAAATGGATCGGTTAAGTGCCAACAAGCGAAAAATTCCGGCCAAATTGCCATGTGTCCATTTTCCGGCGACTTAATTTGCTGACAGAGCATTTTTCTCAAAACAAAAAATCCACATGGCAATTCTTTTTAAAAAATTATTCACGTCAGATTTTTAAAAAATTAAAATCAATTTTATTAAAAAAAAAAAAGGGGGAGGAGGGGACCGGCAAGGGTTGCCGCCGCCGTCGCCGCCCCACCTCGCCGGGAAGGGGCGAGGGTGGGCGAGGGTGGACCGGGGCCCGGCGACCTCGGCGATCCTCGCCCACCCTCGCCGGCCCTTCCGGCGAGGTGGGGCGGTGGCGCGAGGGCTGCACAGCCCTCGCCGATCCCCTCCTCCCCCTTTTCTTTTTATTTTTATTTTTTATTTTAATAAAATCGATTTATATATATTTATTTAATATTATTTAATTAATAATTTTTAAAATCCACGTCGGCCAAAACGACGTCGTTTTGGCTGATTTTTGGCCGATTCGGTTTACGGCAAGCCACGTAGGCAAGCAAATTAATAAAAAATTGCCACGTAGGATTTCCGACAGGATTCCGGCGACTTGGTACTTAAGTGATCCATTTTTTTTAAAAAGTGGCACTTAAGTGTATCTTTTGTAACTTTTGGCACTTAAGTATCTCTCCGTGCCAACTTTTGGCACTCCCGGTGTTCTTATCTCGTGATTCTCCCATACTCATGACCTTTGTGAGTGGAGTTTATGTTATTGAGTGAAGAGTGAGTGATGTAGAGGGGAAGAATACAATTGGTCCATGGGAGTAGTGTCAAACGGTTAGTGTTAGGAGTTCTAGGGTAGAAAGATTTTATTACTTAGAAGCTTTGAAGGTGGGGATGGCCTCCTATGTACAAATTGATTGGGAGTTGATACCGCTCTCTTGATGAGGCCATGGCAAGCCAAAATTAGTTATTGAGCATAAAATGAAATGTTATCTCACTCAATGGATTAGACGCCCAAGTCAAGCTGGACGTGGTACGATGTTATATAAGAAAATTATTGCTACATTGTTCTTTGGACAACTATAAAATGAAGGCTAGCTTGCTAGGCGCCACACGGGCTATTCTGCAGCTAGGAAATTGCTGGCTCGTGACATATGGTATAAGAGCAAAATCCCTCCTAGTAAGTGAGTTTAGTTGGAGAAAACCTATGTTCTATTCGGTCCTACGAGGGCGAAGAGTGAATTGCCAAGGCAAAAGTTACTCGGACAAAGTGCAACTCTTGACTAGCTTTTGAGATAGCAATGTAGGCACATGAAAGATCCGATTCTTCATTAAATAGGTAAAACGTTCTTGGATCAATTGACAAACCTCAAGAAGAGTTTTGCTGCCATAATTTCAACAAGGAAAGAAACCTCCATTGGTTTGCTAGGATCAAAAAGTTTAGTAGACAAAGAGGGTGTTGCCAAAAGGTGCAATTGGTGAAAAATATCACATTTGCTAGGGACAATGCAAGTGACCAAAGGGGCCTGAACAACTGGGATCAAAAGAAGCTGCTAATGGGGCGGCTTGTTTTGATGGCGAGCATTCCCATTCGATGTAAAAAGTGGTGTATCAATGGTTATGGAAATGTAGGGATGTGAAAAATAGCCCACAATGAGGGCGCTGCATAATTAAGTGGGGACGAATGTCATGGTTTGTGATTTTTGCGTACTTGTGACCTTTATGATTGAAGTTTGGGGTTATTGAATGAAGAGCGAGTGATACAAAGGGGAAGAATGTAACTGGTCCGTGCGAATGGCATCAAGAATGTTGGTACTAGGAGTTTTAAGATAGAAAGATTATATCATTTAGGAACTCTAAAGGTAGGATTGGCCTCTAGTGTACAAACTGATTGGGAGCTAATGCCACTCTCCTCATGAGGTCATGGTAAGTCAAAATCAGTTATCAAGCCTAAAATGATCTATCTCGCTCGATAGACTTGACGCCCAACCTAAGTTGGGCGTGACATAATATCATATAAGGAAGCTATTCATTGTATTGTTTTTGGAACAACCATAGAACGAAGGCTAGTTTGGTGTTGTTCGCTCACCAGGTGCTGCACAAGCTATTCCGCAGCCAATGAATTGCCAGCCCGTGACACATGCATGTATAGCGTGTGTGAATTTGGTTTAATTACTAACAATGCCATCGTTGGAGCCTCGAGAAGTTGGACATGGTTGCATTTGGACGTTAGACAACTCATTCTCACTCACTTCGCTCGCGCACCCACAACACTTTAAAATGTGTCTTTGGACAGGTGGACCTTCTGAACTTTAATCTCCCTGTCCCTGCTTATATATATGGCCTTTCCAAGTGAACCTTCAAGCAACACATGCTCATACTTTGGTTTCGGAAGTGTTCCTTCACCAAAAGATTGTGTGCGCCCAGGAGAGACAGAGAGGAGACAATGAATGGAGCTATAGGAGTGAGAAAAGGTGCATGGACTGAGGAAGAGGATATGTTACTGAAGAAGTGCGTGGAAGAATATGGTGAAGGAAAATGGCACCAAGTCCCTTACAGAGCAGGTATATTATTGATTAACCCAGCAAGGGAGAGAGAGAGAGAGAGAGAGAGAGCTGTCGCAATAAGAGTATGTATCAATGGGTTTGAGTTTGCAGGGTTGAACAGGTGCAGGAAAAGTTGCAGGCTGAGGTGGTTGAACTATCTGAAGACCAACATCAAGAGAGGGGCATTCCACGAGGACGAGGTGGACATGATCATCAGGCTTCATAAGCTTCTTGGCAATCGGTGAGTAAAGCTTTCCTAAGGTTGTGTTACAGGTTGCATATCATACCCATCATCCTGTCAACATGTCAACACTAATGAATCCATATATCTCTTCGACCATTTCTTTCGGGGTTTTGAATGGGAGTTTTGCTGGCAAGATCATAAAAAAGATAAAGAGGAGACTGGGTTCAGAAAATATGGTATGTAAAAGAGACAAAGGACTTGTTCAGTACATGAATATGCGGCCCATATGGTAAAATATTCACTTGAGGCCGTATTTGGTCATCCATATTCGAGTTAAGATAGGTTAGATAAGGTTGGAGTAGACATCATCCCAACATTCACCGAATTGTAGACAATCTCATTATTTATTTAACACAATCTAAGATGACATTAAAACTATTTGAAAATCTCACTAATCCAACGCAATCTCTCATTTAGAAGCGTAAGAATGTCAAAGAATGCCAATCATCACTTCTAACCTTTTCTGGAAATTCGACATCAATACCCTTCAGTAAACATCATCATCAAGAAAAAGCTGTGAAGTCCAAGTGTTTTCCAGAACACTTCCATAGTATTCAATTTCGTTACGGCACAACATAAAGGTAGTTGGGGGAATTATTATCAGATAAATCAGTAAATATTGGTCATTGTATATATACCTAGTTTCGATCAGCCATACTCCACTTGAAATATAGTAAATGAAAGAGTTCATACGTAATATGAGCTGAGCAATAATAATTCTATTTTATTATATAAACACGTTTAAGAACTTTCTTTTTTCAAGAAATGAACTTGTGCCAAATATTTGGGGAAAATAAACTAAATTGGAAAAAAAAAAATCTTAATGGCATAGAACCTGCCAAATATGGCTAGGGACGTCGGCAAAGGACAGAGAGCCCCGTCTGAATTTGGAAAATGAAAGAAACCTTGTGAAAGTGACTGTACAAATATTTAGTGGTCCATACACTTGTCAACCCCACAACCAAAAAAAAAAAAAAAAAAAAAAAACCACAACCAAAGTACGTCCGATGCTTCTTGGAATTCTTTCATAAAGCTTTTTTTTTCCCTTCTCAAAACTATTCTGAGTTTAGGAGGGAGTAATAACCTTACCATGATAGTCTATATATACAAATCACTTTTTTTTTGTATAGAGTAATTAACACAATTTCATCAAAATCCAATTATACTTTCTTGCCAAAGTGTTGACATGATAGCGACGTGATATCTAGACCGATCATGTGTAGATATCATGTAGTACACGAATATATGATGCGTTCGATGAAATTGATGATCATTAAGTCGAATATGCCCATTTAAGAATCTCAAGTTCTTAGTGAGACTAGATGTTATAAATACTTTAAGATTAGTCATTATTATCAATAAGACAGAATGAAGAGGGAACTCACATTGAGAATGAGATTGATCTCATCACTTATTCCTTGACCCCATAATGCATGCTGTATATGTTGAGCCACTTTGTGTCAAGGTCCTGTATGTTGCCATCAGTGAATTTTGTCGTCACGATTCTTCTTTTGGGAAGACGTAAACTTTTAATAAAGGGTATCATTGTCTAAAATGATCCTGTACCGTCTATTTTTGCCAAAACAGACAGATTTTGAAGTCTTTGAATTTGCCTCGTAGAGCTTTCTTGCTTTGATAGAGGCGGTTGGACATCAGATTCAATTGATGGAAGAGAAAGATATCGATGTAGAAGCAATGCGACAATCTAAGGGTCGTGTCCAAATTATGTAGGGCCCTTTACAATGAGCATTTATTTACATGGAGGAAAGTCAAACTTATCCGCAGGGTTTTAGTGAAACGTTAGACCAAATTAAAGAGCAAATGTGAGGATTCCACTTTAATATTAGGATTTTGTTATGTAATATCCTAGTGGCACTTGATAACAACTAAATAAAAAGTTACTGCAATTTTCACTGCATTTGTAATATGCAAAATCAATATTCTAAAAATTGAATGTTTTCTTAATGTTTAACAAGTGCCAAAAACTTGTTAATAGGACATTTAATATATAGACAAAAAGAATAGAAGACTAACTTGCTTTAGAGGTGAGAGATGGTCTAGTGATACTTGAAGAATTTTCCAAATGCGAGGTCGCAAATTCGAATGCAAGTATCTCACTTTGTGGAATGATCTATGCATTTCTAGCACTTCAACGAGAAATTATGGTGACATGGCTCGCCTAGCTCGGACCAATGGGTCGTGAGTGAGGCAAAATGAAGGTCCTTCCTCGATCTTAAGTCTTACGCAATGAAGCGATACGTGGAGCTTCTTAGTAATGCTTAGAGAGAGCAGGCAATCTGGCTGTCCATGCTGGCCTTTTCGATTAGGAAAAAAAGAAAAAGAAAATAGGTGGTCTATATAAAGACGATGGAAATGAATAGCCACTACCATCCTTCCGTCTATTGGATACCCCCACACAAAGTTTTAGTTTCCTGCCTTGGCTCGTCGATTAAATTTCAATGCATGTTTTAGTTGTAGCTTTCAAATCCGCCTCATTAATTAGATTCTAACGTATTTCTATATCTTGGGTGTTGCGACATTGATTAAATTCCAACGTTGTATTTTTGCATTATCGAGCTTTGTTTTCAATTAAATTATAGTATAATTTGTTTTTGTTCGATTTCATTTCGGCATAATTTATGTATATACGATGCTATTTGAAATGAAGTTATCAATTTTCTTATCTATTTATGATATGACATGTCTGGAGTCATCATAGAATCTATCTCCTTTAACAAAAATTGAAAAGCAATTTTTGATGACAAATATTTTTTTAGTCAAATCCATTTGCGCAAAGCACTACTATTGTTACCATTATTTGATAACTGAGTTAACTGGCGATATGGGAATTGAAAACTTATGCCTGCATGGATCTCTAAAACAAGCAAGATCTAAGAGGACTTGTGGAATTGTCAAGTCATATTAAAATTCATGAGGGGGCATGTAGAATTGTTAATCAAAATTTTTGCGTATGCTGATTGATGAACTAATGAGTCATTCTTCCTAATTATCATATTATAAAGGGAAAAGCTATCAAAATCCTCAAACTTGGCCTAGTGTGACACATTTATCCCAAACTTTTTTTGTGACAGCAAATCTAAACTTTGACAACTTTGACACATTACCCCAAACTTTATGTTTATGACATCAAAAATCCCAAACTTATATCTGTATAACACATTTATCCAAAAAACCGCGCCATAGAAAAATTTAGGGTTTTTGGTGTCATAAAAAAAAATTTAGGGCTCTTATCAAAAAAAAAAAATTAGGGTAAATGTATTACACTAGATAAAGTTTGCAATAAATGCATCAAATATATAAGTTTGGGGTTTTTAGTGTCACAAAAAAAAATTTGGGGTCTTTGGTAGTTGTTTCCCTATTCTAAATAATGATCTGTCCAAGTTCATGCAGGTGGTCACTAATTGCTGGGAGACTTTCGGGAAGAACTGCAAATGACATCAAGAACTATTAGAACACCCACTTGGCTAAAAAGGTCAACCATCAGAAGCAAAAGGAAGACAACCCGCCTCATAAATTTGTCACTAAAGTGAACGTCATAAAGGCCTCGACCTCGGACATTCTCAAAGAGCTTGGCATGGCTAAGCGGAAAAGCCACGCTGGTGGCTTCAAGGACTCCACCCGGTGGAAACCTTGGACGACCATCTCCCTTGTTATCTCATCAGGACAAGGAGAGTGCTTGGTGGGAAAATCTGTTAACCAAAAGCGGCCCCGACGAAGGGCTCGTCACCTCAGCAAATGGCTCAGAAGGACAACCAGGCGTGAATTCGTGGCCTCGGGAATTTGCTATGGAAGAGGGACGAAATGGTTGGAACGAGCTCTCTTTTGATGCCGACATTTGGGAATTTCTCGACTCAAATCCTCAAGCCGTTATATAGCTACCGCTTTGGTTGATCTGTCTTAGTAGCTTTAGTAGCTATTACTACTGGGGCAACTCGAGTCCGTTTATGTGATGTGCAATTCTCTAGAAGTGTGCTAAAATTAGGCCTTTTATTAAACTAGTGATTGATGCATTCAACTATTGAAGAAGCTTGTTATAGAAGTGATGCCTTGTGAGAAATACTGTCTGGAAATGAGTAGCCACGTTCATCTTTAAATTTGTCATATAATGTGACTATGAATGAAGCTCGTGATGGAAGAAGTTGAAATTAACTTGAGAATTCTTGTTCACTGGAATGTGGTGAATAAATTCTACTTGCACTTGAGATATTTTGAATGGAGATTTTGAGTCGCAGTTAAAATTCTAAACATATAAAAGCAATTGATAATGTATTAGGGCTTGTTGACACCACCCTAAAATCTATACCCAATTATAGAAATGTCAATGGTCCAAACTAAGTCATGACAGATATAGTATAATCCACAAAGACCATCAATGAAATGTCTTATGAGCTCGTTTGATCATAAATGTCATAACAGTGAACTCACCGATGGAACACCTGATCAATTTATCGATCACAAGTTTTCAATAGACAAAGTTTAAATGAACTACAAGACATGTGGTTCTAATCAATTGGCTCAAAACAAGAAAGGATGTTTTTTTTTTTTTAGGTCGCAAAAACTTCATAGCTTTCATTAAATGAAAGTCTGAAAACACAAATTACTTGCATCAGAACATAGAACTCCAAAAGGGTAGAGGGGGGATGAGAGACCCAATTCAAAGTTAGGATTTTGTTGTAATGAGTTTTGACAACCCAATCCGTAATCTTAATAGACTCTCCTTTGTAGTGGGCTATTTTCATGGACCGAAAATTCTTCAAGCAGGCTTGGGCCTCAATTGAGCAAAAAGAAGAAAGGATTGGGACTAGTCACGAATTCCCAGAATAGAGAGCAAGTAAAGAGGCAATTAGATATTCTTTCGGAGGAAAATTAGGATGCATAAAGGAGCAGGTAATAAAGATTTAGGAGGAATCTCTAGAAAAAGTAGGATATCATCCAGACCCCTAGCCATAGGAAACCAAGCTTATCATGGCGTTCATTTCTAATTGATTTCCAATGTTTCACTGATTTTATTATCCTTTTCTGGACCACCAGGGTGTATACCATTTTACAAGGAACTCGCGATATCATGGCTCATGCTCTTCCACTGGCTTACCCAACATTCCGGGCGAAGCATCCAGTCTCTCATTGGTCCCATCACATCACATTAATTTCTAACAATTAATTTCATTTCTTTCGTGGAAAATTATCACTTTCGAAGCATTTGACCATACATGGTGAACTTCACCCATCAATCTTTAACAAATAATTATGTTTGCGCTAACGTGAATCCATGTGAGTTTTAAGACTTATCAATACAATTTTCAGAATGAACACTCTGTTTTTAGTGAAGAATGTTCGATCATTTCTTAATTATGGAAAGCTTATTAAGATCTGAGTCATTAGTCATGCAAAGATGTCTAATAAATTAAGATTGGATGCTTGTATTCAACTATGATTGGCAATATCCAGTGTCTGATAAAGTACTTGCAGATTCTCCAAATAGCTGAAGGGACGGTTATACAATTCGGTCAAGAATCATATAAGGCGAAGGGGAGAGTGATTATGATGGGAAGAATCACTGAGATAATTATCTTCATTTTTGCCGGCGGTGTATAGCAAGGACATGTTTCGAGACGATGAAATGGCGGACCCCGAGTTCAACACCGGGCCATTCCTAGAAGCTCCCAGAATGAAGGTGGAAAGCCTCCCGAGTGGAACGATAATCGGAGGATGCAACCAAGCCGGCAAAACCGCCTGACTGAAGAGAGCCGCATCCCATGAACAAAGGCAAAGTTGTACAAAAAATGGTTCTCTTGCTTTGAAACGTTTTGAGCTCGAATTGCAGTGTATCTATGTACCCGGCGATCGAAGGAAATTGTGAATTTATGTAGCAGTGTTTAATAATCCACAGTGTTCATATATCCTCATTTTAATTGTGAAAA
The DNA here is from genome assembly GCA_014182735.1 of Corymbia maculata. Lineage (NCBI taxonomy): Eukaryota > Viridiplantae > Streptophyta > Magnoliopsida > Myrtales > Myrtaceae > Corymbia > Corymbia maculata. The sequence goes on from CM024687.1 coordinate 38,428,202, forward strand.
CATTTAAGAACATAAGACTGAAGGAGATTTAGTATCTTGGATTTTGGTTCCTTAGGTGATCACCTGGAGTGATAGTTAGAAAACATGGTTAACGAGAAAGTTTACCCATTATTTTTTTTCTTCGCGATCGAGGAGGGACTATATGATTATATCATGAATTCAATCACATGACAAGCTTTGCTATCGCACTGTTTCTGAGGAGCACCCATGTCTTCCGAATACCAACACACCCAGACGAGTTCAACACTATGTATCAGTCATGCAGACTCATGTTTTGCTGCGGGATCTCGGTTCACATTCTTGCTTGTGTAGAGTCGGGTCCCTTACCTGTGTCATCTCTCCCGTGAGTAGCACCGCTGCAACACCTTTCATCTGCCGTTTCTGTCGTTAGTTGAACCTCCACAAGAGCTAATATCTAAGGCATGTTTGGCTTAAGAGAGACATACAAAAAAAAAAAAAAAAAAAAAAGCTTCAATTCCTAGGAAATAACAAAACAAGTTCAGATCTTTTATTTCAAAATGACCACTGAGATATTGCTTTACATCCGTAATTACTTAGCTATCATCTCCTGTCATGATTGTACCATCCACATATAAAAAAAATAAAATGATCCAACGATTATGACAAATAAATAATGCTTCGTTATTAGAGCTAAATTGAAATCCAAATTCTCGACCGTAGTACTACTAGGGATTTGGAATCTCCAGTATACTAAGGTCATTTCATGGCACGAGACAAGATTAGGAACAATCTATTTTCAATTTTCTCAGTCGGATGCACGTAGTGTGGGATTAATGTGCATTCTCGGAGCCTCCATGAGAGTACGACACTAATCCAGCTGTATTTGTCAAATACCTAATTCGCGACTCTTCGCTTCATCGCACTCTACCCACATTGGGAGCTCATATCTAATACCAAGTTAGAAACAATAATAATAAACATTATTAATATAGTAATTGATCCTATAATGCATAACAATCAAGGTGTATTTACATGGGAAATTTTTTTAAGAAACGAAACATTATAACAAGGAAATTATCTATCATTGAAAACAAGAAAATTACAGAATTCCCAACCCCCCTCCAAAAAGAAAAGCCCACGTATGGATATCATGATCACAAGCATCTTTAAGCTGCATATTATATAGACAAACGTGGCTATTCATGGCTTTGAATAAGGGGCGACTTTTTTTTTTTTTTTTTTCGAAACAAGGAAAGACAAACTTGGCATTGCAACAATATCTAGGGGTGAACATCGGTTTAGGGTCAATCTCAGACCTACCTTAGACCAACCGAATCTAGTCAGTCTTGGTTCGGCTCCAAGGGAGATTGGGTCGGTCGTTGGTCCTAAAATCCTTGGACCCTATAGTGGATGGGTTGATCCTTAGTCTTGGGAGTTTAGGATTAGTTCAATTTGGACCAATCATGTATATATTATATATAATATATATTTTATACATACCAAATATATTATATATTAATGCTTTTGTCTACTCTAAATCCTAGAGTCTTCGCCTTTGTTCTCTTAACAGTTTAGTTTGTCATGTAAATTAAAAAGTAAAAAGAAACCTAGCCCTAATTCAACCAAAACAAAAACAAAAACAAAAAGAAACCCTCTTCCCTTGTCTTGGCCTCTCTCACCTTGCTTGCAGCTTGCCTCTCTTTGCTTGCTTCACTCACTTTGTCACTTGCCTCTATTGACTTACCTTACCACTTGCCTCTAGCCTCTCCTCGCTAGCCTTACGTGTTCATATTTATGACTAGTTACTTTTAACAAGTGTGAAATTTCTATTGTTACCTTATCTTATATTTATGTTTGATATGTAATAATGTTCATAGTTTAGTTGTTCAATATTGCATTATTAATAGATATGTAATTTGAAATCACATGTTTGTCCCTTTAAGGAATACAAAAAATGAAACAAAAAAAAAGAGTTGGTCCTAGGGTGACAATAGAATTGGATCGAACCCATAGAATCAGTCCGGTCCTCAATCATAAGCTCAATAAGGTCGGTCCTTGGTCCCAAAAATTGGAGGTCAACACTGTGCGGGTTGATCCTTAAATTAGGTGTTAGATGTGTGGGTTGATCCTTAAATTAGGTGTTAGACCAATCCAACCCATACCATGCTCACCCTTAATGTTATGTGCCCAAAAAGATCAAAAGAAAAAAGAAAACACAGCGAGCAGAGAAGGGTGCTCGATGGCCTAATATGTATCTGGCATTTTGATTAGATATATCATGAGGATACGACTGAGCGATGGTATGGTTTTCTTTGGCACATATGGCTGCCGATATTTAACCCATTAAGATCGTATTTGACTCTGTTATAATGCATAGCTGAAATGAGACATATTTAAGAGACAAACGACTCTTCTCAATGTCACATAACACTGGCATGTTCAATCATCAAAGACAGTTCGTACTGTCCATTTGCAGAGAATAATGTATAGTTGCAATGCTTGTTTGGAAATTTGCATGATTAATAAATTTGAAATTTTATTTTTGAAATGAGACCATGATATTTTTTTCTGCGAGATAATAATTAGTATTTCCATTATTTATTTCTCTTTTGAATTATAATGCTTTTTTATATAAATGCTGCAAAGATTAGTCATTGATTCTGGGGCACATCTATGGTGCTTGGTCCACCGCGGGATAGTACATAAATCAGTTCATTCTCTTCGTAGCTCAATATAAAATTTACAGTGTCGTAAATAATTATTTTGTTGATTTTTTTCAATGATGGCCTATGTGACCAGGTGAACCCTTGATTTAATATAGATGTATATCTACTCCTGACACAAATCTCTCCAAATTTGTACGTGTTGGCTTGGAATTGGGTATCACATTCATGAAACATGTGTAAAGTATCATTTACATTGATTATTTTCGGGATGAATTTGAATAAGCCTACTTTATATATCTTTCCAAAAATGACCTCCACAAAAAAGTACATAAAACACATTGAATCTAGACGATATAAATACAATAACAAGTGGCCTCGGGAGTTCTTAATGTCGTAGAGCTCCCATGAAAGATGCTGACCAGAAGATCAAAAACGCCTCGAAATAGACAACTATTCGTTTGAGGCCACAACTTTTAGAGTGTTCACTTGAGTGTCCATAACTCAAGTTTGCTGCAACCTTTCAAGCTCAAGAATGTGACAAAATCATGGTCCCGACCAACTTCCCCGTACAAGGCAACTTTGTGAAAAACAAAATGAAAAGAAAAGAAAGGGCAGTTCTAAGTATAGTACAAATTGGGTCGTATTCAATCTTCTAGAATACAGAATGAGTGTCCAACCAGCCACCAGGCAACCGCAATCACTCTTCTCTGCATTGTGAAGATACAAAACTTTCAACTGTAAAAGGCCCATTTATTTGGCGAGAAGCGAATAGGAGCTTGTCCCTCGAGCAGCGAGAGACTCAAGTTCAGTTATCTATTGGGCTTTAAGTCATCTATGAAGAAGTAATTTGAAACGCTAGAATTGAACTCATTTCAGCACTGTAAAGCAGACTTGAGATGATTACCTTCACAACAAATCATGAAGTTAGACGATTATCTATGCATTATGCAATGATAGAAGTAGACCATATGTAATCTTTTCATTGACATATAGCCAGGAAACTTCAAACTATATCAATTGCAAACGAAATTATAGTTTTTTGTTTGTTTGACAATTGAAATCAAAGCTCCATGACCTAACAGAACACGGCATCAAGTGACAATCTATAGGATTCGGTCCAGCACATAATAGAATTTGAAAAGTTGGTAGCTCATTGAAGAAGTTGTTACTTAACCGAAACCTTAAATGCCAGGAATTAATGATAGACCCTTTGCTTAACTTCATATGAGTTCTGTTTTGCTGCATAAGAAAGCTATCTTGATGCATCCTTTTCTGTTTACTGTGCGATTTTTACTGTGACCAAATGTTTGAACATCATTTACTCCTAAGATTATTTTGTCCTCCTTCTCCCTCTCGTAATTTGCTTCACGTGGCAAAATATGATATTAGTTGTTTCCTGGTTCCTCCTTTGGTTGAATTCATTGTATTTCATTTTTCGTGCTATCTTTTTCAACCCAAAAGTAGAAACCGATCCTTGGCGTATAAAGGTGGGTAGAAGTAAATTTTTTCTCTTCAAGTTGAAGCGTTTACAAGATTTCTCCCCACACCCGATCATTGCGATGTGCCCTTCGCAATCAAGTTCACATTTATTAATGGCGTGTTGCCAATTAAATGTGACCCTAACATATAACAGGATTTATGACTCTGAATCATGCCATGCGGCATAAAAAAAATCTATGGTGGTGGAGCAAGGGGACCTTTCTATTTAGTAGTATACAAAGAATAAATGTAAGGGGTACAACACATTCATGATCATTTATTGCACTCCGCTACTAATTGGATTGGGTCACTTTAGTCCCTTTGCCACACCAAGATTGAATAACAAACATGATAGAGAGTTTCAGAACGTCTTTGAGAAGCCTGTCTGAGTTGGAACGGAATCAATCACGACCATATTTGCTGGGATTATAAAATGGATCTTGCGATTTTGGAATGCTAGAGTAACAAATGATTTTATTTATGGTTCAGACTCATGTTGCTTTTAGGGCACTAATTAGAGAATACTTTCTCAAAAGGGAAAAGTGCAGGAAACAATCGAAAATGAAATTGAGGGCCATATGATTTAAGGAAAAATGGCACCAAGTCCTACTTAGGAGAATTATTTGGGTACTCGAAGAGTTTCGGGTGGAGCAAATCAAAGTATGACACATGTTTCCGGTGTTTGTGTAAGCGATTCTGCAATTCATATTAACAAAAATCCACCTGCAAAAGACAAAGATAGAGGGATAATTTAGATTTTCGGACAAAAATAGATAGGCCACCGATAATCTTATTTAAAACTAAAAATAAAAAGACGGCACCTTTCTTCCCCACTTTCTCAGATCCATTTGCCCACCACTCCCCAAACTAAAACATGAAGTCAATATGCCACCATTAAAATTACTATAACTGCACCGTTCTCCTAGCAGTACTTTTTTTTTAAGGTTTAATAACTCAAAAAATCTCAAATTAATATATTTGTGACCAATCTATCTTTCATTAATTTCCGTTAAATTTTATAACCAAATTATTAAATTGGATGATATGTGGCAATTGACAGGTATATCGGTTTGGGGTTTTACTCTCTATTTGTCACATGTATACAAATTTGTGATTTTTTGTGATAGTAATCCAATTAGTAGAAACTAATATAAAATAACTTTGTCATAAATGTACCGGTTTCAAATTTTTACTTGTAAAAAAATTAGTTTTTGGATAAATTTGTTATAGGGTGTATCAATTTGGGGTTTTTGGTAATCAAAAAATTAGTTTTGAGTAAATTTATCATAAGTACACCGGTTGGGGGTTTTTCTTGATATTAACCCTTCTATAAAATTGGCATATTAAAGGGGTGTGCAATTGGACCGTGTTTACCTGGGGAATCGGACCGGCCCACTCGAAAAAATAGTCCAGGAACCGATTCTAGTTTTTGGGAATTGATTGGAACCAAGTGAAACCCACCTAGAATGGACCGGTTTTTTATAAAAAAGAAAGAAAGAAATTGAAAATGCTAAAAAAAGAAGTGCAAAACCTAAGATCCCTATCTCTCTCAATCAAAAATCACAGAATGGCAAAAGTGCAGAACCCCTCTCTCTCTCTCTCTCAATTGCAACACCCTCGCCAATCAATCGACTCACTCCATGATCTTAGATGCTGCATGATCAACAGTTGCCGCTCATTTCTACTGCCCCAATGATGACCCAACATAGAGTCAAGCTCTTGTAAAGCTGTTGCCTTTGTACCTCTTGCTTGTGAAACCGTTGCCTTTGTTCCACGACGAGAAACTACTGCACCTTGAAGCCATTGGCATGCTATTTTGTTGACAAGCGAGTTGTGCTTGACTTCATTGCCGTCCGCTGCTCTCACAAACTCAAGCAACGTGATTCTGCTGTGTCATCCCTGCTGTAGAAATGGGAGTGTTACTGCTATCCCAAAGCCACTAGGCCTCCTCCATGCATCACATTGACACTCACATTCCCATTGAAGTCACTATGTATATCATCATTAAACATTTCCTTTTCTTGAGAGTTTATCCAAACCATATAATCCAATTGCTAGACTAGATTAGTGTTGATAATGCATTGTGTTAGACTTTGTGGTAGAAATTGACTATTGACTTGCCTTTTGACTCGCAAGATGTCGTTAGTTGAGAGTTAAGTTCAGCTGATAGTTGAGGTAGAGATGTGGCACCACATTGTTAGAAAGGTCAAATCTACTATTAGGGGACAAAGAGAAGGAAATTATTGCTGCCACTTGTTGTCTCTTTGATGAAATAAGCATGAAGATTATTCAAAATAAGAGATAGTATTTCAGTAGCTGAGTTTTTGTCTTGTGGGATCTTTTACACTTTAATGATAAATAATCATGAAGATTATTCAAAATCTTCCTTTGAGATGAAAGTGCTACTTAGTGCATCCTAATCATATTGAAAGTTGGACATTTTGCAAAGACATTTGATTCTTAAAATATAATTACTTGGAATATTTCTATTGTTTGCCTTCTCGATGATAGATTAGGGTAATCTAACTCCATCAATGTAATAATTTTGTTATTTGTCCTATTCTGTGATAGATTAGAGAAATTTGCATTTGTTAACTTAATGCCTAGCATATTTTTTGTTGCATTGAGATGCATAAAGATTGAGTAATATTTGCTAAGAATCGCTAGATCAAAATGTAATGGTGGAATAGTTAGGGAACACATACTATTTAGGGATCAATGACACAATTGTTGACACTTAAATTTTGATTGATCATTTGTAATTTAATGCACAAAAATTAGGAATTAATTTTAACCCTAAATAAAAAATATTATGATTAAATTGCATAGTATATAGTTTTAGGAGCATTTATTATTGCATTTGCATTGGACAATGTGGCAGATGAGCTTTAGTTGATGGTTCTAAGTTTTAATTTAACAAATTGGACTAAGCCCATAAGGAAAAAGAATTTGGTTAGGCCCGTTAAGGGGTAACAAGTTGGAATATGAGAATATTCCCAAGAATATTTGCATTATTTTTTCAATATTCAGGGAAAGTGTGGATGAAATATTGAAAAAATATTGCACGTAATGTGCAAATTTATCATATTTCATTAAATAACATAGTCCTCTCACCTATAAAAAGAAGGCACACACATTGAAGGAGGCAGACACGAAAAAACACATTTAGAGAGCACGCAAGGGACAAAGAGAAAAGTGAAAGTGTGGATCTTGGTGCTCAGCAAATATCTTGCATATTTGTTTATCTTGCTCACGGGATCCAACGGAGTCAATAGAATTCTTGGATCCAATCTGAGTTTTTTGCAGGTTTCTTCGGTCTTGCTAAGAATCACCATAATTCTTCACGCCAGAGTCCATCGTTGGTGAACATCCATCATCATCGCTCATCGCAAGCCACTGCCATCGTGAAAGTAGTGACTTGAATTAGACGAATTCTCATGCTATTTGGGAACTCATCATTGGGACCTTGGCATCGTTCCTTGTTAGTTGCATTCTCCAGGATAATTCTCTTCTAAATTAGGTAGTTTTCTTTAATCAAAATTAATTTGGTTGTTTTCTTATTTATTTTTACAATTATTTGGTTCTTATTGCGATTGGTGATTCATTAGCTATATTTTCGTGTCGAGGGTAATAATAATCAAAATATTGAGCTGAGAGACATCGAATTAGATTTTTGATTATTGTAACCTTCCATCTTTGGTTGTGATGAGTTATATGTTTATATAGTTGTGTTCGTTGTTTGTGTTGGTTTTATATTAGTAAATTTTACCATTAATAAAAATACAAAAAAATTTCACATTGCATCGCATGGTAGTTTGATTGCATGATAGTGTGGTAGTTAGGTTGTATATTAGATTTATATAATATATTTTTAGATGAAATTTTCTTATAAGACTTAGTTTAGTTTCAGATTTTGATTTTAATAAAATTTAAAAAAAAATTAAAAAGAAGAAGACAAAAGATCATGCATATGCATATAGCATTGTTACATCATTCATCTTACATCATGTAACACATACATATTTAGGGCCATGATTACATATATGTACAATAGTTTTCAATTAACATATGTTAATAGAGTTAGGACATTTGAATTGCACGTCATATGTCATTAGAGTAAGAATCATGCATGTTAAATTTATATTAAAGTCATACATAATCAATTTTACAAAATATCCAAAAATTAGATGTCATCCCATTTAGAATTTATGTTTAGGGCATGTGTTTTTAGTTATAGCTTGTTTTGGCTTAAGATTGATCATGATTCTTACGTTTATCCTTTTGGACCTATCGAATGTCATTGATTATGATACGCATGCCTACTCATTTTCATGATAGTGGCTTAGATTAAAATCAACTAAGATTGCTTGCAAAAAAAAAATTTGAAATTTAAAGAGAAAGGATACCAAAAAAGGCGTTAGTTTAACTTAGCGTAACCATGTCCCCGAACCTATTGAATCTTTGGTTCGTAGAAATAAATTATATTTTTGAATCTTGACATGTAAGGTCTTGATAGTTGTGGTTATGGCATGTGACTTCTAAAAATTGGAGAGCTAAAGAAACTTGTAATTAGATATTTGTTTTTGCTAATCAATAATAGATAAATGCTGTGTTGCAAGCTTTGCTTATCTTATCTTAGAAGCTTTAGCTTCTACATTTAGAAGCTTGGCTTGCTTATTTAAGTTATCTTGAGACTTTATAATGTCTATATTTACTAATTTACTAAAAATACTCTATGTTAAGCCTTAGTATTGTGTCATTTTCATTGTAAATGCATGTATTGCGTGCTTGATATACAAAAGTATCTCCTTTGGTTGAAGTAAAAAATCATTAACTCGTTGCACAGTCAGAACTTAGTTGTTGAAGTAATTGATTTGGATCCTAAGGAGTGAGTATGTGCCCCTCTTGCACTTTATTGTTAGTTAAATGCATAGTTAACTATCTTTTGTGTTACCTATCTCTTATATAATTTATTTTTAGTAGAATCATGACATTATTATATAATTTATTTTCAATCAACGGATCAAGACAAAGACATATCAATGGAAGTGGATGAACATAATCAAATGAGGTCTGCTTATGGAATTACCATTTCATGGAGCTAATGAAGTGGAATCTACGATCGTGAGTGTGACAAACAAGGTGATGATACCTAACTCTCATCCTCCTTTGGATAAAAAACGAGCTATTCAATCAGAAACTTGGAATAAATTTTTGAGAATTATAAATGAGAAAACACATATAACAACTAGGGTGAAGTGCATTCAATGTGGGGTTGAATATGGATATAATGTTGATAATGGAATGTCTACTATGTGGAAGCATTTGAGAATGTGCAAAAAGTATCCTAATTCAGATAAAAAAAAAAATGTTGTTTGCACCACGTAATAAAGATATGGCTGGTAAGGTAGGGGAAAATATTACTAGTGGTGATAGCATTTTAATGACATAGAAGCTTGATCAAGAACGTTGTAGGCATATGCTTGCCTTGGATGAGTATTATTGAAGAACAATTGTTTTTCATAGTTGAGTGTGATGGTTTTTGCAATTTTGTTACTGAATTACAACATCTTTTTCAGCATCTTTCATGATTTACGGTGGCTAGAGATTGTATAAAATTGTCTATGAATTAAAGAACTTGTTTGAAAGTTTACTATAATAAGCTTAATTTTAGAATTGTACTCACAGTTGATATATGGAGCTCTATTCAAAATTTGAACTATTTATATTTCATTGCACATTTTATTAATGAAAACTATAAGTTGCACAAAAAAATCATCAATTTTGTGGCGATGCATAATCATAAGTGTAGGAAGATTGGGAAAATGATGGAAAAATGCATTTATGACTAGGGAATACAAAAAAATGATATCTATAATAATCGTGGATAATGCTAGTCAAATGATGTGGCCATTGGTTATTTGAAGAAAATTTTTTCAAAAGAAGGGTTTTTTTATTTTGAATAGCGATACTTTACATATGATGTGTACTACTCATATACTTAACTAAATAGTAAGAGATGGATTGAATAGAGTACGTGATTCTATTATACAAATTTGAAATGTAGTTAGGCATGTGAGAAGTTCTCCATAAAAGTTAAGACATTCCAATCTTGTATTGAGTGAGAGGATTGCATATAAGAATTCGGTTTATCTTAATGTTATTGCATATAAGGATTCGGTTTGTCTTAATGTTACCTGCAGGCCCTCGCCACGAGGCCGGCCGAGGTTGCCGGCCACCCCGGCCTGACCCTCGCCACCGTCGTCAACCCTTTCCGGTGACGGTGGCAGTGGCGAGGGTTGCACAGCCCTCGCCGATTACCCCCCTTTTAATTAATCAATTTTAAAAAAAAATTATTTTTTTTAAATTATTTAATTAATAATTTTAAAAATCACGTCAGCACAAAAACGACGTCGTTTTGCGCTGATTCTTTGTCGCTTTAATTTCCGGTGAGCCACGTAGGCAAAAAAATTAATAAAAAAATGCCACGTAGGATTTCCGGTAGGGGTCCGGCGACCTGGCACTTAAGTGATCCATTTTTTTTTAAAAGTGGCACTTAAGTGTACCGTTTATAAGTTTTGGCACTTAAGTGTCCTTCCGTGCTAACTTTTGGTATTCCCGCTGTACTTTCCCCTTAATGTTATCATTAGATAGAACTCCACTTACATGATGTTAGACATCACCATAAAATTCAAGAAAGCTTTTCAAATGATGGAAGAAGCTTAAAGGAAATTGACCATGATGCTCCTCAAGAAAAAAGAATGGGAAAATGCTATCATTCTTTGTAAATTTTTAAAATGGTTTTATGATGCAACCAAAAGGATGTCAAGAAGCTTATATGTTACTTCAAATGATTATTTTGAGGGTATAGTTATGTCGTATAAATATTTGAATAATACGGTGAATTCTTTGAACTCAAAACTTCAAGCTATGGGTATAAAAATAAAAGAGAAGTTTGACAAATATTATGGGAGTCTGGATAAAATAAATATAATGATATTGATTGTGGTTGCATTGGATCCTATAAAGAAATTGGCTTATGTGAAGTTCTATTTTGAACAAATTTATGATGATGAAGCGAAAGTTGATGAGATGCATGATAAAGTGAATATTGTCTTGGAGCGTTTATATAAATTTTATAAGCAATCTTTTGTCGGTTCTTCTAGTAGAAAAAATGTTAGTGAGTCAAGTGTGGATAATAGTAGTAGTGCTTCCAATGTTAATGCTAATGATAATGAGTTTGAAATCGAAGCTTGGCATAAAACCTTTCTTCATGCAAAGAAAAAAATGTTCAATGAAAACAAATCTAAGCTTCATTGGTATTTTGAAGCTAAAAGCGAAGATATCCTTAATCTCGACTTTTTGATATGGTGGAAGAGTATCGAGTCAAAGTATAAAATATTTTCTTTGATGGCTCGAGATGTTCAATCTATTCTTGTGACTACTATTGCTTTGGAGTCGATTTTTAGTATATCGGGATGTATACTTGATAGCTTTCAAAGTTCTTTGACTTCTAGAGTGGTGGAAGGTTTGATTTGCACTCAAGATTAATTGAAAGCTATTCATGTGCCGATTAATGTTAAAAAGTGCATTAAGAACGCAAAAAATTTTGAGGCGAGTAAGTCATATATATTTCTTTCTATCTTATAATTCATTCGCATAAGTATTTATTAAGTGAATACTTTATTTAATCTCTTTTTTGATTTTTAGATTTGGATTGTCTTACTAAGGACATTATTATTGAAAAATAGATCATTTTGTGGAAACTCCAATTTTGTGGTAAGTAAATAAACTTTACTAAACCATAACTTTTGCATATGTCTCTAAAGCATTGTTTCTTGTTGATGTTTCTTTATATGTGAATTTCGAGTCTTTGCTAAAGATTTTGTACAACATCTATTAGTTCGCTTGATTTCACTTTTGGAAGAGTCATGCTAATTTCACTTTTGGAGGAAGAGTTATGCTTGTAGTAAAGATTTAACCATTTTAGATAAATGAACAATTTTATATAGTAGTTGTGGGAATAAGACCAATATTAGACCCATATTTGTTGCTAATGTTTATGCAATATTAGGATTTTTTTCTTTTTTTATTTTTATGATGTTTGTTTATGATAATTAGCCTTATGGATCCTTAGTTTTTCATTTAGTTAAAAACTTCATGTACAAGGTAGGGTTACAAAACAAGTTCTAATGAAAACAAGGTAGACCTTGTTCCCAGACCAGAAAAACAAGGTCAGTTTAAAATAGGGTCCAATATAAACAATGTTAGGTATAAAGTCCAAAAAGAGGGAACTAGTTATAATAAAATCGGGTATAAGATCTAAGTTTGAACCCTACCCACCCTAGACCTTATCACTCCTAGTATATTATATAATGTGATGGACTTTTATTAAGTGATGAATATGGATCAATTCTTTAAAGGTATTGTTTAATGTATCAATTTTGTAGACAAGTCATAGTATACTTAACATTAGTGTAAAAGATATATATTTACAAATATTCTATAGACACATAGATATGTGTGCCCCCATGGTGGGCATATAATTGGGATAATTGTCCAAAAAGTCATAAACCTATTGTACGATGGTCAATTCATTTCTAAACCATTTAATTATGTTAATTTAGTCCTAAACATTTTATTAATTTGTCAAGTTAGCCCCAAACTTTTTAATTGTGTAAAGTTAGTTCTAAAATTTTTGATAACTTTTCAATTTAGTCATTTCAGCCAATTATTCTTGAAAATCACTCATGTGAATGCCGCCTGACCATTGACCATCTTAAGTGACGTGGTTGATGCTAACATGAATAATTTTTTGAATTTTTTGAATTTTTTTCCTTTTATTTTCTTTTTTCCTCTCTTTATTATTATTTTTTTCCCTTTGGCATTTGTAGATACTTGGCCATAGGCAAAGGTTGCCATTGCTGAATATGGCCAGGGCTCGACTCTTGCGACCTGGGCAAGGGCTTGACCCTCTTTGGTGGCTAGCGAGGGCCGCAACACACTCACCAACACTTGCCTGTGATTGATTGCCAACCATGGCTAAGGACTAGGCCAATGGGAAAATAAGCAAATTTGAATAAAATTGCAAAAGTTGTCTATATTAGGATGCCTAACAATCAATCGGTGTCCATACCAGTGATTTTTGGTCTTCAAAAGGTTTATGAGTAAATTGAAAAATCATCAATATATTTTATGAAAAAATTGGTACAATTGAAAGGTTTAAGACTAAATTGACAAATTATCAAAACATTTAGGATTAAATTGGTACAGTTGAAAGATTTAAGACTGAATTGGCCATCATACAATAGGTTTATAATTTTTTTGAGAATTTCCCCACATATGATCTATAGAGAAATTACCGATTGACTTTGTCTACTAGATAAGGATTGGAGACAACTTATCAAAAAGTATTCATAGATGTACTTACCATTAAAAGATAAACTCGGTACATATTTTTCACACCACACATCATTTATAGAATCAATCTATCTAATACTCATTTTTCTCATCTATCGAAGGATAGTCATAAAATATTGTTATATTTGGAAAGTATTTTATTTTTCATCTCTCGGTGGACCTCCTTCTCTTCTGGAATTTTTCTTTTTATATGCAAACGAATGGAGGGAAACTAAGCATCGTGGTCTAATCCCACAACGTTGGGGTCAAATCGTTGTACTGTAGCAGTTCAGCGACCAATTATCGTCAGACAAAAGGTCCCAAATCAGAAAACTTGTTGTCACATGTCGCCGATAAGATAAATACATGTTGTTTAATATGAGACACGTCGTCATCGGCGTCGTCCTTTTTGTAGAGTCAAAGGACATGCGTGAAAGTCCACGCAACGTGATTCCTTGCGTGATAGCTTCGAACCCACTTTATAACGTAATTGACCATCTCAAGATCATTCATGCATGCGTTTGTCTCCTACTGATATACTGCTTTTGAATAAGAATACAAATGACAAATTCTTTTGGTGCAAAGAGTGTTAAAGAGCACCATCTCTCTCCATGTTTCTAGATTTGTTTAGAATTAAATATCTAGAATAGGTAGTTGGGCAATATATTGTTGAAATTTCCTTTGTCTCATGGTAGATGAGTGGTTAAAAATCATTTGAAAAAGTAGGTGAAACTTATGATTCAAGAATTGGCCACGGTGAGCTCTCTTGGAACACTTCCTTCGTTTTTTGTGGGAGGAAGTTTCCCTGTAAATAGGAATGCTCCCCTGGACAACTAAAGTAGAGAGGAAAAAGAAAGAGTGAAGTGTGTGCAGAATGGTAGAGTGGTAGAGTGTGTGTGCAAAGAGGAGTGCGGTGTTGTGTGTGTGTTTTGTTTGTGAAGATGAGTGATGAGTGACGTGTGAGAAGCAAGTGTCAGTGAGTGGGCGTGTATGTGTAGAGGGGAGTTTGAAGAGTTTGTAATATTATTAATAAAGGTGTGTCCATTCTACTTGCATAACCACTTGCTTCTCAATAAGCGGTATTAGAACTACGCTACGCAACTCATTAAAGAGCATAAGAACTCCTACAATTGGCGAGACCATTATTTGTAAGCTCCGTTTCACATTTGTCTCAAATATTAATATAAATTAGAAATCCGTGACAACTTGTTAGCCGAACGAGAGATGCATGGATATTGATCATAAGAAACTTGCAAGCTAGCCGTCTTGTTTGAATAAGAAAAAGAGAAATGTCTTTAGGGTTAACAAGTAAAAAAATGCTGAGAACCTATTTTACTTTATTGTTGAACAAAGGAAAAAGTATCTTATTGTGGGGTGACTATATTGTTCGCATGTACTGATCTCGTCTATCGTGTCTTCATTTCACCAATCATTGGGATTCGCCGCCACGGGCGATCTAACACCATCCGAAACAATAAACCATATCACCCCCGATCTCTCTCAAATCTCTCGACCATGTAAACCTCTGAACAACTTTGATTCATCATAAAGGAAGCCCTAGACCCGAGATCTAGTGCGTCCAGCCCGATTCAATCTCAAGTCGAGATCGTTGCTACTTTGTTGATAAGGACGATCGACGGTGGCTGCAATGCGAAAGAGAGAAAATGGTGGGGATCTGCGGTGGAGAGTGAGGGAGAAAGAAGATGTGTTTGTCCCAAGCCAGGGGAAGAGAGGGAATGATGACGGCTGCGTAGACTTGGGAATGGTGGCTTTGAAATGGCATGCTAGGGTGGCCGCCCATGGCGTCGGTGGCTGCTGGGGGTGCATCAACAGAGCTCAGCAACGAGAGATGGGACTATGAAAGAGAGTGGGTCCAGAGTGTGGGCATGGTGGCCCTAACCACACGTTGTTTCATGAAGAATAGATTTCGACGTCACCCAGATAAAAACTTAATCATAGAGTAAGGTCCATATCTGTAGCCTAACCAACTTCCAATTTGATGCAAACTTTAAAAAATGCGCCATGCATGTTCTAGTAAATTACAATGTATCTATGAACATGTAATGGAAGGTGGACCCCTACATTCAATCATAATAGAGATGATAAATGGAGACATGAGCGAGAAACAAAGAAGATATATGAGAATTTATGCGATTCAGTTTGAGTGTCGAAACATACTCCATGAAGATGACGGTGATAAGATATCCATTATGAACAACCAATTGTCACCCACACCAAGCCCCGAATTACACCCCATTGGTCATCACTAAGTGTTTTACTCAAGTGTTTTCTTTGCAAAACACTCAAAGAAATACTCTAAAGTGCCCTCAAGAGGCTTTAACGTGTAATCCCACCGTTCTCTCCTAGAAAAGCGCGTTAAATTGAGTTGGAAAATCGCATCTCTAAACATTTATGTCAAGGTTGAACCAAGTGTGTCCGGGCACTTGGCCCAAGCCTTGATAGAGCCTATGCTAGGCCTGGCACCGCCAGCTTCCGGGCCCTTTGCCCGGGACAGAGGGCGGTGGCACTGCTGATGAAGGCCTTGTCCCAGTACCTTCTAAAAGGACAAGAAGAGTCTGTCAGTTCTTTTATAAGGTCATTTAAAAGAGCAAAGTAGAGTCTGTAGATGCGAAGTAGGTAGTGTGTTTCAATAGATGGCTCTCTCTGTTTTTCTTTGTTTTTTTATGTTAGGTTTCATGTAAGAGAAAAATGCTAAGGTAAAATATTTTTACTTCGTAACGACAAAGCGCAGAGACGTACCGATCGCAACATTGTAATAGCTTAGCTCCTGCTTTCTAAGTCTCTCTAGAATCAGAGACAAATCTTCAAAATAAATCGCCTAACTAGTTAATCAAGAGCAAAAGTGACCACTCCACATAGCCAAAAAAGCGCCGTTAGGGCCCCTACAGAGGAGCTTTTCCAACGGCTAGAATTTAATTGGACTGTTGATTGACTAAAATGGAGACAGAGAAAACTGTCGCCAGGGTTGGAGCCACGGAGGATGGTTCTGTGTGGATGATAGACATGCACGACACTCGCTCTCTTTCACTTGTCTCGCATACCGACAACACTTCATGCGTGTATTTGCACAGATGAACCTTATTTATATGGCTTCTTGAAGTGAACCCTCAAGCAACACGCGCTCATACTTTGGGTCCGGAAGTGTTAAGTGTTTCTGCACCAAAAAAAGTGCGCGCGGGCACGTGGGAGAGACAGAGAGAGGAGACAATGAAGGGAACCATAGGAGTGAGAAAAGGTGCATGGACTCAGGAAGAGGATGTGTTGCTGAAGAAGTGCATGGACAGATATGGTGAAGGAAAATGGCACCAAGTCCCTCGCAGAGCAGGTATACTATTGATCGCCCCAGAGAGAGAGAGAGAGAGAGAGAGAGATATTTTTGCTGTTGCAATAAGAGTGTGTCAACGGGTAGGAGTTTGCAGGGTTGAACAGGTGCAGGAAAAGTTGCAGGTTGAGATGGTTGAACTATCTGAAGCCCAACATCAAGAGAGGGGCATTCCAAGAGGACGAGGTTGACATGATCATCAGGCTTCATAAGCTTCTTGGTAATCGGTGAGTAAAGCTCTCCCAGGTTCGGGTAACTCGTCGCATATCATGTACATCATCATGACAACATGCCAACACTACTAAATCATATATCTCTTTGACTATTTCTTTCGGGGCTGAGGAAATGAGCTTCGCGAGGGGATCCTCGTAGAAGATAGAAAAGACTAGGTTCAGAAAATATTTTATGTAATAGAGACATGAAGGACTTGTCGAGTGCATGAATATGAAGACGCAATGAAACTTGTACGAGCAACCTTTTCTTGGGCCACTTGCCAAAATACAATAAATGAGTTTTGGGAGCGTATGAATGTCAAACCGTTATGTTTGACTGCCTTTTGAAAATTCAATGCCCTTATTCAGTAAAATTCAACATCAAGAAAACATATTGCTCTCTATATTGAACATTGTCTAAGGATGAATTTAACGAGCTCATGTGTGGAAAAAGCTCTCTTACAAGAATTCGACAAAGCTTGTCCTGTGGAACCAGCCAAATTGGGCTGCGGGCGTCAGCAATGAACAGAGAGCGCCCCCTTTTGATTTGGAAATTGAAATATACTCTGTGAAAATGAATATTCAAATATCTAGTGGTCCCAAATCTTGTCAACCACACAACCAAGTTTGGTAAAAATGCTTTTCGAGATGATCTCGGATCACCTAAAGAAAGATTTGCTTTCGTACAATGAACCTTTTAGTGAAAACTACACTTCGTACAGCTTTTTTTTTTTTTTTTTTTAAATATATTCTTATATTTTTTAATCTCAAAACACTTGCAAGTTTAGGAGGAAATACTAACCTTATAATAACGATAGTTTCTCAACAAAATGTGGACATGATAGCCACATGGGGACGACTTGAAATCTAAGTGGACCCTGTGTCAATATCATGTGGTACCCAAATATATGGTAGGCCATCGTTTAGCATTGACTCTATTAGTTTGGTGATCATCGATTAAATCCACCCATTTGAGAAATATAAAATTCTCTATGATGCTAGATGTTATATGTACTTTCAGATAAGTCATCCTCATCATTAAGACGGAATAAAGAGGAAACTCAGATAGAGAATGAGAATAATCGCATTACCTACTGCTTAACCCCAGAATGCGTGTCGTACATGTTGAGGAAAGAGAATGTTACAACGACTACAATATAAGCCACTTTGTTTCAAGGTCTGGTGTGTTGCCATCAGTGAATTTTCCTTCACGACAGTTTTTCTTCTTCTTCTTCCTTTTTTTTTTAATCAAACGTATAGACTTTTTATAGGTTTCTTAACATGATGCTAGAGCATTCCTTGAAGGCCGTTAATTCAGTGACTTTGGAACTAATAAAACTTGGAGACCTCCAACCAACTATATTTATTTCCCATATTCTTAAAGTCTAATAAATATCGTTTAAATTTTTGAAGTCCTTATTTAATTGTAGCTGTTTCTAGTAAAGCTGGTTTTGTCCTTCCAATGGATTTTGGAAATTACTCATGCTTGGAGAGTTGTTCTATGCTCATTTATATAAGTATGCTATGATGAATAAAAAAGACAAGACTTGGTTTATTCACAACCTAATTGAGCCTTTGGTTTGAGAATAAAAAGTTTTTCTTTCTTTGTTTTGTTGGTGAGTAATCTATCACATTTGTATTACCTCCTACTTTTCTATACTTTCTTCGGTATCATAATGCAAAGACATAAAAAATATATGAATAACTTTTGATGATATACATTGTTGAACTGACGAGGCATTCTTCCTATTTCTCATTTTCTAAATAATAATTTGTCCAAGTTCATGCAGATGGTCACTGATTGCTGGGAGACTTCCGGGAAGAACTGCAAACGATGTGAAGAACTATTGGAACACCCATTTGATTAAAAGGGTTGTCCATCACATGCTGAAAGAAGACGATCCACACAGAAAATTCGCCTCCAAAGTGAACGTCATCAGGCCTCAACCTCGGACCTTCTCAAAGAGCTCGGCGTGGCTCAAGGGAAAAGCCACGCTGGTAGCTTCAAGGACTCCACCAGGTGAAAACCTTGGGCAACCCTCTCCAATGTTGTCTCGTCGGGACAAGGAGAGTGCGAGGTGGGAAAATCTGTTCCCCGACAGCGAGCCCAACGAAGGACTCATCACCTTAAGAAGCGGCTCGGAAGGACAGCTGGATGCAAATCTGGGGCCACGGGAACTTGCTATGGAAGAGGAACAATATGGTTGGAACGAGCTCCCTTTCCATGCGGACATTTGGGAACTTCTCGGCGTGAGTCCTCAAGCCGATATCTAGCTATGGCTTTGCTCAATCGTCTAATTAGCTATTGCTACTGGGTCAAAGACGAGTTGTTTATGTCTAAGAGTGTGCTAAAACTAGGCCATTTACTTAACATGGTGATTGATGCATCCGACTATAGGAGAAAAGCTTGTTATAAAAGCAGCCCTTGTTAGAAATAACGTCTGTAAAGGAGTAGTCACATTCATCTATAAATTAATTACATAATGTGACTACGAAGTTCATGATGGAAGGAATTAACTTGAGAATTCTTGATCAATGGAATGTGTTGAATAAACTCAACCCAAATTTCATGCCCTTCAGATGGAGATGTCAACTCACAATAAAAAATTTTCCACGCATAAAAGCAATTGATAATGGATTCCCAAAATTTGGAACCAATTATAAAGAAGTTAATAGTCCAAACTAGGCCAAGACAAATATAGTACAATTTACAAAGCCCATCAATGGAATGCTTGATGAGCTCATCGATCATGAGGGTCACAATAGTGCAACCCACAAATTTCATCAATGGAATGTCTAATGAGCTCATTGATTACGAGCTTCCGATAGGTATAGTTTAAGTTGAGTACTATACACATTGTCCCAATTAATTGACTGGACACAAGAAAGGCTGTTGAAGACTGATTCAAGAAGGGTCCATTGACCAAAGGAGAACCGTAGCTAAAGGATCCGGAGTTGTCACAATAGTTAGAGATTCTTGCGGTAGAATGCATAATGGCGCCGCTCATAAAAGATATAGGAAGAAAAGAGAACTCTGAGTACAAGCGACAAGCTTGAATCTCAAATTCGAATTAGATTAGGTTTTAAATTTCAAGTTTAAAAGCTTTCCAGCCATGTCTTGTATTTTTTTTCGCTTTATCTATGCACTTCATTGATTGCCGTTGAGAAGTTTATGCTCAAGTTCAATCGTCGAGCAAGCATCGGAGAATATATGCCATCCATTATGATTGAATAAAAGTTCCTAGTAATTTTAGCAATTCGAATTTCACAGAGTACTTGACACGTCAAAAGACATTAAAATCCATGTGCTTTTGATTTGAAGTCAGATTTGGTACCTTAATTGGCTACCAATCATTCTCAATTAGGCTTTAATAATTGAAACCAGAGTTTTTGGCGATGACAACTCCACACAAACACGAGTAAGAAGGCCTTGGGCTGCTATTGTGGGCGAAAGAATGTCATCGATAACTGTCCATGGAAAGAGAAAATGACCGTGGAGAGCTGAGAGTCCGAGTTACAAAGGGCACATTCTCCTAAAATTATCAATTAACTAAATTTGAATATGTCGGTGGTATCCATTAAAAAATGATAGATTTTAAGAAATTATAAAATGGAGCACGTGCGTACCGTTCAATACTGCCATTCGACCTTTGGAACGATTTAGAAAAAGACTACTATTTATACAACGTGATCACGATTTGATTGTTGTAACAAAAAATGTATATATATCAAGTATGCGGGTTTAAAATGATCATGGTAACCTACATTTCATAATTTCAATTTTGAGAGATATATGTGCTAGTCTCATAATTTGTTTTGGGGCTTGTTGATGCAATTTTCCAGTTTGAGCATAATTGATGCGGTTTTTGGATGACTCCAGTGATTAATATTGATTAAGCAACGCATAAGGTGTTGAGATTTTTTTTTAGTAAGGATAAGGTGTTGAGATTTTACGGGACATTATATTGCATTATTAGTTGTAAAAAATGATATAGATGTTAAAAGGGGTAAGCAAGAGGAACTGCTTAAACCGAAAATGATCTAAAATTGGGCTGATCGGTTTTGGGTGGTTCCTAGTCCCTAAAAATTTTAAATCATTGATTGTCGATATGGTTTTCAATTGCAAGTGTGGATCTGTCCACTCGGACCAAATTGGTATACCTTTTCATTTTCCCTGCTCTTCTTTATGAAAGTAAAAGAATGACCTCGTAAATCCTAACCTCCTCTTCCTCTCTTGTACCTCAAAAAACCCTAGCCTCCTCCTCCTCTATTGCACTCACGATTCTCTTCCTCTCGATCTCCGCTCACTCTCAGTTGCCTTATCGTATTTGCTCACGACCTTGCCAGTTGTGATCTTGCCTCCAATTGTCCCTTGCAGTTGTAGCCTCGCCTCCAGCCATCCATTGCAGTATTGCAGTCATGGCCAACTCGATCACCTTGATCTCTACTCTTCCTCTAGCCTTCCCTCGTAATTGCAGCCTCGCCAGGTGCCCCCAACCCTGCCTTGTAGTCGCAACCTCGCCTTCGGCCATCACTTTCGTGGTAAGGAAATTGTGGATCTCTCTTTCGTAGCCTTGCCTTCGGCCATCAATTTGGTGCTGTTGTTGAATATTGGTTTTGGCCCCTCCTAGGAATTGGATTGGGTCAATCCAATTCTAGGATCAAGTGGATCAGTTTCCAGTTGGATCAATTCCCAATTCCACAAACTGGAAACTGATCCGTCCGGTTTAGTTCTTAATTCCAAAATGAGAACCGGTCCACTTTAAAACAATCACCCATAAATGATTTTGTTTGGGACTCATGTCATTGTTTCATACACGACATAGATATCTCCGTGGTTGATGCTCGATCCTATATAGCGGCAAACACAAGGTTTAGATTGAGGGAGAAAAAGTTGAGTGCGAGCAAGATAGAAAATTGTGCTCAATATTTTCTCACAAGAATATACATAACAAACTTTATAGGGTACATATATAGCTATTTCCCCCGCCTTCGGTTCGTCTTTGATCACACAGACCTATAAGATAGCTCGACTTAAGTTGTCTCATGAGAAATGGTGTGTGTCGCGAGTGAGCAGGCGAGGGCTGTAGTCCTCCCCTTAGAACAGGGGAAAAGCAGCCTCGCCGCATCTAAAATTAAAAGATAGTAGGGAAAATCTAGATACAAATCCATTGCCCTACCAACACCATTCTTGCAATTGCGTTTGCATTTCGCAAGAAACCCCACAGACAAGAACGACCACAGACATCATCCTCAAACATCGACAACAAGAAGTAAAAACTGAAATCCCTGAATATCCTATCGCCATCTCGCAATTGACTTTTCTAAAATAGAATTTAGAAAAGTACATGGATGGTTGATGCCTTTATCCCACAGAAACCCAAAGCTTATGTTGTGTTCCTTTCTCATCGATGGAAAATTGTCACTTGGCGAAGCATTTGATCATAATTTTTTCTAAGGAATAATTGCATTCGTACTAACTTGAGGCGAAATGAGTTTCAGGACAAAGACGATTTTCAAGGGACCGCCATAGTAAAATCCTAGGATTTGTTTTGTTTACAGAAGGAGCGCTCTGTTTCTAGTGAAGAATGTCGATTATTTCTCAATTATGTAAAGCTTAATAAAAATTTAGACTGCATTTTATTACTCGAATTCGGATTGGGAACGCCCCTTCATTCAACACTTGGTATCCGTGCCAATTCTGTTGGTGTCAGAGTTCTAATGTGGGATCTTGGTTCACATTCTCGCTTGTGTAGAGCCATGCCCATTACTTGTCTCATCTCTCCTTTGAGTAGCACAACCACAACCCCTTTCATCCACTGTCTCCATCGTCAGTCAAACCTACTCAAGAGTTAATAACTGAGGCATATTTGGCTTGAGCGAGATATTAAATATCTAAATCAAAAGAAATTTCGATGCCAAAGGAATAACAAAGCAAGCAAGATCTTTCATCTAAATATGTCAACTGAGATATTATTTCATATCAGTAATTTTATAATATCATCTCTTGTAAAGATCATATCATTTATATGTAAAAAAAAAAAACCCGATGGCTACGACGAAAAAATAATATTTCTTAATGGGAGCTAGAATGAAATCCAAATTTCTCAACCATAGTACTACTAGGGAACATTTTGTGGCATGAGACAAGAATGTGAACACTTCATGGGAGTGTGGGATCATGTGGCAATCTCAGAGCCTCCATGGGAGTGTGACACTAATGCTACCTAGTTTGTACATCTTTGCTTCGTCACATTCGGGAGCTCATCTCTTATACCAAAACAAAAATAAAAGGATTATCGTAGTACTTGACCCAATAATGTGTTGCAATTTATGAGTATTTGCACCGGAACAATTTTTAAGAAATGAGGCAATTTAACAAAAAAATTCTTTATAATAAAAAGAACAAAAATTACAATCTCATGTGATCCTAAAAAAATCTTGAAACATTATGATAATATTTTAACAATCATCAATATTCATCATTATTCTATGAGATGTACAGATGTCAACGTCATCTGCTCGTACAGTCATATTATCACGATCATTTATTAGCTGCAACTTCCACATAAACGTCACTGTTTATGGGATTGAATGAGTGGTGACCTTTTTTCCACTCCTAACATTTTGAATTGGCATTGCAGTGTCATCACCAAACCTGGCGAGTAGCGAATGGAAGCTCGGCCCTCAAGTGGGGTGAGGCTCAAGTTCAGTTATCCATTAAGCTGTAAATCATCTATGAAGAAGAAACTTGGGCACCAAAAAGTGAACTCAATATAGCAATATAAAGCAGACTTGAGATATATAACAAGATTGAGATCATCCTCTGTAGTATTACCAATGAGCAGATGTAGTTTGCGGTCGTCATGCTTTCACATATCGTGCTATGGAGTCATCAAACTTTGATTTTGATAAACGAATATGCTGAACTAAAATCTTTTTAATGTACCATAATCATTTTTTGACCACTTTTCATTCAACATAATGATAAGAAAATTATCAGTGATCATACGTGAAGTATAATAGAAATATTGTAACTTCATAGGCAACTAATCATGGTAAAGTGAGATGATTATCTTTATAGTACACAATGATGGAAATAGACCATATATATAATCTTTTGATTGAAATTTAGCCAGAAAACGGTCTTACTATATCAGTTGCAAAGATTTTATAGTCGAGTCCACTTGACCATTAAAATCAAAGTTCCATGACCCAACTAAAAAGTGCATCAACTAACAGTCAATGGTATTTATTGCAGAACATGATTGAGTTAGAAAAGTTGCTAGCTCATTGGAGAGGTTGTAACTCGAGCAAAAGCTCAAATGCCAGGAATTAATGATGACCCTTTACTTAACTTCACACTAGTTTTGCTTTAATGCATAAGAAAGCTGGTTTGATGTATAATTTTATGTTCACTATGCTTTTCAAAGGGAGGAAATGATAAAAGAAAAAGAAAAAATTGACGCTATCAAGCTTATCTCGAGATTTCATGCACTCCTAACATTATCTACTCTTCCATCCCACTCTTTGTTAACACTTAAATTTTGATTAAGTGTTAAAATTTAAATTACATAGAAAATTAGGGTTCAATTTGACTCTAATAAAAATGATTTTCACATCGCCTGGATACTAATGTCATTTGCATCTATTAATTTTATTTTCTATCTTCATTTTACCATATTTTTATTCTATTTTCGGGTTATTATCATTATAAAAAAAAAAAGTTCCATGGAGAAAGCCCAGCCCTATTCTTCTTTTCTTTTCTTCTTATCCGCGCCAGCCCAGGGCCCAGCCCTTTTCATTTTCCTGCGCGGCCCGGCCCTCTTCATCTTCTTCTTCTTCTTCTTCCTGCACGCGAGAAGCAGAGAGCAGAGCAGAGCAGAACGAGGGAGGCCGGCGACGGATGGGACGCTTCGCGGGCGCCATTAATGCCGTCGAGTGGAGCAGCGCGAGATCCGGCAAAGAATCTGGACGTCTTCAATGCCGAGCAGGCGTAGCCCAAAGTGACGATGGTTCGGCCGAGGAGGAGCCGGTCGACACGTCGAAGACCGGCGGTCGGAGCACCTTCGTCGACCGGACTCCTCGCCTATAAATAGAGGCCAGCGGGCGAAGAAGAGGAGGCAGCAAAAACAGAGAAGAAAGAGAGAAATCTGTGAGAAAGAGAGAGAGAAGTGAGATCTGAGAGGAAGGGGAAACAGAT
Organism: Corymbia maculata; assembly: GCA_014182735.1. Classification (NCBI taxonomy): domain Eukaryota; kingdom Viridiplantae; phylum Streptophyta; class Magnoliopsida; order Myrtales; family Myrtaceae; genus Corymbia; species Corymbia maculata. The sequence continues at coordinate 38,453,465 of CM024687.1, forward strand.
CTGAGCGAGAGAGATCTGCAGAGGAGAGATCTGAGGAAGGCTGAGAGAGAGATCTGTGAGAGCAGAGGGAGAGAGACCGTCGGTTTCCCGTGCCTGAGTCACGGCCGACGGCTCACTGCCGTGCTTCCTTCCGCAGATCGAGGCTTCGTCGCTGGCGCCGGCGCTCCTTCCGATCCCGTTCGGGCCAGGACCGAGTCCTGACGCCGCCGCTCGCCGCATCGCACTCGTCGCTGCCCGCAGCCGTAGCTGCATGCCTGGCCCGACGCCACCACCGCTCCGCCACCCCCGACGACCGCCCCGCTCATGGATCTCGGTTGAACCTCAGGCCGTCCCTGCTGCTGACCGTCATCCCTGGGGCCACCCGCCGCTTCGTCGTCCCGTCCGCTGGTCTCACGACGGTCGCCGCCGCTCGCCGTGGCCGGGCCGGGAGGCGCTCGGCCATCCCCCATCGGCGCCGCAGAGGGGCTGCAACAGAGAAGGGGGAACGAGGGTCGGGTCAATGACCGGGTTGGGCGCAACGACCCGGGTCGACCCTTTAGGGTTTGGTTCTTGGGCCGAGATAAGTCAGGCCTAGCTGTTGGGCCTATTCTATCTTCTTGGACTGGACTTATTTTTATTTAGAAGATGGGCTTGACTAATTATTTCCTTTTGTTTCAGGTACTGGGCCAGGCGTACCGGGCCCATTCGCCGGACAACCCAGCCGAGGAGCCTAAGGCTCCGAAGCCCGGGCCCGTGCCGGGCTGAACCCGACCCGGGTCCGGCCAGTTTTTAATTATAATTTTTTTTAAATAAAATTTTTTTAGGAAAATCCGAAAATCCGAAAAAGGTTTATATTTTCAAAAAAGAAAAGAAAATCGAAAAAAATATTTAGAAAAATAGAAAAAAAATATGTTTTATTTTCAAAAAATCAGAAAATCCAGAAATAATTTATAATTTGCAAAAAGCCAAGAAAAACCCAAAATGTTTTTTTTTTTTAAAATCACAAAATATGGAAAAATCCTTGAAAAATTCAAAAAATATCAAACTTAGGTTTAAATAAGATTATGTATTGAAATGACATTTAGTGATTAACTAATGTAATTAAGTCCCCGATTTTAATTTTTTTGATTATGTAGAAGTAAAATATTTCTTATAATATTTTATTTGGGTTTCTAATCGATCCACCCTAAACTGATTAGTGGTGATTATTTTTTAAATGAAATTAAATTGCAAATTAAAAACTTGAATCTTAAGTCGTGAATTGGTGGGCTTGGGAAAACCCTAGCTAAAGCCTTGATGAAAGGCTTTCAGCCGAGCCATTAGCCTCCTCGGGACGCAAGAGGGAGGTCGCAACACTCTCCTAATTTGCTTCACGTGGATAAATTTGAGATTAGTTCTTTGTCGATTCTTCCTTCCATTGAATTCGACATATTTTCCATTCTTTGGCTTTCTTTTTCACAAATGTAGAAAGCCATGGCGTAAAGAGCTGGAAATAATTAGACTTTTCTCTCTAAGTTGAAACGTATTCTTTCATTGCTATGTGCTCTTTGCAATCAAAGTTCACATTTATTAATTGTAATATGTCAATTAAGTGTGACCCAAATATTTAAGAGGATTCATGATTGGAAATCATGCCATGTGACAAAAATGTGGTGGTTTGAAAATGGGCAGCAAAAACCCAATACCTTTGCTTAGGGAGACAGCTAAGCCCCCAACGCCCATCTTCATCCCTGATCTAGTCTCTGGACCAAACCATGAAGGCTTTTTCTAGAAATTGCTTGGTTATCATATCCTTTCCTTTAGATATTCACTAACATATTAGATTGGGAGTCCATTAATTTACCATTGGCTCTAATATCATTTATTTGAATCGCATAGCAAAAGCTCAAGGAGATAATCAAGAGAGAACTCAAGTTCGAATCTATCAATATATCCAACCAGACCCACTTTAATCCAAAAATTTAAGCTAATTAATTATGGATCAATTAAGATATATTAGCTACTCAACATGTCATCGATTCTCTAATGTGGAATTTCTTTAACATAATTCACACGCTCATCTTAACAATGGTGGAGCATGAGGACCTTTTTTGTTTACTAGTATACAAAAGATAAATGTTAGGGACACAGCACATACACAAACAACACGTGCCATTGGTTTATTTAATCTTTCTTTCAGATGATGTTGGGTGCCAAGTCTTTCAGAGAACTAGGTGACTAATTTTATCGTGTCGTTTAGTCCCCTTGTCATGCCACGATTGAATGACAAGGGGTAGTGAGTTATCCGAATGTCTCCGAGAAACTTATGTGAGTTGGAGCCGGCATGACCATGTTTGCTGTGACTATGAAAAGATCCTTACCATTTTGAAACACTCGAGTAAAATATGATTGATAGGTAGTGTGGTTGAGAAATATTTCTTTTAATTCTGGGGCACCGTGATTGCAGCCACGTTTCACCAGTGATGGTGCGGTCGGTTTCTTGGTGTCCGGCGTCGTTCTCGACCGTCAATTATTTGCTAGAAATTTGGGGACCCTTCTCATCTAATGATTACAACATAAATGCTCCTGAGCATCTTCTCAACGAGCTCGTACGAGTAAATTGTTCACCATGTTTCGGATATATTTGTTTAGCGAGAAATCAATCTGAAAATAATTTTCATAACTGTAATCTTTTACATCGAATAGAAAGATGAGTTAACAAAAAATGATATCATTACCAACAACAAGTCAACAACTTGTGCTCAAGTAATATAAATGATCAAAATTAAGAAAATTTATTCCATATTCCCTGCAAGAAAGCATATCCTAAATAAATAGGTGTGGTGTTTTCAATTTTAATGCACTAAAGTACACACAATACAAGAGGAACATTGCATTCGAAACGAAATACATTTCTCACTTTGGTACTTAACAAATTCCATGGGAAACATTTGTTAAAAAAATCCTTATTATAATTGGATTATCTATGTTATTAAGTGTAGATAATGTCATATGCGGAGCATTTATTTGGATATTTACTTAGATTTATCTCATTATATAATTAATAGGGAACTATTTCATGCAGTTCAACTATTGCATGCCAATCAATTCCTAAAGCATCACACTGGTGTATATGGGGTGGACTAGTGAGCCATGTCTGCAGTATGCATTCTTGAAATTCCTCTCATTCTCTCTTGTCATGAAGTGGAAGCCCCGTTTAAGCAGAGAATATTCCAAACTCATGACGTTGATTGCGTCTTTAACTTGCATGTACATTATGCATCTAATCCAAAGACCCCATTGTACCCAACGGCCGGCGAAGGCGACTGCCTAAGGCTAGCAAGGGCAGCCTCACCATGCCAGCAAGGGCAATCCTCGCCCGATCCGGCTAGGGCAGCCCTCGCCTAAGGCAGGTGACCTCCGGCCCAACGATGGGAAAAGAATGAAGAAAAGAAACGAAGCAAAAAAGGGTATCCACATTATTCCAGCAGCGCTACGTAAAATGACCGGCGTACACATCAACAATTTATGGCTAAAATTTGGCCAAGTAGGCTCAATTGATGAAACATGAAAATATATAAAACTCAATTAGCCAAATTGAACTATTTATGACTTAATTAGTAAAAATATAATAAGTTTAGGACTTTTTAGAAAATTTTCCCAAATGAATCTGTCTATTTTTTTTTTTTTTTTGGGTTAGAAACGGCTATCATAGTTGGTTGATGATTGGCAACGTTTGCTCACAAGTATGTTATCCCATAATAACAACAACCACACTAAACTAGATTTTGTAAGTCACGAAAGTACACCCAATATTTCCATAACTAGAATCAAGAACATATACATAGTCAAATAAAGAAATTTGTACACCTAATTTGGAACCCATCGTTCTTGATGTAGAATAGTAATGATCCAAACTCAAGCACTTTTCCTCTATTACCCTCTATATCACTAAGATTGCCCCTCATCCTTAGCGTTTAACAAAGGCTCCTTGTCCTTATGTGAGGATAATTGTGTGTATTAAGGTTAGAGGAGAGACTTATTCTTATGTGAGGATAACTGTGTGTATTAAGGTTAGAGGAGATACTTGAGCATTATTTATAAAGTTTCAACGAGGCCTCTCATCACAAGCCAAGCTCAATTCAGCTCATACTAGTCAACCCCATATTAGGCTAATTAAAAAAGTCTTATATCTTACTTTATTAGACCAATCCCATAAAATGATAATATACAATATCAATTAATATAGCCTACATTAGAAAAACCCTTATAGATTTCATCCTATCAAGTGGGATTAGCTTTATCATTTTGTTATGCCCATTGCAGCTCAATTATGTATCTGAGCATGAACCAACTAGATTGACATAGTCCAATTGATCCCACATAATAAGAAAAGGAAACTTTAAGATTTTAGTAGTCTATTGAGGATTGCCTATAGGGTTAACAAACTTTACTTTTTATTTGTGGAAAGTATCCGATTCTTTTGGCTTAAGAGAGAAGAAACAAACAGAAAATTTGCCTTAGGGTGAGAGATCCCGTAACGTTATCTCTCATATTCCTTAGTTTATGAGGAAGAAAATTATCCATCTACTAATAATGGGTGTGAGATATGTGGATATTGACACATAAAAATAAAAAAATGTTGTTTGGCTGGGCTCCCTATTAGGGGACCACTGCAAAATTCTTACTGATTTATGCTAATAAGTGGAATCAGCTTTATCATTTTGCTATGCCCATTGCAGCTCAATTATGGATCCGAGCATAAACCAACTGGATTGTCTCATCGACGGTCCAATTGTCCTACATAATCAAAAAGCAACTTAAAGAATTTGGCAGTCTATCGAGGATCGACTGCAGGATTAACAAACTTTACTTTTTATATGTGGAAAGGATTTAATTCTTTGTCTTTCGCTGGACCTCGTTCTCTGCCGGAAATTTTCTTCCTCTATGCAAACGAATGGAGGGGAACTAAGCATCGTGGTTCAATCCCAAGATGGCCGGGTCAAAATCGTCGTACGGTAGCAAAAATCCTAGAAAATTCTCCTTGTGGAGTTGCAGCTACATTGGACCCCCCAAAAAAAACAAAGAAAAGTTGCAGCTACAGATAATTGTCAGAACAGAGGTCCCAAAGGTAGAAAACTTGTCCTGAGAAGTCACGGCCTACATAAACACATGTTATGTAAAATGAGACACGTCATCGGCGTCGTCCTTTTCAGAGTCAATCAACATGCGTGAAAGTTCATGCAATGGAATTCCTTGCGTGACGGATTCGAATTGCCACTAATTGGCTATTTCAAGATGGCTCGTGGATTTGTTTGTCTCCTGCTGATAGTAATGCTTATAAAACAATTACAAATCTTAAGTGAACTTAGACAATCTCCTCTGATTTAAACGAGTAGTACACCTACACTTGACGAGACTTTAATCTTAAAGCTCCGTTTCACATTTTGTCTCAATCGTTAATCTAAAATAGGGACTCGTGACAAATTAATAGCCTCACAAGAGATGCATATTAATTAATGATAACAAGGTAACTAGCTAGCCAGTCATGTTTGAACAAGAAAAAGATATTTTCTCTCTGATGTTAACAAGAAGGAGAAATGAGAACCGTATAGAGGAAAGCATCTGATCAGGCAGTGGATTTATTGTTTCCATTTATTGATCGTCACACCATCCCATAGGTGAATCATCAAGGAAAACTTAATGGATTGACTTAGTGTGGACTCTCTCAAACTCAAATCAATCATAACTTTTGGATTTTGATTTAATCAACTTAACATGCTATTCAATTCGATTAGGAGCCACCATCAATGTATAATGGGTCAATTAAAAACCCAATAAAGTGTGTGAGAATAATTTATCTTTGTGAACTAGAGAGTCATGGATACGGGGAATTAATTATGTTAGATAAACTTAATGTCATTTCAGTAATTTTCTCTTTAATTTCAAGAAAACCTTGTCAGCAACCTTGACAAATTTTAATTCTAAACTACTAACATGTGATAGATGATCATGTGGGTATACAGTGAATATTGTAGTAATCAATAAATTAAAGCAATAAATAAATTGCTAGAAATACGGCAAATGTCAAGAGGTGGCGAGCAACAATGTCAAGGTCTGTGAACATTACAAGGGGATCTCTAGATCTTTTAGCTCGATTACTTTGGTGAAGTCGAAGAACCAGGCGTCATAGAGGTTTCCTTAAAATTTCAACGCATTCCAACTTAAAACGAATGGAGACTAACCGTAGTTATGCAACTGTGCGTTGAACTCGCTAGTAGTCCAACCAGTAGGAGTTTCTCCTATAGTTTCAAATATTATTTCATCATCTCCAGCGGACAAACTCAAGAATAATGTATTGCTGTACTCTCCACAAAATTTGAGCATAATCCAACGGTTAAGAAATGCATTCTCATTGATTTCGTAAAACTGCAATGTGGTTTCTAGGAGGCCGTAGGAGAGACAGAGAGAGCTAGTCTGTGTACTTTTTTTTTTGTTGCTCTCTTCTGTATTTTTTTTTTTTCGATTGTGTATTGCCAACCTCCCTCTGTGAACCTTTCTTTTTAACTTCAAGAGAACAATGTGCTTATTTAGGCAAATAGTAGGGCTTTTCTTGAGATACTTCTTTTCTAAATTGAAACAAAAAAATTGTGTGATCCATTCAAGATACGAAAATATGATGTCTACTTCAATTCCTATCCAGTAACCAAAATTTTGAGCTCAATAAACTTTACTGTTCTTCAATTAAAGAATGCATTCTTTCTTAATTTGACTTTCCTCAAAAGCATCCCATATGTGAAATTTCGGTTAATATGGACTTGGCCGAATTTTTATTCTCTTGAGCTTAGTCTAGATAACAAAATTAAGCTCAGACCATCCTTGCTTAACTTAATCCAATCATAATGAGTTTATGTTGTCTCAATACTACTAAATGGCAATACTCTTAATATGCATATGTGATTCAACAATATTTTTGTTTGGAGGTCAAGGTCGGTCATTAGTTTTCTTATGCTATAAATTAGGTCATCAAAATTTAAGTGTCGACAAGTTAGGAGAATAGTCATAAGTTTAATCAAAGCCAAACCACACTAAAGGTTTGCATCAAAACCTTCTCTCCTTCTATTTATTTTTATATCTATATAATAGAAACAATGCACTTGATATAACTAGTTCATTCTCGCATATATCAAACTGCTTTTGCATATATCAACTTCATTCTATATATTCCACGAAAATATATCCAAGTTTCATTTTTATAAAATATTCACCTCCCCTCGGTTAAATCTATAGCCATAACAAGGTCAATTTCGATTCTTCTAGGCTTGTTTTGGGCTCAATTGAGCCTTTGATCTCATCTCGAGCTCGTTGCCACTGTTGATGAGGACAATCAATTGTGAATGCAACACATGAATGGTGACTGCAACTCAAAAGAGAGAATGGAGCTAAGGGAGAAAGAAAGCATGTTTGTGTTGAGCCAAGGGAAGAAAGGGAACAACAACGATCATGCAAACTTGCGAGTGTCGACATTGTACTGGAGAATTCAGTATTTGGGATACTGTGACAATAACAGCTCATTGTGGATCACAAATTTTTGAAAGAGTTGACCCCACAATAATTTATAATTATTTATCATTTGATTTTTTATGGTCCAAAACTAATTATTATTCTCATAATATTAAAAACTGTCCCAATCATTTCTCTATTTTAAAAACATATTAAGAAAAGTGGACCTTGCCATCAATCATAATAGCAATTAAATGGAGAAATAAACGAAAAATAGAAAAAAAAATATATTGGGATTTACGTTCTTCAATCTTTGTGCCTGAACGATTGACCAAAAAAAAAAAAAAAAAAACAATCTTGTGCCTGAACCTACTTCATAGGAGAGTAGTAGCAATAAATTCATTATGAACAACGGAAATACAATGTTAGATCAAAAGCTATCTCACACCAAAACTTTGAATTACACCCCATTGATTCTCACCAAGTGTTTTCCTAGCAAAACTGTCAAAGAGAAATTTAGAAATACCTCAAGAGCCTCTAATGTGTAATCCCACTCCTCTCTTAGAAAAGCTCCTTGAAATAGGCTAAGAAGGCTAAAAAATCACGTCTCTAGACAAACACAAACACCTCGGGGAGAGAGGGGGAGGGGATGGAGGGGAGCCCTCTCGTGTTGAGAAAACTCATAGTTTTGATGTTAACAAATCGTTTTATGTATGAAAATTATACATTTTTAGAAAGACAAGCCACAGGGTGGCATATGCTTTTAAGTCTGTTGGCGACAGAAGAAAATGCATAAGGAGTCTCTGAGTTTGTCTATACCAGACAAAAGATATGAAGAGACGGAGATTCTGAGTCTAACCGTGCCAGACGAAAAACCTAAGCAGACTCAGAACATTAGACTATAGGATTAGATCACCAATGGTCAAGTATTTCACTTATTTTATTTATATTGATTCTATTGTATCAAACTGATTGGTAGGATCAATCAACAAACAACTAAAGAAAAATGGAGAACTTATGGAAGCCCGGATTATGATTGTATAAGTGAATAGAATCTAAGGGGATCTGATCTACCTTCAACGGTCAAAAAGATTTGCTTTATAAAGTTTGTCCAAGAAAGGGAAGACTAAACTCTCAAGAAAAGAGCCAACGATCGAGTGTGGCTTGGAAAGTATATAAGGATAGGATGAGACCTAGAAGACTAGATATGATAAACATATTCCAAAGCTCAATTCTATTCTTCATCAGTCGTCTTAAGTGCGTAATTGAGTGATCTGAGTGTATTACCAGAAAGAGTGATTTTGTGAGACATATCATCACCAAGTGCTAACACTCAAGAGTGTGTAATCACCTTTGATCATATAGTGAAATCCAGCTTATTGATTGATCGCCTAGAGAGTGGACGTAAGCTTGTCTAAAGCCGAACCACTATAAACTATACTTGCAATCTTCTCTACTCTCTCTATTTAATTTCAGTTTATAGATTTCAAAGTATTTATTTTAATTGCGCATAAAATTCCTCTACACCTATTCACCCCCCTCTAGGTGTTATTACTAGCTACATCAATTGGCATCAGAGCTCTGTGCTCAGTATTTTGAAGTGTTTATTACTTTTGAGTTAAAGATCCTCTATGGCTAGTATCCTTGCACTGGGTCTGATTGAGGGACAGAGCAATACTCGACCACCAGATTTTGATGGTAAAGAGTATAATATATGGAAGAACAAGATGAAAGCCTTCCTTAGATCAAAAGATCTACTGGAATGGGATGTAGTTGAAAGAGGAATCGATCCAATTGTTGAAGCTGAAAAAACCTCAAAGAAAGACGATGAGAAAGCAACAACAACATCAGCTACCATCTCATCAGAAGAATTGACAAAGAGACAAACTATAGATGCTAAGGTTATCTACTCTCTCTACTATGTTTTATCACCTAATGAATATAATCAAATATCTTCTTGTGATACAGCAAAGGAAGTATAGGATAGACTGCACGTGACCTACGAAGGGACTGATCGTGTTAAGGAGACCAAAGTAAATATTTTACTTGGCCAATATGAATCTTTCAAAATGAAATAGGGGGAGTCTATAGGAGATATGTTCAGTCGATTTACAAAAATTGTAAATGGACTAGCATATCAAGGACAGCTTGTTCCTGGACCAATGAAAGTCAACAAGCTTCTAAGAGGATTGTCAAAAGAGTAGAATAATGTGAAGACCTCCATTAGATAAACATTGTGAATTTCACCTCTGACAGTTGATGAGCTTGTTGATACCCTTTAGTCCTATGAAACAGAACAAATGAACGAGGAAGTGGAATCCAAAGGTAAGAAATCCATTGCTCTCAAGTTTAATATTGATTATGATGATATAGATTCTAAGGATGAGCTAGATGACGAAGAACTTGCACTGCTAATCAGAAAGGTAAAGAAGTTAAATAAGAAAGGCAAAAAGTTCAGCAACAAGAAGCAAAACAGACAGTCTGGACAAAGAAGAACAGAGGATGAGGAAGAATATGTCAAGGATGTTGTCTATTTCGAATGCAAAAAGAAGGGCCACATAAAGCAGAATTGTCCCAAGCTCAAGAAGAACAAAGGGAAATATGAAAAATACAAGAAGACTCTGAAAGCTGAAACATCGAGTGACACTGAAGTTGAAGACAATGAAGATGAATATGGCAACATCTGTCTAATGGCACATTCAAACTTAGACTCTGGAATAGATTCGGAATCAAACTCAGATTCAGACAAAGAAATTGAGGTTAGTCATTCTGATATTTCCACAGAAATTTCAGATTATATAAATGAGTTGTGTTCTAATTTAAAATCCACTTTGAAAAGGATCTCTGATTTAAAAAAGAAGAATCGCAAATTGAGTAAACATAATAACTCTTTAAAAGGAAAATTTGATGATCTCAAAAAGGAATTCTCATAAATAAATGAAAATCGAGATTTTATACTAAATGAGAAATATGTCTTGAAAAGGAACTTTCATAAATAAAGCAAAATCGAGATTTTATACTAAATGAAAAAAAAATGTAAATCGAGATTTTATACTAAATGAGAAAGAATGTCTTGAAAAGGAACTTTTAAATAAAGGAAAATCGAGATTTTATACTAAATGGAAAAGAATGTCTCAAAAAGGAACTTTTGGGGATGAAGGAAAATCAAGAATTTTTGCAAATTGAGAATGAAACTCTCAAAAAGGAAATTTTAAATATCACTACAAAGTTTTCTAAAGGATCGAAAACCCTGCAACATACACTCTCTATTTAAATTCCTTACTATGATAAGTCAGGACTTGGGTTCTATAAGGAAAGTAATTCTTTAATTGATTTTCCTAAGGTCAAGGAGAGAATTAAACAGAGACCTCCTCGACAGGCTTACAAAAATCATTTCAAAAAGAATTTTATAAGACATGTTGGTAGAAACTATCTCAAATGTTCTAATTGTGGAGAAAAACAACATTTTGAAAACAAATGTCCTAAAGTCTGGAGACCAGTTCAGAAGAAATGGATAGACAAAGCTTATACTACTAACCTCAAAGGATCCAAGAAAATCTAGGTACCAAAGAAAAAATTGAGTATATGTGTTGATTGCATGTGAGTTTTAGAAGCAAAAGAAATGGTACCTGGATAGTGGATGCTCAAGACACATGACTAGAGATTCAAGAATGTTCGTTGGCTTAGAAAAGGTTAAAAGAGGAACGGTTTCTTTTGGAGGAAACACAAAGGGAAACATCATTGGATTAGGAACGGTTAAGATTGGGAGTCTAGTAATCAACAATGTTTCTTTAGTCAAATGATTGAGTTAATAATCTTCTAAGCATTAGCTAGTTATGTGATGCTGGTTTCAGAAGTGATTTCAAAGAGAACTTATGTTTTGGGACTAACAATGACTCGTCTCAATCATTCACTAGACGAAGGCATAGGAACATCTATCTTCTGGATATAAATGAAGACACTCCTAAATGCCTAATTTGCAGTCTAAGATGAAGCAAATCTCTAGTATCGTAAACTTGGACATGTAAGTATGAAACAAATCTCCAAGCTACTAAGCAAAAAGCTTGTTCGTGGTTTGCCTTCTTTAAGCTATAAGAAGATAGAACTTTGCTCAGCATGCACTATGGGAAAATAGGTAAGAAGCTCCTTCAAATATGTAAAACAGGTTACTACTAATCGTGTATTGCAACTTCTTCATATAGATTTATTTGGACCAACTAGAACTCAGAGCATTGGATGTAAGAAATACTATCTTGTAATTGTAGATGACTATTCTCGTTTTACATGGGTATTCTTTCTTGTAAATAAAGGGGAAACCTTCTCTTATTTTTCAATATTTGCAAAAAGAGTTCAAAATGAAAAATGTTACTCTATTTCTAGTATTAAATCATATTGTGGTGGAGAATTTGAAAATCAAGACTTTGAAATTTTTGTAACAAAAATGGTATTGAGCATATGTTCTCCTCTTCCTACACTCCAAACAAAACGGAGTTGTAGAAAGAAAGAACAAGTCTTTGCAAGAGATGGCCAGAACTTTGCTTATTGAAAGCAAAGTAGCAATTCGTTTGTGGGCAAAAGCAGTTTCCACCTCATGCCATATCATTAATAGAGTCTTTCTTAGACCAGTTCTTGAGAAAACTCCCTATAAAATTTTCTAAGAAAGAAAACCAATTGTTTCTTATTTTCGCATTTTTGGCTATCGATGCTTTATTCTAAAAAATGCTAACAATCATCCAAGCAAGTTTGAAGAAAGGTCAGATGAAGGTATCGTTCTGGGATACTCAAACACTAGTAAAGCGTACAGAGTGTTCATTAAGAATACTCAGACTGTGGATGAATCCATGAACGTGAAGTTTTTGGAGCAAGATGATCCCAACCAAAACAAAACTCAAATTGAAGATTTAGAACCAACTATTGCTTCTGAGAAATCAACTCTCAACAAAGAAGCTGAATCTTCTCAGAAAACAGTCATAGAGGAAGTTCCATAACAAAGAATCATTCAATCTGACACCACACAATCACCGAAAGATCCTGATGATAGCAAAATGCATAACAGAAACTAGAAACATAAATCCAGTCATCCTCAAGAGCTGGTTATTGGAAGTATCAATGAAGGAATTCGAACTAGATCAAGGAACAAAAATGATACAAGTATTGTGGCACTCTTCTCTGAAATTGAACCCAAAGGAGTAGACGAAGCTCTTGAAAATGAAAGTTGGATAGAAACAATGCAAGAAGAACTCCATCAATTCAAAAGGAATGATGTGTGGGAATTGGTTCCCAAACCCAAGGGAAGAACAATCATAGGCACTAAATGGGTCTTCAGGAATAAAATGGATGAACGAGGAAATGTGACCAAAAACAAGGCAAGACTGGTAGCCAAAGGTTATTCACAATAAGAAGGAATAGACTATGATGAAACCTATGCTCCAGTAGCAAAATTAGAAGCAATCAGACTATTACTTGTTTATGCTTGCTATCAAAACTTCAAACTGTTTTAGATGGATGTGAAGAGCGCCTTTTTGAATGAATTTATCAAAGAAGAGGCCTTTGTAGAGTAGCATCCTGGTTTCGAGAAACCAAGAAAACCAGACCATGTATATAGATTGAAGAAGGCTCTATATGGTCTGAAACAAGCACCTCGAGCTTGGTATGAACATTTAAGTAAGTTTCTACTAGACAATAGCTTCAAGAAAGGTATGGTAGACACAACACTGTTTATAAAAAATGAAGGTAAGGATATTCTACTTGTACAAATATATGTAGACGGATTTGAATCCTCTAATGAACGATTGTGCAAGAACTTCTCAAAATCTATGCAGGAGGAATTTGAAATGAGCATGATGGGAGAACTCACATTCTTCCTAAGACTTCAGGTCAATCAGTCCAAACATGAAACTTTCATCCATCAAGAAAAATATACCAAAGAATTAATCAAAAAGTTTGGAATGAAGAATTGCAAGAAAACTGAAACTCCAATATCAACCTCCATCAAACTAGATCAATATGAAATAGGAAAAAAAGTTGACCAGAAGACCTACAGAAGCATGATTGGTTCTCTTCTTTATTTTACTGTATATAGACCAGATATTCTATACAATGTATGTTTATGTACTCGATTCCAAGCAGACCCTAGAGAATCACATCTCACAGCAGTTAAGTGCATAATAAAGTACATAACTACTTATCCACATTTGGGTCTATGGTATTCTAAAGGAACAAACTTTACTCTTCTTGGTTATTTAGATGCTGACCTAGCAGGATGTAAAACGGACAGAAAGAGCACGTTTGGAACATGCCAACTACTAGGACAAATGTTGGTTTCATGGTTCTCTAAAAAGCAGAACACTGTGTCTCTATCTAGCAAAAGCAAAATTCGTTGCTCTTGGAAGTTGTTCACAGATTTTATGGATGAAACAGCAACTTAGGGACTATGAAAAGAAAGAAACTTGCACTGAAATAAGATGTGACAATACAAGTGCTATTAACCTCACCAAGAATCCGATCCTACATTCTAGGGCAAAGCACATTGAAATCAAGCATCACTTTATTAGAGATCATGTGGAAAATTGTGATATATTTGTAAAATTTATTAATTCAAAGAATCAATTAGCAAATATCTTTACAAAGCCACTGGACAAAGGTACATTCGATTCAATTTGTAATAGATTAAATATCATTAATCATTTTGCATAATGTCTTTGAGAACATGATAAAGTCTGGGAAGAAGCTATCTTTTGGATGGACCGAAAGTCTGGATAGACTCATAAGGACTTGATGATATTTTTGGAAGTTAAATTCTAATGCGTAAGTTATTTCCTTATATGATTGAACTTGGTAAGTTTGAATTAGCAAATAATTGTTCTGCATGATTTCGGGAACATGCCTATGTTATCTTGATCTAATGTTATCAAGTTTAATATTTTTGAATAACTGCCTTTTTCAATTATAATTTTCAAAAGTCGTGTCTTTTCATTTACCTCTCTTCATAAAAGCTTTATAACCCCCCACCCCCCAAAATCGAGTCTTTCATACAAGTCTTTTTCTGAAACCCTAAAGAACAAATCATTTTCACCAAGTCAACCCAAAACCCTCTTCAAACATGGCTTCGAGATCCTCCATGTCCAGATCAAGGTTTGTGTCTCCATCTCCTCGAAGAAGATCAAACAGGATTGCTGGTCGAGGACCTAGAAATATAGAAGGAGGGCAGACTCACTTCGATCTAACGCAGACCTCTAAAGAATCCCAAAGAGATTCTCAAAATGCATCGGCTCGAAGGAATGCAAGTGAAAATGAGGAGTCTCCGAGGAATTCCCCAACTGAATCTAGGCAGAGAAATGTCTCTAGAAGAGGTACGTTTGGATTAACTCTGTCTAAACCTGATAACCCTCATACGATCTTGAAAATGTATTGAGCGTTTAGTGCAAAGAAACGCTACTGAGGATGTCATATTGTATTACTTGAGACAAAAAGGATACGCAAATGAGTTGCGTCCGGTTCAAGCTGTTCAACTTATAGATCAATAGCCTGCACGAAGAGAATGGGCTACTGAAGCTAGTAGGAGCAGAGAGAATGTCTGGGATGAAAATGAAGATGATGAAAGAATTTTTAGAAATTTTGATGTCAAAATTGGGATTGTTGCAGTTGCTCGGAACACAACAGGGAAATTGTTTCGGTCTAAAGGGCATAAGGCATTTTATAATAAATTGCTTGATCGAGGAGTGATGAACCACATAATTGTGGATTTTGACTTTCTGTATGCTATTGATATAAATCTGAGGAGCTGTTTTGAAAAATTGTAGATGGATCGATTATGCACTGACTCTGCTACTATTTATCCAGAATTAATAGCATATTTCTATTCTAATATGTCTTTCCTGTCTCCAAATAAAATGCAGTTTAGTGTGAATGACACTTTCTATGAGGTTAATGTAAATGTCCTGGCCGATATCATGAAAGTTGAAATGAGTCCTTTCAAACCCATTCAAGTCACCTATGAGACTGTGTGTAAATATATCACAAAGTCTGTTAGGGTTAATATCACCTACCCCTTTTTAACCTCAGCAAGAACAATTCTGCATAAAATTATCATCAATTGCGTTCGGCCTAAGGCATCATCAAAGACAAACGTGGCTAGATATGAAGCAAAACCAATGTAGGCAATTGAAAAGGGAGTTCTATTCTCACTCCCTCACACTGTTCTTCTGCACATGTATAGAACAGTTGCAAAGGACAAAGGACAGTTGCCCTATGGAGCTTTAGTGACTAGAATCTTTGAACATCTCAAGATTGATATGCCCAGGAGATTCTATACTATAGTTCTTTCCAACAATGGCCATTGGACAGAAGATGATAGCCAAAATGAGGCTAAAGGATGTTATGGAGACATGGAGAAGAAAAGAGAAGGAACTGGCTAAGGCATCAACAACTACAAAAAAGAGAGGAAATGAAGTGGTTGCTACTGAGCCAAGTTCTAAAAGAAGGAGATAGCTACTGCTGTAGGATGAAGAGGATAAAGAGGAAAGTATTTCTGAAATTCTGGCAAATTTGAGAAAAATTGCACACAGAACGATAGAACCAAAAGTAGAAATGCCTCCATCTAATGCACCAGAAGGGAACATTCCTAGTATAGAACCTCAACCTGCAGAAAATGCTAAGTTAGAACCAGAAGAAGAGCCTGAGGATGAAGAAGACCCATAAGAAGCAGAAGAAGCAGAAGAAGAAGAAGAAGAAGAAGAAAAAAAAAGAAAAAGAAGGAGAAGAAGAAAGAGAGAAAGAAGGAAACTAAATGGATGAGGATAATATTCCTGAGGCTGATAATAGGGAAGAGGATAGACATCAACAAGGGCAACAAGACTAGAATGAAGCATCAATCCAAGGGGAGCATCCGCCTCAAAATGTTGAAACACATATTCCTGTAGCTTCATCTGATCATGTTGAATCTCAAAAAATATTCAACATACTTATGCAAATCAGAGATCAGCAAGTTGCTATGGAAACCTCCTTAAACAAAAGGCTGGAGACTCTAGAGAAGACCACTCAACAGCGTTTGGAAAGAATGGAAGACGCCATTCTCACCAGGATAACAGAGTCTACCAAGATATGGAGGATTTCACCCTTTTTCGAACCCCTAAAAAGCCATCTTCAAAATCTTCTTAAACTTATAATCTTTTGGTATATTTTGTTTGTCAAGTTTTTGGATTTTGCTTACTGCTTTCAAGGTGTTGACTTTTTGACAGTGACAAAAAGGGGGAGAGTAATTGTAGATTTATTGACTATTTGAAATGGATGGATGTTACTGCTTGGTTGTTGTTAGATGTTGTTTTTGAACATGGATGCCTATCATTTAACTGGTTTGATATTGGTTAGTATTTTGACATGAGCATCATTATATACTTGTCATGTTTTACTAGAATTGCAAGTATGCTCTGCTCAATCATGTTTTACAGGAACAACAAGCCATATGCAATTTTACAAGAACAACGAGCCGTTTGCATAAAAAGTTTTGTCACCATAAAAAATGGAGAGATTGTTGAGAAAATTCCTATTTTTGATGTTAACAAATCGTTTTATGTATGAAAATTATACATCTTTAGAAAGGAAAGCCACAGGATGACATATGCTTTTAAGTCTGTTGGTGGCAAAAGAAAAAGCATAAGGAGTCTTTGAATCTGTCCATACTAGACGGAAGATCTGAAGAGATGGAGATTCTGAGTTTGATTATGCTAGACAGAAAACCTAAGCAGACTCAGAACATTAGACTACGGGATTAGATCACCAATGATCAAGTATTTCACTTACCTTATTTATATTGATTCTGTTGTATCAAACTGATTGGCATGATCAATCAATGGACAACTTCCAAAGAATAATGGAGAACTTATGGAAGCTTGGATTCTGATTGTATGGGCAAATAGAATCCAAGAGGATTTGATCTATTTTCAACGGTCAAAAAGACTTGCCTTATAAAGTCTGTCCAAGAAAGGAAAACTAAACTCTCAAGGAAAGAACCAACGGTCGAGTGTGACTTTGAGAGTATATAAGGATAAGATGAGACCTAGAAGACTAGATAGGATAAACATATTCCAAAGCTCAATTCTATTCTTCATCAATTGTCTTAAGTGCGTAATTGAGTGATCTGAGTGTATTACTAGAAAGAGTGACATATCATCACCAAGTGCTAACACTCAAGAGTGTGTAAATCACATTTGATCACATAGTGAATTCCAACCTATTGGCTGATCACCTGGAGAGTGGACGTAGGCTTGTCTAAAGTCACACCACTATAAACTGTGTTTGCAATCTTTTCTATTCTCTCTATTTAATTTCAGTTTATAGATTTCAAAGTGTTTATTTTAACTATGTGTAAAATTCCTCTACACCTATTCACTCCCCCTCTAGGTGTTATTACTAAGTACATCACTCTGCCTCCCAACAGGCGGTCCTCCTTGCCCGAGTGATCTTCGGCCTTCATTCACCTCGCCAAACTCCACCTCAAGCCTAGCTGCTTCTCCGGCTTTGATTGTCACCTGAGTTGTTGGTGAAAAGCGAAGGCACACTCAACAATCTCCACCTTTGCTCGATTTTGGAGTCAATTCATGGTCTTGATTGGCTGCTCCATATTGGCGCTCCATATTGCCACCCTCCCAGCGCCACCCAAGGGGCTGCTTAGCCGCCAAAGATGTCTACTGAGCCCAAGCCATGCTCGGACTTCCTCAGAGGAACAAATTTGATCTGTACATCATCCCTAGACATGCCACCTCTGATGCAAAAGTGTCGGTCACCACGAACCTTAATTCTCTCTTACCTACACTAAACAAGTTCCTCGACCATTATGTCTTTCTACTTCTCCTGCGGTCCCTATGCACCTGGCCTTACTGGTCACCCAAACCACCATGTTTTGTGACGGTCCCCTCCTACTCGCGGTGCAACTCACAAAAGTAGAATCCCAACATTCCAGTAATCAACCACTTTTCTGGTTCCTTGCATGACCTAGGTGTATTCGAAGGATGAGGCATCTTCCCTCCGAAAACCCAATGGCTATTGAAGCTCGACTGGAAGCAAGACGTCAAAAAATGAGGGAACTTGAAGAATGACTTCGGCAATACGTCAGGAGCAGCGGGCATTTCTCATTGACTCTTTTGAGTTAGAAGGTTTAAATTGAATTAGTGACTGTAAACGCAACGTATTTTGTGTTTCAATGTCTTTGTTTGGCTTCATTTGGTATGTTAACATGCATGAAAAAGATCCTTAGGTAAAATGTTTCTACTTTACTCTATGCTAATACAATGATTAATCAAGATTTTTCCTGAAAATGCAATACTTTCCTCTCCTTTTTTATATAATGTAGATAATCGCAAGTAATGGTAATGACAGAACCTCAGAGACAAACAACATAGTAATAGCATAGCTCCAGCTTTTTAAGTCTCTCTAGTATTGTAGACAAATGTCATAAATATATGGCTTGATTAGTTACTCAAGAGTGAGAACGACTACTCCACATGGCGACGAGAACCCCGTTAAAGCTCCTACAGAGAAGCGCTCATCCAACACCTAGGATTCAATTAGACTGTTAGTTGACTGGAATGGAGACAAAAGAAAACTATCGCAACCCCGTTAAAGCTCCAACAGAGAAGCGCACATCCAACGGCTAGGATTCAATTAAACTGTTAGTTGACTGGAATGGAGACAAAAGAAAACTATCGCCATCGTTGGAGCCACAAGAAGTTGGAGAAGGTTGTGAGTGAATGTTAAGACGTACACGCCGATAGGTGGGCCTTACTGAACTTTGATCCACTGCTTATATATATGGCTTTTCCAAGTGAACCTTCATTCAACACGCGCTCATACTTGGTCCTAAATTGCTTCTGCACCAAAAAAGTGTGAGCGCGCGCACATGAGAAACAGAGAGAGGAGACAATGAAGGGAGCAATAGGAGTGAGAAAAGGTGCATGGACTGAGGAAGAGAACGTGTTGCTGAAGAAGTGCGTGGAAAAATATGGTGAAGGAAATTGGCACCAAGTCCCTCACAGAGCAGGTATCCCATTGATCACCCCAGAGAGAGAGAGAGAGAGAGCTATTTTCGCTGTTATCATTGAGTGTGTATCGATGGGTTTGAGTTTGCAGGGTTGAACAGGTGCAGGAAAAGTTGCAGGTTGAGATGGTTGAACTATCTGAAGCCCAACATCAAGAGAGGGGCATTCCAAGAGGACGAGGTTGACATGATCATCAGGCTTCATAAGCTTCTTGGTAATCGGTCAGTAGAGCTCTCCCAAGTTCGTGTTTCATCATGTCAACGTGTCAACACTAATAAATCATCTTATCTCTTCGACCATTTCTTTCGAATCCTTTGACATGAGTTTCGTCTGGGGATCATTACAAAAGGCAGAAAAAACTCGGCTCAGAAAATATCGCATATGAAAGAGACGCGAGGTTTGAACCCAAAAGAAAAAAAAAAAACAGAGAGAGAGAGAGACGTGAAGGACTTGTTGAGCGCGTGAATATGAAGCCCATATGCTTAAATATCCATTTAAAATCTAGCGTAAACAAAAATCCATCCATCAATAAATAAATAAATACATACATACACGTATGTATGTATGTATGGATTACGTTATTTCACTCTTCAAATACACTTAAACACGCCCTAAAATTTAAATGGCCCAAAACAGCCCATGACGAAAGAGGAAAAGTATACTTCAATATAAATGTCAAATACCATCAAAAATTGTAAACTATACCACATGTGATAATTTTACCCTGAATTTTTTGTTATATCACTAAAAGCCCAAAACTATGCTACTTGTGATAATTTTACCCTGAATTTTTTTTTGTGCCAAAAAAAACCCCAAACTATGCTATTTAGGACAAGTTTACCCTATACTTTTTGACTGAAGGGCATTTTTGTCCTTTTCCATTTTCTTTTTTTCTTTTGCTTTTTCTTTTTCTTCTCCTCCTTCCTTCTACCATGACCAGTAGAGGGAAGTCGGCAATGGCCACCCTCACCGGCGTCAGAGTCGACGAGGGCTGCCCTTGCCTGACTCTGACGCTGGCAAAGGCAGCCATCTTCGGCTTCCCTCTACCATGGCCGACAGAGAGAAGGAAGGAGAAGGAAAATGACGAAAATGCCCTTCAACAAAAAAATTTAGGGTAAATTTGTCTTAAGTGTCATAGTTTTGGGTTTTTTGTGGTACAAAAAAAGTTCAAGGTAAAATTGTCACAAGTGATATAATTTGAGATTTTTTGTAATACAAAAAAAAATTAGGATAAAATTGTCACAAATGGCATAGTTTGGGGTTTTTAGTGGCACAAAAAAAATTTCATGATAAAATTGTCATAAGTGGTATAATTTAGGATTTTTTGTGATATTTGCCCTAATATAAATAATCAATTTAATGATTTTTATCAACCTTTCATATATTTTTATTTCTTATACTTTCGTGTTCAAATAAGAGAAGTTTATATATTCATTGTTTTTTCAAGAATCATCTAAGATTCTAATATTCTAATAAATTTAGTGATCAGAATTCTAATTTAAAAGAATATTAATGAAGTATGTTTGTTTTACATTGTCTCCCTAAAGTTAAATCTCTAATAATTCCTCGTAATATACAATTATTTTGTTCACGAGTTTTTAGTGGAATTCTTTGGTTAGAGTTGTGAACTCTTTAAAATTATAATTTATATTTAACATATGCTAGTTAACAACGATTACTGACAATCATATAGAAATTTTTTTATAGAAATCAGTTTAAACACGTTGGTAAGTGCAAAAGGGGAATGAAAATTTGTATAAACACGAATGGAAAATGACATAAGGTGGTGGAATAAAACAAGATTGGTTGGACTAATACGAACAATCTAGTATTTTGATGATAATGTTTGACTTTTCATTTTCAATAAAATAGTAATTTTCACTCTTTCCGTTGGCGACTTGATTTACTAGTTTTCTTGAGATCATTTTCGTCAACTCGATTAGTTAAGGAGCATCTTAGTCTTACGGAGTGTGGAGATAGGGTATGAATAATCATAGGTTGGGCCACTTGCTAAAATGGAAGAACTGAGTTTTGTAATTGTAAGAATGTCAGCCTTCATGTTTAACCTTTTCTTAAAATTTGAAATCAATACCCTTCAGTAAACTTCAAAAGCAAGAAAACATAGTGCTCTCTATATTCGACATTGTTTAAGGATCAATTCAATGAGCTTGAGTGTGGAAAAAGCTCTCTTTACATGAACTCGACTAGCTTGTCATTTGGCTATCATTAGTCACTAGAACATTGATGATTTTGGAAGCAACAAGGCACTAGTTGCTTAAAATGAGATGTGCAGATGTTTTCCAGAACACTTTCATCATATTAAAACTCGTCACAACACCAAATATGAGTAGTTTGGGCAATACAAAAGTAATCTCTCTTTTTTTTTTTTTTTTTTTTGATGACTTAGGGAACCCCGCACCCCGCCGACAGCCGGGAAGTAAACCCTGGGTGCCACACGTGCTAGCCACCACACACGTGAAACCGGTTAAGTCACTCTATGATGAAGCTGAGATTGAACTCTCGACCTTTTGCAAGAGGAAGAAAGCGCGAATCAGCAGCGCCACCCAAGTGGGTGGTATACAAAAGTAATCTTAAACCACATATATGTCAATTATCGTAGATGAAGATGATTCAACTCCCAAATTGGTAGAGCAAGCTTAAAATGTTTGCCGGAGGAATAAGTAAATATTGGGTCAGTGAACATGTGTCTAGTTTCGATCAAGCAGACCCCACATGAAATCTAGCATCACGTGTCTAGTCGAGCTAGTAACAGGAATCCAACCTTTTATTATTTTTTTTAATAAACTTGTTTAAGAACCTTTTTACAAGAAATGAACTAGTGACAAATGAGGAGGCAGAGAAACTGAAAAGGACAGAAGCTTGGTAGCTAGGGCAAGTGGCGTCAGCAAAGGGCAGAGAGCCCCATCTTGTTTTGGAAAATGAAAGAAACTTCGTGAAAACGAATCTACAAATATTTAGAGGCCCGCACTGTAGCCTACCACACAACCGAGGTAGGCCGCGGAAATTGCTTCTCGCCATTATGTCGGGTCACGTGAGTATACGATAATATAAGGAAGGAAGACTAAGCTTTTGTACCGTGAACTTTATGGTGAAAGCTACACTTTGTAGAGTTATTTTTTCCCCCTTAAAATACTTAAGGGAGCAATTACATTGCCATGATGATTTTTATGTACAAATTACAATTTTCATATTCATCAAATCAATACAATTTCACCGAAATATGATTATAGTTCATCGACAAAGTATAGATGTGATAGTCACGTGAAGTTGATATAAATTTAAGTGGACATCATGTCGATGTCATGTGGTAACCGAATATCTAATGGTTGATTGGTTATCGTTTTAACATTAACTGCTTGTTGAAAGTTAAAAATATCATATTCTCCATCAGAGTAAAGGTTATAAGTAGTTCAGGGTTAGTCACAAATTACAAATAAGACAGCGTGAAGAGGAAACTCTAACTGAGAATGCGATTGATAACATTGCCTATTGCTTAACCCAGAAATGCATATTTACAGTCTCTCGATTTATTGTACATGACGAGGAAGATGTACTGCATCACAATTTTTTCTTTGTTTTGGCAAACGTATAGACTTTTTATAGAGGGTAGAATTGTCTAAAATGAATATGTGCCATCAATTTAGCCAAAAAGTCCAGATATGCATCTTTGAATTCTCCTTGTAGAGCTTTCTTGTGTAATAGAGACGGTTGGACCGCTAGATTCAATTGATGGAGAAGCAAGTATCGTGTCCAATATGGCCCTTGAGGTTGAAAAATTGATAGGGAAAAAGTCAAGCTTACCTAAAAGGCTTTTAGTGAAACTTCACGAACAATTCTAACAAAAAATTTGACTACTCTCATTTAATATGAGGATTTTGTTAAAAATATAAATTTCAATGATGCTTGATAAACAATTAAATAAGAAAATATTGTAATTTTCAATGCACTAGCTGACTTTGTAAATCAATTTCTTTAAAATTAAATATCTTATCAGTATTGTGTTAAAAAAGTACCCTGAAACACTAAATAATAGAATTCTTAAGAATAGATGAGTAACTTGGTTTAGAGGTGAGAGATGGTCTAGTGATACTCGTTGACATTTCCATTTTCCAAATGCAAAGGCATGAGTTCAAACCTACTTGCAATAGTAGTTCATGAACCTCACTTGGGGGAATGATTTATGGACTTCTAGCACTTCAGTGAGAAATTATGGTGACATGACTCGCCTACCTCTAACCAACGGGTCTTGAGTCCCGCAGAATGAAAGCCGTTTCACAGTCTTAAGTCTGAACATCATGTAGCAAGGCGTGGAATTCTCTACGTAGTGCTCAGAGGGAGCAAGCAATCTGGTTGTCCATGCGCGCATTTTCGATCAGGAGAAAAATGGAAAGAAAGAGGTGGCATGCATAAGATGGTTGACATGACATTTAAAGTTATGATGTGAAGTCGGGGATTCTGAGGTAAGCAGAATGGAGAAACATAAAATCAAAGTGAGTCAATGTTTTGAATTCAACTGAGAAATGGATAAAAAAAAAAAAAGATGAAATATTAATGTCGTAGTCAAAGTTTCTGGACAGGTGAATCAATCTCAAATTAGAAATACACAATCAATTATCAATATATCAAACTGAAATTACAAGGGACGTGCATGTCCCTTTCTTAACCAATATCAGCATGTATGATGTCATTTAAGCACGTAGATATATCAGATGATATTATAATTTAAGATGCAAGAGGGTATGCAGAATTATTAATTCCAATTCATGTGAATGTCAACTGAAAATAAGTGTTACATATTGCTTTTGATTGTAACCAATGTTGAACTAATGAGTCATTCTTCCCTAATTCTCATATTCAAGATAATGATCTGTCCAAGTTCATGCAGATGGTCATTGATTGCGGGGAGACTCCCGGGAAGAACCGCGAACGATGTGAAGAACTATTGGAACACGCACTTGGCTAAAAGGGTTGTCCATCACAAGCCGAAGGAAGACAACCAGCCCAGCAAATGTGCCACAAAAGTGACCGCCATACGGCCTCGTCCTTGGACCTTCTCGAAGAGCTCGGCATGGTTCAAGGGAAAAGCTACTCTGGTGGCTTCAAGGACACTACCGGGTGAATACCCGGGACAACCATCTCCATTGTTATTGTCTCATCAGTACAAAGAGAGTGCGTGGTGGGAAAATCTGTTCAACGACAGTGGCGCCGACGAAGGACTCCTCACTTTAAGAAGCGGCTTAGAAGGACAGCCGGACGCGAATTCTTGGCCTCGGGAATTTGCCATGGAAGAGAGACAAAATGGTTGGAACGAGCTCTCTTTCGATGCCGACATCTGGGGCCTTCTTGGCGCGAGTCCTCAAGCCGATACCTAGTTATGGCTTTGCTCAATCGTCTGACTAGCAATTCCTACCGGGTCAAAGACAAGTCGTTTATGTGTAATAGTGTGCTAAAACTAGGCCATTTATTAAGCATAGCGTTTATGCATCCGACTATAGGAGAAGCTTGCTATAGAAACGACCCGTCGTTAGAAGTAATGTCCGTAAAGGAGTTGTCACATTTATCTATAAATTAGTCACATAACGTTACTGTGAAGTTCATGATGAAAATTGCTGGAATTAACTTGAGAATCTTGGCCATTGGAATACCGCAAATAAACTCTATCCGAATATGATATGCTTTGGATAGAGATGTCAAGTCACAATAAGAATTCATTACACATTAAAGCAATTGATAATAATTTGGGCCCCATTATAGTGAAGTTAATAACTCAAATTAAAGCACGACAATACAATACAATTTACAAAATCCATTGATAGAATGCCTGAAGAGCTTATCGATCATAAAGGTCACAATAGTGCAATCCAAATATTTCATCAATGACATGTCTGAGTCCATCGTTCACGAGCTTCCAATAGATATAGTTCAAGGGCAGTATAGGATACATCATCCCAATTAATTGACTAGAAACAGGAAATGGTGTTGAAGACTGAGTCAAGGAGGGTCCATTGACCAAAGGAGAACTGTAGCTAAAGGATCGGGAGCAGTCACAAATCCCTAGAGAAGAGCGCAAATTAAGAGACAATTAGAGATTCTTAAGGAAGAAAATTAGGATGCATAACGGAGCGGCTCATAAAAGATATATGAAGAATGTCTAGACAGCTCCTAGCACATTCAATTTAGACAATACTGTACCAGCAAGAAAAATCACAAAGCTCATTGGATTTTGAAAATGATCATTCGTATTAGATTTTGCTTAAACGTAACTTTCAAATTCGAATTAGATTAGGTTTTTAATTCCAGTACTTCTCTTCAAGTATAAAGCTTTCCAACCATGTCTTGTAAACATTTTACTTTATTTATGCACTTCATTGATTTCCATTGAGAAGTTTATTTTCAAATTCGATCACCGAGCAAGCATAGCATTGGACAACATCAGCCATTTATTCTGATTTAATAAAAGTTCCTTGTAAAGTAATTCGAATTTCATAAAATACTTGACACTTCACGGGATATTAAAATCCATATGCTTTTGATTTGAAGTCAGATTTGGTACTTTAATTGGCTATCAATCATCGTCAATTAGGCTTTAATAATCAAAACCGTAGAGCTTCTGGCGATCACGACTTGATAAAAACACAAGAAGGCCTTGGGCTGCTATTTGGGTGTTTGGGGGGGGGGGGGAAGAGCACTGTTATAAAAAATTGTCCATGGAAAGAGAAATGACCATCTAGAGCTGAGAGCTCGAGTTAAAAAAGGTACATCCTCCTAAAATTATCAATTAACTAAAGTTGTATATGTTGATGGTATCCATTCAAAAATGATATACTTTTAGAAATTACGTAATCGAACACATG
Source organism: Corymbia maculata (assembly GCA_014182735.1). Classification (NCBI taxonomy): domain Eukaryota; kingdom Viridiplantae; phylum Streptophyta; class Magnoliopsida; order Myrtales; family Myrtaceae; genus Corymbia; species Corymbia maculata. Next base: position 38,479,836 of record CM024687.1, read on the forward strand.
CATACCGTTCAAATACTGCTATTCGATCTTCAGAACAATTTAGAAAAAGACTACTATTTTACAAATTGTGATCACGATTTGATTGTTGTAACAACAAATGTATATATCAAGTATGCGGGTTTAAAATGATCAAGATCAACCTACATTTTGCAATTTCAATTTCGAGACACGGTATATGTGCTAGTCTTGTAATCTGTTTTGGGGATAGTTGATTCAATACTCCGGCTTGAGCATAATTGCTGCAGTTTTTTAATGACTGCAGTGTTTAATATTGATTGATTACGTAGTGCAGATGCTGTTGAGATTGTATGGGACATTATTTTGCATTATTAGCTGTTAAAATGATATAAATGTTAGGGTTGAATAAAAGGAACTTCTCAAACTGGGAATCATCCCAATAGGATCAAATAGGCAGTTCTAATGGTTCCCGGCTCCTAAAATTTGTAAATGATAAATATCAGTTTAGTTTCCAATTCTAATTGTGAATCCACCCGTATGGACGAGCCGGGATACTTTTTTTTTTTATCTTAATTTTTTTGCTCTTCTTTCTAAAAGTAAAAGAGTAACCTCATAGACCCTAGCCTTTTCGTTCTCTCTTGCACCTCGGAAGCCCTAGCCTCCTCCTCCTCTTTTGCACTCATGATTCTCTTCCTCTCAATCTCTACTCTCTCTGAGTCACCTCATCGCAGTCACTCACGGCCTTGCCAATTGTGGTCTCGCCTTTGGCTGTTCCTTGCAATTGTAGCCTTGCCTTCAGCCCTCCATCGCGGCATTACAGTCCTAGTCAACTCGGTCAGCTCAATCTCTGCTCTTCCTCTAGCCCTCCCTCGCAGTCACGTCCTTGCCAGATGCCTCCGATCCTCCTCATAGTCGTGGCCTCACATTTGTCCATCAATTTTGTGGTAAGGAGCTAAGGATCTCACTTTCGTAGCTTTGCCTTCAGCCATCACTTTGATGTAGTTGTCAAATGTGGGTTTTGGGACCCACTGAGAACCAAATTGGACCAATCAGTCGATTCCAAGACCATGGACTAATTCCTAATTCCATGAACTAGAAACCGATCTTTTTGGTCCGATTCCTGATTCTAAGGTGGGAATTGGTCCACTCTTGAACAAATCACCCTTAATTAATTTTGTTGTGGACTCATGTCGTTTCATACTTGACATAGATATCTTCGTGGTTGATGCTTGATACTATACAATGGCAGATGCAAGGTTTAGATCATAAATTTGATTATGTAACAGTTTTTGATCTACTATGAAAATAATAGTTTGCTCATAATTATAAAAAACCAAATAATAAATAATTATAAATTATTGTGAGGCTCATTTTTTAAAGAATTTATTGCTCACAACAAATTGTTATGCTTACAGTAACCCAAAGACTGCTATGCTAGTAAATCTCTTTAGATTGAGGTAGGACTAGTTAAGTAGGGTATCGACAAAAAGGGGAAAAAAAAAAGTTGTGTGGGGGCAAGATAGAAATTGTGCTTAATGTTTTCTCGCTAGTTTATACATAACAAACTTTACAAGGTACATTGAGAGCATATATAGCTATTTTCCCACCTTTGGTTCATCTTTGATCCCACAAGCCTATAAGATAGCTCGACTTAAGTTGTCTCATGAGAAATGGTGTGTGTCGCAAGTGAGCACGCGAGGGCCGCAGTCCTCTCCTTGAAGCAGGGGAAGAGCAGCCTCGCCACATCTACAATTAAATTGGAGGATGTGAAGCTAAAAAGACAGAAGGGAAAATCTAGTTACAAATCCATCGCCCTACCAACACCCTTCTTGCAATTGCGTTTGCATTTCGCAAGAAACCCCACACACAAGAACAACCACAGGCATCATCCTCAAACATCAACAACAACAAGAAATTGGAATCCTCGAATATCCAATCGCCATCTCGCAGTTGAGTTTCTCGAAAGAGATCTTAGAAAAGTAAATGGATGATTGATGCCTTTATCCCACATAGCACATGATGCGTTCCTTTCTCGTTTGGAAAGTTGTCACGTGGCGAAGCATTTGATCATAAATTTTTCTAACGAATAATTGTATTCACACTATCTGGAGGCGAAATGAGTCATAGGACAGACGAAAACGATTTTCGAGGGAAAGCTATAGTAAAATTCCGGCACTTGTTTTGTTCACAGAATGAGCACTCAATCTCTAGTGAAGAATGTCGATTATCTCTTAATTATGTAAAGCTTGATAAGATCTCAGGGGACGTTCAGTTTACGGAAAAATGAGCGATTTAGAGAATATTTTCTGAAAAATCATTCAGTGAAATTAGTCAACCGAAATTATTTTTATCACCAGTAATAATTTATGCCTTACTATATTCTTGAATAATGAAAAAAATTTCTATTTATTTATTTCTATAAATGATATAAATAATTATTTTTGGGAAATATTTTTCAAATTACTCATTTTTTGTAAAACAATCGCATTCTTATATTGTGTTTAGTCGTCCGGATTCGGATCGGGAACACCCAGTTTTCCAAATGCCAACAAACCCAGACAAGTTCAACACCCGGTATCGGTGCCAATTCTGTCGGTGTCAATGTTCCTGCAAACTCAAGTTCTAATGTGGGATCTTTGTTCACATTCTTGCTCGTGTAGAGTCGTGTCCATTACCTGTGTCATCTCTCCCGTGAGTAGCACCACCATAACACCTTTCATCCGCTGTCTCTTTCGTCAGTCGAACCTACTCAAGAGGAAATATCTGAGGCATATTTGGCTTGAGCGAGATAATAAATAAATGAACCGAAGACATTTCGATGCCTAAGAAATAACAACGCAAGCCAGATTTTTCATCTCAAATTGTCAACAGAAATATTATTTCAGATCCGTAATTCCTATAATATCATCTCTTGTAATGATGATATCATTCATATAATAAAAAAAAGGCCCCACTGACTTCGGCTAAGAAATAATGCTTCGTAATGAGAGCTAGATTGAAATCTAAATTTCTCGACCGTAGTACTAGTGGCGAATACTTCGTGGCATGAATGCGAACATTTCATGGGAGTGTGGGATCAGTTGGTAATCTCCGTCGGATGAAGGCTAGGTTGAAATCCAGTATACTAAGGTACACTTCATGGCGTGAGACAAGAATGTGAACAATTTATCATCGATTTTCTCAGTCGGATGCAAGAAGTGTGAAATCAGTTGGCAATCTTTGAGCCTACATAGCAGCAGCGTGACACTAACGCTACCTAGTTCGTGCATCATTGCTTCATCACACTCAAGAGCTCATTTTTTATACCAACTTAGAAACAATAATAAAAATAAAAGAATTATCATAATACTTGACCCTGTAATGTGTCACAATCAATGAGTATTTACACCAGAACAATTTTTAAGAATTGAAGCAATTTAATAAAGAAATTATCTATCATGAGAAACAACAGAAAATTATAAAATCAATTACAATCTCACGTCCTAAAAAATCTTGGAGATGATATTTCCACGATTATCAATGTTCGTATCATTCCACAAAGTGTACAAATATCAAACTTATATGCACGTACGGTCATCATTATCACAAGCATTTATTAGCTGCAGATTCTAGATAAACATAACTGTCACATTGAATATGTGGTAACTTTTCTTTCCCGACATTTTAAATTCGGCCTTTCGAAACAAGGAAACAAAATTGGGATTGCGGTGTAATGCACCAAGCCTGTCGAGAGGCGAATGGAAGCTTGGCCCTCAAGCTGGGTGAGGCTCAAGTTCAGTTATCCATTAATTTGTAAATCATCTATGAAGAAGTAACTTGGAACCAAGAAGTGAACTCGATCTAGCACTATAAAGCAGACTTGAGATATGTAACAAGATTGAGATCATCCTCTGTAGCATTACCTCCGAGTATATGTCATTTGTGGCGATCGTGCTTTCACATATAGTTCTATGGAGTCATCAAACTTTGTTTTGATAAACAAATGTACTGACTAAAATCTCTTTAATGTACTCTGACTGTTTTTTACCCTTTTTCATCCAACATGATCATAAGAAAATTGTTGGTAATCGCAAGTAGAGTATAATAAAAATGCAGTAACTACATAGGCAACTAATCATGTTGAAGTGAGATAATTATCTATGCAGTATGCAACGATGGAAGTAGACCATACATAATCTTTTGATTGAAATTTAGCTAGAAAACGGTCATACTGTATCGGTTGCAAGATAAAGTTGAGTCCATTTGACAATTGAAGTCAGAGCTCCATGACCCGCCTGAAAACTGCATCAACTGACAATCAATGGTATTTATTCCAGAACATAATTGAGTGTGAAAAGTTGCTAGCTTATCGGAGAGGTTGTAACTCGAGCAAAAGCTCAAATGCCAGGAACTTATGATAACCCTTTCCTTAACTTCATACAGGTGTTGCTTTCCTGCGTAAGAAAGCTGTTATAACGTATAGTTTTCTACTCACTATTCACTATACTCTTTTAAGGGAGGAAATGACAAAAGAAAAAGAAAAAATTAATGCTATCAAGCATATTTCGGAATTCATGCGCTCCTGACTTTATCTACTCTCCCGTCTTACTCTCCTAATCTGCTTCACGGGGATAAATTTGAGAATAGTTGTTTGCTGATTCTTCCTTTCATTGAATTCAACATATTATTTCCATTCTCTGTGCTCTCTTTTTCAACCCAGATGTAGAAAGCGATAGTGGGCGTCAAGAGGTGGAAAGAATCAAATCTTTTCTCTTCAAGTTGAAGCGTTGACCAGAAATACATTTCTTTCCACAACCTTTCATTGCCGTGTGCTCTTTACCATCAAACTTTCACATTTATTAATTGTGATATGTCAATTAAGTGTGACCCAAATATATAAGTGGATTTATGATTGAGAATCACACCATGTGACCAAAGCCTAATATTTTGGCATAGAGAGATCACCAAACAATAGATTAGATTAGGTTGCCTACCAATCTATCATTGAATATGATACCATTTATTAAGAGCGTGAGCAAAAACCCAAGGAGATAGCTAAGAGAGAGCTCAAGTCCAAACTCATCAGCATATCTAAACAGATCCAAATTTATTCAAAAACTTATATCAATGAGTTATGGATCAATTAAAATATATTAGTTGATTCATACCACACTATGTCTTCAATGTGGGACTTTTCTAATACAATTCACATGTGCATCTCAATAGTGATAGAGCAAAGGGACTATTTTTATTTACTAGTATACAAAAGATAAATGTTAGGGGCATAACCCATTCACAAATGTTGAGGAAACATTTCCTAAATGGTTTTGAAGATTGCAAAAATTATCCCTAGTAAAGACTTGGTGTTTGATGGCAAATGTTTTTCAAGTAAAAAGGTTGATGCGATATGATCAAACAATATCAATCAAAACCATAATCATGGATAAATTATTTCCTTCCATATATGTTGTGTCAAATGGCTAGGAATGAGTTGATATATTTGTGGAATGGTTAGTGAGATTGATTGGATTCCTTGCCTTATATATAAGGAGTTCCAAAGAAAAGGTTTCCACAAAATCTCTTGAAGATTTGGATTTCCTAAAATGTTTAAATAAATGCAATATGTTTTCAAATTGGAGTATTCAACCTATGGAAATGCAAATTGCTATATGGACGGCAGAATCTAAGGGAAATTCTTGACAACTCTAGAGCAATCAAATCTTCTAAGCATGAGGCCAATGGGTAAATTGGCCAAATAATCCTCCGAAAATTATGTCCAACAGTCAACTTGAACAAGGGAGGAGCATAAAAGGAGATCTCGAAGTGAAAAAGTAAAAGGTGAATGCGACAAGAATTAAAGCTTACAATTCCAAAGTCTTAAGAGCATTTTTCTAATAAAATACATTTGTCTCTGTAAGCTATACTATGTAATTACTTAGAAGTTGAGAGTGTATGAAGAACATGAGCTTCAATAATTATTACTCAAATCTATAACATTTAATTGATTCAAATAGTGGAATCCAGCCAATAATTTATTAGTGCGGGAGAGTAGACATAGACTTGTTAAAATTGAATCATTATGAACATTTGTATGCAACTTTCCAACCCTTGTTCTCTTTATTTTATTATATAGAAATATTTGCACATCGGTAAGATCTAACCACTTCATATTCTGTTACCAAGAATTATTCCGTTGTGATATTGGTTTTAAAATTTTTCTAAATTTCGCGAAATCACCTATTTACCCCCTCTAGGTGATCATACTAGCCGTAACAATTGATATCAAAGCCCGATTGCTCTTTATTTATGAAGTGTCTTATAACTTCTGAGCTAACAATCCGTCATGGCTAGCAATATTGCTCCAGGACTCATGGAAGGACAGAGTGATACGAGGCATCCATACCCTGATGCAAAGGACTACAACATCTAGAAGAACAAAATGAAGGAGATCATCAAATCTAAAGATCCCTTGAAATGGGACATTGTTCTAAGAGGAATAAGGCCCAATGCCTCATCATCAAAAAAGGAGGAAGGCAAAAAGCCTGAAGTGGTAGCTTTGACCAATGTCAAGATTACTAAAAGTGAAGCTTTAGATACTAAAGCCGTTTACTCGTTATACTGCGCATTATCTCTTACTGAGTACAATCGTATTTCTTCATGTAAAATAACTAGAGAGATATGGGATAGGTTGCATGTAACATACGAAAGAACTGATTGTGTAAATGAGACAAAAATAAACATTCTCCTTCACTGATACGTAGCCTTGTCACTAATATGTTTAGTAGATGAACTGACATTGTCAATGGATTGATATATCAAGGACAACTTGCATCCAATCTTATGAAAGTGAACAAGATACTTCAAGAGTTATCAAAGGAATGGAAAAACATCATGACGTCCATTCAAGAAAAGAATCTCACCTCTCTATAGATGAGCTTATTGGAACGCTTCAATCTTATGAAGAAAAATGTTTGAACAACAAGGGTGACACTAAAGGTAAGAAAGCAATAACTTTAAAATCTAACTTTGATTATGATGATTCAAACTCTGAAAATGACGAAGAAGACAATGAGGAGATAGCCCTTATGATGAAGAAATTTTGAAAGATGGCCAAAAAAGGAAAAAATTCAAAGGAAAAAAGCCTTTCAGATCATTTGAGCAAAAGAAAAATTTTAATGAAAAAGAGGAAAATAGAGACATGGTATGATTTTAGTGCAAGAAGAGAAAACACATTAAGCCCAATTGCCCTCTTCTAAAGAAAAAAGAAGAACAAGTATGAGAATCAAGAAAACTTTGAAAGCTGAAACTTTGAGCAACATAGAATGTCAAGAAATTGATGAAGAGTAAGCCAACATATGTCTAATGGCAACATCTAATTCTAAGGAAGAAGTCAAGGTAAGTAATGTTAATATTCCTGAGGAAGTAGCTAGTTACATTGATGAATTATATACTAATTACAAAGCCACACTTAGCAAAATTTTCGAATTAAAAAATGAAAATCTGAGGTTAAACAACAAGAATCTCTCCAAAAGGAAAAGATTGATTCTCTTGAGAAAAATATTTTTAAAATATCAAGAAAAAAATCACGACTCTATTTTAAAAGAAAGAGATCTTTTGAAAAAGGAAATTTCGGATATTTCTCAAAGATTTTCAGTTGGTTCAAAAAACATGGAGCACATTTTATCAATCTAAATTCCTTATTATAATAAATTGGGACTTAGATGTGAAAACAATAAGGATCTTCCCAAAATGAAAGAATAGATGGCGTTGAAATAAACCTTCCAAAGCTATTCATAAAAACTATTTCAAAAAGCAATTTGTGAAACATGCTGGCCAAGACTATCTCAGATGTTCCATCTGTAAAAGTCTTGATCATTTTGAAAATGATTGCCCCAAAGGAGGGAAGGCAATTTGGAGAAACTTTATGACTTATCCCTTCAATCGAAAAGAACCCAAATAAGGATGTGTACCAAAGAAAGTTTGAATTACTTTTGAAAATTGCAAGAACTAAAGAAGAAAGAAAAAAATGGTATTTAGATAGTGGTTGCTCAAGACATGTGACAAGTGATCCAAGTAAATTTGTCAACCTTACAAGACTCAATGATGAAAGCATATCCTTTGGAGGAAACAATAAAGGAAGGATCATTGACAAAGGAACTATTGAAATAGGAAGCCTAACTATAAAGAATATATCTCTAGTCAAAGATCTGAATTATAGTTTGATTGGTATTAGTCAACTGTGTGATGCTAGATGCAAAATCTGCTTTCAAGATGATAAGTGTTCAAGAACAAGCAAAGATTTGAAGCATTCATTCACTGGAAGAAGGCACGAAAATATATACTTATTGCATATAAAGTCTGATGATAATTAGTGCCTCGTATCTATCAAAGATGAATTAGACCTTTGGCACAATAAGTTGGGGCACATCAATACAAAGCTAATTTCAAAGCTCTCCTCAAAGAAACTTATAAGAGGTTTTCCATATTTTAGATTCAAAAAGTTTGAAGTATGCTCAATATGTGCACTTTGAAAATAGAACACAAAGTCTAGGAGGAAAAGGTTTCGTTTAGTCATTGTTAATGACTTCACCGGGTATATTTAGGTATTATTCCTTGCATACGAGCATGAAGCTTTCACTCATTTTTTAAAGTTTACAAAATGAGTTCAAAACGGAAAAACTTACACAATTTCTTCTATTAAAATCGATCATGGGGATAAATTTGAAAATCAAGAGTTTTCAAATTTTTGTGACCAAAATCATTTTGAACATCAGTTCTCAACTCCCATACACCTAAGCAAAATGGTGTGGTAGAGAGGAAAATGAATCCTTGGAAAGAAATGGCAAGAACTCTTCTTATTGAAAGTAAAATTGCATTTCATTTTTAGGTTGAGATTGTTTCAACAACCCATTATATCATATATCATGTTTTTCTCAAACCGTCACTAGAGAAAACCCCCTATGAGCTTTTAAGAGAAAGAAAACCAAACATTTCATATTTTAAATTATTTGGTTGTAAATTCTTTATCTTGAAGAATGCTAACAATCGACCTAGGAAATTTGATGAAAGATTAGATGAAGGAATTTTCTTATGATATTCAACTACTAGCAAGGCATTCAAAGTTTGCAGTAAAAACTCACACACAATCAAAAAATCAATCAACATAAAATTTGATGAAAGTTCTCATACACCTTCGGAAGATTTTGATCATACTCAACTACCATTAGCTCAATTGCCTGAAGAAACTCAAGAGCTAGAGGATAATAAAAAGTCAGACTCAACAGAAGTACCTAAAAAGCTTAATGATAGAGAACACTCAAAGTCTGAGGAAAAATACAACCAAAACTAGAAGTATGAGTCCAACCACCCAAAGGATCTTATCATAGGAGATATTTATGACAAAATCCCAACAAGATCAACAACAAAATACACCGTTGGTACTTTAGCGCTCATCTCAGAAGTTGAACAGAAAAGTATTAAGAAAGCTTTATTAGACGATAGTTGAATCCAACGATGTAGGAGGAACTTCTACAATAAATGAAGTGTGAGAATTAGTTCCTACACCAAAGGATCATCTAGTAATTGGAACCAAATGGGTCTACAGGAACAAATCGAATGATCAAGGAAGAGTCACAAGCAACAAGGTTAGACTGGTTGGTCAAGGTTACTCGCAAAAGAAGGAATTGATTACGATGAGACTTACGCACCAATAGCAAGATCAGATTCTATCAAACTTTTACTTGCTTATGCTTATTTCTATGATTTTAGACATTTCCAAATGGATGTGATAAGTGCATTCTTGAACAACTACATCAAAGAAAGGTGTTCGTAGGGGTAAGAATGCTATGACTACCAAAACTTTCCTACAGCACTCATTTAGGTGCAAAAAAAAAAAAATCCACTCATTTAAGTGTCACTTCTAATGTGGCCGCCAATCATGTCAGCTTTTCCAATAGTCACGTTGGACGACTGGCCACCACGTCAACTTTTCTAGCGTCTACATCAAAAGTGGCACTTAAGTAATTGATTTTTCAAATTTTTATGATTTAGTAACCACGTCCAATCTCCAAAAAAATTCCAATTATTTGTTGCACTCTAATAAGTGAAAAAAAAAATGGCACCAAAGTGAGCATCGTACGACAATTTTGGTAATCCTAGTGTCCCAACCCCGTGTTTGTAGAACAACCTCTAGGTTTTGAAAAACCAAAAAAGCCTGATCATGTCTATAGACTGAAGAAAGCTTTGTATGGCCAAAACAAGCCCCTCGAGCTTGGTATGAAAGGTTAAGCAACTTTCCTATTTAGAATGGTTTTGATAAAGATAATTTTGATACTACTTTTTCACAAAGAGATAAGGTAAGGATATTTTGTTAGTCTAAATTTATGTTGATGATATTATATTTGGATCCCCTAACGAAAATCTTTATAAGAGTTTTTCTAAACTTATGTAGGATGAGATTGAATGGGAGAATTAATTTTTTTCCTTGAGCTACAAATCAAACAAAAAAAGAAGGAACCTTCAATTTTCAAGAAAATATGTAAAGGAGCTTGTGAAGAAATTCTACATGGAAAACTCGAAGAAAACTAAGACACCCGTGTCATATTCTACAAAACTTGACAAAGATGAAGATGGTAAGAAGGTTGATCATAAATTATACAGGAATATGATTGGCTCTCTGATATATACAACATCATCAACACCTAACATCATTTTCAACGTTTACATGTATGCAAAATTTCAATCAAATCCTAAGGAGCCACATCTATCTACGATAAAGAGAATTATTAAATATGTTAATACTGACCTATCTCTAGGACTTTGGTATTCTAAGAGGTTAGAGTTTGTACTGTCTGGATATTCTGATGCAAATTTTATAGGATGCAAGATAGACAGGAAAAGTACCTTAGGAACTTGTCAGATGTTCAGCAACATGATTATGTCATGATACTCTAAAAAACAATCAACATTAACTTTATCAACTACTATAGCAAAGTATATGGCATTGGGAAGTTGCTGCACTCAAATTCTTTGGATAAAACAACAATTAAAAGACTATGGGATTATAAATTCAAATACGGCAATCAAGTGTGATAAATTTAGCAAAAAAATCCAATCTTGCATTCCATAGCCAAATCCATTGAGATCAAGCACCATTTCATACAGGATCATGTCAACAACGATAATGTGAATATTCAATTCATTAATTCTAAAAATCAGTTGGCTGATATTTTTATAAAACCCCTTGAAAAGAAAGCAGTCAATTTTATTTGCAATAAATTGAGAATTTTAATCTTTTTGCTCAAAGTGCTTAAGACAAGTTTCATCTAAAGCAAGAATATCAAAACATTGACAATTAACTACCAATTCAAATTTTGGCGAGTAAAATCAACAACTATGATTTATTGCCTTATTTAAATAATTTATTTTTGGAATTTGTGTGAAATTTTTGGAAACTATTTTTCAATTTTTCCCTAAAAAATCGAATCAAGGTTTCAAATTTTTGAAAAACTCTTTCATTAAATGCCTTGCATTGTTTCATTTCTTTGAAAAAGGGGACTTTCTTTTATTCTTTTCTTCTTCACTTCATTCTCCAACAAAATCTAGAAACCCAAAAAACTTCATTTCTCCTCTGCAAAACCTCTCACAAATCATACATCTGCAAAATCCTCCACTTTCTATGAAAAAGTCTCAAAAGTGTTCCCTTCAACCACTACAATGGCCCCAAAAGTTACCTAAAAATCCAGACCCAGACTTTCTGCTCCACAAAGATTAAACAAAATCACGGGAATGCAATTTAGAGCAAGGGGAAGCACTGATCACATTGAGCCTTCAGATTCTTCAAACAGTGTTGAAAGTACGATCAGTGACACATCTCCTCAGTTTCTTTGGCTAAAATATGTGATTGCTTCTATCAAAAGTTTAGGAGAAAATGAGGATATTATAAATAGTTTGTCAGCTAAGCATGAGTTTGAAAGTAAGGAAGCATTGAAACTTATGTTTGCAAACCCCATTAGAAGTATCCATCCATTAAATGTTGATGATTCTAGTGTGGTAAGTGCTAAAATTAGAAAGGGAAAGAAAATTTTAGCAGAAACTTCTACTTTGAGAAGAAAGTCTAATTCTGATGACCGTGAAAGGGGTGATAATGATGAGAATATTTTTGCAAATTTTAAAATGAGAATCACTACTTATGTGGCTGAAGGAAGTCATGTTGGAAAAATAATAAAATCTATAGAACATTTGAAGTATTTTTATTCTTTGATGCGCGGAGGGGTTATTAATCAAAGAGCTCTAGATTTTGATTTTTTTGAATCATCTAGGATAAAAATCAAGCAATACTTTACTAAGTTATTGCTGACTGATTTCTGCATTCAAAGTTTCCAACATATCCTGCTCTCATTGCATATTTACTCAAGTCCCTCATTTTATTCAGCTAATACGATTGAATTTACTATTGGTGATACATATACAAGACTATCCCTAGAATCCCTGACTTTTACGGAGGAAATAAACCTCATTAGTCTCATAATATGTTTTCTTTGAAGCAGATTATCATTCACAAGATTGTTATTAATTGTCAAAGACCAAAAAGCTCTTCAAAGACTAATGTTTCAAGATATAACGTTGAGCTAATATGGCCATTGTGAATGAGCATCATTTTTCCATCGTATATCTGGTAATTCTTCATATGTATAGGACAATACTAAAGAATAAAGGTCAGTTTCCTTATGGTTCTTTAATTACAAAAATCATCTGAACATTGAGATACCAAATAGACTGAAGACATTATAGTTGCCTCTAATGGATGTAGGAGAAAAGCTGGTGAGAAAAATGAGCTTTAGATTTTCTAATGAAGGGTGGAAGGACGGCAAAGGAAGACTAGTGAAATTTGATGTCGATGACAGCATTCCAGAACTTGCTTCACCCCCTACAAAAAGAAAGACGACCTTTGCTTGAAAGGAAGGTCCACAGCCTATGTTGGAAAGGTTGGCTATAGAATTCACGAAAGAAATGAATGCTAGAGAGGCTAAACAATGTAACGATGATTGGGACAATTTGATTGATGCTTATCAATCTAGTGACAAGGATGATGATGACATGATAGAGGAGGTTGAAGAAGATGATGGAATAAAGACTCTTTCAGATCAGTAGCAAGAAGGTTCTAGGATTAAGTCTACATAATAGGACAAGGACAAATTTGCTAACATTGAAATAGAAAGATCTATTGCTGCAGAACTTGCTGATATATCCATACTGTTGTATGGGTGGTAGTATCTAAAGGAAACTCTATTCTTGGCAACTCTAAAGCAATTAGATCTTCTAAACAAGATTTAGAACCAATGAGTAGATTGACTGGATAATCCTCTAAAAATTATGTCCAATGGTCAACTTGAATAGGGAGAAGTATAAAAGGAGGTCTCGAAATGGAAGAGTAATAAGCGAATGTAATGAGAATCATAACTTACAATTCTAAAGTCTTAAGAGCATTTTCCCAATTAAATACATTCACCTCTATAAGCTATATTGTATAATCACTTAGAGGTTGAGAGTGTGTGAGAAGTTGTTCACACGAGTTTAGGTAATTGTTAGATCTTATAACCTCTAATTGATTCAAATAATGGAATCCAGTCAATAGGTTATTAACATGGGAGAGTGGACGTAAATTTGTCAAAGCCAAACAACTATAAACATACGTATGTAATTTTCCATCACTTACTCTCTTTATTTTATTAGATAGAAATATTTGCACATTTGTAAGATCTGACCACTGCATATTCTATCACCAGAAGTTGTTTTGTTGTGATATTGATTTTAATTTTTTGTAAATTCTGCAATATCAAATATTCACCTCCCTCTAGCCATAACAAAACACCATGTGCCATTGGATTATTTGATTTTTCTTTCAAATGATGCTGGGTGCCAAGTCCTCTAGAACACAATGCAACCGATCTTATGCATCGTTCAATGCCCTTGTCATACCACGATTGAATGACAAATGGGGTAGAGAGCTATCAAAATGTCTCCGAAAAACTTACTTGAGTTGGAACTTAGTCATACATGACCGTGTTAGATGTGACTACGATATGAATCTTGCCATTTTGAAACACTCAAATAATGAAAAAATTGTCAAAAAAATGTTAAATCTATTATATTTGTGCCAATTTAATTATAAACTATTTAATAATGACAATTTAGTTCTAAACATTTTTCCTTTGTGTTAATTTAGTCATAAACTTTTTCAATTATTGTCAATTTAGTCATAAACATTTTTGGCGCAGTACATATTCAATCCTCATAGCTAATTTTGACCAGATTTTGCTAAAATGGATAATTTTCAATAATATTTAAATAAATTTTTATTTTTTATTATTTTTGCTAATTTTTTGCATTTTGCCTTTTTTTTTTTTTTTTTTTTCTGTCCTTCCTCCTCCTTCTTTCTTTGGGTGATAACTAGTCGACTGACGATGGCTAGCCATCGTCCATGGCCCGACAAGCCAGCCCGACCAAGGCGATGTTGAGCGCCAATGAGGGCCGGCCTCACTGTATCTAGCTTGGGCGAGGCCAACATTGGTAAAGGCTCCTTTCACCAAATCATGTGCAGCCTCATTGGGTGTCACCTTCACTTGAGCAACGTTCGACGAAGTCACCCTAGCTTAAGCAAGGGCTGCCCTCACTGAGGCTACCCTCGCCAAGCGTCACCTTTGCCTTGCCCGACGAGGTTGCCTTGGCCTGGGCGAGGGCCAATCTCATTGGATTTAGCAAGGGGAGCCCTTGCCACGGCTATCCTCACCCAGGCCAAATCTGAGGAGGTCGGCCACCACCCAAAGGAAGAAAAAGGAGGAAGAAGAGAAAAAAAAAAATCTGAAAAATAATAAAATAGAAAATTTATTAAAATTTTATTAAAATTTGTCAATGTTGGCACTAATGGTGTCACATTAGCCAGCTGACGTCTATATTAGCAAAATCAGCTAAAATTAGCCATAATGACTTAATTAACACTAAGTCAAAAGGTTTATGACTAAATTGACACTAATTGAAAATATTTAAGACTGAATCGGCATCGAATCAAAAGATTTAAGACTAAATTGACACAAATGTAATAAATTTAGAACTTTTCTGACACTTTTCCTCTCAAGTACCAAATGACTTTATTTATGGTTCAAACTCATGTTGCTTGCTGGGCACTTGTTAGAGAATACTTTCTCATAAGGAAAAGGTGGATGAAAGAAATGAAAATGAAACTTAGGTTTATATGATCGACAATTAAGGTGGTTGAGAAACATTTCTTTTAATTCTGGGGACACAAGGGTAAGATTGCAGCCACGCTTCACCGGTGATGGTGCAATTGGTTTCTTAGGGTCCGACGTCTTTCTCGACCCTCAAATTTGAAGCTCGAGTTTGTATCCGATCATAAATCAACTGGATTCTCACCAAGATTGACACAACCCCATTGATCCCACGGACATTCAAAATGCAGATTCTAGATTTTGGCAGTCAATCGAGGATCGACTGTAGGGTTCGCCAACTTTACTTTTTATTTGTGGAAAGTATTTGATTCTTTTTCTTTTACTGGACCTCACTCTCTTCTGGAAATTTTCTTGTTCTAGGCAAACAAATGGGGAAGCTAAGGGTGCATTTGATAATATTTCTGTTATGAGAATAATTTCTTGTTAGAAATAGTTCTTTTCTTTTTCTATTTCCTAAAACAATTTCTTAGTAAAAAAAATGCGTTCAGTAATTGCACAAAATCTATTCCTGAAAAAGAAAAAGAAAAAGAATGTATTTGGTATTACCCACAAATTTTGTGACCTAAATTTTTTTTAATTTTTTAATAATTTTTTGGGATTTTCTTTTCTTTTTTTTCCTTTTCTTCTTCTTCTTCTGGCAAGCGGTGGGCAATAGCTGGCAAACAATGGCCAGCGGCAACAGCGGCCACATGGTAGCGCACAACGGCGATCAGTGAGAAGAGAAGAAGAAAAGAAGAAAAAGAAAATAACTTATTTCAGAAATTGTTCTCAAAAACAAGAAAACACTTTTTTTTTTATTTCTTATTTATGTTTAAATCTATTTCCTGAACCAACTTTCTATTTTAGGGAATAAAAATACTAACTAACATTACCAAATAAATTTATGTTCTTTTTTCAATACAAAGACCAAAAAAATTAAAAAATTGAAGTATTAACAAGGACGCCCTAAGCAACGAGGTTTAATTTCAAGATGCGAGGGGACAAAATCCTCGTACCGTAGCCGGAATCCTGGAAACCTTTCCTCGTGAAGTTTCAGCTACAAATAATTGTCCAACCCGAGGTCCTGAAGGTAGAAAATTCGTCCTCACAAATCACGACCTACATAAACACATGTGGTGTAAAATGAGACACGCCTTCGACGTCGTCCTTTTTATAGAGTCAAACGATATGCATGAAAGTTCATGCAGTGCGAGTCCTTGCGTGATGGATTCGAATTGCCCACCGATAGTACTGCTTAAAAAAGATCTACAAATCTTAAGTGAACTTCGACATAATCTTTTGATGTAAACGGGTTGTCCACCTACATTTGACGAGACTCTAATCTTAAAGCTCCGTTTCACATTGTCTCAATCGTTAAATATAAATTAGGGATACTTGATCACTCACTAACCGAACCAGCTAGCCAGTCAAGTGGGAACAGGTAAAGAAATGTTCTCTCTCAGGTTAACAAGGAAGAGAACTGAGAACCGTATTTTTCGTCATTGCTGATAAGAGGAAAAGCACATCATCAAGGGGAGGAATTATGGTTTCCATTTACTGATTCATTGCAACCTTCCTAAAGATGAACCACCAAGGTAAAATTAACGAATTACTTAGCCAAAACCTTAGTGTGAATTCTCTCAAACCCATACTAATTGTAACTTTGGGGTTTTAATTTAATCAACTTAATATGCCATTCAATTCAATTAAGAGCCGACTATTCTATTATAGGTCGATTAGAAATCTAAATAAAGTATGCGAGAGCACTTTATTTCTATGAGTGTGAACTAGAAGTCAATGGATTTACGCTAGATAAATCTAATGTTATTTTAGTACCTTTTATCTTTAATTTTAAAAACATCTTGCAAGAAGTATTGGCAAATTTAATTCTAAACCACTACATGTGATAGATGAACATGTAGACACGCAATCTATATTGTAGATCTCAATAAATTAAAGCAACAAATAAATTGCTAGAAATAGGACAAACGTCAAGAGATGGTGAACAGTAACATTAAGGATTGTGAACATCACTAGGGGATCTATGAATCTTTTAGCTCAATTCCTTTGGTGAAGTTGAAGAACTAGGTATCGTAGAGGTTTCCTTAAAATTTCAATACATTCCAACTTAGAACGAATGAATACTCACCATATTTGTGCAGCCACACATTGGACTCTCTAGCAGTCCAACAAGTCAGAGTTTCTCCTTCAAAGATATACTTTCAAATATTATTTGATCATCTCCACCAGACAAATTCAAGAATAATATATTACTATACTCTAAAAAATTTAGCATGGAGCGAGCTAGTGTGTGCATGTTTTCTCTTTCTTTGTGCTCTCGTGTTCCTTTTTTTTTCTTTTGTATTGTGTATTGCCAACTTTCCTCTTGTGAACCTTTCTTTTTAACTTCAAGAGAACAATGTGCTTCTATAGGCAAAGATTAGGGCTTTTCTTGAGATATCCCTTTCCTAAATTGAAAAAATAAAAGAAATTGTGTGATATATTCAAGATAGGAAAATGCAATACCTATTTCATTCCCTATCCAGTAACCAAAATTTTAAGCTCAATATCCTTTTCGATTTTCAATTAAATAACAAAATATTTCTTATTTAACTTCCCTCAGGTGCATCCCACATGTGAAATTCCGGCTATTATGAGCTTGGCCGGATTTTGTACTCTCTTGGACTTCTTAGTCCAGATAATCCAATTAAATTGAGAGTGTCATTGCTTAATTTAATCCAATTATAATAAATTTAATGTTGTCTCATTACTACTAAATGACAATGCTCTTAATACATAGATGTAATTTGACAATATTTTTATTTGGAGTTCAAGGTTAATCCCTAATTTTTCTATGCTATGAATGGAGTCACCAAAATTTTAAGTGTCCACAACTTTGGAACAATAGTTCTAAGTTTGATCCAAGCCAAACCGATAAAGGTCTGCATCAAAATCTTCTATCTCTCCATTTATTTCAATATCTATTTGATAGAAACAATGCACTTGATATGACTAGTTCATTCTTTCATATATCAAACTGCTCTTGCACATATCGAAGTAATTCTATTTATTCCACAAAAATATATCAAGTTCCGTTATATAAGATTTTCACCTCCCCTCGGTTAATTCTATAGCCATAACAAGATCGGCTGCAATTCATCACGAAGGAAGCCTTAGATTTGAGATCTAGGCTTTTGCCGAGCTCAACTAAGCCTTCGATCTCATCTCAAGCTCATTGCCACTGTTAATGAGGACAATCGACGGTGATTGCAACACAAATGGTGACTGCGACTCAAAAGAGAGAGAATGGAGGGTAAGGGAGAAAGAGAGCATGTTTATCGTGAGCCAAGGAAAGAGAGGGACGACAACGACTGTGCTGACTTGGGAGGGGCGACATTGCGATGGTGTGCTAGAGCAGCTGAGTATGGCGGCTTGTAGCTACTGTGCGTGTATCAACAAATCTTAGCAAAGAGAGCTAGGAGGACCAAAGAAAGAGAATGAAAGGAGAGATTGGAGTTTTTTGGGGATTCAATTCTAAGGTTGGGATGGAAATTAAAGATGGGTGCAAGGTGGGGGCATGCTACGCCTAACTGGTCATTGTCTGGCGAAGTATAAGTTTGGATGTCACCTCGGATACAAACTTAATTGTTGGGCAACGTCAATATTTGTAGCCAACCCAAATTCCAAAAAACTATGACTTCTAAATATGTGTCACGTGTGACACGGGGCGACAAATTCCTGATTCCAAAATAATCCACACAACGTTTGGTGATCCAAAAACACCATGACAACCTTCCTTTTATAGTTGTTCCTAAGGACAGTAAGACAAATAGCATCCTTACACTTAGATCATACTATGACAAGTTTAGCTCAGGCATTTAGTTCGATCAATCCGGGCACAAGAGGCCAACACCACCTTCAAAACTGCTCAGATCATAATCATTCCATCCTAAAATCATAGCACAAACGCCATGATGCCACTCCTACAAACCAATTGTATCATCACTTTTGCATCACTCACTCTTCACTTAGATACCACCAAACTCCACTCGCATTTATACAAGAGTACGAGAGAATTCAATTTGTTAAATTCTCCCATACTCAATTCTACAACACCCTAACTGTGGGTTGCTCTGTCGCTTTCTTGTGTTCTTCAACCATCAACACCACACCCTTGGGACTTACATGAATGGCAATGCTCGCCCAACGGAACAAACCACTCCACTCCCTTGGTAGCTTCCTCAAGCTAGCCATTTCTATGAGCTTTCATTCTCAGCTGAGTTGTTGGCAAAAATTGAAGACACACTCAACAATCTCCACCTGGGCTCAACTTTGGAGTCAAATCATAGTCTTGATTAGCTACTCTATATTGCCACCAAATATTGCCACTCTTTGAACGCTCCCTAAGGGGCCGCTTAGCCGCCATAGGTGTCTACTAAGCCCAAGCTACACTTGTACTTCCTCAGAGGAACAAACTTAGTTTGCACATCATCTCTTGACATGCCACATTTGATACAAAAGTGTTGGTCACCACTATAATTAGTTCTCTCTAACCTACATCACTAAATAAGTTGCTCGACCATTCCATCTTTTCTAATTATCCCGCCATCCCTATCACCTGGCCTTACTTGTCTCCCAAACCACCATGTCATGTGATGGTCCCCTCCTACACACAGAGCAACCCACAAAAGTAGAAGCCCAACAACATAGAAGTCAACCATTTTTCTAATTCTTTGCATGACCTAGGTGTTAATATTTGTCTTGAGTTTGAGCCCGAAAAGGGAAGTTTCTTAATTCAAGTAAGTTTCCTAATTTTAATAGGTTTTCTAAAAAGAGATTTCATATTGTGATTAATCCTTGCCTGTATATAAGAAGGGGATATTCTTTGTGAAAATCATCAAAGAGGAGCTTCTATTTGTGAATTACACCCTAAAGATATTCAAGTGTGTTGAAGCCAACTAAATTCTTTCAATAAGATTTGTGTATAATTCTTTCGTTAGATTGAGAGATTATTTAACAATGAATTGTAAAGCTAAATACTATAGGAGTTATTTGGTGTAATTGAGACTTAGGAAACACTAAAAGTGATTGATTGACTCGAGTGTAATTATAATCTCCGTTATGTAAATTGATATATAGCAAAATTCATCTACAGACGTAAATCACTATGACCAAACTACGTAAATCTAGTGTCCAATATATTTTCTTATTCTACGTAAATCTGGTATCCAATCTATTTTCTTATTCTATCTATTTTATCGCTTGACTGCTTACTTTCGCAACAATTAGTATTAGAGACACCCTTAACTAACTTGAGGCAGCTCGATGGAGATAGAAGAAAGAAATGTGAGAATTAACAGTTTTGATGAGAAGGATTTTGGTTTTTGGAAGATGTAGATTGATAATTATTTCTACTAAATGAAACTACACTTGCCCCTATTGAGGGGAAAACCAGAGATGATAAAGCAAGTTAATTGGGAATTGATAGATAGACAAGCTTTGAGCTTTATTTGGTTGACATTGGCTCCTAAGTTGCATTTAACATCGTGAAAGAGAACACCACTACAGGTTTGATGAAAGCCCTATCATGTATGAGTAACCCTCTATGATCAATAAGATCTATTTGCTGCAATGATTGTTGAACTTGAATATGAGCAAAGTTGCGTTAGCTACAAATCATATCAATGAATTCAATGTGATTATTAGTCAATTGAGTTTAGTTGACATTGATTTTGAAGATGACATACGTGCTTTGATTCTCTTATCATCATGGCTAGATAGCTAGAATAGTAATGTTACCGATATTAGTAATTCCTCTAGATCAACAAGCTTGACGTTTGATGGGTTTGAGACTTAATTCTGAGTAAGGACATCCATGGAAGAGAATTTGGTGAAACTGTAGTTGCTACTTTAGTAGGTAAAAATAGAGGATGAACTAGTATACATTTTAGTAGGAATAGTATAACCATGAATAGACATAGTCAGTTAAGGACCAATAATGTTGTCTATTGGAGTTGTGGCAAGATAGAGCATCTCAAAAGGAATACCTTAAACTAAAAAATGAGAAGGGCAAGGGAATTATAATTGATTATGCAGAAAATGTTTCAACCGTAGCTTAAGGTAATTCAAATAGCAATGATCTTGTCTTGTGTGTCACAAATGATTCATCATTTGATGAATGGATTTTGGATTCTAATTGTTCATTTCATACTACACCAAATAGAAATTAGTTTACCAATTATTAATGCATGGATAATAGTAAAATCCAATTGGGGAACAATTGCAAACTGCGATATTGTTAGTGTTGGTGGTTTTAGCATCAAAATGCATGATGGTATCATGAGAACGTTGACTAAGTGTGGCATGTTCTAGAGCTAAAGAAAAACCTAATTTCCTTAAGTACCCTGGATTCAGCTGGATGTTAATATACTTCAAAATATGAAGTTCTGAAAATTGTTCAAGGTGCTTTAGTAATAATGAAAGGAATCAAACATAGTAGCCTATATGAGCTTCAAGATGAGACGGTAAGAAAATTTGCCGCAATAGATGTCAAATGCATCTATTTGAAAGTTTGAATTGTGGCATGTGCATTTGGGGCACATTGGTAAGGAAGCATAAAAGTTTTAAGTGAAAGAAATCAATTGTGTGATTATATTGCTGATGAACTAATTGTATGTGGGTATTGTGACTTAGATCAATGGCAAAAAGTGCAGTTTAATACAATTACCAGAAAAATCATGGAGATTGCAAAATTAATCCACTTACATGTCTACAGGTTGTCATGGTTTATTTCGAGGAAGAGTACCAGATTTATACTAAGATTTATTGATGACTACTCAAGGAAGATGTGGGTGTTCATATTTAGGCACAAGTTTGATGTTGTTGTCAAGATTAGGTAGTTGAGGGCTTTGATTGGAAAGGAGACTAGTAAGATGATCAAGCATTTGCTGATTGAGCGAAATTGTTAAATGAATTCTACATAAAGGAAGGCATAGTGAGACACTACACTAGTGCCTATGAACCCCAACAAGTTGCGGAATTGATGGGTAAAACGTTACTATAGATAGCCCATAAAATGTTCTCTAGTGCTGGTATAGGTAGAAGATTCCTGGCAAATGTGTTTAGTACAATGAGCTCTCTAAAAAATAGGTCCCCATTGACTACAATTAGATTTCAAACTTCCAAAGAAGTGTTGTCAGATAGCGTTGCTAATTATTCTATTCTTAGAATATTTGGATGCGCATGTTACGTTCAAGTTAATAATGGTAAGGTCAATGGAAAGGTAAGAAAAAAGCATGTTCCTAAGTTATGCACAATGTGAGCAGAGTTATAGGTTGTAGTACCCGAAATTAAGTTCGCCCGTTATTAGCAAAAAAGTTACATTTAACATGTCTCCAATACTTCTAGCTATGAGTGATTATAGTAGTGTTTGTATGAATTTGAATGATGTTCAAGTCAAGGTGGAGTTATAACTAGAAACTCTTGAGATAGCGAGTACAAGCAAAGTAATCGACACAGATGGTGCTTATAGTAAGGTAGAATATATAGAACCAACAGTTGTTGTAACTGTTGATATTGACAAGGTACATCTTCAATCTTCTGACAAACATAGACGCAACAATGGTTCTACTTTATTTGTGGTAGAAGAGATTATGTCAGGAAATCCTTATGAAGCAATTAAAGGTGCATGTGGAGTTGGCATTCTAATAAGGTCCACAATTATGGCGAAGTTTAATTGAGGCTTTGACTTAGAAGATATCTATGATAGTTGAGCCCATTGGAGACTATGGGAGAGTAGTATTAGAAAAGCGATTATAACTTGGCTCGATCGTCGAGCCAAGGTAGATATTATTAAAATATGTCTCGAGTTTAAGCCGGGAAAGGAACGTTTCCTAATTCAAGTAAGTTTCTCATTTTGAATAGGTTTCCTAGTTGAAGAAGGTTTCCTAAAATCATGTTCTTATTTTTGACAAATTCTTGCTTATATATAAGAAGGGGATTTTTTTGTGAAAATCATCAAGAGGAGCTTTTGCTTGTGAATTACACCTTGAAGATATCCAAGTGCGTTGAAGCTAATTAATTCTTATGGTAAAATTTTGTGTATAATTTCTTCGTGAAATTGAGAGATTATTTAGTAAGAAATTATGGGGCTAAACACTACATAAGTTATTAGGTATAATTAGAGCTCGAGAAACACTGAGAGTGATTGAGTGACTTGAGTGTAGGTGTAATTTCTATTGTATAGCTTGATTTATAGTGGAATTGATTATTGTTTTTCCCGTAGATGTAGGTCACTACAAGAGAACCACATAAATTTGGTGTCTGACCTATTTTCTTATTATATCTATTTTATTATTCGATCACTTGTTTTCGCAACACTAAGTGTGTTTGAAGGATGTTCAATGTTTTTTCAAGCATCCTCACTCCGTAAATCCAGCGGCTATTAAAGCTCGACTGGAAGCAAGCCGTTAGGGAACTTGAAGAATGACTTCGGCAATACGCCAGGAGCAGAGGGCATTGCCCATTCACTCTTTTTACTTTAGAAGGAATAAATTGAATTTGTGCATGTAGTCGCAAAGTAGTCAGTGTGTTTCAATGTATGGCTCTCTGTCTTTGTTTGGCTTCATTTGGTATGTTTACATGCATGAAAAAGATCCTTAGGTAAAATGTTTCTACTTTACTCTATGCTAATACAATGATTAATCAAGACTTTTTCCTAAAGTTGTGCCGAAAATGCAATTCTTTCCTTTTCTTTTTTATATAATGTGGATAATCGCACGAAATAAATGACAGAAACTCCGAGACATCCAACATTGTAATAGCATAGCTCCAGCTTTTTAAGTCTCTCTGGCATAGTACACAAATGTCATAAATAAATGGCTTCATTAGTTAATCAAGAGCAAGAACGACTACTCCACATGGCGACAAGAACCCCGCTAAAGCTCCTACAGAGAAGCACACATCCAACGGCTAGGATTCAATTAGACTGTTAGCTGACTGTAATGGACACAAAAGAAAACTTTCGCCATCATTGGAGATGGTCACGTGTGTATGTTAGACATGCGCGGATTTCACTCTCACTCACTTCAGTCGTACACGCATAACACGTTGTACATGTATTTGGACAGATGGGCCTTACTGAACTTTGATCCCCTGCTTATGTATATGGCCTTTTCAAGTCAACCTTCATTCAATACGTGCTCATACTTTGGTCCTGAATTGTTTCTGCACAGAAAAGTGCACGCGAAACAGAGAGAGGAGACAATGAAGGGAGCAATAGGCTTGAGAAAAGGTGCATGGACTGAGGAAGAAGACGTGCTGCTGAAGAAGTGCGTGGAAAAATATGGTGAAGGAAATTGGCATCAAGTCCCTCACATAGCAGGTATACTTTTGATCACCCCAGCGAGAGAGAGAGAGAGAGAGAGAGAGCTATTTTTGCTGTTACAATAAGAGTACGCATCAATGGGTTTGAGTTTGCAGGGTTGAACAGGTGCAGGAAAAGTTGTAGGCTAAGGTGGTTGAACTATCTGAAGCCCAACATCAAGAGAGGGGCATTCCAAGAAGACGAGGTTGACATGATCATCAGGCTTCATAATCTCCTTGGTAATCGGTGAGTAAAGCTCTCCCAAGTTCGTGTTACTCGTCGGATATCATATACATCATCATGTCAACATATCAACATTAATAAATGATCTATCTCTTCAACCATTTCTTTCGGATCTTCTAATATGAGTTTCTTCTGCGGGATCATCACAAAAGGTATAAAAGACTGGGTTCAGAAAATATTGTATATAAAAGAGAAGTGAAAGACTTTTTGAGCACGTGAATATGAAGCCCATCTGCTTAAATATCCATTTAAAATCTGGCATAGACATACATACATATATATGGGTCACGCTATTTCTACTCCTCAAACAGAATTTCTACTCCTCAAACAGATATAGACATGCCCTAGAATTTAAATGGTCCAAAACAGCCCTCGTTGGGCATTGATGAAAGAGGAAGGGTATACTTTTAATATAAATAATCAATTTAATGATTTTTATCAACATTTCATATATTTTTATATCTTCTACTTTTGTGTTCAAATCAGGGAATTTACATGTTGGTTGTTTTTCAAGAATCATCTAAAATTATAATATTGTAATAAATTTAGTGATCAGAATTTTTAATTAAAAAGAATATTAATAAAGTACATTTGTTTTACATTGGCTCTCTAAAGTTAAATCTCTAATAATTCCTTGTAATATACAATTATTTAGTTCAAGTGTTTTTAGTGGAATTCTTTGGTTAGAGTTAATTATAATTTATATTTAACACATGGTAGTTAACAAAGATTGTTGACAATCATTATAGAAAATCCTTTATAGAAATCAGTTTATACACATTGGTAAGTGCAAAAGGGGAATGAAAATTTGTATAGACACGTACGGAAAATGGCATAAGATGGTGGAGTAAAATAAGATTGTTCGGACTAATGCGGACAATCTCGTATTTTTATGACAATGTGTGACTTCTTCATTTTAAATACTAGCAACTTTTACCCTTTCTATTAGCAATTTTGATTTATTAGTTTTCTTGAGATTATTTTCGCCAACTCAATAATTTAGGGAGCATCTTAGCTATACGGAGTGTAGGAAAAGCTCTTTTTACATGAACATGACTAGCTTGTCATTGGGCTATCTTTAGTCACGAGAACATTAATGATTTTGGAAGCACCACACTAGTCACTTTCAACCTGCGAAGTCCAAATGTTTTCGAAAACACTTTCATTGTATTAGAATCCGTCACATCACAAAATATGAGCAGTTGAGGCAATACAAAAGTAATCTTAGACCATATTATTGTCAATATCTTAAGATGAAGATAATTCAACTCCCACGATGGTAAAGCAAGATCAAAATATTGTCGGATGAATAAGTAAATTATGGGTCAGTGTATACGTGTCTTGTTTCGAACAAGCAAACCCCATATGAAGTCTAGCATCATGTGTCTAGTTGAGCTAGTAGTAGGAATCCATTCAACGAGCTTGAGTGTGGAAAAAACTCTTTTTACATGGACACGACTAGCTTGTCATTTGGTAATCATTAGTCACCGGAACATTACTAATTTTGGTAGCCCGACACTAGTCACTTAAAACCCTGCAAGGTCCAAATATTTTCCAAAATACTTTTGTCGTATTAGAATTCGTCACTTCACAAAATATGAGTGGTTGAGGCAATATAGAAGTAAACTTAAACCACATTAATGTCAATTATTTTAAGATGAAGATGATTCAACTTCCAAAATGGTAAAGCAATATTAAAATATTTGTCGAATGAATAAGTAAATCATAGGTTAGTGTATTTGTGTCTCGTTTCGATCAAGCAACCCCACATGAAGTCTAGCGTCATGGGTCTAGTGAAGCGAGTAGCAGGAACCCAACCTTTAAGAATCCTTTTTTTCAAGAAATGAACTAGTGACGAATACCTAGCTGAAATGAGAAGGAAAAGAAAATTTAAAAAAAAAAAAAAAACTTGGTAGCTAGGTAGCTAGGGCAAGTGGCGTCCGCGAAGGGCAGAGAGCCCCATCTTGATCTGGAAAATGAAAGAGACTTTATGAAGATGAATGTACAGATATTTAGTGGTCCGTACTGTTGTCCACCACACAACCAAGGTAGGCCCCGAAAATTGCTTCTCGACGTTATGTCGGGTCACGTATAGATACGATAACAAAGAAGAAAGACTCGGCTTTTGTACTGTGAACTTTCTGGTGAAAGCTACACTTTGTAGAATTTTCCCCCTCAAAATACTTTGTAGAGTTCAGAAAAGAGCAATTACATTGCCATGATCATTTTTATGTACAAATTACTACTTTCATATTTGTCTAATTAATACAATTTCATTGAAATATGATTATAATTCTTCGATAAAATGTGGATGTGATAACTATGTAAAGCCGATATAAAATTTAAGTGGATGTCATGTCAATGTCATATGATACCTAAATTTATGATGGCTGATTGGTCGTCATTTTGGCATTAACTACTCAATAATTTTGATGCTCGTCAATGAAAATTACAAATATGTTATTCTCCGCTAGAGTAGAGGTTATAAGTAGTTTAGGGTTAATCATCAATTATCACGAAGACGACCTGAAGAGGAAACTCTAACTAAAAAAGAGATTGATAATATTGCCTATCACTTAATCTAGGAATGCATATGTACAGTCTCTCGAATTATCGTACATGTCAAGGAAGATGTACTGCATCACAAATTTTCTTTGTTTGTGGCAAACTAAAGACTTGTCATAGAGTGTAGAATCGTCTAAAATAAATACGTACCATCAATTTTGCCAAAAAAAAGTCCAGACGTTGGCGTCTTTGAATTCTCCTTGTAGAACTTTCTTGTTCAATAGAGACGGTTGCACGACTAGATTCAACTGATGTAAAAGTAAATGTCGTGTCCGATTTATGATATGACCCTTTAGGTTGAACATTTGATGGGGAAAAAGTCACTCTTCCCTAAACAATTTTACAAAAAATTTGACTATTCTCATTTCATGAGAGGGTTTTGTCAAAAGGAAAAATGTTCCAATGATGTTTGACAAATGACTAAATAAGAAAATATTATATTTTTTGATGCACTGATTACTCTAATAATATATGTAATCAATGTCTTTAAAATTGAATATCTAATCAAAATGGTATGCTTAACAAAACACTAATTAATGGAACTCTTAAGAATAGATGAGTAACTTGCTTTAGAGGCGAGAGATGGTGTAATAATACTCATTGACATTTCCAGATGCAAGGTCACGAGTTCAAACCTACTTGCAATAGTAGTTCATGTATCTCACTTTGGGGAATGATTAATGGACTTCTAGCACTTCAGTGAGAAATTATGGTGACATGGCTCCTTAAACCAACGGGTCTTCAGTCAGGCAAAACGAAGGCCATTTCAGTCTTAAGTTGAACATTTGGTAACAACTAACAAGGCGTGGATTTCAATGTAGTGATTAGAGGGAGCAGGCAATCTGGTTTGGCCTTTTCGATTAGGGGAAAAAATGAAAAGAAAGATGTGGTTTATGTAAGACAGTTGACACGGTATTTAAAGTTATGCGCATAATATATTACATAGAGAGAGAGAGAGAGAGAGAGAGAGAGAGGAAAATTTCAAAGGTGAAGTTGTGGATTTCGAGGTAACGAAAACGGAGAAACACAAAACCAAAGTGATTCGACGTTTTGAATTCAACTGAGAAATGCATACAAATAAAAATGAAATATTAATGCCGGAGCCAAAGTTCTGGACACATAGTCAATCTCAAATTAGAAATACACAATTAATTATGCAATGAAACTAGAAGCTTAAGGTACGTGCATGTGCTTTTCTTAACCAGTATCAGCATGTATGATGTCACTTAACCCTCTACTAATGTTACTATGATTTGAGAATTGAGTTAATTGGCGATATGGGAATCCAAAATAAGTCCATGCCCTGCACAAATAACTTAAACAAGCAGGACACAATTGGCACATAGAAATATCAGATCAAATTAAAATTTAAGACACAAGAAAGCATGCAGAATTATCAATTCCAATTTATCTGTATACTAACCGAATTTTATTTTTTTTTAGCTTTTGATGGTAACCAATGTTGAACTAATGAGTGATTCTTACCTAAATTCTCATATTCTAGATAATGATTTGTGCAAGTTCATGCAGATGGTCATTGATCGCAAGGAGACTTCCAGGAAGAACCGCGAACGATGTGAAGAACTATTGGAACACGCATTTGGCTAAAAAGGTCGTCCATCACAAGCCGAAAGAAGACAACCAGCCCAGCAAAAGGGCCACCAAAGTGAGCGTCATAAGGCCTCGTCCTTCGACCTTGTCAAAGAGCTTGGCATGGTTCGAGGGAAAAGCCACTTCGGTGGCTTCAAGAACTCCACCAGGTGAAAACCCGGGACAACCATCTCCAATGGTGTCTCGTCAAGACAAGAAGAGTGCGTGGTGGGAAAATCTGTTCACCGACAGCAGCCTCAAAGAAGGACTCCTCACCTCAAGAAGCGGCTCAGAAGGACAGCCGGACGCGAGTTCTCGGCTGTGGGGATTTGCCATGGAAGAGAGACAAAATGGTTGGAACGAGCTCTCCTTCAATGCCGACATTTGGGAACTTCTTGACGAGAGTCCTTGAGCAGTTATCTAGCTATTCCTACTGGGCCAAAGTTGAGTCGTTTACGTGCTATGTGATTCTCTAAAAGTGTGCTATAACTAGGCCATTTATTAAACTTGTGATTGATGCATCTCGGTACAGCAAGAAGCTTGACTTTTTGCAAGATATAACATTTGTAGAGGAGTAGTCGCATTTATCTTTGAATAAGCCATATAATTGGACTATGAAGTTCGTAATGGAAATTGTTGGTGTTAACTTGAGAATCATTAGTCAATTCTTTTGTTAACATCTGTAAGAATTATTCATCTTACCTGCGGGATATGTTCAAAAAAAGAAGAAGAATTGGATATGCTTCGGATGGGATGTTGAGCCGCAGCAGCACTTCTCCCAAAATTTGGGCCCAAACATAAACCACGCCACTTGTCATACATATTTTGCTCAAACGTTTGCTAAGATACAGATATTACTTGTTCCTCCCTCACATTTTATGCCGAGGTGTTTATTCTCTAACACCTTGATTGTTTTAAATGCACGAAAGGAGTCTGTTTGTTGTGCCAAATCTGGTGTGGGAATGCAGTGCAATGCTGTTGTGCTGAATCTGATATGGTGTAGAAGCTGGAGACTCCATTGGTGAGGAACAATCGTAATCCAGAATGGAACGATGATTTGAGGCTTTCCATCCTCGATTTAAATCTTCCGGTGAAGCTTATATATGCTGCTAAATTGCCACAAATTTGCTTTGGACTACGAGATCATGAATCGCCAACCAAAATGGTTCATAGAAAAACATGAGTGCTAATAGGAGTACGTAGGGAGAGAGACGAATGACTCTTTTGCTAGTTGCTATTGATATCTATTGGGCACCATCTTGAAACGTGAGGTTTTGACTTCTTAATTTCCATTGAAATGAATAAATTTAGCCACTTTCTTGATTCTAACATGATTGTCAAATCATAAAAATAGTGTGGTCAATGTATGTTAAAGGTTAGTGCGATAATTTTTATTATCTAATTATAAAGGATCACAAATTTGGATAAAGGAGCTTGGCGTAAAAGGTAGATATAGGCCTTTTTTCGATAATCAAGTAGCGGTCCATCTTTCTTCATCTTTATTTTTATTTTTAGGGGTAAAGATAAAGGCACCGCTAGTCCATCTACTTTCTCGTTTTGTTCAATCCCATGGTCAATATTTTTTTTTTTTAGCCAACGTGGTCGTCAATAGATATGTTATACTTTGTCCGAATTGAGTTTTCCATTTAAAGTTCATAGTAAAAGTTGGGGTGGCCGTAAATTGCTATTAAATGTCATGGAAGCATCTCACGTGTAACTAAAAGAAAGAAAACGCATATAACAAATTAAAGATACATTTCAAATAGAAATTTGAAGAAAACACAAAATGCTATATACAATTAGGGGAGAACGGAACTACGTTGGCAGCGGCTAAGGGTCGGCAGATGCGCCTCTCTAGACTCGAGCAAAGTTAAGCGTGGACACCGTTACCGCCTCCTTTGCTGAACCAAACCAAGGAATGAGAGATGGGGTTTGTCACCAGTGAGCAGGTGAGGGCCATGGCCCTTGCCACTTGCCGGTGAGATCCATCGCAACCTTGCCCCTTGGATCGGGGCGAGAGCAGCCTCATCACATCTGCAATCAAATTGGAGGACGCAAAGCAAGAAAAAGGAGGCGCAATCAAGTTACAAATCCATCGCCCTGCCAACACCATTTTGGCATTTCGCGAGCTACCCCCACAACAAGAACAGCCACATGCATCATCAGTAATATCATCAACAAGAAGAAGAGATTGAAATCCCCAAATATCCAATTGCAATCCCGCCAACTGATTGAAAACCCACTTTGTAGCTCCACACTGCAACCATAACATTGCATCGTTGTTCAAGATCCACATTGACAAAAAAGATAGTACATGATGACACTCAATAAATTGGAAAAGTACAAAGACGACCGGTGCCTTTATCCTTTCTCATTATGATATAATAAAATTAAATGATTAATTAGAAGATTTGTAATTTGGGAAAGAAAATAGTAGGATATAATTTTTCTAATGTGAGGCCAGGTTAATTCCTGGAGCATCCACGACTTTGGCCCATTTCTGACCCAGTTAGGGCACACAATTTGTCCTTCCATCCGGACAGAAATGCAAGTGTTCCTTTCTTATTGATTTCGACTGATTCACTGATCGTATTTTTTTGGACAACCCAAGTGCTCCCCATCGTAACATTTACATGTGATCGTTTGCCCTATACTAATGAAATCACGTGACCATGGTCCCATCGTTCCTTCGCTGTCTCGCACAATGCTCGCTTCTCCTTTTCATATGAATTTCATACTCAATTTCAATGCCACGAAAATATCTAGAGCATGTTTCATCAGAATGCTTTACTTTTGTTGAAAGTAGGGCACGATTCCCATGTTTCTTCAATTTCAATTCGGCCCCAAATATCCCACGAACAAAGACCGATAATCGGGGGATGTAACCGAGCCGGCAAAACTAACTTGCTGAAGAGAGAGCTGCATCGCACGAACGTCGGCAAAGTTGTACCAAAAAGGGGTTTTCCGACTCCGAAATGTCGATCGCGGGGAAGTCAAGCTTGAGTTTCAGCTTGCAGTGGATCCATGTTCCCGGCGATTCAAAGGGATTGTGAATAGAAAAAATCTCTGCCCCTCCGGTGGCAGCTCTCTCCCTGTCCCTCCGGTGACAGCTTCTCCACCTAAACCCTAACTGAAACTTTAAACCCTAATGCAGCCACCATGACATCTTCCCCCGACTAGGTGAGGCACCAGCCTTCGCCTCCGCAAGCTCCCCATGCTTCCTCAAAACCCAGGAAGTAGTGGGTGATTCTGAAAGTGAAGGAGTGAAAATGTGGAGATCGATGAAGACCCAGCGCCCAAGCTTTCGGCCTCTCAACATAAATGATGGAGAAGGTATGCTGAATCCTTGGCTTTTTCCGTTTCCACAGTATTTGATAAGTTAGGGCTCCATTCAATCCAACACAGCAGAACCCTAGCCCATAAACTCCCACCCATAGCCGCTGTCTGAAAATCCAATAGACCACCCTCATAAAGACTGAATATTAAGGTCTGATGGAAGAAGAGGACGAGAATCACCTCAGATTGCTCGCCCTGTGTAAAAAAATGGGTACATTATGGTCTAAGGAAGACATCACGGAACTGTCCGGCAGCATCCCGGAGAAAGTGCAGCATGAGAGTGCCCTCATCCTGTATGGCAAATTATTTTCCAAGCCGAGTGTCAATTTCCAAGGATTTACTACAACAATGAGAAGAGTATGGAAATTAGACATAGTCAAATGTGAAATGATAGAGCCAGGTTTCTTTATGTTTCTATTTGATTCTGCAGACGACAAAAAAAGGGTGCTGGACACAGGCCCGTGGTCTTTTGCTAGCAACTTATTGGTTTTGCAAGAAGGTGATCCTACAATACCAGAACACTGTTATGAGTTCACGCATTATTCGTTTTGGGTGCACCTAGTTGGCCTCCCAAGAGCAGGACTCACTGAAGAGGCGATTAAATATATCGCCTCTAAACTAGGAAGAGTGGAGGAAATAAAAATAGATGCAAGAAACAACAGTTCCAGCAAAGGCGAAATAGCAAAAGTGAGATTGAATCTCACAAACCCTCTAAAAACTGGAACAATCATCAACTTGGGTGGCAGAAAATGGTGGATAGATTTCAAATATGAACGATTACCACATTTTTGCTACTCATGTGGATGCATAGGCCATTATGCGAATTTTTGCCCAAAAATCCCATATAAAGAAACAGAACTGCCGAATGACAAACCTGGAAATTATGGACCGTGGCTTAAGGCGGAGGTGAAGGATCACAGCCCCTGCTGGAAAATATTTTTTGGTGACATTCATCCATTCTCTAAGGAAAAAGAGCCTGGACCTGCAACACAAATCCTCCCTGAGAATATGATTATACAGCAAACACCAGAAAATAATGAGCGTGCTTTAGTCCTATACAGTTCCATGGGTCAGAGAAGCCTTCCAGATAACACATTCACAAACTCTCGAGCCATTGATAAAGGCAAAAGTATACAGAATCATCAGCATTCTAAGCAATCCAGGACAACAAGCAAAAGGGAGCAGGTAATGCAAAGAAAAGAGAAGAAGTTAGGGTATAAGTCCCAAGTGACAAAGAAACAGAAAAGATTCAACACATATGGGAAACAAGGCAGCTATGACTATCTGTTGAATGAAGTGGATCTGATGGAAAGTCCTATAACTCGTGGGAAGAGGTCGGGCAAAAGGCTCGGTGGCTAGCCCAAATCAGCCACCCAAGAATACATGAGGATACTAAAGCCGAACCTGTCAAGGGCGGGCAATCCCTTGACAAGTCAGAACCTTCGAGCCATAGTGGCTCGAGATAGGCCCAACTTAGTTTTCCTTATGGAAACTAAGAATAAAGAAGTGGTGATTGATCGGTTGCAAAAACGTCTAAAATACAAGAATTCTACTACTGTCAATCCAGTAGGTATCGGGGGTGGATTAGCACTAATGTGGGACGAGGAAATTCAGGTGGAGGTGCAGTCTACCATGCGAGAATTGGTTGATATTAAGTGCTCAGAGGACAGCGACGGCCATGAGATGAGAATCTCCTTCATTCATGCCTCAACCAACTACCAAGAGAGACTCAACCTATGGCAGCTTCTATATGCTAACTCAAGTCAGATTAACGGACCTTGGCTATGCATGGGGGACTTCAATGAGGTCTTATATGAGTGGGAAAAAGCTGGTAAACGTGAAGCTGATCGTTATCGCATGGTGTCATTCCGTGACTTTATCAACTCATGCTCTTTAATGGATATTGAGAGTAAGGGGTGTTCCTATACCTGGTCCAATAATCGAGAAGAGGCTGAATTAGTCCAAAAGAGGCTTGACAAGGCACTTTGCAATCTGCAATGGCGGGTCCTTTTCCTGAATGCTGAAGCCTACGCGTTACCCGCCATCGGTTCTGACCACAGCCTTGTCCTCCTCTCCCTAGACCACACAAGAAAGAAAAAACAGCAAACTTTTAGATTTGAAGCATTTTGGACTGAGCACCCTGAGTGTCGAGAGGTTGTCAAATCAGCATGGAGAGACGGAACAGGAGACCAACAAGGGTTTGTGAATAAGACAAAAAATGTAGGGACAGCCTTGGGGAGATGGAGTAAAGATAATTTCAAAAATGCAGCTCTCAAAATAGAAATTCTCAAAAAGAAACTGATAGAAATCAGCAACAGGGGGGGCGGGAATTGCAATGCTGCAGAACATAGACGAATAGTTGAAAAGATTGAAGAACTATGGAGACAGGAGGAGCTATATTGGGACATGCGTTCCAGAATAGAGTGGCTAAAGTGGGGAGATAAAAATACGGCATACTTTCATGCAACAACTATTCAGAGAAGACAAAGGAACAGAATCTCAATGCTCCGCACAGAAATGAAACATGGTGCGTAAAACCCAACCCTCATAGAGCAACACATAAATGATTTCTACAGGGCTTTATACAAATCAGTAGGGAGCAGATTTTATCAACCTGTGGTGGAACAATACCCGCAAGTTGTCACCCCAACAATGAACAATGCCCTGCTGGAGAAAGTCGCACGAGAAGAAGTGCGTCAGGCAGCTTTCCAACTGGGAGCCACCAAAGCTCCAGGGCCAGATGGTTTAAATGGCCTTTTCTACCAGCGTCACTGGCTAGAGGTTCAAGAGGACTTATATAAGCTGGTGGACGATTTCTTCACCCAAGGTACCTTCGACCCTGCGATAAACCAAACACAGCTTATCCTTATACCAAAAATAGCCCATCCGGAGGAGATTACACAGTATAGACCCATCAGTCTCTGTAATTTTGCCTACAAAATTATAGCTAAGGTTATGTCGAACAGGATGAGACCTTGGCTTCCGAGACATAATTTCACGGGAGCGGGGAGTGCATTCGTGGGGGAGAGGATACAGGACAATATTTCCATCGTACAAGAGGTCCTCCACCACCTGCGCATCAGGAAAAGGAGAAGCAAATTTCAAGCTATACTAAAGCTAGACATGCAAAAGGCATATGACAGGGTGGAATGGGATTTCCTATGCGATTGCATGAGACAAATGGGGTTCGATGAGAGATGGGTTCTTATGATTAAGCACTGCATTTCCTCAGTATCCTTTAGCATAAGGATAAATGGTGATCGTAGTGAATTTTTCAAGCCAACTAGAGGAATCCGACAAGGGGATCCTTTATCACCCTACCTTTTTATTATAATGGCTAATGATCTCTCCTCCCTAATATCTAAAGCTTTGTCTAAAGGAAGCTTGAAGGGCATCCAATTGAACACCCACTGTCCAGCACTTTCCCACTTGATGTTTGCGGACGATGCGATTTTCTTTTTGAATGCTACAACCCAAGAGGCAAAGAACCTATCAAATACCCTGAATCAATACTGCTATGCATCGGGCCAGTTGGTAAACCTGAACAAATCAGGGATTTTCATAGAAAGAAGCTGCCCCCAGACCTTGAAGCAGAATATAACTGATGTTCTAAGAGTTCCAACTATAGAGAAAACAGGAAAATACCTGGGAATACCTTCAGATTGGGGCCAAACAAAGAAACAACTCTTTTCGTGGATCCTAGCACGGGTGGACAAGAAACTGGCAGGGTGGAAGGAAAGATTAATCTCTAAGGCGGGTAAGGAAATTTTAATAAAAACAATAGTCCAAGCCCTCCCTCAGTTTGCAATGTCAATCTTTAAAATCCCACTTTCGATATGCCGAGCAATCGAACAGCGAATCTCCTCATTTTGGTGGAAGCAAACAGCCTTGAAAAAGGGTATTCATTGGAAGCAATGGGACAAATTGAAAGAAAGAAAAGACTGTGGAGGCCTCGGATTTAGGGATCTAGTGGCTTTTAACAAAGCAATGCTGGGGAAACAGGCCTGGCGTATTCTAAAGAACCCAAACTCCTTATGGGGCAGAATTTATAAGGGGATTTATTTTCCAAGAGGGGATTTTTGGTCAGCAACAAAAGGTCATAGGCCATCGTGGGGATGGCAAAGCCTCTTAGAGGGAAGGGACATGATCGCACCAGATGTCAAATGGGTTGTGGGGGATGGACAAAGTATCGAATCGGGAGGATTTGTGGCTAAATTCAGGGAGAATTGGAGGACCGGCAAATAGAAGTGACCCGATTCTAGTAGCTGATCTAATTCACGAAAACACAAGACAATGAAAAACCCACCTAGTGGAAACCCTTTTCGATGAGAATCGAACTCGGGAGATTCTAGCCACACCCCTTAGCATTCTACCCACCGCAGACAACCTGGTTTGGACAGCTAATGCCACTGGGTAGTATACTGTAAAAAGCGGATACAATAGGAACCGAAATGCCCACCCCTAGCACTGCCGATCGGTCATCCTCCTCATACCAGTACCCAAAAAGCTATGGTCGAAACGGAAACTCTAAGTACCCCCTAAAGTCAAATATCTAGTGTGGAGTGTATGCAATAACGCTCTACCATCGAAAGAAAATCTGTTCAAGCGGAATATCATACCTGATATGACTTGTTCCCTCTGCGGCGAAGCCCCCGAAACCACTGAACACATCTTCCTCCTCTACCCTTGGACAGCAGACATATGGTCGATTATAGGCGGGAGTACATCTGTCAAAGCCGAACATAACAAGAAGACATATGGATCTTGGAGATACTCACCAGCAAGCCCGAACCGCACGACAAGGCGCTCATAGCAAAAGTCCCTGGTCGGTATGGAAAGCCCGCAATCAACGCATCTTTCAAGCCCGAACGACATCACAAAACGAGAGGTTGTTAGATGACGCTGTACATAGCACTCATTTGTACAGAAATTGAGTAGCCAAAGACTAAAAACCAAGACAACTAACCCCACACCACAGACGGCCATACCTCGATCTCGTAGCTCCACAACACCGGTTCGGTGTAGATTGCTCATGGGACAAAGCCACGACAAAGGAGGGATCGGTCGCGGGAGTCGGGAGAGACCGAGCGGGTGTGCGATCGACGGTTTTGCGAAACCGATCTTCGCCCCTTCGCCCTAATCGGAGAAACCCTAGCCATCCGCGAAGCTCTTCTCTTTCGAAGGAAAAAGCGCAAGTACAAAGGGCGAAGTCAACAGGAAGGAAACTCACGAACCGAATCGGCTTCGTCGGACAGCCTTCAAGCCGTTCGGTTTGTTCGTGGCGGGCCGAAACTCCATGGGCCGCGAAGCATCTTGTGGACGACCTGTCGTGGGCTTCTGCAAGAACTAACACACGTTGGGCTGCAGCATTTTCCTAGGATCAAAACCGTGTCGTCGATTGGGTTGCAAGGGCCCATTACGCTAAAAATCTCCCGTCGATTGGATTGCGAAACCACCACAATCGCTGGAACTTCTTTTATGTTTGGAACTTAGCTTATCATGTAATCCTTCCTTTATGGATCACTAATATAAAATCTACTCTTCCGACCAAAAAAAAAAGGGATTGTGAATATACGGTGCTGCGTTTAATAGCCCGCGAGATTTATGTATCTTCATTTGGACTTGAATACATATAAGAACATAAGACTACCAAATTCTTAGAATGTTGGATTTTAGTTCCTTAGGTCAGCATCTGGAGTAAAGGTAAGAAATTTGAGCATGTCAAATTCCCCTTTTAGTTAACAACGTATATGTTCGTTTTCTGGTATTAAAAAAAAAACAATGGTTAATGAGTACATGGTTTTGGAGAAAGGTTTCAATCAATTGGTTGAACTTTTTAGCTCCATTTGATTTATGAAAAATATGACGTTTCTGGAAAAATATTTTGTGGGATATAACTATTTTCTGATATTTTACTGAGACCTAAAAATAAAATGAAAATATTTTCTGTCATTTGATAAAGAAAATCTCTTTTTTTAGAAAATTGTTGAGGTGGATGCCAATCTTCCTCCTTCATTCTCCATTTTTTTTCTTTTTTCCTTTTCTTTTTCATTCTTCATTGTTGACCATCGAGCCTCAACAATGGGTAGTGACAAGACCTCACTAACATCAGGCGAGGGCAAGCCTCACTAGCCTTGGCCAGGCTTGAGCTTGTCAAAGGCTATCCAAGCTTGAGCTAGCTGACCTCAAGCCTGGCCAGCCAACATTGAGCGAGCTCAAACTCACCACTTCCGGGCAACCTTGAGCCTCACCCAAGGCTAGTGAGGTGGAGCCTCGTTGGCCTACACCTATGGCTGGTCATTGAGGGTCGGAGACAATTGGAGGAAGAATGAAAATGAAAAAAAAAAAAATTAAATTAAATTTTAAATGAGAAAATTTTGGCCTCGATGGACCTAGGCTCGGCCTCGATATTACTTGACCTAGTATACTGGGCACGGACTCCGATATCTCGACCCTAAACCTTGATGGACCTAGGCCGAGGCATTGGGGATCCAGCCCCATTACCAAGAGCCTAAGAACGAGTGTTGGGATTCCCATGCCTAAGTGCCAATACCTAGTCTTGTTTTGAAAAATAATTTTCAATTTCAAAAGAAAAAAAATATTTTCCTAAACTTTAAGCATTGGTAGGAAAACATTTTTCGTTCATTAAGAAAATATTTTCTATTGAATTATTTTCTTAAAAAAATAAAATGCTGAAAAATGAGGAAAAAAAAATTCAGAAAATATTTTTCACGAAACAAGCATGTTACTGTTTTCTTGGCCTCCAACAATTATCGATGTGAGGTCTCATAAAACATTAAATAGGGAAATGTAATAAATAGGAGGCTCCTACGGAAGCCCAGTCCGCCCTTCTCTATGTTGAAGGATCCCTCATCACGACATGCTTTGAACATACGTGTTCATTAAGTTCGGCAATTTCGAGGTAAGGATAATTATAGACATGGTCATAGTTAAATTCGGCAATAAGAAAAAAAATTATAGTATCACTTGACTCTATAATGTGTTACAAGTACGAGTATTTATATATTCGAACAATATGTACAAAGAAAAAAGGAAGTAATCTAAGAAGGAAACTAGCTATACTATGAAATAACAAAATAACAAAATCAATTAAAATCTTTGAAAATCTTGAAATATTTTAACAATATTCACACATCTCTTCATGTTGGAAATATGTTGGATAACATGAAAAATAACAATAATTGTTGGAAATATATTGAAACATATTAGAAGATAAAAACAAATGTCTAAGGTGTGCAAGCACTATGCTTAAATATAATTACATCTCTTGGAGTATAAAAGTCAATGCATAAGACTTCAGCAACTATCCTCTCAAGATATAAATGACCTTCTTCTTTATTCTACACCTAATAATTGAATGAAACACAATAATGTTATGTGTATAACTCAACAAAAAGAAAAAGAATATATGAGAACTTAGTATATCTTTAAAATTGTAAGTTGAAGTTTAATTTATATTTAAACAAGAGAAAGAAAGAGTCATTGAGAAAGGGCCATTAGAAAACCGTCATAAATCAATTGGTAATTAAAAGTACAATTGTTATAGATAGTGCTGATTGGGTGAGCCTCCTGAGGTCAGTAAGCTAGCTAGCAAGCGGTGAGCTCCAGCCCTAGCTTGCCTAAGCAAGCAAGCTCAAGGCTTACTTGTGGCTAGTCATCGGCCATCATCGTGGCCGGCGACCAATCAAGACAAACTTATAAAATATATATAATAATTAAAAATTCAAATTTTAGAAAAATTAAAAGAAAAATGGAAAGGTTAACATGAATGTGAGTTAAGAGAAAGAAAGTGAGGAAAATGTTTTCCTTATCTTGAAATGTGGAAAATATTTTCCCTCTTTAAGAAGATCTTTTTTTTCTACCGATGGAAAATGCTTTTCCCGATTAGTTCAATTTCCGCAACATAAACATTAAAAACTCCAAAAAATGTTTTATTGGAAGTTGTTTTCCACAAAATCAATAGAACCTTGATATACCTTGATATGTGTTTATAATGCACTCAAGAAAAACTGCGTTATCTGGGCGATCTCAATGTTGGCTTTGTTATCGCACTAAATAATGGTAGGTGATTTCTTAAGAGTACCCATGTCTTCCAAAAGACAACGCAGATAGACAAGTTCAAAAATCAGTATTAGAGCCAATACTATTGGTCTCAAAGTTCGTGCATACTCAAGTTCTATTATGGGGACTTGGTTCACATTCTTGCCTATGTACAATCGTGCCGATTAGTGTCATCTCTTTCTTGAGTAGTAAGGCCAAAACACCTTTCATCCGCTGTCTCTATCGTTGATCGAACAGGCTCGCAAAATAAGATTTGAGGCATACTTGGCTTGAGTGAGATAGTAATCATCTAGACTAGAAGAAACATTGATGCCTAAGAATAACGAAGCAAGCATGGATCTATCATGTCACAATGACTTTGAGATGATACTTTAGATCCATAATTCCTTTGATTAAATCTCCTGTAATGACCATGTTATCCACTTAAAAAAAAGCCTCTATAGCTAATTATCACAAATAAATAATGCTTTGTCATAAGAGTTAAATTGAAATTCAAATTGCGAGACAATATTAAGGTACAATCTATTGCCTGGGATAGGTATATAGATAATCTATTTTTGATTTTCTCAATCAAATTCAAGCAGTGTGGGATCAGCTGGTAGATCAGTTGGTACTCTTTGAACCTCCATGGGAGAATGAAGATGATGGGTTGTATTTGCCAGATACCAAGATTATATGCGCCTCATTCAATTTTTGCTGGAGTTAGCCGACAAAAAGGAGCGCACTCCTCTGCTCAAATTGGAAAGTGTTGATGCTGAGCTCATCTTTCATACCAAAGCAGAACCGATAACAAGAACATGATTATGTAATTATTGACCCGATAATATGTTGCAATCAATGGGTACATTACCCCAAACAAGAAGGGAGAATAAAGGAAATTAGTTCTCCTAGATATAATAAAAATTGCAGAATCAACTACAACCTTATCAATCGCGACTGGATTGAAGATCTCCATAAGGGTCTAGAGGGGGTAGACAAACACCACTCAGGTGTAAAAGCTATGCACGTAAGAACATCATTATCACAAGCATTTATGAGCTGCGGATTGTACATAGACATGACTGTTCTCGGTGTGGAACAAGACCTCCATTCTCTCTTCTAAAATTGGAAACTTGGCTTTTCGAGATAAGGAAAGACATCCGACCAAAATATATATATAAAGAAAGACAAACTTGGCATAGAAGTGACATATGTCAGGACACGCTGGGGAAAAAGAAGAAGTATAAATATTTATATATATTTATGTATGTATTATGGATTTCTTTTGGCGGGACTTTATCATGAATTTCTGATCACAATCTCCATAGAGCCCTCTTATATTTTCCTTATCTGAGCTCAGGTCATGGAAGAAAGAGAAGAAGAAACTGAAAAGAAGATGTCAGCAATGAAGAGTTTTATTGCGAGACAGCTCATGATATTTATATCAATCAATTATGAGCACAGCTTTCTTTGACATCCAAAAGGGAAGCAAAAGACAAAAATGGGGTTTCCATTTTGGTGTCAAATACCTTTCCAAGAATCTGATATTGTATCTACACTTCCTGTCAAGTCCCCATCAACTCCAACTGTTAATCCCACGGTCGGATGCTATTGTCCCATAAACAAAATGAGAATTGTATGCAAATAAAATGGAAATTTATAAGATTAATATCACCAAAAACTTAGAACTGATACATTTATAATAAATTTACTTCAAACTAATTTTTTGATCATCAAAATCTCAAAATAATACATTTATGACAAATGTACATTAAGTGACCACAAAAAATCCCAAATCAATACTTGTAAACCAGCATTTGTGACAAATTTATCCCTAAATTAATTTTTTGATCGTCAAAAATCTTAAACTGATACATTTATGACAAATCTATCATCTATTAAATTAAATCAATAACACAAAAAATCACAAAACTATTACAACTATGACAAACAAAAATTATAATCATAAACTGATATTCCAGTCAACTGTCATGTGTTTCCAACTCAGTAATTTGATGATAAAATTTAACAAAAACTAACAAATAGTAAATTTACCACAAGTGTACTAATTTGGGATTTTTTGTGGTCAAAAAATTAGTTTATGATAAAATTATCATAAATATATCAATTTGGGGTTTTTCGTAGTATTAATCCAAATTTATAGTACACAACAAAACACATGGACACCTAGACAATGGGCTGCCCCCGAAGAAAAATGCGAACTCCTTTTGATAAAATGACACTGCAACAACTAGGGTGATGTCTTGAGCACTTGGAAGATTAGATTTCATTTGTCTCTAATGCCCCACCATACCTCA
The DNA here is from genome assembly GCA_014182735.1 of Corymbia maculata. NCBI lineage: Eukaryota > Viridiplantae > Streptophyta > Magnoliopsida > Myrtales > Myrtaceae > Corymbia > Corymbia maculata. The sequence continues at coordinate 38,522,477 of CM024687.1, forward strand.
TCCCTCAAATACTTGCTCGCTATGTCATTGTGCGGAGGCATGCGATAGACACTATATTTCTTTTCACAATTATGAATGTTACGAAGAAATCGGATCAAATATGCTCATAATATCTCAAAATATAATATATGGAGGGTTTCATCTCTTAGGTATGAGTTTTAGTGGCTTGTAATAATTAGTGGGCTCACTATTGTGAAAACGCTTGACCATTGGCAGATGCTGCAATTATTGGTGGTAAACTTGCATGATTAAGAAGTTTGAAATCATCCTTGGAATGAGACCGTCTTTCTTCTCCACCTAATAATAATTAGTATTTCCATTATATTTTCTCTTTTCAATTCTATAGGATTTTATAAGTTGCAGGGATAAATTATTGATGCCGGGGCGTGTCTATGGTACATGGTCCACCGTGTGATCATAACTTCGTAACTCAGTAAAAATTTAAAGTGTCTTTTTATTGCCTTGTGACGGAAATTTTGTGATTTATGACATTCTAAGTCAACTTAGGAAGAAAAGAACGAGTGAACCTGAGTCGTAGACAATATAACATGTATGAATAAATATAAGTCATGTATGAATAATGCTATCATTTTGAATTGGCTTGGAAAAACCTAAATTAAAAAATAAAAAACCGATCTACAAACATTTTGATATAAGGAGTGTTTTGCCACTATTAAGAGTGTTTTGCCCATATCGAGGGATTGTTGCTAATATTAAGGGTGAACAAGGTATTGTGTGTCAACTTGGAAAAAGTCTTTGATAGTAGACATACTGATAAAAAGGATTGTAGTGATGCATGAATTGACCACTTAGAAATGATGCAAACCCATACAATTTGATCCATGGAACAAAAAGATAGAAAAAATGATCATTACCAACAAACTATCATATAAGGTGGAAGATTATGATGATATTGATGATAATGAGCACGAAGATATCATGATTATTGGTAATTGGATCAACTTAAAGTCTTTGATAAAATCAAGTCTTGAAAAGTGCTATTCGACCATCATTTGCTCAAGATTATTGGTAATTGGCTAAAATGTTAAGTCTAGTCATTTGCTCATAGGATTGGAATGTTAATCTCAGTCAAAATAGCCATTGACAAGATTTGGAATTGTTTTGGCTAACAATACAACCTAGAAGGAGAGTTGAATAGGTAGTGGTGATAAAATAATACTTTTGTGGAATGTTAAACAATCAGCACTCAAGACAGTGACAAATTTAAGAGAGCGTGAATGATGGTAATGAGTAAATAGAGCATAGTATGAAAGTCACATAGTGATATATAGTGATTCAGCTTTATACACAAGCTTAAGTCAACTCTCCAACTAACAATCTTAACAGCAATTGGATTCTACTAATAATCAGCAATGCAAATTGCAACCGATTGGTGATGTTCCTTTTACTTGACAGATCACATTATCATAATACATTCATTGCACTTACATTCCTACATTTGACAATTAGCTATTACAATGCTAAACCAATACAGAGAGAAATACAAAACAATATCAGAAATAATTCCTAACTTAGATCGTACCAGTAGTATTCAATGCGTCTAACCTTTTTCTTTAGCTATGTTGCTCCTTATATTATGAAGTCTTCAATCTATCTATTAAAGACCTTCAAGGACACTCAGTGAGCCGTTTGAGAGTCACTGGAGACCTTCAAACGAAATTGGGACTGCTCTTGCAATTGCTTCATCCAACTATCACAAATTTCCTGAGTGGAGTATGTTGCACTATCCATAAGTAGAAAAACTATCGACTGCTTTTTTTATTTGTTTTTTGGTTTTCTAGCGACAAAGTCTAGTCTTGCAAGTTGCAACAAGTATTTTCTATACTATCGACGGTCATCTTCTAATGCATATCTCACCATCATCAAAGTCAATGTATCACTATCATGATCCAATGTCCACTATCATTGGTGCAAATTATAAGTGACTCGATTAACAAATTTTCAGTGACGATACTAACCAAATGACACATGATAGTAGAATCAATGATCTTTGTTTCTTCATTAATACCAAGAACCTCCAAGAGCACTAGCTAGACTTGTCCTTCCAAGCTACCATGAGATACTACTCACTTGGTACCCATTCTCCTCAATGTCAAAACCTAGTTTCTCGTCCTTGCTGATATAAGAGGATCATTTATGATATTCTCAAACTTAACTATCTGCACTCGTCATAGTAAACATCAATGCCAAAGGTAGTTTTGGGATTATCAAAATTCTATAGGGATGTTTTCCAAACAAGAATTCATGAAAAGAGCACTGCAGTTGAACTGGAGCAATGTTGCCAATTATGAGCAAGAGATGGACCCTCACAAGAGTAAACTAACTATTTTAGGAAACTAGCGTTGTCAAAGAGACGCTCTCATAGTTATGAGTGTTAAAGTGATGTTGTTGGCAATGTTAGAGCCAACCATTACTTGAAAGATCAAGTTGGAAATGGTCATCTAAGCTTAGATGGCTATATATTCAATCCAAGAGAAGCAGTGGTGTTGGGGGAATGAGCAAAACTAGAGCATTGCTTGGAGTATCCTTCATTGCTCCATTCATGCTGGTAGTTGATGTGTATTGCTAATTATTCTCTATGTAGTGTTCTTATTGTTTGTATTTGTGATAAGAGCAAGCGTACAAGAGCAATGCACTACATGTGTCCTGATAGTGTAATATATTGGTTGATAGGAGCAATGCATAATAATAGTAACTTGTCTTGAAAATTTCAAGTAGATTCAAGCATTATTGTGGTTGTTAATGTTGGGAGCGGATGTAGACTTGAGGATAAAGTCAAACCATTCTATACTACTTGTAATATCTTCTATCTATTCACTATTAGCATTATATGTTCATCAATAGCACACGCACCAAATATCTTTAATTTAATTTTGTTGATGTTTGAAGTTAAACTTGTTATCTTTCATTAAAAAAAAAATCATAGTTCTGAAATAACCTATTCACTATATGTTCATCAGCAGCATGCCCACCTAATATTTATACTTTGATGCTACTATTATTTGAAGTTTCACATGTTATTTTCCACAAAATTTTGCAGTTTTCAAAAACCTATTCACCCCCTCCCCGAATCCCCTCTAGGTTGTTTTGTTAGCCCTAATGGGTTTAACTTGAAAACCAGCTCAAACCGGCTTTACTAGACCAGTTCAGAAACAAACTAGTATGGTTCCTAGGTCCAAAAATTAGAAATCAGCCTTGACTGATTTGCTTTTTGATTTTATACGTTGATCGGCTGATTCTACCCGTAAACATGGAACCTATAAGGCTAGTTGCTGGGTAGAGCATGAAACCATATCCCTTTTGAATTGGTTTAGCCATAACCCTAAGTTCTTTCTCTTTTCTTAGAACAAAAAAGATTTTTCGAAATTGAACATGTTTGACATATTATCCTAAAGCAAAAAGAATCATGTTCATGTTTGGTACAAGCATGTATGTATGTATGTATGTATGTATGTATGTATGTATTAATAAATGAAAAAAAAAAAAATACTCCAACCGATTCTAAATTTGACTCGGAACTGACTTGGAACCAATTCCAGGATCAACACGGTTATTTACGATTCCGAAAATTGGGAACTGACCCTAACAGGTACATTTTAAATTTGGAACTTGTTCACTTTACAATTGATTACCCATATCAACTTTCCTTGTTTATAAACATTGTCTTGGAATTATGCAGTATATGCATGAAGCGCATATGAAGTATCATTTTCACATATAATTTTTTCGATGAATTTGAAAAGGTTTACTCAATGTATGTTTCCAAGAATAACCGCCACAAAAAATGCATGAGACGCATCCAAACTAGACGATGGGAAAAGGTTATTCTACATAGTTTGTGTCCAAAGTGGAAAAATCCGGTTTGGACCATTATCATGAGCTCGTTCTCCTGAACCGCCTAGAAGGGATAGTCTTTTCCCATGAAATTAACTTAACATAGCAGTGTCATTTCCGTGAAATAAATAATGCACATAGGATCCTTACATTTTCATTCGTTGGGTTTCGGCCCCGTCTTTTACGAATAAAATATAAAAATGCATATGCTAGAGTCTCGATGTTGATGTGCTGCGTGCGGAGATGTAATAAGGACAAAAGGATAAAAACATAATAAGCGAGTGGCTTCGGAGAGCTCGGGTCATAGAGCTGTCACGAAAGATGATGGCCAAAAGATCAAAAAGACCTTAAAATGGACAATACTCTTTGTTCGAGGCCCCAACTTCCATAGTCTTTCGATTGAATGTCCATAACTCCAGCTGAGGCCAAATATGATGGGTGTTGGGAAAATACAAGGAATGATTGGGAAGAGTAATGAAGTCAAATTTTGAGGTATGATAATACTTTTTTAAAAAATTATTTTCTTATATTATTATTCATGGATCGGCAAAAATCCTTTAAGTTATAACAAATTCTCAATTGAAAATACCAAATAGCAATTTTAATATTTCTCCAGAATTTCTCAAATGAAACAATTGAAAATGGTGATTGTGATTTTTTTGAAAGAAATTTCGAGAAGACTTTTCATTAATTCAAATCAACAAACTTATTTTTAGTCTTAATAAACAAAGACGACCCTTTGGAAAAGGTTGCAAAATGAACAAGTACATTCTCAAAAATTACCTTGAAAAGGCATATTAACAATTCAAAGTAAAATAATAACTAATAATATATTTTTTAAATCAAAATTTCATAGCTTCTCAAAATACCAATTGAACAAATACAAATTTTCAAAGATAGACACAATTAATAAAGATTAGCAAAATAACCACATGAAACAAAAATAATAATAATAATAAACACAATTAATCGTGCACCCGTGATGGGTACTGTGAAGTCTAGTCCATAACCCATTTTTTTTCATTTGAACAAGCAAGGAAACACCCTCATCTATATAGTAGTTGACATCCTTTCAACTTTGCTATGTGAGACAAAAAAAATATTATTTTATTTGTTTTACAAACAAACAATCAATAATGGGCACAACCAATAGCCATATACATTGTTCAAGTTGAGGCAACTACGGTAAAAGAACAAGGGCAATGCTAAGGCTAGTGAAATTGGTATACAGAATTCAAACATTAAATGGATGTGACAGACTCAAACTTTAAAGAAGTGGGTATCATTCAAATTTCTAGGATTGGGTTCATCGGTTGAGAGGCGAATGGGAGCTTGAGCCTAAAGCTGTGTAAGGCTCAAGTTCGGTTATCTATTAAGCTGTGCAAGCTTTCATGGAATGCCCATTTGTACCGTATTTGACTCGCTAGAAATCGTTGTCTTCGTGATGCTTCTTTCATCGTAAGTCCTGACTTGATAGTTGCTTCCCCATTTTGCCGTTGCTTTCATATTAAATTCTTACTTCTGGAAAAAGGAAAAAAGATAACGCTTCCGTACATTTCTCCAAAGGCCTGTAGTTAACATATCATTTAAGCATTTTAGTTGTATGTCTCCGTCCACATCTACTGTAGCAATAGTCGCGTGTAGACTTCATTTGTGGCCATCGTGCTTTGACATATTTGGCCATTGGGTCATCTAACTTTGATTATGTAAACAAATGAACTGAACTAAAATCTCTATTTATGTGATTTGACAATTTTCGGACCACTTCTCATTCAATATGATGATAATTACATTGTCGGTGGTTGCATGTAGAGTATAATAAATATATAGTAATATGACTAGTAAAATGATCACCTATGCAATAGGCAATGATAGAAGTGGGTCATATACAGTCTTTTCATTGAAGTTTTGCCAGAAAAGTTATAGAATATTAATTGCAAAGAAATTAAAGTTGAGTCCATTTGACAATGGAAATCAAAGCTCCACGACCCAACTGAAAACTGCACCAAGTGACAATCAATGGAATTCATTTCAACACATAATTGAACTTGAAGAGTTGCTAGCTCACCAGAGAAGTTGTAACTTGAGCAAAAGCATAAACGCCGGTAATTAATGAATAACCCTTTAACTTTGTACCGTGCTATTTTAGTGCATAAGAAAATTATTTTGACGTGTACTTTTCTCTTCACCATGCTCTTTAAAAGGTGGAAATGAAAAAACACAAAAAAAATAATAATTTGACCCTATCAAACATATGTCGGAATTTTATATACTCCTAAAGATAGTCTTCTCTTCCTTCTCACTCTCCTAATAGACTTCCCGTGGAAAAATTCGAGATGATGCTTTCCTAATTCCTCCTTTTATTGAATTCAATATGTTCCATTGCTCGTGCCATCTTTTCCAATCCAAAAGTAGACAAACTTCCTTGGCGGACAAAAGGTGCACAGAGTCAAGTTTTTCCTCTGTAAGTTGAAGGGTTGACGAGAAATATGTTACTGCCAATGCCTCTCTTTACCGTGTGTCCTTCGCAATCAAGTCGACATTTAATAATGGTGTGCTGTCGGTTGAATGACCCATGCATTTAAGAGGATTTATAATCGGGAATCGTGCCATGTGACGGCATCCCCTGCGGTGGTGGAGCAAACTTGGACCTCTTTATTTGGTAATATACGAAAAATAAATATTAGGGGCACAACGCGTGCACAAATACCAATGTAAAACATGTGGCATTAAATCAATGGTTTTCTTTCAAATGACTTTTGGGGCCATGTCTTTTTAGAGCAACATGCGACCAATTTTTTCGGGGCATTTTTTTTTTGAAAAAAGAACAAGTTATTGAATAATAAAATAATCAAAAGCGAGAAATAAATCAGCGAAGATTTACGTGATTTGAGTGGTTGGACCAATTTTAAAGGGGGAGTAATACAAGATTCCACTATATATCAAATAATATAATAAAAATTACAATTATACTCAAGTCACATGAACCATTTTAGTATTTTCCAAATTTCAATTCACCCATTAACTCATATAGTTTTTAGCTCTCACAATTTCTCGTGAATCAATCTATCAATCTCCAAAAAGATTTACACAAAATCTTGAGACAAGATTTTGATGGCTTCAAATACTCAAAATGTAATTCACAAGCATATCACACAATTGATTATCACAGCCAAAAGCTCTTGTTAGATGCTCTTCATGAAGAAGTCTCACTTCTTATATAGAAACAAATTGGATTCAAGACCAGAAGCCTACTAAAACTAGAGAACCTACTCAGATTAGGTTTCATTTACAACTTAAACTTGAGATATATTCTAACAATCTCATATCCTAAGTCACAACTAGACAATCCAAATTTCACTACCACTCTCCCGTGGCCCCTAAATTGTCACAGAGATTCCAAATCAAAGCAGTACTTGAACTTTGCCATAACTATTGACCTTATTAGAATACCACCTCCATCAGCACCTTTAATGGCTCCACTAGAATTCTCATATTCAACCTCCACAGCCACAAATAGAGCAAAACCACTAATGCATCAATATCTATCAAGATACCAAACATGCATCTTGCTAAACTCAACAGTTAGAGCAACTATTGGTTTTAGAAACTCCACGTCATGATAAGCACTATCTATGATGATTGGCTATTAGGAAAATGGGAAAAAATAAAAGAAGAAAAGAATAGAAAATGAAAAAACTAAAGAATGAAAAGAGAAGAAAATAAAAATATATAAAATTATAATAAAATTATCAACATCAATATTAACTGTGACAATGTACTTATTTTTTAATGAATTTATCAAAATATTTGAGTTAATTATTTTTTATTTGCGGGAAGTATTTGAGTTTTCATCTTTCGTGGGACCACGTTCTCTTCTGGAATTTTTCTTCTTCTACGCAAACGAATGGAGGGAAACTAATCATCGTGGTTTAATCCCACGATGTCGGAGGTCTAAATCGTCGTACCGTAGCAGAAATCCTAGAAACTTCTCCCTATGAAGTTTCAGCTTGAAATAATTGTCAAACGAGGCCCCAAAGGAAGAAACCCTACCCTCATGAGTCATGGGTTCAACAGTCACATGTTGTGTCAAATAAGACACCACGTCAGTGTCGTCCTTTGCATAGTGTCGAAGAACATGCATGAAAAGTTCATGCAGCGTGTTTGGCGCGATAAATTCGAATAGCCCACTCTATAATCAATTTTCTATATTTCGTGCAAAGTGTTTGTCTCCCAGTGAATGTGCTGCTCATGGATCGGTCCAAGAAGTACTACATTTGTCGAGACTATCGTCTATAAGAAGGAAAAAAGGACTGAGAACTCTATTTTTCTTCATTACTGATCGGAGGAAAAGCATCTTACTAGGGAGTGAAGATATTATTTCCACATACTGATCTTATATCTGATGTCTTCATTTCACCAACCATTTGGATTTGCGCCTATCTAATACCGATAGAGAAAATAAGCCATAGCACCTCCCCGCCCCCTCATGAAAATCTCCTTACGGCTTTCACCAACCACAATAACCTCATGTCGACCACAATTCATCATCGAGGGAGCTGTAGATCCAAGATCTAGGCTTGTGTCGAGCCCAACTAGGCCTTCGATCTCAGTTCAAACTTGTCATTACCGCTGATGATAATGATTGACAATGGCTGCGACACTAAAGAGAGAGAACGCAGGAGATCTACAGTGGAGAGTGAGGGAAAAAGAGGGCGTTCTTGTCCCGAGCCTGGGGAAGGGGGGGATCGACAATGGCCGCTCAGATTTGAGAGTGGCGGCATTGCAATGGCGTGCTAGGCCTGGCAATGGCGGTTGGCAGCTACTATACGTGCATCAAAAGAGCTTAGCGAAGAGAGATGCGACGATCAACGAGAGTGGGTCCAGAGTGTGGGCATAGTTAGCCTAACGACTCGTTTCCTGAAGTACAAATTTGGACATCGCTCAGATATGGGACATCACTCTTATATGAACTCAATCATAGAGTAAGGTCAATACTTGTAGCCTGTCAAAAACTCGAGACATACACAATAATCTCCACCTCAGATTGAGTTTGCGGCCAGGTCATAGTCTTGATTCACCACTTCATGTTGCTGCTCTCCCAGCGCCCCCCAAGGACTGTTTAGCCGCCACGGACGTCTACTGAGCCCAAGTTACACTTGAACTTCCTCCGTGGGACAAACTCAGCATGCACATCAGCTCACGACATGCCAACACTGACGCAAAAGTATTGGTCTCCACTGAACTCAGTTCCCCTCTAGCATCCGTCACAGACCAAGTTATCCAACCCCATCGCCTTTTCCACTTCCTCCGTTGTCGCTATGTATCGGGCCTTACTGGTAACCCAAGTCATTTTGAAGTTGATAAAGCCATATGGTTATATCAATTATTGGTCAAATGCAAATGTTGTCTTATCTTAGGATTAAACAAATGCAAGGAAAACTCTATTGCCACTGATAAAACCTGAAGTAAAGATAATTTGAAGGATCTTGATGGAGATGAGCAAGTCAAGGAATGGGAAGTTCACGAGGACTTGGAAGTATTATGACAAGGTGAACAATTCACATGGTAGTATTCATACATAGGAAGATAAAGTGGATGGCAGAATGCAAGTCAACTAATAGCTGGAAGCCTTGATGGAATCACGAGTTGCGGATAGAAACAACTCCCTATGTCACTTGAGAAGAATGTGAGTATTGCATAAAGGAATTTGCTAGCATAATAGTTTTTTGGCTACTATGAGAATAACAGTTTATTGTAAACCACAAATTATTGACGAAGTGAACTCCACAATAATTTATTATTATTTGGTATTTGATTTTTTGTGATCCAAAATAATTTTTTATTTTTATAATAAATTAAAGACCGTTACTTAATCATTTCTCTTGCATAAATACGCATCATGTCCTGAAGACCCAAACATTCCTTCTAAGAAAAAGTCTAAATCTTAAGGAATATTAACAATTAGCCTCAAGCCTAGAATTCCTAAGATGTACATGTGTAGAGAAATTTAATATGTTGTCAATCAAGAGAAATAATTAAGTGAAAGTCTTTAATCTACTACGATCTACTATGAAAATAATAGTCTATTATGGATTATAAAAAGCCAAATTACAGATAATTGTAACTTGTCATTGGATCAATTCCTTTAAAAATTTGTAACTCACGATAAGCTGTTATTTTTACTGTAGTCCAAAGGCTATTATGCTAGCAAAACCCATCAATCAATTTGCTAAGAAGGATTATTCCTAATATGAGCATGTCTATTCATGGTAGCCACACTCTCACTAAGAAGATTTTTTTTTTTTTTTTTTTTTTTAGTAAGGTAAGATTGTATTAAAACGACCAGAGAAACTTTACAGTAGGGGAAGAGCCCGGTACCTATATATACTCCACCAAGCTACAACTGGAGTAGAATGGTACCGCGCTCTCCAAAATGAGAGAGACAACATAGAGATCGGGTTATCAAGAACCCAGGTCATCCTAGACTAAGCCAAGTGTGACTCCTCTCCAAAAATACGGGGGTCTATGTCCCAACTACGTTGCATCCTTCTATTTCTGTGGTTGTCCTCAACCGACTTGTAAGTGATTCCTTTATCCTTGACCACCTTAGAAAGATAGAGTTTCATGGAAGGGATAGAAAGGTTGATTCCACGGAAAAGAATATCATTCCTGGTCTTCTAGATAATATAACAGAGCGCTCCAAAGGAGAAACGAGCTATCTCTTGGTAGAATCCCTTGCCAGATACAAAGTTTATGGCCCATTGGAGATTGTTTGGCCAAGAGGAGTTGCACCAAGGAAGGTTACATTTAGCAGCCCAATATTTTGCCATAGTATTAGGAGGATGGCATTCAAAAAACAGATGATTGATTGAGTCAGGTCTAGCCTTGCAAAAAACACACACAGAGTTAGGAATCCTGCCAGAAGTCATGAGGTAAACCTGTGTGGGGAGCCGATTCTTGGTTATAAGCCATAGTAGAAATTGATGTCTGGGAGCCAATACCTTGTCCCAAACAAAGGAATACCAGCGGACCGGGCTATGTACCCGCCGGATTGTGGCCCAGGCCGACGCAATTGAAAATTTTCCAGCAGTATCAGGAACCCATGTAAAAGTGTCTTGACCAACTGAAAGATGGGGAATTTGTATTTGCCACAACAACAGCTCTTGGCGTACCTGGCAGCCATCAGGGGAGTATAGATCCCTAGCCTTTGCATTTCTAAGCAGGTCTGATTGATATATATCATTGTTTGAAAAGATTGAATCTAGAGAGCCAATAGCAAGCCACGGATCAAACCAGAGCGATATTGATTCCCCATCTCCTAGCTTCCATCTAAAATGTGGTTTAAAAACATCCCTTAGAGCCAAGATCTTTCGCCAAGCCCAAGAACAGTGAGTAGGGCTTGAGGAAATCCAAAAAAATTTCCTTTTGAGGTATGTTGCATGTATCCACTTGCACCATAGCGATTCTTTATCGATGAAAAGCAACCAGATGTGTTTAGCCATAGCCGCCTTGTTACTTGTCCCCGATCCTTCTTATCCCAAGTCCTCCTTCGAGTATGGAAGGCATACTTCGTCCCACGCCACCTTGGCTCCTCCCGAGCCCATGGTAGGGCCTTTCCATAGGAATTGCCTACAAATTTGTTCAATCTTATTCACTACTGAGGAAGGGAGCCAAAATATGGAGGCCCAATAGGCTTGGATGGCGTGAAGTATTGACTTAATAAGTTGAAGTCGGCCTGCAAAGGAAAGGAATCGATGAGTCCAGGATTGAACTCTGGCCGTGAGACGGCTTACTAGGGCGTTACAATCCACTTTGCTCAGTCGCGATGTTATGATGGGCACACCCAAGTAACTAATCTTCAAATAGATCTCTCAATGAGGGAACTAATCTTCAACACGTAAATTTATCATCTTGAAGATCTTCCCACTGTTGGTGTGGATTTTGAAGACTATAAAATAAGATCAACGACGATGAAAGCCACGGTGAAGTAAGGAGACATGACCGGCGGCAGGGAGTCAACAACTGTGTGAACTGATTGAGGATAAATTGTCTCGGGAAGGCAGCGACAGCGAGTAAAAACAAGTGAGGGCCGAGGCGATTGAGTGAGATATTGGAGATGCCATCATGGCGGTGACAACTTTGTCGGAGACGACACCGAGGGCAGCAGCGAGTTGAGTTTCATAGCAAGATTGCTTCTCAACTCTCTTATTTAGGTGATGTCCATGATTCTCCTTAAGAGGTTACTTTCCTATATTAGATTCTGAGAAATATAAACCCTATCTTTGACAATGGGAAACTCTCTTATTATCTCTTACAATTAAATTACAATATTTATCAAGTTTAATTGCTCTCCAAGTTTACTTTTAGTGAATCAATTCCAATTTGGCACCCCCTATCTACAAATTTTCGGCCACTTGATGAAGATTTAATGGGCTCAACTTGATTTTTTATGTTACAGACTTAGTTCAATTAATTCAATTAAGCTCATAACCTTCCTTGCTTGAATCCCTTAGCTTTAATCCAATATAATTATATGGGCTTAATGGAAAGATGTTCCCGATATGCAAATGCAAATTAATACTATTTTTGGATGAGGGTTGGGATTGATCACTAATTTTTTATATAACAAATGTTTAAATAGATTGTCAAAATTTAGGTGTTAATAGTAATGGTAATATATAAACATGTAAATCTTCACTCGCTTCCCTTGCACACCCACAACACTTTAAACGTGTATTTGGACAGATGGACCTTGCTGAAATTTGATCTCCCCGTCCTTACTTATTTATAGTGCTTTTCCAAGTGAACCTTCAAGCAACTCACGCTCATGCTTTGGGTCGGGAAGTGTTTCTTCACCAAAAAAAAGTGTGTGCGCCCACAGCATAGAGGGAGAGAGGAGACAATGGAGGGAGCAATAGGAGCAAGAAAAGGTACATGGACTGAGGAAGAGGACGTGTTGCTGAAGAAGTGCGTGGAAAAATATGGCGAAGGAAAATGGCACCAAGTCCCTCACAGAGCAGGTATACTATTGATCACCCCAGCAGCGAGAGAGAGAGAGAGAGAGAGAGAGAGAGAGAGCTATTTTTGCTGTTGCAATAAGAGCATGTATTAATGGGTTTGAGTTTGCAGGGTTGAACAGGTGCAGGAAAAGTTGCAGGTTGAGATGGTTGAACTATCTGAAGCCCAATATTAAGAGAGGGGAGTTCCAAGAGGATGAGGTTGACATGATCATCAGGCTTCATAAGCTTCTGGGTAATCGGTGAGTAATACTCTCCAAAGTTTGTGTTACTTGTAGCATATCATGTATATTCATCATCTCAACGTGCCAATTCATCATGTCAACATGCCAAACACTAATAAATCATCTCTCTTCGACCATTTCTTTCGGGGCTTCGAACATGAGTTTCGCTGGCGGGATGAATCACAAAAGATAGAAAAGACTGGATCAGAAAATATTGTCCGTGAAAGAGAGTTGAAGGACCTGTTGAGTGCATGAATACGAAGCCCATCTGCTTTAAAATCCACTGTACTTTTCAAAGACGTAATGGCACTTGTATTAACAACCTTAGCTTGGGTCACTCCCTAAAATACGATAACTGAGTTTTGAAAGCGTAAGATTGTCCACCGTTACGTTACCTTTCTTTGATAATTCGAAACCAAAGCCCTTATTAGTAAACTCCAACATCAAGAAAAAATAGTGCTCTTCATATTTAGCATTGATTAAGAATGAATTCAACCAGCTTGTGCATGGAAAAAGCTCTTTTACAGAAATTCAATTAGGGGTCATTGGTTTCTAAGGTGGCTGGTTCCCATTCTAGAACCGGGAACCAGACCAGAGGGATCGATTCCCTGCTTCTGGAGTCGGGAATGGGACCCCCCAGTTTTGTAACTGCACCAGACCGGTCCGGTTCCCAGGTGGTTCAGTACAATCGGTCGCACGTGACAAATGAGCGTGAGACTTGAGTTACTGTGTGTTTGTGTGAGTGATTGAAATGGGAAATAGAATTTTTAGTGAACAATTACTTTTATGTAAAAAGCTACGAACTTTTCCCAAAAATAACACAGCTACGACCTCAAAACCCTTAGAACTTAGGGATATACAGAACCTGTATAACCAAGAGAAATTAGGAATGAAAGAACCTGAAAAACCATCGCTGGACAATCCTGCGAAAAGATTTAATGAAAACTGAAGTTGGCTGTTTCGGGAAATAAGAAACTCCACAACAGATATAAACCGGGAGAGCTCAACTAAAAGCTTTTCCAACGACTTTCTGACTACTTTTATTGTGGAATTCTTACAGATTCTTAAGAAATAAAACATTAAAAAATAAGTAAATAAATCGGTCTGATCCGAATGGTGCGATGGGTGGTTCCATTTATGGAACCAAGAATCGGACCGAAAATCATTGATCGTAATTTTATGGAATCAAGAACTAAACTAATGCCCTCAAAAATCAAACAAAACTGACTAATTTGGATAGTTCTATTTACTCACCCCTAAGTTCGACTAATTTGTCGCTTTCCCAGGCACTACTCGCTTAAAACCTGCAAAGTCCATATATTTTTCAAAACACTTTTATTGTATTGAAATTCATCACTAACTATGAGTGATGGAGGCAATACATAAATAAGTAATCGTTGACCACAATAATGCCAACTGTCTTAGATGAAGATGATCCAAGTCCCAAAATGATGAAGCAAGATGAATGACTAATTGCCAAGTGGGTATATATATATATTTTGTATGTGTGTGTTTGTGTCATGTCGATTAGACAGACCCCACATAAAGTTTAGAAAATTAAATAGCCCGTGTGCAGTAGTACGAGCTAAAATGTGTCTCATATAGCAAGCGGTGAGAATTCCAACTTTTTTTTTTAAGGAAACTTGTTAAAGGAGTTTTTCTTTTTTCATAAAATGAAATTTGTCCCAAATCTTTACAGCATAGAACTCGCCGCATAGGGGCCGTGGGCGTCGGCAAAGGGCAGAGAGCTACATGTTGATTTGGAAAATGAAAGAAACCATATGATGATAAAGGGACTAGTATTTAGTGGTCTGTGCTCGTCAACCACGTACTTTAAACATGCAACCAAGGTAGTCCCCCCTAAATATTGCTTCTCGGCATCATGTTGGATCACGTAAATATTTCAGCTTCATTTTCTAGAAAACACCCAACCTAGTTTCAATTTTGTCCCAAACTTTTTTTATCTAAAAAAATCTTAAATTTTCACTACAATCCCGAATCTATCCTCACATTCGAAAACCACCTAGGTTTCTTCTATTATCGACATCAAGGCCAATTAAAGGTCGATTATTGAAATCTACATTTTCACCAACACCCTCGCCTTTGTATGGAACAACGCCTCCTAATGTTAATAATTTTGAAGAAACCAATGTTGATTTTTAATTGAGAGACAAATTTGGGATTAGAGTGAAAGTTTTGCAATTTTTTAACAAAAGAATTTGTGACTAAATTAGAATTGAATCTAAAATTGGGGATTTCAAAATATAATAATAATGAAGCAAGACTTGCCTTTGTAGGTGAACTTTTTTTGTCGAAAGCCACACTTTTAACACTACAAAGAGTTTAGGAGGAACTAATAATCTTTGACAACAATAATTTTTATATCCAATTTACCTTTTTCATTTGTGTAATAAGTTTTTATCGAAATTCAATTATATTTTTCTCTATGAAAGACCAACGTGATAACCACGTGATACCAACTTGAAATCTAAGTGATGTTATGTCGATGTCACGTCCTACCCGAATATGTAATGATTGACTGGCCGTCCTACATAAGTTGTCCATCAGAGTAGATGTCATGAGTATTTTAAAATTTAATCATCTTCAGTAGGACAGCATGAAGTGGAAACCCACATTGAGGATGAGACCAACCCGGTAATGCACATGTACGGTCTCCCAAATTTATTGCACTCGTTGGGGAGATGCATGTTGCAGATGTACTGCAATCTGAGTAAATTTATTGCAGTCGTTGAGGAAGATTGTCTGAAAGATTATGTGCATTCAATTTTTGCCAAAACAGTTTAGACTTTAGCGTCTTTGAATTTGCCTAGAACTTTCTTGTTTGATAGAGACGGTTGGACAACTGATTCAATTCATGAGAGAGACGGAGAGATCGATGCAGAAGCACGGCGACAAGCTATAAAGAAAGTGTCGGTCCACTTTATGCTATGGCTCTTTCGTTTGAACATTTGATATCAAACTTACCTCCAGGGTTACTAGTGGAACGTGAACAAAAAGAATTGAATATTCTCATTTGATATAAGGGTTTTGTCAAAAAGTATCATAATAATACTTGATATACGACTAAATAAAAAAAACGTTGCAATTTTTAATTCACCGATTACTCTCATGATTTGCATAATCAATATATTGAAAATTGAATATTTCTTCAAGTTAGAACTTGCTTGTGATAATAGTGTGTGTCTCACTATGAGGGAAAATTATGGACATCTAGCACTTCAGGGAGAAATTAGGGTGATATGGCTCGCCTACATCACACCAGCTGGTCATGAGTGAGGCAAAATGAATACCTTTTGGTAGTCTTAAGTCAAAAAATTAGGTAACGAGGTCTGAGATATTTTCAGTCATGTTTAGAGTAGCTATCCTGATTGTCCATGCTCGACTTTCTTTCGAGCAGGGAAATTAAAAAAGAAAAAGGAAAAAAAAAGATGGGGTATATACAAGACAATGGATATGAATAATTAAATCTTTTTAATAATGATATTTTTTTGGGAAAAAAACTTTAATTGTTCATATCCATTGAATAATTAAAGTTAAGCACATAAGAAATAGAAATTTCACACATAAAGTCGTAGATTATGAGGTAACCCAAAACGGAAAAGCACAAAACCAAAGTTATTAAATTTTTTCATTCAATTGAGAAGTGCACAAAAATTAAAATGAAATATTAATGTGTCAAAATTCTAGACAAATGAAGCAATCTCAAATGAGAAATACACAATTAATAATCCATGTATAAGAGCAATGAAATTACAAGCTAAGGGACGTGCATGTCCTTTTCTTGACCAGTAGCAGCATGCATAATGTCATCTAACTCTTTACTAATGTTGCTATGACATGATGATTGAGTTAATTGGCAATATCGGAATCAAAATAAGCCTATGCCTCCACAGATAATTGAAGCAAGCAAGATCTAAGTGGGCTCGTAGAATTATCAGGTCATGGTAAAATTCAAGATGTGAGTCAAGATTCATATGCATGCTAAAGAAAAATAAGGTTTTCAATTTGCTTTTGATGGTAACCAATGTCGAACTAATGAGTCATTCTTCCCTAATTCTTATATCCTAGATAATGATCCGTCCAAGTGCATGCAGCTGGTCACTAATTGCGGGTAGACTTCCAGGAAGAACCGCAAACCATGTGAAGAACTACTGGAACACACATTTGGCTAAAAATATCATCTATCGCAAGCTGAAGGAAGACAACCCGCCCGGGAAATCTACCACCAAAGTGAACGTCATAAGGCCTCGACCTCGGGTCTTGACGAAGAGCTTAGCATTGTTTGGGGGAAAAGATGCGCTGGTGGCTCTACGAACTCCACCAGGTGAAAACCCTGGACAGCCACCTCCAATGTTGTCTCGTCAGTACAAGGAGAGTCCGTGGTGGGAAAATCTGCTCACCGACAGTGGCCCCGACAAAGGACTCGTCACCTTAACAAGCAGCTCGAAAGGACAGCCGGACGGGAACTCCTCGCCTCGGGAATTTTCTACGGAAGAGAGACAAAATGATTGGAACGAACTCTCTTTCGATGCCGACATTTTGGGACTTCTTGGCGCAAGTCCCCAAACTGTTATGTAGCTATTCCCACTGGGCCAAATTTGAGTCGTTTACGTGCTATGTGATTCTCTAAAGTGTGCTATAACTAGGCCATTTATTAAACTTGCGATTGATGCATCTCTCTATAGCAAGAAGCTCGTTGTATAAGTGATTCCTTTTGAAAAAATAATTTGTGTAAAGGAGCAGTCACATTCATCTATTAGTGAGTGAGATAATGTGAATAGAAGTTCATGATGGAAA
This sequence comes from Corymbia maculata, assembly GCA_014182735.1. Taxonomy (NCBI): domain Eukaryota; kingdom Viridiplantae; phylum Streptophyta; class Magnoliopsida; order Myrtales; family Myrtaceae; genus Corymbia; species Corymbia maculata. The sequence goes on from CM024687.1 coordinate 38,540,394, forward strand.
TAGTTAGAATGAACCTGAGAATAGGTCACTAGAAAAAGGTGAATAAGCTCTATTTGAATTTGATATGCTTTGAACGGAGATGTCTAGTTATAGTAAAATCTCCACATAAAAAGGCCGTTGATAACAAGCTGGGACTTGTTGACACTTGAAAATTGTGAATAAACTCTATTTGAATTTGATATGCTTTGAACAGAGATGTCTAGTTATAATAAAATCTTCACATAAAAAAGCCGTTGGTAACAAGTTGGGGCTTGTTGACACTAGCCCAAAATTTAGGCCCAAATATAGAGATAGTAATGATCCAAATCAAGTCGTGACAAATGCAGTACAATCTGCAAAGCCCATCGGCAAAATGCTTGAGGAGCTTATCGATCATGAGGGTCATAACAATGCGATCCATAAAGTCCATCAATGGAATGCCTAATAAGCTTACCAACCACAAACTTCCAATAGATAGAGTTTAGGTGGAGCATAAGACATGTTATGATCAATCGACTCTGAACGAGAAATGATATTGAGACTGAGTCAAGGAGGGTCCATCGACCAAAGGAGAATTGTAGTCAAAGAATGAGAAACAATCACAAATCCCTAGAGTAGAGACCAAGTCAATAGGCAGTCAATCTTGCGAAGGAATATTAAGATGCATAAAGTAGCTCTCAGCACATTCAACGCATAAAATACACTCTGGAAAAGAATCAAGATACATCACAAATCACAAGATCGGATTTCAAAGAAGATCATTCAGATTAGATTTCGCTAAATTTGAATCTAAAATTCGAATTAAATAAGATTTCTTAATTTCAGTACTTGTCTTCAAGTATAAAAGCTTTCCAGCCGGGTCTTGTAAACATTTTACTTTCTCTATAGACTCCATTGATTTTCTTAGAGAAGTTTATGTTCAAAGTTAGTCATCGAATATACATGACATCCAAGAATGTAGACCATCCGTTCTATTTGTTAGGAGCCGCCACCGGCGGCCTAGCTTCCCCCAATCCCGGGCGGCGGTCCACCACTAATCCAGGACTTCCACACGCAATTTCCTTCATTACTCTCGGGAGAATTGCCAAAAAAGTCCTAAACCTATTACAGTTGTGCCATTTCAATCCTAAACCTTTTTTTTTTTACCGATTCAGTTCTAAACCTTTTGCGATTGTGCCGGTTGAGTCCATCCGGCCAAATTTTGGCGGCCGGAGCCGACGTGGGACGCCGGGCGGCGCCGGCGATAATATTTTTAATATTTTTTATTTTTTTATTTTTTATTATTTTCCAAAATTTTTATTGTTTTTTTAATTTTTCTGTTTTTCTTCTTTTTTTTTTTGTCTCCCCTCCCCTCCCCAGGGCGCGTGGATGGCCGGCCCAGCCGCCGACGAGGTCGCCGACCACCGCGCGAGGGCCGCAAAGCCCTCGCCGGCGACCTCGCCTGCACTGGGGCCGCCGGCTAGGGTCGCGGCCCCGGCTTCGCCCGGATCCGGGAGGCGCCTTCGCCCACGGCCAAGCCATGGCGAGGCCGGCCTCGCCCAGATCCGGGCAAAGCCGCCTCGCCGCGACCGGCGCCCGGATCGGGGCGGCGCGTCGCCTTGGCCGGCTTCGCCCGGATCGGGCGTCGCCTTGGCCGCCGCCCGGATCGGGCCGCGTCTCGCCCGGCCGGCCTCGCCCGATCCGGGCGGGGGGCCGCGACCCTCGCCGGCGGCCCCCAAGTCCGAGCGAGGGCTTCGCGGCCCTCGCGCGGTGGCCGGTAGCCTCGTCGCGGCGCGGCCGGCCACTGCCGCCGGCGGGGAGGGGAGGGGAGAAAAAAAAAAAAAAAAAAAAAACAGAAAAATTAAAAAAAAACAATAAAAAATTCGGAAAATAATTAAAAAAATCAAAAATAATAAAAAATTATTAAAATATTGTTGCCGGTGCCGGCCCCGGCGTCCACGTCGGCTCCGGCCGGCCAAATTTGGCCGGATGGACTCAACTGGCACAATCGCAAAAGGTTTAGGACTGAATCGGTCAAAAAAAAGATTTATGACTGAAATGGCACAACTGCAATAGGTTTAGGACTTTTTTGGCAATTCTCCCCATTACTCTCACTTTGGCGCTCACACGCCTATCTCTTTTCCACTCCCCTCACGCCCACCCGCTCAAGCATTCACGGATTCATGCATTGACCCCACACTCGCCTGCATTCACTTGGTCCCATCTCACGCCTATAAACGTTTTCTTGCTTGTGATTCCAGCGTCACCTACGGACAATCCCCTCGCGATCCTAGTGTTGGCGTTCAGTCATCACAATCCCGGTGTCTTCGGGGTGGTGTTCGTAAGGCCGGATTTCAATCCTTTTACACGTAGGATTTCAATGCGATCTAGCCATAGGGGTGGTTTTGCTTTGACTTTTGAGCTATGATATCGTTTGCAAATCCATGATTGGATGTGCTTGGGTCGTTGTTTGTGCATATAGGTAGACGATTCCGTATTTAGTCTCTAGTTTCCCCATGCCATTAGAATTCAAAGAGTAATACTTTTAGGTTGCATTTGGTAGTTCAAATATGAGTTCATATAAGATAATAAAATATTATATTTAGTGCTTGGCGATATTTTTTGGACCGAATATACTAGGATAAAATCCCAAATGAGAAATCAGAGGGAAAATTAACCAATTGTATATTTACCAATTAAATTCTAAATCTTTTGATTTGGCCAATTCAATCCAAAATATTTTCATTTATTACCAATTAAATCATTTCGGTCAATTTTAGTTGAAAATCGCTGACATGGATGCCTACAATCCCATGTAGAATGGTCAATGCTAACAAGGACAATTTTTAATAATTTTTTTTTCTTTTTTGCTTTCTTCTTTCTTTTGTTGGTGGCTGGGTCAACTGGCCTCACCCGCCACAGGTGAGAGCAAGCCCTAACGAGGGAACCCTCACCTAGGTGAGGCCCAAGGAGGGTTGGCCTTGCCTAGGCCTAGTGAGATCAACCCTCGCCAAGACCAGGCAAGGCCAACCCTTACCCAAGCTAGGGTAATGTTGCTGAGGGTTGCTCGAGTGCAAGTGACACCTAACGAGGCCACCTTAGCTTGGGTGAAGGCCGACCTTGCCAAAATCTGGTGAGGGGAGTCTTTGCCTAGGCAAGAGACCCAATGAAAGTTAACATCACCCAAGCCAAATCTGGCGAGACCAACCTTCGCCAGGTCAAGCCTAGGCAAGGGCCAGCCTCGCCGAGGCTCACCGTTACCCAACCGCACTTTGCCTTTGGTAGGCAAGGCTAGCCGGCCTTACCATGGTCAATGGCTGGGGGCCAGAGACAATCACCGACAAAAGGAAGGAAAAAGCAAAAAAGAAACAAAAGAAAAAATCAGAAAAAGCATTAAAATTTTTTAAAATATATTTTAATATTACTAAAAATTATCATCATCAACGCCAACTATCTTACATAATATTGCCGGCATCCACATTAGTGATTTCTAGCCAAAATTAGCAAGATTAACTCAATTGGCAAGAAGTGAAGGTTTAGAACTGAATTAGCAAAATTGAAAAGTTTATGATTGAATTGGCAAAAATGCAATAGGTTTAGACTTTTTGGACAATTTTCCAAAATCCAAGCTTGGGGATGGGATAGGCCCGGATTGGATAAAAAAGTTATAAAAAAAAAAATTCATAACCGTTTCCTTCCAACAATGGAGTGATGGAGTCTAATGTTGCCGCCCATTGCGTTGGGACCACCGCCACAACAGCCTATCACTTCCAACCACTATGTAGGATCACCGCCACAACAGCCTATCACTCCCAATCATTGTGCAGTCATCGTCGCCTCCGTCCAATGCCGATCTTCATCGCCATCCAATTGATTGTCCTTCGAAGACTGTCGAACCGAATCGACTCTCACTAATGAATGACTGTAATTGATGGATCGACCCACAAAATCATCTTTGAATAAGAAAAAGAAGAAAAAAAACCCAAAACGCACAAAGTTTTGGACGTTCGTGGTCACCTAATCTTGCCATGATGGTTTGACGCCCAATCTTGTCCTCTACTCAGATTTGAGACTCAGTGCCGACAATTGGAATATTTCTAAGGAGAAGGAGCCGGTGATCACTCAAAATAGTGCTGGTCTTTGTCATGCAAGATTATGCCAACAAGATGTTGCCCTAAATTTGGAAAAGTTTCGTTTTTGTAAGTAAGTAAGATTTTCAAAGATTTTGAAATCCTATTTTGGATTGCACCAAACATGAGAAATGATTTTTTATAATAAGGAGGATATTTGAATGACTTCTAATCCCACCTTATCCTATCATATTCCAATCCAAATCCGAACGTCCAAACGCAAAGATTACTCCCTTTGCATGAATTTTATAGGATATAAAACTTGCATCTTTTTTTATGTAGGACATTGTAACTTTTGCTTGAATTTTACTCAGACCATGTTAGATTACACAGTAACATTCAAATGGTTGGACTTAATAATCCTTACACATGTTGATTCGATTGTTCATGTGGCCGACCCTCTTGCATACCTTCAATCACGTCCCCCTTGGTTGATATGCATGATTTTAGAGTAATCTCGCATGAACCAAAGTGTTAGATTATCCTTGCATTGATTTAATTAAAGTTTACCTTGTCTAGAAGAATTTTGATCATCTATTTTGCAGATAATAATGGAAATTAGAGTTGATCATCGCTTGTGATCATGTCAAAAAGATCAAACCTTCCGAATGCTAGATCGGACCTTTATTGCTTTTCATGCATGCACAATTCGTATAAATGAGTGAGGAAAAGTAGAAAGATTACATCTTTAATTGATTTCATCAAGCATGCACAGCATATAGGTCATGTCAAACAGATTAGCATCTTGTATAAGGCTATTTACATTAATTCATGTCTGATCCATGTTTCCTGACCTTGATAAATGTTTAGAAGTTACATATTTAGAGGATCCATCTTGTTTCCCCTAATAATTTCAGGATCAAGGACAATTTTGCTTAATTACTAAGCTTAATCATGGGCCAATAAGGCCCAAACACACAAAATATCCCTAGATTCAAAGCAAAAATCAGACCGGCTCGAACAGGCAATGTCCTATAGGGCCAAGCCTGTCCCTCTAGTCCCACCTGGGCCCGACAAGGCCCAGTCGTACGTTTTCTAGACTGTGGACCTATCTAGATGAGGACATCGAGGCCCAATATCCCGCCCCGTATATTAACTATCGAACGTCACGTGATTGGCTCCCAAAGCCCAGGCCTTGGATAGGGGCCCGAGGCCTTGTGGAAATAGCTTCCGAACCAAACCGAAACAAAACACTGGCCCATGATTTTATCGGAACCCAAGCGCGCCTGAACTGGCGAAGTTGGGAGAGAGTAGCCCTGCATTTGCCTTCTTCACTCCTCCACAAAAACTGAAAAAACCAAAACCTCACGACAGGGCAACAATCAGCGAATACCGCGTTGAGGTCAGCAGTTGCCTAAAGGCTCACATGCGCACACACATCACTTCACGGGATGTTGGGGTTAGGTGACTACCGCGTGAAGTCGTCCGCAAGTAATAATGATAGATCCAGCCGCGTCCATTATATCTCTATCGACACACTAATCTTACACGTGGACCACTCATATCGTAGACTTCCGCTACTGAAAACCCAATCAAACAGTGACACAACCCCCAACATCCCAAATAAATATATTTATACAAAAAATCTTCGATCATTTTGCGAAAAGTTCAATTATCAGAATAATCACTTGTAAATTCTTCATTAGATATAAGCAATCACTTTCAAGAGAATGCTTTCCAAATTATCTATTCTTTACGAGATAAACGAATCCAATTAATGATTGGTTGTTGAAATGTTCTTTCTTAAAGAAATTTTCCCTCGAAATCCAAAACGACTAACGGAAGTAAACCAAACATAAACTTATAGTAAGAGGTACCGTACGAAGAACAAAAGGCACATCCTTTCCTTATACTCTAGAACCGATCTCCTATTTTTGCTAGAGAATGTTGAGAAATCCTCAATACTTGATGTTGTTTCCGACATCTTATTAGAGTGATCTTCATACATTTAGGTACCAAAACGGCAAATCAGGGATAATTATTCCGATTAGAAACTGTAAGGATCAACTGAATTGTAATAACGTGGCTTGGACAGAGAATATAGATAATAATTTGTTCCAACTAGTTGAGTGCAGATTTACGTGGTAACAACAGCCTTAAAGAAGACAAGAGAAGGAGAAGGAAGGTGTTTTCCTGCGATCGAGACTTAAAACCACCAAACCGAAAGATCCAGAAACTGATCTAAGATGAAAAGAAAAGTGCTGAATCAGAATACCTATCTGTAAACTACTCATCTCCCACCGCCACTACGCTGTTCGTGCTTCCAGTTTTAAACTTTGCCAGGAAAGCAAAGAGAGAACCCACACAGGACGAGTAGAATTAATCACTAATCATGTTTCGAGAATCTCCTACCCCACACAAAAAAAAAAAAAAAGATGCGAAGAGATAGAGAGAACGTTACTGCTTAGTTTCCCTTGCATGTACAAAGGTAGAGAGAGCCAACGGGGAATGTCGGACTGTCAGCTCGAAGCGCCATTGCTCGTCGCGGTCGTCGTCATCATCTTCTTGAACTCCTCGAAGTTGACGTTGCCATCCCCGTCCCGATCGACCGAGCTGATCATCTTCCTACAGTCCCTGAGGCTGCACTTCTGCCCCAGTTTATTCAACACCGCGTGCAGCTCGCTCGCCGAGATCACCCCGTTCCCGTCGAGGTCGTACAGATCGAAGGCGTCCTTGAGCTCCTTGGCCCCGCACTCGGGGCCCCCGCCGCCGCCGAGGATCAGCTCCGCGAACTCGTCGAGGTCGATGAACCCGTCGCCGTCCTTGTCGATCTCGGACATGGCGGCCAGGGCCTCCTCGGGGTTGGTGGGGGAGGGGCCGAGCGCGGAGAGCACATCCTGGAGCTCGTCGCAGGAGATCTTGCCGTCGCCGTTCTTGTCGTACTGGGCGAAAACCTGCCGCACCTGGTCCATGTTGCCCAGACAGCCCGCCGCCGCCGCCTTCGGCTGCGACGGCGGCGGCGAGGTCGAGCTCGAGCCCGAGCTCGAGCGCTTCCACATCGTCAGTGACGCTCCAACAGAGAGAGCGAGGATTCCAAAAATTTATACTTCTGCAGGGCTCCGAGGCCAGAAGTGAGGAATTTATACATATGAGGGGAGAATTGCGCGTTGAAAGCGCGTGGTGTTGCTGTCAGACCTAATGGGCGGTGATCGCGTGTCCTCGCTGAGAAAATATTGATTAGGTTGAATACTCCACGTAGGATTATGCAGCTTACCATTCAACGATGGACATGTGTCCGCCTGGGCCCACAATCCAAATTTAATGTACTGCAAACCCTCTCTCTCCTCTTTCTCTCTGTCAATTGGGCCCACAACAGCAGACCCCTCTCTCTCCTCTCTCCTCTCTCGTTTCCCCTTTCTCTTTCTCTGTTGAAAAAAAAAAAATCGCTTCGTTCGGCTCTCTCTCTATCCTCCGCGAAGCCCTCTGTGCTAGCAAACCATGACACACCGCCTCCGCCATCGCTTCCCCGAGCCCCACCTCTGCTCCGCTCTCTCTTTCCCCTCCGTGAAGCACACCCTGCTCGTGAACGCCAATGCCGACACCGCCTCCGCCATTGCCTCCCCAAGCTCCGTCGTCGCGTCTTTCCCTCACTCTTCGCAACCTCCGCTCTGCTCTCTCTCTTTTCTCTGCAAATGCCCCTCTGCTCGTGAACCATGACCACGCCGTGGAGGAACAGAGCAATTTTTTTTTCCTTTGCAACCGAACGGAAGAGAAACAAAGGTGGGAGAGAGAGGAGAGAGGAGAGAGGAGAGAGAGTCTGCTGCGTGGGCCCGGATTGACAGAGAGAAAGAGGAGAGAGAGGGTTGGCAGTGCCGGATGGACACGTGTCCATTGCTTTTTCCTTTTTCCTTTTTCTGTTTTCCTTCCTATCCAAGCCTCGCAATTCCTGTGAGGTATACATTCCTTTATGTTTCAAATTATAAAGGTATTGATATGTAAAGTAATCCATGTTCCCATATGAATTTCATAAAGTAATATGATTTTTTTAATATTAATATCACAAAAAACTCCATATTATACTCATTTTGACATAAATACATCAAATTTCTTTTCATGTTAATAAAAATCTCAAATTTATTCATTGTCACGTGAATACCCTAAATTTTTTTATGCGTCATTCAAAAATGACCTTAGATTCATACCAACGTGACAAATATACCCTAGATTGAATTGAAAAAAAGATTATATATGATTTTTCTTGTTATAAAAAAAATGTTGAGAGTATATATGTCATAATAGGTAAATTTAGGGATTTTGATGACACAAAAAGTATTAGTGTTTGTGTCATAGTTTTATAGTATGGAGTTTTTATATTTTTTTCCATATTATTTGAATTATTGATTTCCGCTTGAGAATGAAGAGCTACTCTTTCTACTCTATTTGCTTAATGAAATATAAAGTTACCACTACCTGCCGTATCGATAGGTTAGCACTATGGCGTCCAAATTTGTGCAATCGTCAAGTTTGAATCCGCGATGACCTTCAAGCGCAATACATTGAAGCAAAGTACAACTCGAAGTGCGACAACCACCCTAAGGTGGGTAGGTTTATTCTCACTCACTCACCTCCTCTTCGATGGCTTGCAACTTGATTACTAATAGATGAGCACAGTTCGGATTGAGCCGATCTAGCACCTAAACCAATAAACAACCCACTCAGTTTTGGTCTCCAATTTTTGGGACCAATGACTCATCTTATTGAGCTTGGGACCGAGGATCAGACTGATCCTATGGGTTTAGTCTAGTTCCAAGGTCAACCTGAAACTAATTGATTATTTTTTATTTTATTTTTTGTATTCATTGAAAGAACAAACATACTATTTCAAATCAAATGTTCATCAACAATATGACATTAAGTAACCAAGCTATGAACACATTACATATTAAGCATAAATAGAAGAAAAAATTCCAATGGAAGTTACATGCTTGCTAAAAGCAACAAACTATGAAAAGAACAAGTGAGGCAAGCAAGAAGAGGCCAGAGGCAAGTGAGGCAAGTGAACAGAAGCAAGTCGTGAGGCGACCGAGGCCAAGGCGGGTGAAGAGGGTTTCCAATTTTTTTGGTCAAATGAGGACTATGTTTCTTTCTACTTTCTAATTTATATAGCAAACTAAATTGCATAAAAAAGAAGAGAACAAATGACAAGGATTTAGGGTTTAGAGTAAACAAAAGCAAATAATATATACTATTACAAAAAAAAAAAAAAAAAAAAAAAAAAAAAAAAAAGATGTATAATATTAGATATAATATATAGGGACAAACCCTAAACTCCTAAGATTGATGACCAACTTGCACGATATAGGGTCCAAAAGCCTTAGGACTAAGGACTAACTCAATCCTCCTAAGAACCAAACCAGGACCAACCAAGTTGGGCTGGTCTAGGGTTGGTCCAAAGTTGACCCTAAATCGATGCTCACCCCTAATTACTAATTACAAAGTGTGTTGGGTACTTTAAAAACCCGAAGAACCAAGCTTGCTTAATGACCCAAGCAAGTTTACTAGGCGACCAGATTGATCGTTGATTCCACAAGCTAGCCAACAAATCTTTCGGTGACTAATCTCTCGTCATTAAAAAGCCCAATCGGATCTTCTTCTCTGATTTTTTGGGAGAGTATAAAATTCGAACGGTGAGCTATTTTCTATTGCAGGAAAGCGAGCTTTCACTAATAAATCTGCTCTATTTCTTAGGATAAAATAAAATAAAAACTTGGATCTATTTCAACCTCGAGTTGAGCCTGATGCAATGATAACCCGAAAGGATTATTTCGAGCCTTCTAGAGTGAGAAAACGTGATTCTATCCTTACGTTAAATCATCATGTCACTATGAGGGGACACTATCGCATTCACTGAACATGCGCATTGACTGTAGATTCTAACCACGAGATGTTACAAGTTCCACTAGACTTAAGCAGGGTCCACCGAATTCGTCGTTTTTGTATAAAGGTTATATGCACCGGATGCGCATAAGAATTTTCATTAGAGAAGAGCGTTGGTCTATATTATGATGTTAGCATAGATGTGTCAAATATGTGGGCTGAATTAGATCGAAAATGGACTGACCTAATTAAATTTATTGAACCGTTTTAATCCATTTCAATGCAATATAAATCTAATAATTCATACCAAATCCATATCCGATCCTAATTCATACAGCTAAAATATTAACATATTTAACTCAAGGGATAATGCCACGAAAAACCCTAAACTTTACCCCCATGACAGATTTACCCTAAACTTTTTTGTGACATAAAAAACCCCAAACTTTGCCATATGTAAACTTTGCCTCGTGTGACACATTTTTTTTTTTTGCCACCAAAAACCCTAAACCATGCCACTTGTGACAATTTTACCCTGAACTATATTACTTATGACAAATTTACCCCAAAGTTTTTTTTTTTTGGGTGAAGGGCATTTTCGTCATTTTCTATTTTTTTTTTTTTTTTTTTTTTATTGAAGTGGAAGCGGCGAGGCCATCCTCGCCGGCGCCGGCGAGGGCGGCCCGGGCACGGGCGACCCTCGCCGGCATCGGCGAGGGCGACCCAAGCGAGGGCGAGGGCCGCCCAAGCCGGATCCGCGGCCCTCGCGGCGTCGGGCGAGGCGCGGCCCGGCCGGATCGGGCGGGCGACCCTCGCCGCGTCGGCGAGGGCGGCCCAAGCCGGATCGGGCCGGGCGGCCCTCCGACGCGAGGGCGGCCCGAGGCACAGGCGACCCTCGCCGGCGTCAGGCGAGGGCGGCCCAAGCCGGATATGGCCTGGGCGGCCCTCGCTCGACGTGAGGGCTGCCCAGGCGACCCTCGCCGGATCCGGCGCGGCGAGGATGGCCTCGCCGGCTTCCTCTTCAATAAAAAAAAAAAGAAAAAAAGAAAAAATAGAAAATAACGAAAATGCCCTTGCCTAAAAAAACTTTGGGGTAAATTTGTCATAAGTAATATAGTTCGTGGTAAAATTGTCACAAGTGACATAGTTTAGGGTTTTTGGTGGCAGAAAAAAAAAAGTTTAGGGTAAATGTGTCACACGGGGCAAAGTTTTGGGTAAATGTGTCACACATGGCAAAGTTTGGGGTTTTTTATGTCACAAAAAAAAGTTTAGGGTAAATCTGTCACAGGGGATAAAGTTTAGGGTTTTTCGTGGCATTAACCCTTAACTCAATGTAGGAAAACACATACCCAAACTGGGATGGGAGTACAAAATGAATAAACAAAAGGTCGAGTGAGAGCAAGAGAGAATAAAGAAAGAGTTATAGAGATGGATTTGATTTACAATTTATAACTCATTTAATACTCATATTATGTTTAAACTCATTTATTACACATTTATTAAATATAACCGATCCATATAACAACTTAGCCCATTCTATATGAGTTAAGAAATGAGTCTATAACTCATTTTGACAAGTCTAGATCGAAATAAGGGCTGCCAACCTACAATATCCATTATGTCATGTTAAATTAAGGGAGGCTATGTTTATTAGAGCTTTCATGAATTTCATCAAAATTAGGATTTCTAAAACATTCTCAATTTGCTTTACATATACAATGTGTGTATGTATATATATATAGTATATTATGTGTATGCATAGGATACTTTTTCCTTTTATGTCTTGTGTTTTCCAATAATGAAACTCTTTTGTAAGGAAAACTGTTTTCCGTGGACACTGCCATGACATGAGAGTCAATCCAAAATCATCCAATAATCAAGCATTAAAGGCCTTTCTTTCTTTTTATTGATCATACTCTATATCCTACTCTATTTCTACTCTAGCGCTCAAATGTTTACTTTGCCCATTGAAACCCACTCCCAAAACTACAGAATACCCACCCCAATCCCCTTGAGAAAGTGGGGATTCGAACCCCCACCTCTCCCTTCTCATATGAAAAGGATAGTCATTAAGACAAAGCTCAATGGTTAGGCATTTTCTGTTGCATTATGAAAAAATAATCCTAATTTCCAAGTTACTAGGGAAAAAGAAAATGGCACTTCCACCAAAAATGAACAATTTAGAGAGGGGGTAAACATCATAATATACCCAAAGTTATATTTAATGTGACACAAATGCCCAAATTTCTTTTTCTTTTTTAATTACCAAAACCTTAAATTTGTCTATTGTGATACAAATACCCAAATTTCTCAATTTGTCCACTATGATATAAATACCCCCAACTTTTTTTGGTATTATAAAAAATATATATGTCATCTATTTCAGTTCCATCCATCATATATCTATCACACGAATATAAGTTTGAAATTTTTTATGACATAAAAAAAGTTTAGGCATAATTTTTGGGATTTTTGTGGTATTAACTATTTTTTCTATAAATGAGCGAAGAATATTTTCATCGTTCGCAAAAATATTAAGAGATGATTTGTTGTCGTCAATTAATTAATTCAAGTAGCGCAAATGATTATTTTTAAGGAAATATTATTTAAATAATTTATTTTTTAACAATTCAGCGCATTCATGTATTATGTCCTGATTGACCGAGAAGGGCCTCTCCCCGCCGTTGAACCGAAATGTTGACCAACGCATGTAAAGTGACTTACGGGCTTTCCGCTTTCGGACAAATCCCTCGAGATTCGGAGACGATAATAATTGGCCGATACCGAGCGGCCTGGGACAGTTCATTCGTTGGCAGTTGGAAACGCGTGGACCCCCACAACCCCCTGGCGACCGGAACTTCGGGACTAGAAGAATATGCTCGATGGATTTCTCGTATGCCAGGAATGGAGACAGGCTTGGCGATGGAGGTGCGTTCAAGAGTGTTCCTAAGATGCTTGTCACATGCATATTTCATTTTGAACTTTTTAACTAATGAGTGCATTACATATTTCAGCAGTTTTCAAAAATTGAAGGTTATTAATTTTTGTACAATTTATAACGGTTTTTGTCTACCGTTAATATAAAACAGTTTTGTAACATTTTATAATGGCTTTTTACTTGTCATATAATGGTTTTTCAATTGCTCTATAAAGTCTAATTTATTTATCAGATAAATCATTCATTATTCTACAACGGCTTTATAATGGTTTCTTGACGACTTTGTAATAGCTCTATTTTGTTTGAATACGAAAGCTTAAAAAGACAATCTAGATAAATACACCAAATCAAGAAGAGAATATCTTTTTCCTCGAAAAATATTTTATTTCATTTTCCTAACATTGTTCTGTTCCTTCTAATATTCAGCATGGAATATAGAAGACGGTATGTTATATCTTGGAAAGATAACCGCTGAAACTTATCGCAGAGGCGGAATTATCGTTAAGGATGGTGCTCTTTCACAACTCAGACAATTCATTTTATTATCTATTCACTTTCAATATATTTCTAACAATTATTGTTATTTTTCATGTTATCTTAAAAAATTTTCCAACAATATCAAAAGGGATCTTATTAACAAATGCTCTCGATAACCATACCCATTCAATAAAAATTTCGTATTTTCAATGTACTAATTATTTATGATATCGAGACAAACTAAGAATGGCAAGCTTTCCTTAACTAAGTGTAAAACAAGTTCTTGGAATCCATATCAAAAGAAAAGTTGTTTCTAAAGTATTCTTTGTCATTTTCGTGTTATTTACATTCGGTGAATTAAAAATGAAACAATTTTTTTTAAAGCATGATAAGAAACTATTAGGGGACACTCATTAATAAGACCCTTTTTATGGCTTATGGACTTTAAATTTTATTTAATGTAAAATAATAGTAGCTTATCAAAATATTATTCGGGTCTTACTAATGAGTGCCCCTAGGCCCTGTAGCACTTTAAAACCATCTATACTATTATATGAAAGAAAAGAGATCTCGGGATCTCGGGATCTCGATTTCTTCCAAAATGTCATTTATTACTTATATTTTAAATTCAATACATGAGCAAATGCGTTAGTTAAAAATTCTATACAATCTCTCACTTGTTTCAATATTATAATTTGAATCCTTTCCATCCGATAAAAACTTTCCTAAAAGGATTCATGTTTAAAATGTTGGTATCTTTCCCCATATATATTTTCTTTGTAAATTCTGCATTTGATCAAGAATTTATTTTCATTATTTAATAGTTTAAATATTTACTTATAAAGTGGTTTTACTTAATTTTTGGAAAGATTACCCAATCACCCCTAAACATATTTCACAGATATTGGTCAAAGATTTTTTTATGACAATTGGCAAGAATGATTATATTGGAATTTCGTGCAAAAGGTTTGAGACTAATTAAGCAAAATTGAAAAGTTTAAGATTAAATTGACATCCGTATAAAATATATATAACTATTAAAAAATTTCCCCTAATGTTTTAAATTTCGATTAAGCATCCACATTTCTAGATTAATAAAGAAAGATTTTTATTCCAAATGCATTAATGCCGCATACTCGAGAGAAAACAGTGAATTGAAAAATATATCTTTATTTAGGTATCGAGGGCAGTTGTCATCAAAATTCTATATTATTATATATGTAAAAGTGATATAGAATTACCATGATACTTTAAATTTTTTGGAAAATCGACAAATAAATTTTCCTAAGAAACAACGACAACAAATAATGCGCAACCTGTATTAGTTCAGTCATTCAGTACATATGAGGGATTCAGTGCATGACATAAGCTTTATTCACCATATCATTAAAGGAAAAACAATTCCCCTGCCGGATCCGATCTGTTTCCAGATATAAGTATTTCATGGATTCAAGATTTACGCGTTTTGGATGAGCTTTCCCAGTATTATAAGAAGAAAACACGTGTGGAATTTTCTAACACACCGGGGCTTCTCGAGGCCATTCATGGTGGGATAGGTGGAAGTTGAAAAGCCTGAAACCGCGTAAACCCTAGAGGCAAGCAAGGTCTCGGACTTCGGATGAATTAACAAAGACTACTCTCATCCATTACTCGAGAAAAGCAGAGCAGAGAGACAGAGACCTTTTTGCTTTCTTTGGCCAGAAGATTGAAAAAGAGTCGAGCCAACACGCGATCCTTAACTTGCCATGAGCAAAGGAAAAAGGCTGGTCGCGTCACTGTCAGGTGAGCTATCGGCTCTTCCTTTTAGCAGTTGTCGCTGCCAAAGAAATCAACCTCAAGAAAATATTGATTTTGGGATAGAATAATGGAACGTCCTCTATTCGCAAGCGAGACAAGAGAAGTGCTGTGTTCTTGACTCCGTTCTCGTCTGCAGATCTAAGGAAAATTCTAGAGGAGACGAAGATGGAGAACCGCATGTGGAATAATTAGAAAAGAGAGGAGAGATATCCTGAAATAAGATGTAAAATTGGGATTAGTATGTATTTATAAATTTGAAGATAAGAAAGCGCTAGATAAATAAATGGGATAATTAAACAAATAGTCCATGAAGTTTAGCCCGATGTGTAATATGATTTATGAACTTTTAAATTGTTCAATGTAATCTTTGAACTTTAGTTTAATATACAATGTCATTCCTAAATTTTTAATTTTTTAAATGTAATCCTTGAACATTCAGTACATGTTCAATCCAATTCCTAGATTATATGAAAGACTTTAAATTTTTTTAACATGATCCTTGAATATTTGGTACACACACATATATATGAAAATGCTTAACGTTGTCCTTCCATTAACTTAAATTCATGGACCACATTGAGTATTTTTATGTAGTGCAGAAACTAAATTTTGAGACCACATCAAACAAATTAAAAATTTTGAAACAATATTGCACATTAATTTAAAGTTTAATGATCAGCTGTATCATTTTTCCCAAATAAATGTATAGTCATATTTTTAATAATTTATTACCCACCAATCATAAGCATCCTTCAATTAGGATGAAAGAACTAACAGTCCACACACAAAAGTAATTGGAAAAAAATGTTTACTTGATCAAATGACTACTCAAAACTATCTAACTCCTAGATATATTAGAATATCAAGTAAAATCTAACTTGAATTACAAATTGCAAGATTTTCATATTCATGTTGTTATATTGAAACTCGACAAAGACAAAATTGTCACATGCTGTCATGCTAGATAAATGTTGCTTTTCTTAGACCACCATATTGCAAAATAAGAAAATGACATTTAAAGTGTCATAACTTTCATACTTTGCCCATCTTAGTGCCAATTAAAAGATCAATTAAGTGGGAAATGGGAGAAAAAAAATGTTCATTTAAGTGTATTCGAAGACAAATTCTAACCTAAAGCCCTAGTATTTTTGTTAATAAAAAGTTTATTCATGCATGATTTTTTTGTCGGAAGCAAAGAGGTCCAACGTGGACTATGAGGCACCAAGACTATCGAAAAAAACATCCCCCCTCCTCCCGGGGGGCCGCGTGGGGGCCCTTCCTCCCTCTCTCGCTCAATCAACATGGGAAATATTTAGGGCTTGGTTGTTGTAAGGAAAAAATTGGGGGTAGGGACTCGATACTTGAAGGGAAGAAATCGGGGCTCAGCGCCAGAGGAAGGAATATCGCAATAGGAAAAAGGTGCGCAATTTATTGTTTTTGGTAAGATGTATTGTTGATTTTTTATCACTGAGTAACAAAGTTAATTGTTGTTTATTTAATTTGATGTGATTGTGAAGATCTCGTCATCCTTTCAGCATTGTGATATCAAAACTTTTTTTTTAGTGCAGCGTCGGAATGAGTGACACCATTGCACCCATCATTGTTTTCCAGTGGTGAAGAATTTGTTATTGACTATAAGTGGAAATATGACGGTGAAAATGTCGATATTGTTCTTGTCAATGTAAATAGGATGTCATGTAAAGAAATGTGAGGGATGTAGTGGAATAATTATTAAGCAAAATAGAAAAATTGTGTTATTAAGGTTCTTGTTAAGAGCTTGAAAGATGGTCTAAGATACCTACATGATGATAATAGTATTAAGAATCTTGTTTACCATTAGCTTCATGGTGAGGTTGCCTATGTATTTGTTAAGTGTTATGGTGATGAAGATGAGAGCACTGAGTAGTAAGAGATGGTACTAAAAAGAGTACTAACATTGGGGATGGATATGTTTTAAAAGGGGGAGGGAGGCAAGGCATGCGGCTCATGTTCTTGAGAGAATTTAGCAAACAAGGACGTGTCGTAGTATTGTTGGTGAAGATAGTGGTGATGAAAAGTGGATAGGATTGGGTTGGGGAGTTGCTCTATTGAGTAATTCAAATGAACATTTGGGGCATGCAAAGGACACAGGTGAAGATGATGATGATGAACTCACACAAATAAGGCAACAAGTGAGGGAATTTCATCGAAAACAATTTGCACCACATTTTAGATTAAATTGGGACGAAGGAGATGGCCCTAAAAATGAGGACAAAAGAGCTCCGATAGTTAATAGTAATGAGATTGAAGATGAGAAAAGTTTCAACAAAAAAATGAATATAAGGAGCATGGTGGTGGTGGTGGTAATTGTTGTGACCCTCTCCTTTTCGTCAATGGGAAAAGAAAGAGGTTTAGAGGTAATGCTGAAAAGGCAAGCCAATAATTGAGGTGCGGGCTCTCCTAAACTCGTACCTCACGTGACATTAGATTTATTTTAAGTTATAATTAATCTTACAAAGATTCTGTATGAAACTATCGTTACAAGCCTATTTTAATTGGCTAGAAACCAAGTAAAATATGAGAGATTGCCTCACTTTCTATGCAAATAGGGATCAACTAGGATCCGTGACTTGATTATGCTAATAGTCTAATTATCACATTTTCGGTACCTCTAACTTGGTTGATATATCCATCTAAATGATCAAACAATCTTTTATCAACTTTGAGTACTAAAGGTCTTTATATTCTGGAAAATAGGCGATTCGGGCTGGGCCCTTGGGCCCAGTCTGAATAGGGTCAAACACGGTCTTCACAAGGACGCAGGCCAGGCTATTGGGCCCGGACTATTTATAGAATCAGAGGTGGACTTTGCAAGTCCAAGCAACAGAAGTAATTGGACTTACTCTTTAAACCCTTTCAATTAAATCCTTACAAGCCCAACTTCGGACATGAACTCACCCAAACCCATTCTTTATCAAATCATATCAAGCTTATACTAAGCCCATTTTTCTAATTTCCTTGCTAAACCCATCTTTTCCATCCCTTTTCCTCCTCTTTTTTATTTCCATTTCCCTCTCTATTGGACGCCTATGTTCTCTTCAATGTTCATCGTTTTTCCAGATCCAGCAAATCTATTCATTCCTTGATTCTGAGCAAAAACAGCAACATCAACAGTCAAGTATCCACCAACTTTACCGGAAAATTCAAGATCACCGTCTCCATTCACCAGCCTCAGTTCTATGCACAGCCATGGTTTCGTCAAGCTATGCATAACGTAGTTGGGGAGATATCATCACAACAGAGGAATCCACACAATCATCACTAGAATTTGATCCCAAGCCATTTCATCTCACTGGTGCCCACCACAAATTGCCAAAAGAAAAACACAAAGCAAAGGAAACACAGGTTCAGATGTACATTTTTGGCAACTATGAAATGTTTTTAAAAAATCATGTTTAATGACTCACGGCTCGGTTACCATCATAAGGATCACACTGATATGTTGTCAGATTGAACAATAGGAGCAACTATAATCGCACCTCAGAAACATTTCGTCGAGCAGGTTTTGTGTGCTCAGGAAGACCTATCAATGATCCAAGATTTGGCAACAACATCAACTTACCATCAATCTAAGATATTTGAAATAAATGAAAATAGCCCAGACAGATCCAACATATGCTTCAACAGAAATGACTAAAACATCGGCCTCATTTTTATCTGACTTGAACAAATAACAGAAGCATTACATCAAACAGTTTGTAGGCACGGCAAATTTTGGACCTAGCTAAGGAATCGAAGTAAATATTTTCTTTTTTAATCCAAAAATGACGCCTGAATGAAAATATCATTACATATCACCCAAAAATACTCAGATTCCCGATCACTCGCACAAGTAGTGTTAACACAACTCAACATCAGGTTGTGCTCAAAGCAGGGGAGAGAAAAAGGGAGAAGCCTTAACCGGTTCATTAGCGATGCCGTAGCTGCGACGAGCATACGAGTCAACAAATGGAGCTCCTATAATCGTCCACGACGAAGCTATGACAAGCGGATCAGGTTCGGACGAGACCTGAATTCTTCCGACCCTCTCGGCCAGAAACAGGGTACGTTCTGTACGTTCTGTACTCTTCCAAAATCGTTAGCTGGCAGTGGCGAACGATGGTGGGCGACGACGAGCGAGCTTCTAGGATTGATTTCCTACGAGTTTTTTTCCCTCGAATACTCTCATCTCTCTCTATGAATTGTACCCGTTTCTTCCTGAAAAACTTCAATGAAAGGAAGAAAAGGGGAATAGCCACCACTGAGCTTAAGGTGTTTGACTGAAGGTGGTTCAAAGATAGAGCCATTTTCCTTGCTTCCTCCCTTTATATGAGTGTGTTGTGCAGGGAAAAGAGAGGTCCGGGAGTCCTCGCCCGGGAACGTAAGAACCTCGGCCAAAATAGAAGAGAAACTTTTCTACCCTTTCTTTTGGGCCTGCCGCAAGCTAGGGATGTAAGAAAACCGAACCGAACCAAACTGATAAGAATGTGCAATGAACCGAACCAAAATCCAATCTGAACCGAACCGAATTCGGTTCAATTCGATTCGGTTTTTCGGTTTTTCCTCACTTTCTTTTTTAAAATATAATATCAATTATGGGAACTCCTCTTTTCTCTATTTGTCATCATTAATTATTGGAATTTCACATCAATAACAAAATCTGCTCTTTACATGTCCATCTTTAAGTTTCGAATCAATCATTACATCCGGAAATCACATTTTAATCGATCAAAGAAAACTACTTAGCAGCTTCAAAATATAAACCAGCATTGCAAGAAACAGGAGGGTCCTTCTACAGGTCCTTCAACTCCTTGTTAATCTACTTCGAAGTCATCCCAAAATCAAGAACTCCTGGAGCCTCTAATTCCCTTCTTTAAGCTGTTCAAAACTGGAGTGAACAGGAAGATACAAGCTTTAATCTTACTGATGGTAACAGATTTTAACATAACAAGTTACAAAAATATGTGTTAAAAGCCATAAGTTCGAGGTTACTTCAATGGCATTGGAGTCATTATATCTGCACATATATGAAAGCATGATGGCTAAAAGTACAAGGTCAGTAAGTGATCCCGGTTTATAGAACCCAAGAATCCACCTCAATAAGCTTAGTACTCGACAAGCAAAAACCAGAGAGGAAAATACTAAAAGAGAAAGAAAGGCTTTCCAGGCGGAAGCAAATTGATTAGTCAGATTACTGTCATGAACTGAAGCCACTTAGAAATACAAAAATCTAGCACTCTTGCAGGCCAAGATCACTACAAAATTCTTTTGGTAATTATATCCTATTCCATTAACACAAGCAAGAATACACAAGACAATCCAGAATCTGAAGTGCCACTTATTGTAAAATCTGCTATCTAAAGACAAGCTTCTCAATTCCCATAGACAAATTTTCTGTTGTCTGCATTCGAATGGGACAGTCCCACTGTATGCAACTATGACAAAAACTCCAAAAAAAAGAAGTCTTATTCGATAAACTTACCAAACCAGCAATCTTGAAAAAGTCAAATTTGACTGCAACTTTTCTTGAATTAAGAGGAGTTAGGTCTGCTGTAACCTGCAAATAGACATTACGGCAACTCAATGCCAGAACTTCCTAATCCTTTTCAGCTCACGATGCATCAAACATCGCAAAACAAAGGATATAAATCAACCAACTACTAATTAAGAAGAGTTAGGTCTGTGTTCAAGACGTACTCATTGTCTCATTGGTTTCTTATCTTTGCTGAGTAGCTCTATTCCCAGGTAATTTAATTTTAAAACATGTCTTGTAAACACAACATGCCTCATATGTACGATTACTAATGACAAAACCCCCATTTGTTAATATGAGTTTGTGGTGTTAACTTTAGTTGAGACATAATATTGACTAGCAAAATCCTCCTACTCTTCCATATTCGATAACAAATTTTCAAATTAATTGTGCTCGAAATGGGTAGAAATATTAGAACAAATCGAAGCACAATTCACTTCCAATAATTCATCTAGACAACCGAGTGCTTAAGAATCAATTAAAAAACCAACCTCCAAAAGGGCAATCCCTCCATAAAACTCCTACCCTCGAAATATACTCAATATACATTAAACTTCCCTTGTGTTTCCTTCAACGTAGCAAAATATTTTCAGTTGAATTAGCAGAGCCCATATAACTCACAATTGGCCGACTCGAAACTCCAATCGCAGAAACGAGAATAAGAACAAAGCAGCCAAGCACCCAAATTCCCCAAACTCAACCTCATAAACACACGCACAAAATGCAAAGAGAGGGAGCACCGTACCCGCCAACGCCTGAGGCGATCAACCGGAGCGTTCTTGGTGCTGGCGATGTTGAACGGATCCAAGGACGGGCCGCCGCCGAAGTCGCCCAAGAACCCACCTCTGGAGACAGAAGAAGAAGAAACCAGCTGCCGAAGAAACAACCCGGAGGCAGAGGCGAAGGCAATCGAGTCGAAGGCGGAGGTGGATTGTACTAGAGACGGAAGTGAGACGGACCGAGCAAGAGAGAGACGGAAGAGAGATTCTGATTTTCAATTTTTTGGCGATTTTGTTTTGTACCCTAGAAGACCGGTTCAATTCAGTTAACCGATTTGGTTCGGTTAACCGAATTGGAATCAGGGGAAATATTTTGATGTTTTCGGTTAACCGAATCGAACCGAAAATGCACGAAATTTCGGTTCGGTTCGGTTTGGCTTCCGGTTTCCGGTTCGGTTACTGACACCCTTATCGCCAACCTCTCAACAGGAGAAAATATTGGATAGGTCTAATTTTTTGTGTTGGCGGTAGGACACTCTACTCATTGGTTGACACGTGGCAAGGTGGTCCCCTTTATCAGATTACTCCATCTCTTATCTCTTTTCTCTCACCATAAAAGACTCGGTCTCTCTCTCTCTATACTTATGTTTTCTTTTTCTCGGTTCCGAGAAATCGCCTCCATGGACTCGTCGGTCACAGGCAATGGCGACCAACGAGGCTTTATCCGCTTGGGGCCATGCACCAACCGTGGCTGACAATTGTAGAGGCCTAGTGAAGCTCGCACCAAGGAGTTTGAGATTTGAAGTTGCAGTAGTGGGGAGAGAGAGAGTCTAACAGGTGAGACCTGAATACATGTTGCACGCTGAATGGTCTGTCTTAAGTCTGACCTAGCAAAAATCTATTCAATCCAATATTTTCTCCTCTAACCACCAAAAGAGTGAGGCAAGAAAGGGTTATTGCCTGGTTGCGCTAGTAACACGATCTCAAAGGTGTGAGTCTAGGTAATTATAATTCTACAAGGCCAAATATCATGCTATAAATGGTTGATTGATTCCATAGGTTAAAATTTCTTTAATCGGACCCATAATCCCAAAATTTCACTAGCCTACATCAAATATCTAAAACAAAATTAGACAACTAACGAAATTCTAACTTTTTTTTTTATCAAGAAATAAAGTCTTCTCAAAATTTTTAACTTTAATCGTTGGGAAAATTTAGCTATTAGTAGTGATGAGAGCAATAGTTCAAAAGATGAGAATAAAGGTGATGAAGTTGTTGTGTGTTTATAATAAAAGTTCTGCTTTGTGTGTATCTATGAAGTTTGATGAAGCAAAACGATTTAAGATGTTAGTATGAAGTACTCGATTACTCTAGTGTTGAATATGTTAAGAGTAAAGTGCACACAATATTTGACCCAAAAAAAAAAAGTGTTCACACTAAAATTGTCTATGAAAGATGTATAGCGCATTTCAAAAGAAGAGTAGCTCATGCCAAATCAAATCATTCGAGGAGGAACAAACCTATGACATTGTAACAAGTGTGTGGTTAGCCAAACGCTTCCTGAACACTATCAAGATCATGTTAAAAATCAAGAGTCTTCAATCGAAACAGTCGGTGAAAGAGTAAGTAAGGATTAATGTGTCTAGAAATAAGTATAAAAGATCCAAGCATGAGATGTTCACCCGAAGGGGCTGAATGGTGACTTTAAGAAGACTTGACTAAATTATGGGGAAATATAAAAGTCAAGTAAAATATAAAAGGAATAATAAAAACGAGTTAATATAAGTGGGAATAGGTAGTTATATCAAGTGCAGTGCACTTCTATAAGATAGATATGGAAATAGCTATAGATAGAAAACAATGAACTTTATAGTAATTTGGCTAGATGTAAACCTATGTCCACTTGCCTAGATTAATAGCATACTAATTAAATTGCATTGGCAATCTTCTAAATATTTACAATTGTATGTGTTGTCGGAATTGCGAATTTGTTCACTATGAGGAGAATCTAATCGATCATCCATTACACCAATGAACAAGGATTGTCTTTTTATTTGGAGTCTCTATTCTTGGAAGCAATGGAATTGCTAGAAAATTGGTTTGTATGAGTGAACGGATCCATGATAATTACATTATTATCTACAATGACTAAGTTGATTATCTCGAAGACCATTCAACGATTAACTAAAAGTATGACAACCATAAAAGGAATTAATGCAAGCCAAAATATATAGAGACGTGTTGTGAGAATTACAAGGACACCTCACTTATCTTGTGATCAAGAGATTAACTTACTGTGAATCGTGCAGTAATTGTAAATCTTCAAAGAAGTAAACAAGTGCTGTAGTAGTTCATGTAATTTAGTGTGATCTACAACTTTGGATAAAACAAGTGCAAGTTAACTGTAATGGCTCAAAGAGCTCCAGTGAAATTCAACTTTATTAGCAATTGATAAGATGGGAGAATGGACATAGATTTGATTTAAACCAAACCACTATAAACCTCCATGCACCTATTGTTATCCCTTTACTTGTTATGTTATTTGTTTGATAGACACACATATCTAGTAGATTAATCTTGCACATTAACTAACTCTATTTATTTTGTGAAAAAATTATTAGATTGCATTACATAACATATTTAGCCCTCTCTAGGTTATATCACAAGACATAACATATTGCATGTGAAACTAAAATTCTGAAATATTTTGTAGCAATTTCCCCAAAGCAAATGACTATACATAAGGGCGGGAAAGAGCGCATGGGTCCAGGACAAGTATCTTTGATGTTTAAAGGTAGAGTTGAACTTGAACGCTTGTCGCCCTCCAGTCCAATTTCTCATCCTCTCCTCTTTTAGACCTTTCGAAAAAATTCAACTCATAAAAGTTAAAAGAATATAATTCTCAATCATTTACTTGCTTTGTCTTCTAACTTTCCTCTCTTTTTTCTCTTTTAAACTTTTCGAAATATGACAATAGGTGTTATCTGAAATTTTTACAAAATGGAGATCGTAAAATATCTTCTTCTAAAATTAGCCCACGTTATGCAATGCAAGCGACATTCACTCAATTCTGAAATAGTTCACGTAAATTCAACTCTATCGTAATATTTTTTTCTTTTTCATTTTTTCGGTTTAGGAGAGGGGAGAGATGGATTCAGGAGAGGAAGAAGTCCACGTGGAAGCAGGCAAATGGAGCAACTCTCGAGCTGAAACCTCGTCCTGTGTCCAAAAATCACTTGAAACTGGATTCGCGTCAAAAAACACTTTGCTCTCTCTCTCTCTCTCTCTCTCTCGTCTTTGCTTTCTCCGCTATTCCCATGCCACAAACATCTGTCTCTTCTGCTGTGAAACGATGCTGAATTCGTTCTGAGAATCATGATTGGAGTCTTT
Source organism: Corymbia maculata (assembly GCA_014182735.1). NCBI lineage: Eukaryota > Viridiplantae > Streptophyta > Magnoliopsida > Myrtales > Myrtaceae > Corymbia > Corymbia maculata. Next base: position 38,565,171 of record CM024687.1, read on the forward strand.
CCCATTTTCCCCATTTTTCAATTCGGCCAAACCAAGGCTCCCAACCCCACTTCCCACGGCACCCTCAACTTTAACGCCCCCTCGTCATCCTAATCTTTGATCGCATTCGCTCGCAAGAACAGCACTTCATCCTGCTTTCGAGTTCTCCGCTTTTCGTTTTAGCCGTTTTCTCGGTGATCAGATCTTTAGCATTGAAATTCCGCTTCTGGGTCGGGTCGATCTCGCTTGATAAAGGTCTCGGCTTTGTTTTTTTATAATTTATGCGATGGCCCTCCACTCCAGTGCTGTGTGCTTCAATGGCGTAGCCATTTCTCGACGAGATTTTGTGAGCTGCAGGCGCCGAACGGTGAAAGTCTCCGCCTTTAGCTGCCCGCCTCTGTCTTCGGTTGCTCGATTGAATGTGAAAGGTACTTCAGTAACTGTGTTTCTTGTTGCTGTCTTCAGTTTGGGAAAAGAGTCTTGTGTCTGTTGGCTGTATGGTGACGAATTGTGCACATGATTGAATCCCTTGTGTTAAGATTTTCTGCTTGCTCTTTGTTGTTTTAGCCCTTACCAAGTCGTGAACCCATGCTTTGGGCGAATTGCATTTTGATCCCAAATTTGCCGCTGATCCTTCTTAGAAATGGCACAGCATATTGAAGAGGGTGCACTCGTCAGGTTATGTGTTCTGAGAATATGTGAATATCAAGAGGATCAGCTTTATGTCAGGCCCCAAGAAACGGCATTAAGTAGACAACCACGAAACAGAAAGTATTAACAGGCGGAATAACAAGTAGAAAGATAGGTGCCAATCGAGTCCTTTAACCGTGCTTGGACCTTTCTTCCTAGAAACTCAGACTTCTAAGAGATGGATCAACAATGTGTGCTCAATACTTAGCCCATTCTGAGGGACGCCAATTGGACACTATAAATACTACTTTTGTTTTTCATCAAACAAATTCGCGATGCTGTCATCCTCAAGCTTGGTGATGATGAACTTCACTGGTGAGATTATTAACTCCAAAATTTGCCAGGATTTTCAAAGGTGAATAGGCCATTAATGAGATGTTATGATGTGGAATTCATTGTTAATGTAAATCGTTAGTTAGAAGTATTGGAAACAAATGAAAATCAACTTTTTGTTTTACGACGTGGCTGCAATTAAACTGGGCAAAAATTGCATTAATTGACTAAGTTTCTCAAATGTTGCTGCATTGATCAACTTATCCCAATTCTAACGTGATCTGCATATTTTCTTTTAGGAAAAGCGGTGAGTGGTATTGACGCATCCGAAACAAAAGATGATTCTCTCGTGGTTTGTTTTGGGGAGATGCTAATTGATTTTGTCCCGACTATTAGTGGCCTTTCGTTGGCTGAATCACCTGCTTTTAAGAAAGCTCCAGGAGGAGCACCTGCTAATGTTGCAGTGGGCATATCCCGTCTTGGCGGATCATCCGCCTTCATTGGGAAGGTATGTTTGCTTAATATTGTTTTGTGCAGCTATTTAGATAATTGAGGTCAACTTGTCTGCATAGCAATCACGCTGTTACTTATTTTTTAGGGAACTAATCAAGGGTCATGTGCTTTCTGAGATAATAGCTAACGCAGACGTGCTCTATGTACCTGCACAGGTGGGTGAGGACGAATTTGGCTACATGCTTGCTGACATTTTGAAGGAAAATAATGTGAACAGTGAAGGGATGCGATTTGATCCTGGCGCTCGTACAGCTTTAGCATTTGTTACACTAAGGAACAATGGGGAACGTGAATTCATGTTCTACCGCAATCCAAGTGCTGATATGTTGCTAGAAGAATCTGAACTGGATTATGACTTAATTAGAAAGGTGGGATACCATTTCTTTTTTAGGAAACCAATCATGTGAAGAAATGAAGTTTTGTTAGCAAATAACACCGATCACTGCCGGAATACACAAACTAGGGAAATCGATAATTTTTGACATGCTGATACTTCCATATGGTTTGAGTTGTCCTTAACCACAAAGCACCCACCAAACTGGTTAATTTCAATTAGTAAAGTCGTTAGCATAACCAGGTCCACCAAGATGTGCTGTTTGTTGATTTTATGCATAAATTGCCAAGTAGTTGCTACATTCCGATAATCCTCTGGAATGTCACGTCTTCTTTTCCATTGAAGTTACAAAATATGACACACTATAAACTAATTTGTCTCGTGACATCAAGCTTGTCTGGGTCTATTTGGGTGGGAAATGATTTGTTCAAGAGGAACAAGAGGGAAAATATATTAAAGTTTCTGCACAAAATTAAGACATGAGGAGCCATACATGTCCTGGTCCAGACATGCTAAATTTTCTAATAAATTTGAACTTTTTTCGGCTCTGCTCAGAGACTTAAACACAAACACCAAGAATTCATTTTCTTTTGCTTTGCCAGAAAAAAGGTTGCAACTTAGAAATGATTAATATGTTCTATTTCTGTGAAGCTACTGAGCACAGATGTGATTAGTACATGTCTCAGAACATTTATAATTTCATGACAGGCAAAGATCTTTCACTATGGTTCCATAAGTCTTATAACAGAACCTTGCAAGTCTGCGCACATTGCTGCAGCCAAAGCTGCAAAGGATGCCGGTGTTGTCCTGTCTTATGACCCCAATTTAAGGCTTCCTTTGTGGCCTTCAGCAGAAAGTGCCAGGGAAGGAATCTTGAGTATATGGGAAACAGCAGATATTATAAAGGTAAGAACAATCTTCAGCCACGAATCTATTACATTTTTTTTTTCCCTTGGTGGAGTCTCTCAAGGTTGTGCACCCATAGTTCTTCTTTTTGGCCCTTCCAAAGGTTGTGATGTACAGCATGAAGCACGGATAAAAATTAGCCTTTACCCTCCCAATCTCAAATTGCTTGTCTTACTGCATAATTTCAGATAAGTGAAGAAGAGATTTCTTTTCTAACCAAAGGAGAAGATCCTTATGATGATGCTGTTGTTCGTAAGCTTTACCATCCCAATCTCAAATTGCTTCTGGTAACAGAGGGACCTGATGGTTGTAGGTATTACACCAAGGTAAGCAGTGGCACCATATATCCTAGAAAACTGCAAATTGCTTAACACATATATTTCAGAAGCTGTTCTTTTGGCTCATCAAGTGTCATCTTGTAGGATTTTAATGGGAGAGTCAAGGGTTTGAAAGTGGACGCTGTTGACACCACTGGTGCTGGTGATGCATTTGTAGCTGGGATATTATCACAACTAGCTGTTGATCTCTCCTTGCTTCAGGTAATACTATATTTTTTAACCACATCTTTTGGTTTCCAAGAACATATCTGACCATCAGTAATTCTACCCACACGAGAAACAGGACTTTTTACATATGTGAGGCACTAACATTTGTCTGGTTAGTTTTCATGAAGACTCACACTTCCATGTCCTTTCTGAAGCTGTTGGAAGCTAGTTGAGCACTGTCACTTTTAGGGGATTTTATAGGCATGACATAGTCATATTGTGAAAAAAAATAGCAACAGCCACGCTAAACATGGCTTGTGGATTGACAGTTTGACAGTTATGAGCCAGAGAGTGGTGTTTCTCAATGATCCACCTCATGACGTTGCAAGAGCTTACCCCAAAAAGGAGTATATCTTACCACCACAATTGTAGCTACCTATTCATCATGCCAACCAACCATTCTCTTTATTGGACATAGGGCCTGTCTAACATGGTTTCTCGTTGTCACTTGTGCAAGTTTCCATGTGAGATAGGGGCAAGAAAGGAAATGTATATTAAAGTATGACAAAATATGCACTCGGTTTCAGTTGTCTGAAAAACAAGCAGACATTGCAACATAAAAACCACATACCCATCAGAGAAACTTATTTTCTTTGGAATACATTAGATGGATTCGACAATGAAAGACGAGTGCACATTGAAATCTTTCAGAATAGCCAGGTAGAGCATGATAAGAATTACTCAATGTTTTTAGATGTATAATGTGAGAAACTCCCTCCTTGGTATTGCTTCCTTTGTGAACAGGTTAAATATATTCTTTAGTTTTTTCTGCTTTTGTGCTGAAGCTTCTGCCATAAGACCTCTCACTTGCAATGGTTCACATTAGGGCTCAAACATTGAATAATGCTACATTGCCTTTATTTTCTTTACAGGTTATTTATCCATCCCCTAGTACATTTCTCTACAGTGCATTCTTTTTGTGAATCCCATGGTGGATGGATAATGCAAAGAATCATACAAAGAGAAGACTGCAGCATTTAAATAGAACCGAGCACATAATCAACACATTAGGAAACTGATGTTTCGCTACAAATGGCATAAAGACCAAGAAAACACATTGCAAAAGTAGTCCTCCATAAATAACCTACATAATTCTGCTCAGTGGTCTCTGTCACACATCTGGTGTTCTCTTTTACTGTTACTGTTGTAACCACCTCAATAAATTTTTTGTCTTTTATCTTGTAGGAGGAGGACCGGCTAAGAGATGCCCTTAAGTTTGCAAATGCTTGCGGCGCACTGACTGTAATGGAGAGAGGTGCCATTCCAGCTTTGCCAACCCGAGAAGTCGTTCTGGATGCATTGCTCAAATCTGTAGCATAAATAGGTTCACCTCTCAGTCTCCCTTATTTTTGTCAATGAACATATCACTACATCAAGTCTGAAACGGAGGTGATAGAGCCGGCTGTTGAGGAAATAAAGGTCTTTCTTGTTGAGTAGAAAACTGTAGCATTCTCTGGTAAAGACTGATTGTTGGACTGTTCATGTCAAAAGCAAAGTTTTTACCCGTCGGGTATGTATTGATAATTGAATAAGTGATAATCGAGGAGCTAGTAGACAATGTTTGTTTGTTTGGAAGTAGATAGTTGAAAAGTTTTTTTTTTTTTTGGGGGTCAGTGATAGACAATGTTTCTTCAACTATGGATAGTTGAAGAGTTAGCCATAGGATTTCTTACCTATCACGAGTTGCTTGTCCTAAACAGAAGACCATAGGCATGAATCTCTAAATAACAGTGGCGGCCAGTCAGTAAATTCAGACACTGTGTGCGACATTACAGAGATCATCCGAAACAAAAGTTAAGCATAAGGAATTCAACTTGAGAATCAAAATTATCATTCATTGTGCTTTGAATCACGCAACTTGATATTATTGAGTTTTGAGCGATCATTCGAGATCAAATTTTACATGTTTTAAGTGAGATTTTTGAACTCCAAAACTGAATGCTATAAAATTGCGACACCCTTTCAGAATCAACGAGTCTAGAGGAGTCAATCAAGCTCATGAGCAGCAGATCGTTCATTAGCATAAAAGAACCACTACAAAAATAGAAAATATCAAAAAAGTTATAAACTTATTATGTTTGTACTAATTCAGTTCTAAATCATTTTATGGTGTAAATTTAGTCTTAAACTTTTTAATTTGGTGTCAATTCAGTCATTTCAACTAATTTTAACCAAATATTACTAATGTGAATGCTAGTCGGCTTACATGGTATCGTTGACATTAACATAGATAATTTTTAATAATATTTTGATTTTTTATTAACATAGATAATTTTTAATAATATTTTGATTTTTTATTCTTTATTCTATTTTTTCTATTTTTTTCTCATTTTTTCTACCTTTTGTCGGTGACTGACCACCGGCTACAGGTGATAACTCTATAATTATAGAGTTATTTTACCTATTTTAGGCAACAATTATGATACTTTATAATCAATATTCTTTAGAAAATATTTGGATTTCTTTCTATTTATCCAAATCATCCTTATTTATGCAGAATAACAAGATAGGGAGAAAATAAGGAAAAAAGGGAAAACGAAGGAAAGGAAAATTTTGTGATTTAGGAATTCAAATTAAAAGGCGTGGAAGATGGATATCAAATCAAGGATTGTATATAAGGATATGGCTTGTGAATGACAAATCAAGGATTGTGTATATGGATTCTCTATTCCCTAATTTTATGCAAAAAATAAGTAAATTGCCTTAGGATAGGAGTCTTGGATGAATTTTATAAATAGGAGAATATTGAGATGTCAGAGGATAGCTAGGTTTTTATTGTTAGATCGCTTTGTATTGTTTTAGGAGTTTTTTCAAGTATTTTGAAGAGAAGACATAGTGATGACAAAATTCTTGTTCTTTAATTCAAGATATTTGGCTTAATTTATATTTTCGTTTTTTCTTCTATTATGTTCTAATTTTTTTTTATTATGGCTATGATGTAGCCTAATCATGATGATATGAATTTTGTAATTTTTATATTTTGCAAGTGATTGCCTCCATATGAGTTATGTATTATTGTAAAGAATGCTTTTAAGTGACTGGTCATCACTTAAATGATTCAGTGTGCATGTTTAAAACTAAGAATGATATCAAATATGTGATAGTGGAATTTTCTTGATCTATTTACTATCTTATTTTTAGGTATGGCAAACCTTCTTGGTTTATGAATCAACTATATTTCTATGTGAATTTAAATAAACATAAGTACATTAAAATCTGTGAATATTCTCGATTTATAATGAATCTTCAAGGCCACCTTATCAACGAAAGTTACACAAATAACATGATATACGTCTATTCATATTTAATTCATTCTTATATAATAATAAGGACCAATTGCATATTATTGCATCTCAATCTTAAACATACACATCGGATCTTTTAAGTGGTGGACGGTCACTTAAAAGCATTAAGTACAATAACATATTACTCGCATGTATGCAATTCATATCATCATGATCATGCTACATCGTAATTCTAATAAAAGAAAATTGGAACATAATAAAAAAGAAACAAAAATATAAATTAAACCAAACATTTTGAATTAAAGAACAATAATTTTGTCACAACTTTATTTTCTCTTCAAAATACTTAAGAAAACTCTTAAAACAATGAAAAGTGATATAATAATAAAAATTTAGCTATCCTCTAAGCTCTCAATGTTTTTCTATTTATAAAATAAATGCAAAACTCCTATCCCAAGGCAATTTGCTATTTTTCACATAAAATTAGGGAATAAATCAATAATCTCTATCCACAATTCTTGATTTGACATCCACAATCCTTGATCCTTATCTATAATACTTGATTTAATATGTATCTTTGATGCTTTTTTATTTGAATTATTGAATCATAGAATTTTCTTTTCCTTATTTTCTTAATATCTAATTATTCTGCTTAAACAAGAAAGATTTGGGTAAATAGAAGGAAATTCAAATATTTTCTAACGAATATTATATTATAAAGTACCATAATCGTTACCTAAAATAGTTAAAATAACCATATTATTATAGAGTTATTAGAAGGCTTGGCCACCAACCATGGCCTAGCGGCTCTTAATCTCGCCCAGGCTAGGGTGGGCTTGCCAAATTTGGCAAGGGGAGCCCTTGGCAAGGCCCAGACTCACCATGGCCAGCCCCCTCTAGACATAGCAGGTGACCAATCCCTAGCAAAGGGAACAAGAAATGAGAAAAAAGAAAGAAAAAATGATAAAAAATCCAAAAAAAAATAATATACTATAAAAAATTATCCATATCAGTACTAGCAGTACCATTTTAGCTGGTCGGCATCCACATTAGCAACATTCGGCCAAAATTAAGCAGAATGATTGAATTGACACTAATGTAAAAGATTAATGATTAAATTGACCATTAAAAAGTATAAAAATAAATCGGTACCAATATGACAAATTTATAACTCTTCTGATGCTTTTCCCCAACAAAAGTCTCTTCAAGAATTGTGGTTAGGAAAATGCAACATTGCATCTAAAGAAGTGCAAGATTTCAAGTTCAAATTTTTGTTTGTACAACGCAACCTCACGTAACACAAATGAGTCTTTTAGTGAAATCTTGAGAGCCAAAATTTTCTCTTTAAGTCTCAATAAATTTTCTACACTTTTGCTGATCGACAACGATGGATTGGTGTATTGTTGCCAAGCTCCAATCAAAGAGCTAAACGCATTCAATGCACTCTAGATTAGATCGAACATATCGTTACGTTCAACAAACACTTAGATAGCTTAGAATACCGACTTTTTAGGAAATTGTATCATTAATAGATGTATGTCGCATCGCGTTTCCTAAACGCATCCAATCTCGACATGACCAAATGAGGGTCCCTGGAAATTTATTATGCTATCCACCGGCTTAAACTCCCAAAGAAATTGACATTACCAAAAACAAGATATCCAGCACAGTAAAGATCTTCATTTCTATTATATTCGTTGCCTATTTTGGGTTTCCCATCCATATGCTTTAAATTTCGGTCTAAGATCCGCGCGAGCACGTGGCGCACACAATAATCTTACACATTTCTTTCTTCTGCTCATCATGGTCGAGCAGTCTTCGTGCTTATTCTCGACATGACACGCAAAATTCGCCTTCCCGTCTAAACCAAGCTTCCTATTCCCGCAAAGACCAGGAGGATTTCACTAGGAATTACTTTCTTGTCGTCTAATTACGCAATGCTACGTCCAGCAAAAACCGAAATTTAAGATCGATTAGCGAAGCTAATGTCAGCCTTAATCGTTGACCATCCACGTACTTTTCCAATCGAATTCCCCAAGCACGAAGTGAGAACATGAGCAGAGATGATGGTTGAACGGCCAAAAGAAGTGGCTCCCTCAACAAGGGAAGATTCTATCTTTGAACTTGTGGCGCTCGTGTGCTGTTGATCAAGCAGTTGGAGGGAGACATTAATGGCGAATCCTCCATGAACCATCGAACGTGTGCCATGCAACGATAATGACGATGCAAAGACCCCACTAAAACTAATTGCACTTCAGCTTCATATGCAAATACATCTCACTCTCATCCGGTTGCTGGCAGGTCCCGGTTAGGTGCCGGCACATGTACTGCCCGAGGAGCTGCCGCGTGTGGGATGCGAGCTGCTTTAGGCCCTCGTGGGTGTCCACTAGGGCAAGCCAATCTTTTCGGTCGATCTTTTTGGTAAACATCGCAGTTCCGTCTCAAAAACATAGACTATGCCTAAAACTATCATGAGATGAGATCTAACTATAACACACTTAGCATGGTAGGTACTTAAGATTCATTGAATTCTTCAAAAAGGTAAGCGGGACGGAAAATTTTTATAAAATCTTGACTTAAAATGTGTTTTTTTGGTTCGAGAGGATCTTGATCTCATCTCATTAGGATAGATTTAGAGCAAATTAAGGGCAAGAGGGAGGCAACGTATGCGCACAAAATTTGTATTCTGTAGTAGCTATTGGACTAGAGGACAGCATTCATTTTCTTGTTTTTCAAATTAAAATAGAATTGACTTCGCTTTTGCCAAGTTTAGGTTTGGCTATTCGGCTGGGCGACAGGTTGAATTAAGGACAGGGGCGTTAAGAAGAAGTCAAAGAGAGGTTGTTGGGATTTAAGGAGTTGGAGGGTCACCGAACCACTAATCACATTCCAACATGATCTGATTTTGTACATTAACAACTATTAAACCAGAAACCCTAACAAGATTTGGGTATTATTGCTTATTCATGTCCCAACTTTTTTCTTGTCCAGTCCGAGGAAAAAAAAAAGAGGGCTGGACAAATTATTCTATTATCATTGTAATCAATAAGGTGATAAATGACCAATGTAGGATATCAATTAGGAGATAAATGGTATTATTAAATCCTTTGAGAAAGAGAAAAGAATCCTTCCTCAAAATGCAATATACAAAAATGACACGTTAGAAAAATTTGAGATATATAATAATTTTATCCTCCAATATCCCTTGTTTGCTCACCATCTTTACATCAATACTGTACTAGAATAAATAAAAAAATCATCATAGCAATCTAGGGCTAGCAATTGTCAAGATGTGTCATGTAAATCAAATAGAGATATTTTGTTTATTTAGTTAATCCGAACACAACAAGTTCAATAAACACATCGAATTGTTTCGACACATATACCATGTTCCTAAGCTGATTACGCACCACGGCACGAATAATATGATTATCAAACATGTCATCGTAATAAATTAACCTACATGTAACATCTATAGACAATAAACACATAAAACACGTTTATACATTATAAATTATGCTGAACCGTTCATATGATATCTTCTGTTTTTAGAAACATGAGTAAATCACTTCACATTGCATCTAAACTCAAATATTTAGCTAGTTGTTCTATGTTTAATCACTTTTGTATTCCTAAATTTCTTTATATTACCGTTTATTATTCTTATTGGCATTGGTATCACCTTCATAAACTTTTAAGGATGAAAAAGTGTTTAAATATGAGCATTAAACATATCTATTTAAATCGTATCGAAAGAAATGACACGTTAACGCATTAATTTAAATGTGTTAATTCGTATATAAATAGGTAAAGCGTGTCAATCCGAGTAAGACATAATTCTTAATGCGTCCTAAACAGGTCCATCAATTGTCTGACACGAAATTTATGCTTAATCCATAATATTTAATTACTTGTTAGCGCAGTGTCATGCAAATGAATCGCGTGGAGAATTATTGGCATGAGTTAACCCTAGAAAAATCTTGTCAAAGCAAAATCCGAATTTGTCATGTACACTTACCATTGAATTTAGCCTTTTTGGCTTGGGTCTTTCTCTCTTTTGTTCATCCTTACTTTGTCATCTTCCAAAACTGCGAGCTACCCTTTTGTGGAATTCTTGCCCACTCCACGGTTGACAGACCGAATCTCCTCTCTTTCTCGCAGCCAACGCCCCATCACCTCTTTCCCCTCCTCTGCAATTCAATAATAGAACACCCTTTAATTCAAGCGGGATTCGTCACCTAACTCACTTTATAAATGTGACTAAACTAACAACTATAGGACCCCAGATCACGTTCGATGCGTACACCTTCTCTGTATGCAGGTTTTGCACATTTTGCCCGTCTCTGTCTCCGTCTGTCTCTCTCGCTGAGGAATTCTCCATCAACGTCCAAGCAAGAGCTGCTTTTGTTGTTCTTTTCACATGGTTCTTGGCGTTTTTCTCTCTCCACCTTTCCTTGTCCGTGTCTCGCCTCTGCTGCTTTAGAGGCTCCTCCTGGGTTTCCGTGCTCTCTCAGTGAAATTTCGCTTCAAGGAAAAGCAAATTAAAGAGAAAGAAAGAGAGAGAGAATGGGGATTTCCCAAGAAACCTGCAGTGTCTCAGAAGCTCCAAACACTCCCTCGGCCTTTGGGCATTACTTTTACGACCCTAATGAGTTCAAGAAAGTGAGACCCAGTTTGAGAAGCATGATTTGGGATCTTGGGTTGTCCTGTTTTCTTCCCAAGGGTGGCCACAGCGATGAGAATGACGATAAAGATCAAAACTTGGAGCACAACAAGGCGTGGTTGCTCGCGGAATCAGGAGGGTGTGGCGCCCGGTTGACCAGCGTTGACCCCCAGTCTGTGCACTCGTCCTTCAGGTTCAGCATCTGCTCTCAGGTCGAGCTGGAGTCCATGAACTTGAATTCTTCCAATACTGCGACCGTTTTGATGGTGAATTTGGACAATGGCTTGGAGAGTCATGAGCAGGAGCAGAAATGGAGGCGGATTGAGTCGCTGGAGAAGAGCATCACTCCTCTTACCAATACACTGATCAGGTTCAGCTACAGCCAAATCGTCTCTGCCACTCGAAATTTCTCCAAAGGTACTTAATTGGGTGGAGAAAGATTAGCTAAATTCGTTGTATGTGTATATTTTGAAGCATGATCAGTCATGGTGCGTAATAATGCAGAAGACTCATGAGGTGTGTAGATGCTCTTCAGGATTAGAATTCGGTGTTTTTTGGGTCCAAAATTGTTGTGTTGGTCTGATTTGTTATCTTATTTTACGGAGATTGACATGTTGTTTGGAGCCATGACTGGTTTTGTTTATAACGGGGCAGGCAGGGTTCTGGGAAGAGGAGCGTTGAGCTACGTGTTCAGAGGCAGAATTGGGGTTTTGAGGACTTCGGTGGCTGTGAAACGTCTGGACAAAGAAGACAAGGAGTGTGCGAAGGCATTTTGCAGAGAACTGATGATTGCAAGCTCCCTTCGTCACCCTAATGTCGCTCCTTTAGTTGGGTTCTGCATGGACTCCGAGGAGGGCTTCTTCTTGGTGTACAAGTATGTCTCTGGTGGAAACTTAGAGCGGCATTTGCACGGTATGGTATTTTTGTCTTACCTTTGCGGCTTATTTTCTGTATTCAAGTGTATGAATTGAAGTGGTTTCCGAAATTTTGTGTTGCAGACAGGAAGAAAGGACCGAAGGGTCGTTCGGCATTTCCATGGTCAATGAGGTATAAAGTTGCAGTTGGGATTGCAGAAGCTATAGCATATTTGCATAGCGGTACAGAAAGATGTGTTGTCCATAGAGATATTAAACCTTCGAATATACTCCTTTCAGCCAACAAAAAGCCCAAGGTGAGATACATGCTTCCTCAAAATTTTACTCTGTCTGATAAATTATTGGGAAAAAAGAAAAGAGGAAGTGATATGCATGTGATGCAATCTATTTCTGAATCGGGAATGAATTTGCAGCTGTGTGATTTCGGACTTGCTACATGGACACCAGCACCTTCAATCCCTTTCCTGTGCAAGACTGTAAAAGGAACTTTTGGGTAATCATCTAAAGAAAGCTTCTTCTATGAGCAGAACAAAGCAATGGTCATTCTCCTTTTGAGTTTGAGTTTCTTTTTGCTTCACACATTTACTGTTTACATGAATGTGCAGCTATTTGGCACCTGAATATTTCCAGCACGGGAAGGTATCAGACAAGATGGATGTCTATGCTTTTGGAGTTGTCTTGTTGGAGTTAATAACTGGTCGAAAACCAATTGAAGCAAGAAGGCCATCCGGAGAGGAGAACTTGGTGCTGTGGGTAGGTTAACATGCTCAATCCGTTGCCTATTCAATTCCTTTGACTTTATGAGGGCTGAATGTATTGGTCCTCACTCAGTGATTATTCACGATACATGGGAAACAAGGTAAGGTCCTATAAACCTATGTTAATGGGGGTGAACCACTCTTCACTGGGACCACTCTGGAATCTGGGCTTTGTTTCCACCGCCCTATGGACGCCACATACCTAAGATTTCTTAGAATCTCTGTTACCAGTCAAAGATAATCTATGGGGCCGATGAGTAAATGCAAACGGATGCTATTATCACCAAATTTTAAGCTTACGAGATATCTTGATAGGACCAATATTCTGTTTTGGATGGTTTTCCAAAGAATAGACTGGCTACTGTTTGAGGAAGGTTTTGAGTGTAGGAATTTATTGAGATCACTAGCTCAGTGAAGTGTCTTCTCATTAGAACTTGCTTAGGAAAGGTAATGTTGTTCTCCTCAGTGCTATGACCATTTTTGCTTTAAATAAGAATACTCTGGAAAGTAGCAGAAAAGTTCTTGACTCAGTAAATTATCCAGCTAGAATGCTCTCATTCCTAGTGTTTTTTGCGCATTTTGCTAAGAGTCACTCCACTCTCGAGCTGGACCACATGTGTTAATGTTCATTTTGCTAGATGTTCTGAATTGACGCAACACTAAGAAGAAATTGTCAGTGATAGTTTACTTTCAAGGATGTGCATATTTCTGTTTCCTCTATAAAGAGAATGAAAACAGACAGTAGAAATGCTCATGAGTAGAATAATCATTGACAAGTCATCGGCAAAACCTGAAGCCTTACATCTTTATTTTGATCTTTGCCTAGCTGCTAATTAACACATTTTTTGCAGGCAAAGCCTCTCCTAAATAAAGGGATAGGAGCAATAGAAGAGTTGGCAGATCCGAGGCTAACGCGCAGTTTGAAAAGCCCCAAGCAAATCGCCCGAATGATTCAAGCAGCTGCAGCGTGCATAATTAATGAAGAATCCCGAAGACCGGGCATTGACAAAGTCGCTGCTATTCTAAGAGGCGACGACGAACCTATTTTGGCCAGTAAAAAGAAGTCGAGCTTCAGAGGAAATGGATTTGTATTGGATTATTTCACACAACTGCATCAGACAAAGAGCGAGATGAACAAACACTTGGCTCTAGCGATGCTTGGAGTTTCGGAGTTTGAGGACGATGATTACTTCTGCTACCAATGACATATGGTGCTGAATTGCTAGCTCTTTTAAACATTTCTTTTGTTTTGCTTGAAAAAAAGGTTTCTACAGAGATTGGGGTCGCAAAGATCGCTGGAAATATGTAAAATTTTGGAGCTGGTCGGTCCGATTGCGTCTGTGTACATAACTTCAAATTGTGTATTGAGAAAGCGTGAATCTGATCTAGATTTTTGTATACATTAACTTGTATCAGCAGGCCAAAGGGATAATCAAACAGTAATCCCTAAAGCTTCCGTACCCGTGAACTTCAGATGAAGGGGAAACTAATTTTCACCTACAATGTTCCATGCATTGCATCTTGACAAATACAAATGAGAAGCTTCAATTTTGAATCAATATTTTAAAGCTGCAATTTAGGATATGCATATTATATTCAGTTCAAGTCCTAGGAAAAGATTGATGTGTTCATGAATGATGTATACAGGATCCCTCCACGTATAATGTTAAAACCGAGAAATAGGCAAGGCCAAGATTGCTGCAATTGTTATGTGCTCATGAATGATGTATACAGGATCCCTACAGGTATCATGTCAAAACCGAGATATAGGCAAGGCCAAGATTGCTGTAATTTTTGTGAGATTTAGGTGAACCAGACAAGTTTTAGGAAATCAGAACGATGGGGACCCGTGCAAGGAACAGAGAAAAGGGTAGGTGGGAAGTCCTTGGACCAGAAGCAGATGATCGCAAGCTTTTCAATGTGCAAGATGCCAAGTCATACTAATGTCTTCTCCGTCCACCAAATCTCCCGTTAAAGTAGGGACTAGAAAGACACCTTCAAGCTTATAGCGGCCCCAGAGATTTAAAAAAACATGATAAAACTGTTTAACTGCCTGTCCCAAATGAACAGGGACATCTCACCTGTTCATCAGAATCAATAAATGAATAGGACATCATATTGCTCAAGGACAAGTTGCATCACCCCACTAGACATAAGCATAAAGAAGAGCCATCGATTAGCATACACTAACTCGTTTTATCAATAAGAATGCAGACCCAAAAGGGAAGGACAAGAGATAGCTTGCATTTTACTCGTTTGTTTTACCTAACAACAATAGCAAGGAACTTTCAGCTAAGGTAAACGTGATGGAATTGTGGATATGATTGTGCTAAAGTCCCTCCTCGAATTTATGTGGTTATGATAGAGAATCGGTCGGTTTTCAAATGTCACGAGACCATTTAGAAGATCTTGGCAACATCCTTCATCAAGCCTGGGTTGGCCAATGCGAAGTCGGTGAACTCCTGGTAAGAGATGAAGCCATCGCCGTCGGTGTCAATCTCGGCCATCATGCGCCTGACCTCCTCCCCGGTGACAGAGCCGAGGGTCTTGAGCGCATCGCCTAGCTCTGTGGACGAGATCTTGCCGTCACCGTTGGCATCGAACCGCTTGAATATCCGGTCCCTCTCGGCCTTGGCACTTGCATCATCTGCCATTGTCTCAAATTCCCTTGGAAACCCCTTTTTTCTTTAACTTCTTTTAAGACAAGAAGACGCGAGTAAATTGAAATGGTAATGGAAGAAATGCGAAACCGGGTGCTGATTCTTAAAGGGGTTGGTTTCTAAAGAAGCCAGGGCTGGCCTTCAGAATCGGAACTGGACGAAAGCACGAGGAACGGATCGCCCTTGAGTGCGTGACTGTTTTTAGCAGGATGTTGGCACGAACGTATGCCATGTCAAACGGGACGAAAGCCTTGTAAAAAATGCAAATTAGAAAATGTCTTCTTTGGCCAAATTAGGCACTTGGTTTTCGATGCAATTCGGTGATTAGGATTGGCCAAGACGTGGTTGTATTATTAACAAGCCTGCTAGATAGACCATTACATCCTAATCTAAATGAATGGTAGGTGGGACTTTCTAAGTTCCAAGGGAAATAGGAGACCATAGGATATAGATCAAATGGGGGTGATGAAAAGTTAATTTCATGGGATCCGCTTAGTGGGTAAGAAACTGGCTTGTGTGTAGGTTAGGTGCAAGAAAGGTGATTTGGTCGTCCATAACATAAAGTGTGAATAATTCCATATTTGCACCCGCTCAATTTTAGCTCCTCACATACAAAGTTGGTGTGTGATTGTATAAATAAATTTCTGGATTGAATACGACACAAAAATGGAAACTCTCATCTTCGGCACAGAGGAATGACCTAATATAAAAAGTAAACAGGACCACAATTCTATATAATAGATGTATTTTGGTGTTATGGTCAGATGTTGCTTGAGGTTACTGAGATAATTCGTGATATAAAGTTGACATGTATTACAAGTTCAGTATATGGTTGGATGAATGAATATAAGAGTACAAACAATCTCATCTCCAGCAAAGATGATGACCTAATACAAAAGCAGAGAGGACCACGATCCTTTATAAATAGATGTCTTTTGGTGTGGCTGTCAATTACTATGGTATCTATTCAATTTCTTTGACTAAATCTCTATATAGTTAATGACAGTGAGACGTATAAGCTGAAATCCAATGCACATAATGTCATTTGTTTTATGATCTTATTTAATAAGATAAGCCAAAAGCATTTACAAGGCATGTCAAGTTCTCAGCTAAACATCTCAGACAAACTCCTTTTATTCTCCTGGAAAATGGAACATGACCTTTTGTCTAGATTTAGAAGATTATTTTGTTGCGCAGTATCACGTGAGTTGTTGCTAGAAAACGAAATGAAACGAAAGCAAGATTTATTTACATGATTCGTAAGTAAGCATGATGTCATTCATAAATATTATATGGCCACACTTAATAAGAAAATATCATTTTCAAAATACCGATGGCACATAACGTAAGGTATTTTAATTAAAGGAATTAACAAAAACTAAAATAAGCAAAGTTTTCACTCCATGACACACACACAAAAAAAAGGACTAAAATTTATTTATCTTCAAAATTACAAGTTACATAATTCAAACGTTAGCCTCATGCCATTTACTGATCCGCATACCACCTTCCCCTGCTATCGCCACCTCCTCTGCTAACTCAGAGCCACCTCGCTCCGCCTCGCTGCGACCCATGTCGTCATTATGGCCATTGGCCTCTCTCTCTCTCTCTCTCTCTCTCTCTCTACCCTTGTCGTCATTATGGCCTCCGTCTCTCTCTCTGCACTCTGCACTTTGCACTGTGCCTCTCCATCACGTGTCTCGTCCATCCCATCCGGCCTTGTTGTCGCCGCCATCGAGGGGCCGAGTTGGCACCTACGAGGTACGAGCGCGAGCTTGTCGGTGCCTCGATCCTCGCCCTTCGAGCCCAGCATGGTTCGAGCTCAATCCGAGATGCATGGTCAGCGCTGCTCGGGGCGGAGCCAGAAGCGACGGTCTGAGGGCAAATGACGGTCGAGGTCGAGGTCGAGGGCGGTGGTGGCAAATAACCGTTTGCAAATTAGTTCAGAGCTGAGATTGTGAACTTGTAAAGCAGATGGTATATTTTTTTTCTAAAAAAATTAATATCGTGAAAAATTCCAAACTGACACATTTATAATAAATTTACTCTAAATGACTATAAAAAATCAAAATTAGTAAAATTGTGACAAATTTACTCAAAATTAATTTTTTTACCGTAAAAAATCCAGAACTGGTATATTTGTAACAAATATACTCTCCATTAAATTAGATTAATACTTAAAAAATCACAAAACTAATACAACTATAACAAATGAAAAGTAAAATCAAAACTAGTCAATTAATCAGTTGTTACATGTCATCCAACTCAACAATTTGAAATTAAGATTTAATAGAAATAACATATGGCAAATTTATCATAAGTGTGTCCGTTTGGGAAGTGTATTAGTTTTGAATTTTTTGTGATAAAAAATTAGTTTAAAATAAATTTATTACAAATGTATTAATTTGGAGTTTTTCGCCATATTAATTTTTTCTAAAAAGATATATATATATAAAGCATAAAGCACTCGATAAAAACTTTCATTTAAAAAGAACGAGGAGAAAAAAAAAAAGCTAGTTATGTGGGTTTCGATTTATGAACATTTAATGTTTATTTAGGTTATTTGGAACAAAGGAAGTCAATCAGGTGGGCGTGCCGGAGTGGTTATCGGGCATGACTAGAAATCATGTGGGCTCTGCCCGCGCAGGTTCGAATCCTGCCGCTCACGTCTTCTCCATTTTACTTTTTCTCTCTTTATTTTTTAATTACTTATTATTATTATCGGATGAAAATAAAAATAAAAGTAAATAAAAGGCCGAAAAAAGAGAGGGCAACGTCAAAAATAGCGCTAGAAGGAGGGCTTGAACCTCCGACCTTGTGGTTAACAGCCACACGCTCTAACCAACTGAGCTATTCCAGCTTTTTGTTCTTCTTTGAATTATTAAATTTATATAAAAAATTTTCTTTCATGGATCATGCTCATGTATGTATTGCATGCATATAATCATCGTTCGCTGTTGTAGGAAAATGCTTATTAAGAAATTGTAGAGGGCAAAAGCCATTAAGGTAAAACACTTTGCGGTGCTGCCGTGGATAAGTCGGAACATGATCATTCTCGTACATTTTTTTTGTCATTCCATCTCGAGTTTTCGCAATCTCAAAACTCTTTAATTCCCCGTCGACATCGGCATCCAAAAAAAAAAAAATTACATCTCCTCCTCTTGCTCTTGTGTATTCACTTGAAGCCAACAATGCCGTCAGACATACTGAAGTATATATTAAAAAATTCATTCATCACGCAATGTGATAAAACTGTACCGGACTCATTTCAGAAGCTTGGTCAAATTCTTTTTGTCCTCTAATGTACTAAATCAATATGCGAGTGTAATCTCTAATCTAATTGGTGGGTTATAGAATATGGATATCATCTACGTACGAACAACCATAGTATATAATCCACCGCTAGAAAGACTTTCTTCAATCGAGATTGAGGAAGATGTTGTCCGGAGCAAATAAGCAATCAACAGAATTGATTTTTCAAGACAGCACAAGATTAATATTGTAGCACCGACCTCAATAACTATATTGATGAGATTTCAAGTTTTTTATGAAAAAAAATATTGCCGCGCATGCTCAGGAAATTAATTAATGAATGCTCTAGTACTCAACCAAAACGAGGCTGCGATGCCGAAAGGACGTCACGGTAATGATAATTCGTCCCACATATAACTCAATCCTTAGACCTAAGATTCTGGGTTTCGTTTAATCAATTCCTTTACAATTGCACCTAGTTCGTTGACTTTCCCATCGCTATCGGAAGCCCTTTGGATGCCCAATCAATCTAAATTGATTGGTAGCGACCCTAATCCGATATTTAAATTCATGGTCTTATCTTGATCCCTTAGATTACTTGAATCTAGAATTTAACAATGTTTCGCGTTCTTGACTCAGAAAAGCAACAAGTCTCGGCAGCAGATGCTTTGGAGATGATGAACTCAGTGGGCCAAGGCTGTGTAGCTTACCAGAAGTTCCATTGCGGGCCTGTCTCGTGGGCCATTTTATCGTAGTGAGATGGACCTGAGATTTGTGCTTCCTTAAGAGGTATCAATTAAGGGGGAAACAAATCATTGTCCTTTTGAGAATCAACATGCTTGATTTGAGCAATGCTAGACATTCTTTTCTTAACGAAATCTTACTGAAATTCTCTTGCTGAATGATGTGGCGCTCTGTTAGGGTGTCGAAACAAGTAAGACCCACGAATTGAATGATGCACACTCAATAAGAAACCATCACATCTTTTGGAAAAATTGCCAAAGACATCCTAAACTAATTGCACTTGTGTTAATTCAATCATAAACATTTTAATTTAGCTGTTTTAGTCCTAAAATCTTTTTGACAATTTGCCAATCGAATTATTCCGGCCAATTTTGACCAGAAATCATTTTGACTAAACCACCACGTTAGCAATTTTCGGTCCAAATTGTCTGGCATGACTAAATTGACAAATTATTAAAAAAATTTAGAATAAATGATATAACATCAAAAGTGTACGACTAAATTAATACAATTGAAAAGTTTAAAACTAAGTTGGTAAGTTATCAAAATGTTGAAATTAAATTGGTACAATTGAATTATTTAGGATTGAATTGACAACCGTATAATAAGTTTATGACTTTTTGAACAATTTTTCCTCAACTTGGTCATAAACTTTCCAAATTTTCAATTTTATCTTAAATATTTGCATGAAATTTCAATGTAGTCATTCTTGCCAATTATCATCTAAAATCACTAGCACAGTAGTGTGCCACATAGACCAACAATGATCAGACCACCACTTTAGCAATTCCCAGCAAAAATTGATTAAATGTACTATAATGGAATTTCAGGTGAAGACTTATAACTAAATTGACAAAATTGAAAAGTTTATAATTGAAATAACATCTGTACAATATATTTAGGATCAATTGGATAACCCTTCCATAAACAAAAGATGATTCTGCAAACTAGATGAACATTGGTTACTTAAAAGCATAGGGTCATTATTGATGTTTTACAAACCAAGTAGCATATTGAGTCACAAAGGCCCCACGTTTGAATACACTTTCCTCTTTTTGGTTAGCCTGTCCTCCACAACCTCTATGGGACCTGTTATGTTTGGATGCCCCCTATGTCTAGCTTTTTGTTTAAGAACTCTTGAGTATAAATAATATCGAGGTTTATTTCCAAAAAAAGAAGAAGGCGTAGGGTCAATCCCAAGAGGACTCGTGTCATGGGAACAACGGGAATACGAGGCATGGTAAGGTGATTTCTCCATCGTGCTTTTGGAAAGACAATCAATCAAAGAAATTGTTACCTTGTTCGTCAAAAATAGTAGTTAGGAAAGATAGATCCCCCATCAATAGGATCGGGAATTGCCACCGCTTAGCATTATAATTTTCTTGGGACTCCCAATCGCCATCGACCATGACCATACCAACTCATTGCTACTTCCTTCAAGCCGTCATTTTAGACTTCCTGTCCTGCAAAATGCATATAATTCACTTACCATCATCGACTTCAAAGAAAAGGGACATGTGGGACAAAAGAGGGTATGGCCATGCACCTTGCACTCGTTTTAATCGAGGCATAATGTTTTGCTCCGTTCATTCGTTATGCAGACAAAAATGTATCGTCAATGAATGCAAAATGTTCGCTTTCTCAAGGGCATGTTCGTTTCTTTCCCAAGAATGGATTGATTAAGTATATCTTGACTGACTTAAAATGACATGTTTTAGGACTTGAGCTTGTATGTCCGGATTGCATTTTATATATACCAGTACTTGATGCGATCTGATCAATTGCTGTGTTGTGGCAAATAAGCATACAAGACAAGATGGCAAAGAGATGTAAAACGGAAATACGAGACTTTGATAAGGCAACCGATTATTGTATAGCCAGTAGGAAAAGGATGGCGACGTGCATAAGCTTTCGATCCAATAAAAGGTCGATGTCCCAACTCTCGCCATAGTGTCTCGCCCCTTGTAAACCCTAACTTTCCGTCTCTCTCTCCTATCCACAAAAATTAGATCCACATGGGGGAACTTCTGCACAAGTGCATACGACATCATGCATCGGCGCTTAGAAATCACACATCAATCAACTAATGACGTCAATATGTCCGCCCGCTACCATCGTTACGTGAACGACTTTATATTCAAGTTTGGCTTTCCCACATGGCGACTCGTCGAACGAGAGAGACTTAGGCAAAAAGAACGGTGGCGAAAGCTGACTGGCGGATGAAGCACAAGCGCATCACGCCTCATTAGGTCTCTAGCCGAGAGATGTACAATATAGTATAATAGACACAGTATATAATTCGTGGAATGCGATCGAGTGTTTGGGGTTCATGGGGGCAAGCTCACACCGTCGAACCTGAGAATAGAATAAGATTAACGCTGCATGTAACACAAAAGGTAAAAGAGGCCACGTGCTGTGCAAGGAGGGGGGGAAGCAAGCAGGAAGGAGCCTCTCTCTCTCGAAATTAGAATTGATGATGTCCTAATGATTCCCGAAAGAAATTTGTGCTTGAGAAAAAGTCAAACCCCCCCATAGGAATGCATGGGGAATCTGAGACGTGGGTTCGCGATAGATCCGGCGATGCTCTTGCTCCTTTGCTCTCTATTTTTCTATCGCCTTCTTCTTCCACCCTCTATTAATCCCCCTGCCAGCTAACAATCCCAATACAGAGATTAACAATTCTCTAGCAATTCTCCATTTAATTCCTCCTCTCGTTTTCTTTTTTCAACCCTCCTGTCTCACATCGATTTCGGAGCTATTTGGAGCTGTTTGGAGCATCCGATGTGATGTGAAAATCAGTCTCGTGTATAGATTGAGTTCCATACATGGAACAAAAGATGGTGACCTGACTAACCAGTTGGAAAGAACGCGAGATTTTAGGGAACATGAGAACAATATCTCGTTAGTTTGAAGGCGACAAATGCTACGTTATAGAAGTTTCACCCAAGCTTTACAATCTCTCCATAGAAATGGACATTGAGTCATGAGAAGAAAGTAGTTCTCTCGGGTGAAAACTATTTGTCGCTATCCTAGCCCCGGACGACATATTATTTGTCACCGCATTTGCACATGTTAGAGAGGGTTCCATTCTGAAAGTAGGTTTATCCATCTTAATAAAAAAATTACCATGACAAACAATGCATAAGAAGTCATTGCCATATGATTAAATCAACTTGCCATACGATAGACGTGAAAGATCTTTTTACTAGGATGATATACATAAGACATTCTACTTGTTGAATACTTCAAATCAACAGACCCAAAAAAAAGAAAAAGAACACTTCAGATTAAACTATTGCGGCTAATATTTTTTTAGGGCTCTCTCTTAGAAGTACTTCGCTGTTAGAGCTTAATGACACACGGACATGATTAGTCTGGACCCTACATATATACCCTCGTTCTTCCCTTCGCCGTCTCATGCATACTCTCTCTTCCTCTTGAACACTCAAACCCTAACCCTAGCCCTAGCCACCAATCCGAGAACATACTTGAGATTACTCTCTGATGGACCTCATCGACTCACGCCTTGGATTGCTTCAACCTCCGAGCTCATACAGCAAGGACGGAAACAACAGCAGCAACAACAAAGAGACTCCTCCACAACTCTCAGATCTCTCCTCACAGGGCTCTTATGGATATGATGAGTACCAAAAGTTAGGGTTTGAGGAAGAAGACAACTTGGAGAAGACCACCGCCCTAATATCCAAGAACTTCCCTCCTGGTATTTGTGGTCCATCAACGGATGCCCTCAAGTTTCGAGCGATGAACAATAGACCTGAAGGTGTTCATCAGCAGCCTCTCATAAATTTCAAGGGCAATGGCGGGTATGAAAATTTCAGGCAAGCCAGTGGGTCTTTACTCAGCTTCCAACAGAGCCAAACGGTTGACCTAAAGAACAGTGACTGCTTTGTGTGGAAAGATGATGGTATCATGAGCAATTACAACTATCGCAACTTGAAGCAGATCGATCCAAAGAGCAGCCCAGATCACCCGCGGATCATAGAGGATATGAACTGCTATCAGTCCGCTAGCACTTATGTCTCCATGGTTCATAATGCAGTTGTGAAGCACGGAAACAGTTCGAGTAATTGGCTGTACTCAGAAGCAACGGCTGTTGCAGATAGTGTCCAGGAATCCGGAGCGCAGGAAGCAGGGTTTCACAAGCGTACTTACACGGTATGCATGAACACCAATATTCTTAATTTGATGGATGTCCTTGAATCAGCTCTCTTCTTTGAATTACAGGCGTTTAGTTAATTTATGTTGGCTTGGTTATTGCCTTGTTGACATGACTAACATTCTTGTCTAGTTATTGTTGATCCATGCGAATTGCGTCCATCATCGTTATATGATAAGGCGAATGTCCTGTCATGATTCAGTGACCATGGACTCTCTACTACATATATATGTCGTTTTGTGCGATTGGGGTCATGATGTGACTGAAGGATTTTTTCTATAGGGAGAGAATGCGCAAGCTCCAAAGAAGCAATGCACGAGTGCCTCCAAGAGCTCACCGAAATCCAAGTCGCCTTCATCACCAAAAGATCCGCAGAGTGTTGCTGCAAAGGTTGATTGATGTGCTTCCATCTCACATAAGATTTCGTTAATATTTATATGTTTTTATATTATTTGGAAATCGTGAGACAAGGGTTAAACGATATTAAGAATAGTGTTTTGCACACAGAACCGGCGAGAAAGGATCAGTGAGCGACTCAAGATACTGCAGGATTTGGTTCCAAATGGTAATAAGGTGGGTCTTCTTCTTCTTCTCTGTTTCATTTTCCCTTATCTTTTTCTATTGGAAGAAAATTTGGCATTTCTTATTCATTCTTTAGCATGTGAACATGTGCAGGTTGACCTGGTAACCATGTTAGAAAAAGCTATCAGTTATGTCAAGTTTCTCCAATTGCAAGTGAAGGTGAATTTTCGGCACCCCATTATAATTAACAACCTTCAAAAGAAATTATCATAAAAAACCTAAATTTCGTATGGATGTTCTTTCTATGTGCAGGTGTTGGCAACAGATGAATTTTGGCCAGCGCAAGGTGGGAAGGCTCCTGATATTGCCCAAGTGAAGGAAGCCATTGATGCCATCCTATCCTCTCAGAGAGATAGGAGCTCGAGCTCCAAGTGATGATGATGGACTTTGAGGCCAAGTAACAAATGTAGTCAAGAATAGAAAAAGAAATAATAATTATATTAATAATTGTCATAGTAATAGTTCTCCTTTCCAGTTCTCTTCGAGAAAAAGGAAAAAGAAGGATGAGTTATAATTTGCAGATGTTGCTCAGAAATAGTGCAGCTTAAATAGCAGCGGTGAGAACTTAGGACTGAATATCTGTGCTTTGTCCGATCTTTGACAGAATGCTCTGTCGAATGATCCAACGTTTGTAACCTTTCCACTTATGAGCATTTCCAACTCTTTTGTTGTATCCTCAAAGTACTTCATCGTGCTAATATGAGAAGACTAGTTACTCAGTTACTTAGTTGAACGAGATGCTTCTTTTGCTTTGTGTCTCTTTTTCTCCATACATTGAATTAGGAATGCGCAAAGGACTCGCTTAGATGAAGGAAACTTCATGTTCTACGCCAAAATGGCTATGCAACTGTTGAAAATGGTGGGAGAGAGAGAGAGAGAGAGAGAGAGAGAGACTTGGGTGGACACCGAATATCACTGTAACAAACAAAATCTGGGTCTACTTCAGTTAAGATAATAGCTCTCTTGTCTTCTTCAGCATTTAAAGAAAACAGAAGCTCATTTTTAATCTTCATCTGGCTGAGTTTTCTACGCAGACCTAAACCTAATCAATAAACATTGTCAGCAGCGAGTAGTTGACCTAGTTAATAACTGTGATATTCAGGATCTGTGTTCTTCACTTGGTGCAATTTATTAAACAAACTCTAGTGATAATGAAGTAATTTTTGTGCAAGTCGTATAATAAAGAAGCTTGGTCAACGCCATAAGAAGCTAGACATTCGAAACTCCAAGATTAGCGATCGCTAAAACGAAGGGAAATACGATGGAACAATGGTTAGAAAACTTATGTCGTGGGAGTGATCGCAAACTTCAAAGAGGGACAACAAGTTAAACAAAGCATAGTGTTTCGAGCAGTTGGATGCACCTACAACTTTACTAAGCTCGCACCCCCAAAACAAGCAAAGCTCCTTCCTCGGGAATGTTGCGTCCACCTAAATATTATTTCAGCAATCGATTAAGAAATGAGGTTCGCAAACTCGCACGAAAAGCAGTCTTTGATTACAGAGAAATGCTTCCTTCGAGTGGGGTGTCCAAAGACATTCCGAACTTGCAATTTGTTATATAAGACGGCCAAAGACATTCTTATCGTGCAACGTACTATATATGGACTCCGCATAATCCCCATAAGAAGCATGAAAACCTGATTTTGAAACTCGCAAAACCTTTTTGTTTGGTCACCCTTTAGTTAATTTTCTTCCACATACGACATATGAAGGATCTCACTTGACTAAACAAGTATAACACGAAAATATATAAATATACATATTGTAAAAGCTTTGTGATTTCCCCATTAGAATCAACTTCCAACTATATGGATTTCAATTGCAATCTAATGTCCGAACCTCCCTTCCGATCTCTATTTTGACATGGTCAAAAGAGTTCATATGGTTTTTGCTCAATTGGCTGGTTCTCCACGTCTGAACCGAGAGGATCAAATCACCTCCTCCACTTAATCACATGAGAAAATACATATCTAATTGATAGTGCCGCTTTAATCCCAACTTCAGTTGCCAAGTTTGAATCCATCCCCGCGTACTTACATAAGACTTACCTGGGTGCAGCTAATGGGGCCTTTCTACATCTCCATGTTTACTTGGATGCAATTGTCGTAAGGACAAAGCCGATTCTCTCTTATTATCACAAAAAACACTCTACTGATAACTTTTAGATCATTTATTTTATTATGCTGGATTAATTTATACATATTTTTCTAGTCTTGCTAGAAAAGGGCTCGTGAACACCTAAATTAGATGGATGCACAAGGAATAACATACTCGTGCTTAAGTTTAGTAACGTGACCATAATATAATTTCTTCTTTCATATTTTGCGATACCAAAGAGCACCGTCCATTGATAATTTTCGCAGCCGTACACGTTTTCTAAGGACAAAACTGGACCGGGACAATCACTGATGATGATGTTCCAGGGCATCAATCTTTGACGATTGATTTGACAATACAATAGTGCAAAAATACTCAATGATCAGTCCATCCGAAAGGGAGAAGCGTCCGTACAAATGAGATTTATGATTGTGGTTGGAACTGAAAGATAAGATAAAGAAAAGGAAGAAAATATTGGGCCCTGGACAGCCTTTTAACTCGGTTTTGCCCCGAGAGGGACAACTGGGCAGGTGTGGGGTTCATTTATTGAATCACATGCTTAATCACATGTCCAATCCCCTATTATCCGGAATACATTCCCAAAGGATGCAAATTAAATGAACCAACTGAAAAAATGTAAACTATTTAACTAGCTGCAACAGGTGATGTCCACAACACACCCTTATTGTGTAACATGGATGTATATTTGCCAACAAGCCTGTTTTTCGAGTACATAATAAATCGTCGCTTATTTGTCAATATGCATTTGAGATGGGTTTTTGTTTTAAGTTGTTGGTATCATGGTCAAGTGATATTTGAAATCGCTTTTCTATATTATGTTGAGCCAGTATGATTTCTAATGCCGCTACAAGGCATATATGTTTTAATGAGAAATTCATTGATACATGATGAGACGACTTTAGGAAGTTTTAAGTCCAAGCAAGATTCTGACAATTACTGCTTCTTGAGACATAATAAATATTTCAAATGCTATATCTTAGTTCGAGAACCCTTAGTAAAGAAGTGTGAAGTCACATTATCTAGTTAAACACATTAATTATATGAATTAATTAATCTAATCAAGATTAAGTTGTGTGAGTAGATCCATGCGATGTATGTCAAAAACAGAATTACGTTTTATTTGTATTAGAAAATATACCCTGGTCGCTGTGATCTATACGGAGTTCTGTCTCCTGCGAAAGGATGTGTATACTACGTGTGAATACGCAAGAGAAATAATTCATTCCAAGATCAGTTCCGCCATCGCTGTAATTCTTTGACCTGATTTGTTTAAATTTTCGACCCGTGATTTAAGCTGTCTCCTGTTGTGAACTCCATGCAAGGTCATCGACCATTAATGAGGAGCAATGTCTGTCTTAACACAGCCCAAAACACCAGCGAGGAATTTTCTTGGTCTCCCCAAAATTGGGTTTTACTTTGCATTTGTTAATTGGCCAATGATTAGATGCTTGTACCGCCTTGCCTGGACAAGATAGGATCTGACATTAATCACACGCCAATCAAGCCTTACTTGTACTAAACGCAACTGAAATGAATACTTAACCATCTTAAGTTGAACAACTGAAAGATAAAAAAAAATCTTTCAATCAATCCCTAACTAGGAGCCTTACTATGAACCTTGCAATCCAAGCGACCTAACGTGGTAAAAAATTGCAATGCTAAATTATATTGAAATGTTTAACTACGCCTCACTTTTATCTATGAATTGGTGATGGGTCTACGATTCTTGCATGGCATTTGAGTAAGAGATATGCGTTCAAGCACCTCTTGGCCCTTCATTGACCTAAACTTCATAGCGAACTTCTTTCCAATTCCAGTTTTAGGTCGATTCTCAACTTGCATTCAAAAAGGAGCACAATAGCATTTAAATTACCAATAATGAGTTCATCTATATATTACCAGCCATCCCATAAATTTAAACTCAAAGGATTCATTTGCTTTTTAGCTGATGGAGACCACTTCTCTACTCAAGATCTCCAATTCGAGAACTCACGATCTCCAATTCGAAGTTGTTACACTATACGTGTATAAATATATATGTTCATTTTAATCATTTATTTGAATTTGATTATAATAATGGCTATAAGCTCATGACAAGCAGCATTAATCAAATAAGTCATTAGCTAGGCTCGGAATGGGTACGGTGGGCTTGACATTAATTAGACAGGGGACCATAGGGACTGTCGCATCACCATAAGGATATCTTAAATGCAATAATCGAAGCTCCTTAATGTATTCCAAATAAAATTAAATCCAAAAGGGAATATAGGGAAGCATTATAAAAGAAGGTGTAACATTAATTTAGGGGCTAAGACAAGCTGTTCAGCACTGAATTGCACATGATGAGTGAGTCGAGAGCACATCCCACAAGAAGACAAATTGGGATAATTTGGGGTGTGATCATGTGACGTCTGAAAAATGGCAGAGTGGGACTTTCTGTACTTATTTTCTTTTTCTAATCTTAGTATTAATGATTATTAGGAAAGTATATATTTGAATTTCCAGCTATGAAGTGTGGCCTCAAGGGTAAGCTTGGGCACGTGCGATATATTTTGAAGCTTGCGTGAAGAGAGAGCCAACCTGTATATATATGTATATCTATTCCCTTTGTAGAGATCATTCTTGCACCATTTACTGCAATTAAAATCTAATTATTTGTGCGACCAAATAAAAAATTCTAATTATTTGTGTTAGTGATAAATCAAGAATGAGAATTCTTAGCTACAATAAATTTATAGAAATATATAATCACACATTGTCTTCCCTAAGGGTTAATGCCGAATTGCTCGTCATGCCTAATCGCCATGTCAGCAATTGTAATTGACAATTGGCTAAAATGAGAACATTGGCATTTTCCGCAAGGGCTTAGGACTACATGGGAAGCCTTACGAATAAATTTTAAGATTAAATTGATAATTTTCCTATTACTACATAGACTAAAATTTGTTTTTCTATAGTTTCTTGATCTTTCAAAGATATACACATAAGATTGTTGAGGAAATCCAAAAGAAAAACCTCCGATGCTTAAGTTAGAATACAAGAAGAAGAGATCAAATTTTATTTCCAAATGGAGAGATTATTCGAGGCTGTAAGAACTTACGTTCTTCTTTGTTTATATACATGTTTATTTGATATCCACAACTTGCAAGTATGCTGAGTAGCATTAACTCATTTGTTATTGACAAGTTGTCAAGTGTTAAATTGAGTCTCGCAAGTTTATAAATATGTGCCTACATCTCATGTGCTTAGTACATTCTCCTTAGTCTGACTAGAAGTGATTTAGGCTCTATTTGTTTCACGCAAGATAAATGATTTGGAAGATATTTTCCTAAAAATGATCGCTTATATTGAGTATAAAAATAAATGAACAAAAAATATTTTTCATTATCCACGAAAATATTTGGATATAAATTATTATCGACAATAAAACCATTTATTATTGACTAATATTTTAACTGATACAAATGATCATTTTTTGAAAAATATTTTTTAATTATTTATTTTTCACGATATAAATAGAACCCGCATTATCTTTAATCACTCCTTTTTTATATCTTGTGTCACTCTGCTATCGGCTTTTGTTACCCGGTCGAATATCACTTCGTTCCGTAGTAAAGTCGAACGTCGCTTCGTCATCCTAGTCCGATTTCTTTGCTTTCTGACTTCGAAGTCTAATTTTCTTTTCCTTTTTTATCTTATAGTCTTTGTTTTGGCCAATATCAATTATACATCTCGAAAATGTCACCGCAGCACACTGGGAATTTTGCCACGTGTTACTGACTCTCCTTCTTTGTCTTCTTTCTGTAATAAAAAAAAAAAAAAACAACATGTATATGCATACAGCCTTTATTAAATATATTTTACTTAGTAAGACGTGGGAAGCATTACAGACAAGGGGAGGGACGTCCGCGCTTCTCTCGATCGATTACTCCTGAAGGGTACGTGGGGAACTCTGAGCATGGAAGCTCGAGCTCTTTAACGTCGATCCTATAAAAGATGGGCACTGACCATGATGAGCTCGATCGACATCGGATCGATCCATATTAAATTCACCAAGCAAAGCACGTACGTGTGTGTTCTTTATAGTAATCGTCACGTCGTCTCTGGCTCAGATGCGTGCGACTTGGGATTGCAGATCCTACGCGAGAAGATTTTTGCATCGATTTACGAGAGAGTTTGCCCTTTTCCATCGGCTCCAAATTCTCACGTAGTTGACTCGTTTCTTGTTTCTTTGTTACGTGCATGTAAAGCGTTATATTTTCGAGCGTCTTTTCGAAACTACAGGTAGGAGGCGAAAAGCATTAGGGCATGTTAATATTGAACCCGAAAACTCTTTTGGTTGGAATTTTGAAAAATATGAAAATGATTGTACTACATACTTTTGAATGAGCTTGACATGACAGTTCCTGTGTATGCCTTTGTGTTTAAAGCTCCGGGGCTTTGGTATTGAATGAAACTTAGGTATCTAATGCTAGAAGTAGAATTAAAAGTTACGGATCAAAGTAAGCCAATATACTAAGAATTTATTTGGAAACATTTGTTATGCATTTTCTAGTTGATAGTTTGTTTGTAAATCAAACAAAACGGTGTCATGTCTTGCATAGAATGTATGTAAGTGTGTGGGACAATATGTAAGTGTGAAAGCCTTATGACATTATAATCGAAGACCATGGGATAAGTGGGCTAGAACCTAGAAGACCTGCATGTGGCTGCAGATATTGGCGCACTCTAGTGCAGATTGACACTACCATTTGCTAATTTGCAAAAGACAAATAATTTCTTAAAAAAAAGTGTATTTACACCTCAAAGTCTGATTCAATTCTTCTCGATTAATTTTTTTAACATTTTTGAACGACTCAGAGGAACACTACCGTGTCATTGAGCTGAAAGTTATGAGTTTGGTTCACCAGTCCATCCTTGTCTTAGGATACCTTGCTTAGTTTGTGAACGAGGAATCGAAGCTCAGATACATCGTCGATCTTGAGCTTCACTCTTGTCATGGTGGGGCATGGGTAAGTGACCATCTTCTAGTGATTTACAGTTTGCTGGTATTTAACATATTTTGGCATGCAAATTCTTGATGAATTTCTTCAATCTTAGGTTGTGTTTGATTTATGAAAAATGAATAATTCAAAATATATTTGTCTAAACATTTTTATGACCAATGAAACAAAATCCATACATCATTTTTGTAAAAGATACAATCAATTATTTTTTTTAAAAAAATTTCAAAACATTCATTTTCCACGGAACAAACGCATCCTTAATTACCTTCACTTACCAATGGTGATCTTTCCTAAAATCCAATTTGTACAATTTTAACTCAATCGAGAATTGAAATACATTAGATAGTTTCTTTCTTTACATGTAACAAAAACAATTATTGATTTAAACTTTGAGGCTACTGAATACAGCAAAATCTCGTTAGAGAGAGCTGGCCCTGACGATGAGCCATCATTTATATTATTGTGTTGAAACATATCGTATCTCTCTTTGCACCTATTCATACTTGAATCACCAAACTTAAATATCATCGTTATTAAATTGGCAATCTAGTACTTAATGATGCAAACCCGACTTTGAATCCGTCGCGATCTTAAAATTTGGCTAGTCTAATATTCGAATGGGCAATTTGCTGTCCATGTTATCAAAAACCTTAACGACAATTCAGATTTCGACATTGCAATCGTCCGCTCGATCTCGCCCACCACATGCATGAAATTTAAGGTAGGATCTGCTTAATTGGAACGTCCATGTGCAGTTTTAATGGTGGAGATAATATATACTCACGAGAGATATCCAAGCCAATCGAAGCCTTTTCAAGTCCTTGCTTACAACCTTAATAAATGCGTCATGCAAACTACGTGAATCCCACGAAGAAAACATTCGTGCCTTGTATCTGCTTCTGCTGGACCGTGCACGGCCTTTTTATGCTACGCAAATTGATTGCAAAAACTGATCTTTGACTTTATCTTTTTTTTTCTAATGAGCCAAAGCGATCCGTAGTTATTATTATTAAGTGGATGGATTGAGGATGCTGTTTGTCTGTCGAGGAGTTGATTATTACAGGAGAGAGAGAGTGAGGCGATCAGCATGTCCAACTGGCTGCAGCAAAGTTGCATGTGTTGTCGTAATTCTATTGTCTTATAATGGATGAAATATGAAGAGAGTTAATATCATAAAAAATTTGTAATTAATACGCCGTTACCACAATTGGCTAGAATTAATTTTTGTATCATGGAAATTCTCGAACTGATACACTCTCGCTACATTTATCCCAAACTGATTTGCTCGTGCCATATTTATCGAAATCTAATTTTTTTTGTCATGGAAAATCCCAGGCTGATACACTCATATCACATTTACCTCAAACCAGTACATATGTGTTGCATGTACCTCTAGAAAATCTCAGATTTTTCACAATTTGTGATAAATGTGACATGAGTATATTAGTTTAGAGTAAATTTGGTACAAATATACTAGTTTGGGATTTTTGTTACAAAAAAATTAATTTGGGGTTAATGTTGCATTTTTTTACCAATTTGAAAGTTGTTGTGATATTAAAATTAGTTTGGGTAAATGTAGCATGAATGTACCAGCTTGAGATTTTTTGTAATATTAACTCTTATGAAAATAATAAGGTCAATACACCCTAATTACATTGTAAATATTCCTTCACATATTACTATTTCTATTTCAAGAAACATATTTTGTGTGATAATAACTCATAGAGAAAGTAGACAAGTGAATAGGGGTCAAGATTTAAATTGCAAAAATTTGGTCGATGTATGTCCCCAAGCTAGCCGGTTAACTCTCTATTTAAGGAATTATTTGCCCCGCAGCATTGTTAATGGTTATTTTAAAAAATCCTCTAGGATAACAATAAAATCTCAAACAAGAGTATTATATAGCAATTATGATATTTCTTCAAGAACTCTTATAGGGAAATAATTAGAAATAATGATTTTTTTTTTGGAAATAAAATTGACAAGACTTAATAATTAAAAAGAGACGAATAAACTAATGAATTTATATCAATCTTTACAACAGAAACAACCCTTTGGAAAAGGTTGTAAAGTGAACAAATGTCTTCTCAAAAAAACATGTTGAGAATTTGGAATTAAATAATGAAAAAAAAAAGTCAGAATTCCAAGTTTTATAATTTTTGAAAAATAATGATTGAATAAATACAACTTTTCATAGGTGATGAAGTTATGTCCAAACAAACACAACCTTCCAAATGTTATAAGAGCACTTAATAACCACTAGGCAAAAATAATAATAATAAAATTTGGAATTACATAATGATAAAAATAACTGTATTCTATTGCAAACAGCCACGCTATTTCATAATACGCATAGGTTATTTTATAAATTTGAATTCCAATGAATAAATAAAAATAATAAATGAGGATTAATGCCAATTATGATCCACGAGCGTGCAAGCATGCAACTATGCCTAATAATCACACACCCGTCTGTGGATATTGTGAGTCTAGCCCACCTTGCCCAATGTCTTCATTTAGATAAATCAGAAGATATCCACACTTATATAATAATCTCGACTACAAGAAAAGGCAAAATTTTGTTTGTCCTAGAGACGAACAGCCAATAATATTCCGATTAGCTTAATTGGCATATGTTGAATGCGTCTTGATTGCTTGAGAAATAAGAGTCCAAACCGCCTCAAGTTCACAAAATCTCTCAGGGATATACTGCGGGCGTGTGTGTCGAAGGATGGGGAGGACTGCACACGAACTAATATCAGTCGAGTGCTCAAACGGCTCATAACACTCCATTGAAATTAACACTTAACGGCAATCTCAGAAGTAATCGTTAGAACTTATGTATGCGTCGAAAGGGAGGGCTAAACCTGAAGGTTTTTGGGCTTGTCTAGATAAGCCATGGCCCTTTTCCTGGGCCACGAAAAGATTTGATCCTTGAGGAATCCACTCGTTGCATGGCCCAAGATGTCATTAGCTTGTTGGGCCTCATGGAGACGGACTGCAAGTGCAAGCCTCTTCTTATTTTCCAAAAAAATTTTTTTTTTTTTTTGGTCAGAAAGATAACTTCTTCATTGGTGATCCGTAAATAAAGGATTACAAGATAAACTAAGTTCAGAGCATAATATAAGCTAATATTTGACAAGCCAATTTCTCTAAGCGTCCACGAATTTCCTTAAGTAATTATTTTGTGGGTAATAATTAAAATAGAACAAAAAATGATCTTAAGACTTGGAGTGGTAAAGGCTTCGACTAATCCATCCTCACTTCTTTAGAATCATCTCTGTAACTATTTTAGTTCTGAACTATTTAGCAAATTAAAGTTTACCGAGCCTTATTTTATTTTGCCAGAGAATCGACATTTTATATCTCTTTTAATTAAACGGCAAAGATGTATCCTATGTGGTAGTGACTGTAAAAACTGTTTTGCAGATGTCTGGAGCTTGGCCAACATAGATATGAAGGATAACATTGTCGCTCGTGACTTCGAGGCATTTTAATAATTAGGCAAATTTTAGGGTTCAAGCGCTATAACACCAATTTTAATCAAACACCATAGCAAGCGTTAAGTCGTATTGATATGACTAAATAACCATGTATATTCAATTGATATTTATGTAATTTTGAATTTACATATATATATAATAACTGTAATTTGATTGTGAATGATAGGAAAAAATCTCAAGTAAACTTTAGAGTAGACTACTCGACAATAGGCGTGTTCATCCAATTTCTATTTAGAATGTAGCTTCATATGTTCTTAAAACAAATTTAAAATTAAGTAGATGAAAAACTAGTTAGCTCATTGCCCCACAATTAAAATTATCAAGTTAAGATTTATAGGCTCTATGTAATTAGGAAAATTTCAATTGAGAATCCAAAGTGTTACTGTTTTTTTAAATAAATGTCTGAAATAAAATTATTTCAAATAAGGGTTTAAAGTGGTTATATAGTCCAAAAGAAAGGTTTTAAGTTGTTATAGTTGTTTCAAACAATGGTCTAGCTTCACTAGCTGACAAATTTTTCCAAATGATCATGAATATTTTCATCTAAACATAAATTAAACTTAAATTAAATTATATTAAAATTTTTAATTTAAAAAGAAGAAGAAGAAGAAAAACACAAGCAATGGGGCTCCTCTTGCCTGTGGCTGTCACGTCATCATCAGTGGGGTGGTAGCAAAGGTTGGCGCTTGGGCCCTTGCCCTCCCATGCGTGTTCTTCTTATTCTTCTTTTAATTTAAATATTTTTTTTGGAATGAAAAACAGAAAAAATTAAACAAAAAATTAAAAATTAAACGATGAAAATTCCTATTCATCTATAGTGAATTCAAGTCTTTTTTAACACTGACATGGCCACTTTAAGCATTTTGAGCCTTTATTTAAAATGATGTCAATTTTAAGTTTTTATTTGAGAAAATTAGGCATTTTGAGTGTTTATTTGAAATTATATCTATTTTAGGTATTTTTTTTGAAAAAATGATAGCACTTTAAACTTTTATTTAACATTTTATCATGTAATTAAATAAAACCTTTGTAAAAATTTGGCTGGCACTATTTCCACCACCTAAATGAATAAATCTACCCCATTTATAATAAAAAGACAAACTCACCATCAATCTTTCAATTGCAATTGAAAGTGACGACCTCACTTAATCTCTTATCTATTTATTTCCTTTTCTACTAAAAAAATATAGTTACCATAACCAAGCACTTCACATATTTTGTTTTTTAGTATATTAAAGAAAACGTGTAGACATGGATATTCTCATAATGAATTACATGTTTCATGTAATATTATATTGCCAATAGCGAGGAAAAAAGTTCTTTCATATGGTAGAAAATTGAAAAAGTCTGTTGCTCATAATTGATTTATTTTTTGTCCATCTTATCTCAAAGGCTCATTTTCTTGTTGAATTTTTTTTATTTTAATTTCATTGGTCTAAAATATATAACAAGTCTCTTTATTTACAATATTAACAAATTCATCTTTTTTTCTTGCTATATTGACTAGATATTTTTACACAAAGAAAGTAAAATGTTAAAGAAATATTTAGGAATACACTACAAATATTATGCATGATCTACAAATATTATGCATGATGAGGCTTTTTAATATATTTTTCGCAAATAGTTCACCGATGATATTTCTTTTAATCCAAAAAATGATATTTCACTGGTATTTAAAGAAAAAGTCTTATCTTATGCAAACTTTTGATTTAATAAAAGTTTATCTTCTAAAGTTTCACCTTGAAAAATGTCCTATTTCGGAAAATCTTTATAAAAGATTTTTTTTTTGCTTAACGTAATCATCCAACATATATATGTATGTACCTAATAAAATTGATTAGAAGGGATTTGATGGAGATATACATAAAAAATGAAAATATAAAAAAACTTTAATGTGTTAAAAAGTTGTCTATTTTAAATCTATTACATACTTTAGTTAACAGATATCTAGAAATTTGCTATGATGACATAGAAAATAATTAGATTTCTTGGCTTTTGGCCAAAATGAATTTTTATGGAAGTAAAATCTAACAAAAAAAAAATACACACTATCTTTAATATACACGGAAAATCTAAAATAACAAAAAGTAAATATACGAAATTCTTAATTAAGGTAATTAGATCTTAAATAAATATCCAAAAACGAAAAGAAAGGAATTAGCACCGCCCTAAAAAAACATATCTGGAAACTAATAAAAATACGCCACTCCCGTGCTCCCCGATAAGCATCGTCCTCTTCACCCCTCAACTTGGCAGCTAGGGTTTCTCTCCAGAGGAAGAGCAGAGACAGACCAGCCGGCGGTTACACCCTCAGACGAGCTCCGACAAGAAGGGAGGGCGTTTGCCGATTCCAATTCCGATCGCCGACTATGAGGCCGATCCTGATGAAGGGCCACGAGAGGCCGTTGACGTTCCTCAAGTACAACCGGGAGGGCGATCTCCTCTTCTCCTGCGCCAAGGACCACACCCCCACCGTCTGGTTCGCCGACAACGGCGAGCGCCTCGGCACCTACCGCGGCCACAACGGCGCCGTCTGGTGCTGCGACGTCTCCCGTGAGTTCCCCCCTCCTTCCCCGTCCGTCTCGCGTCGCTTCTGATTTCGAGTTTCGATTTTCTTTTCTGGCTGGTATGGTGAATGTGCTTGCATTTGAAGGGGATTCTATGAGGCTGATTACTGGAAGCGCGGACACGACGGCGAAGCTGTGGAGCGTGCAGAACGGGACGCAGCTGTTCACGTTCAATTTCGATTCGCCGGCGAGGTCGGTGGATTTCTCCATCGGGGATAAGCTCGCGGTGATCACCACCGATCCTTTCATGGAGCTGCCTTCTGCTATTCACATCAAGCGCATTGCCAGAGACCCTGCCGACCGTAAGTGCCCGGGGTCTTTTTGCGGCCTCTTATTAGGAAAAATCATATCTTGGCATGATTCGAAAATCATTCGTTGTTGTATAGCTCGGTTTAAGGACTTGTATCAGCATGGACTTGTGTCTTAGATTTCCGTTTGTTATGTTTAAGTTATCAGCAAAAAATCATATCGTGCTTCCTGATGTCATTTGGCTTGTATGCACCTAGAAATTAGCAACCGACTTTACCCAGATACTTGGCACCACCCCTTAGGTATTATGTACTCTTTCAAGCTTGGCTAATTACGGTTGAGTGATATAAGTGTTGGCTCCGTTGAACCCAACACGATGGAAGTAGGAAATCTTCACAGGGTTTAGTTTTACTAACTTCTTTAGAACTGTATGGACGTCAATGATCTCATGGTATATCGCTGCCTGTCTGTTTGCTTTCCCCTTTTATCATAAGCTCTTTGACTTGCTTGTATTCATAGGTAAGTAGTCTGTGCTCTTCTTCCCCTTTTCAAAAAAATTTCAAATGCTGCCTCAGCAACTATAGGGTAATGAGGATAGTTGCCTAGTTTTGGTGTCTTTGGCTTGCACATCCTTGAGCATTTGAGAGTGAGATACTCGTAGATAAGCATTCTCTTTCATGGGGTGTTTTTGGTGTTATGCTTCCGATCATTTGGGTTGATCCAGGGAGGTTGAGTTTCTGCAATTTCAATTATCAAGTTTTGTAATTTGCTGATTTTTATTCAAATGTAGGAATTGTTTCAAGTTGGAAAACTATTAGCTTTAAGTGGTTTAGAAGTTTCTCCTTGAATAATAGTGTCGGTCAGCCACTAGTAATCGTCGCATGAACATACCCTGTTTTCTTGTGGGCATTATTCAGTCTGGCGAATATCAGAACCTTTTGGTGAATGTGAATTTGCTGGCCTATCTTTTGACTCTCTCATTGCGCCACCTTCATTAATAGCTTTGAAATTTAGGATCTCCGTACCTAATTCAGTTGCTCTTTGTGGCGTTCATTTGATGCAACTGTTCATTGTTATTTACTTATTGCAGAGACTAGTGAGTCTGTCCACGTCCTTCGGGGTCATCAAGGAAGAATAGCTCGAGCTGTCTGGGGGCCTCTGAACAGGACTATTATAAGTGCTGGAGAAGATGCTGTAATTCGTATTTGGGACTCTGAGGTACACAACTCTTTTTCTGTTATGGTTATCAATTTGCATATTTGGCCTTAGTTAGTTCTTGAGTACTTAATGGTTGTTCATTAACTAAAAGTTGCTTGCTGTGGACACAAATACTAACTTCTTTGTTGCTTGTTTGTGAAATTGCAGACTGGGAAGCTTCTCAGAGAGTCAGACAAGGAAACTGGCCACAAAAAGGCAATAACTTCACTTGTAAAATCTGTTGATGGTTCACATTTCGTCACTGGTTCACAAGATAAATCTGCCAAGGTAATTATTCGCAAAAGGACATTTGATTTGATTTAGGTCACATTTCTCCTTTTTATGATACTAACATTTCTTTCTATTATCTCAGCTATGGGACATCAGGACGTTGACTCTTATTAAAACATATGCGACAGAGCGCCCGGTTAATGCAGTTACAATGTCTCCACTTCTTGATCATGTATACCCTCCCCTCATCCTTTTAAATGTTGGTTGCTTTTTTGTGATTTGGTCATGAGCAGTCTAAGTGGTTTTCCTGATTAAAGTTGGCTCTTTGCCATGTTAGTTTTAGTGTTACTGCTAATACTACTAATAGCTTAATTGGCCATGTAATTCACCAACACTCGTAATCATATCTATGCTTTTCTGTATTAGAGTTAAATAATTATGTTTTTGAGATTATATATATATACACCATGTTTGAGAGCCAATTTTGATAAATCCTTAAGCGTTATGTCATTTATTAGAGGACTCAATGGATGCTATTGGTTTGCTTGGGGATAATGAGTCTAAAAATTGGTTAAAAACAAATGTGTTTACAAAAAGAAGCAGCGGTACCTAGAGGCGAAGGATTTGAAATTCCTAGTTTCATCCTTCACAAATTTAATGCTAGCTCCTTTTGCTTTTTTTACTTTCATATTCTTTTTCCTGTGGGTCAACCAACAGAGCCGTCATATTCAGAATTTCTCTTCTTATTTCCATCTGTTCTTAGTCCTCTTCAAACTCACTGTCTGACTGAACCAGAGGAGGCTTAGGCTAATACTCCCAGATCACTAGCCTCATCCACTTGGACATTTAGTCCAGGAGTATGCACCTTAAAATGATTTAGTGTGTCCTCATACTACATTCAGATTTGACATGTCCTCACCAAAATATTCTCTCTTTTTTGTGCCCTTATTTTGATGAAATGCTGTACATTTGTGTTGTACTTATAAGTCACAATGTTCTTGTCCTTACAGGTGGTCCTTGGAGGTGGCCAGGATGCTTCAGCTGTGACCATGACTGATCATCGTGCTGGAAAGTTTGAAGCCAAGTTTTTTGACAAGGTAAATTGTGCTATATTGACTCATTGGATGTTTGTTTGTTCACTGTTTTGTTGAGGATTTCATGTCATATTGGTGGTCCTGCTTTTGCATAGATTCTTCAAGAAGAAATTGGAGGTGTGAAGGGACACTTTGGACCTATTAATGCTTTGGCTTTCAATCCTGATGGGAAAAGGTAAATTTGTTTAATTCTCTGGTAGTTCTTTGTGGATGATGGTGACGTCCTAATATCAAATACAAGTGATGACTCGATAAGCCAAAGTACTACTTTTAAAATAAAAGTTGCATAGAACGTGAAATAGATTGATTTTTCCCAAAACATGAGAACTGATTCAACCTTCCCTGGAGTGAGAATATGGTGGAATTTGGATGTGATCGCAAGTTGACTAGATGATTTTGTTACAGTTTTGCAACTGATTTTGTGTGATATTGATCCCATATGTTCTCATATATAACTCTATTATACCTTGCATGTTTAGTAAAATCTTGTTGTGCGATTAAAGTTCTAAACTTTCTACGGCTGTGTTTCTGTCTTTTCAGTTTCTCAAGTGGAGGTGAAGATGGTTATGTTAGGTTGCATCACTTCGACCCGGATTACTTCAACATCAAGATTTAGCTTTTGATAAAATAGTTTTGCTGTTTTGGCTCTTTATCATTGTGGAGGGAGTACTGTGATAAAGAAAAACACCTGCTTTCTCCTCAGAGGTTGGGGGAAGTAGTACACATCGTGGAAAGATATCGCTGTCCGTATGTGGGGGCGAGTTTCATGGGAAGACGCTATGCCTTCAGAGTGGCGGAATTTTTCCAGAATGTTTATTGTCATGTTATTTTTCTATATTAGATTGGAAATTTTGTTTTCAAGATTAGGTTGTCTAAATTCTGAGGATCTTAATGAAATGAGCTATTTCATAGCATCGTTGCTTTTATAAAATTTCTTTCATTTCTTCTATCGGTCGTGGGGAAAAATGCAAGGTTGAAAATTATCATTATGAATTCGTTCGGCTTGTGCGCGCACATAAACTAGTCGGCAAATGCGAAGACCGATTGATAGAGGATCGCTACAGGCTGCGCTTCGACGTCGGCATAACGGATAAGTGAGATTGTCTATTAGTGTGATGGGCGAAGATGGAAGACTATTGTGTCGTCTTCTGACAAAAGAGATGTGAATGAACGAACGGGTGTGGTGTCTTCCCGTGTACACGTTTTGCATCCGCCTCGTGCGGTCGGCATCGGGACAGTTTCGGTGATGGATGAAAAGTGGGTAGAGTATTGCCAAGAGACGGTGAGCTTTGGCTATGGCTAATAATAATGTAGACTCCCTCAGGACACGCTCAGAGATGGTAAGTGCCAAAGAGGGGGTGCTTGAATCACTCGTCCTTTGTTCATTACTCAGTACCATGACCGAGGAAGGCGACATGGGTTACCGAGAAGCTTTCTGCCATGGCGGTTTCGCAAGTCGCCACTTGGTGGTCTCCTTGCACGTTGCATTAGGGAATAAAAATTGGCTTCCAGCTTTGGCCGTTCCCATCTTTTTTTATCTTTTTTATAAAGAAAACAGACTTGTTGAAAAATCACTTGAAGTCCAAGAAAGGGATTTCTTTAAACCCTATTCTCCTCTTCTTTCCCCCACTCTATAATGAAATTTAATGAAGTGGGTCTTGTTGGATACCTGAATTATACTCTACGCACCCACATGTGGGCAAAAGTGCAGAGCCGACACCCCACCAACCGGTGTGCGGGACTTTTCTTCTTCTTCTCTTTTCTGTTTTTTTATGCACATTTTTCAGGCCAATGACGACGAACCATCAACAGATGAGCAAAAACCTCGTAATCATCATTGCCCGGAATATACAATTTCGTCGGGTTGAGAAATCATTTGATCCACAGCCATGTCCCTTTCGTTATCGCATACTTGATACGTGGTCATTTCAAGGCCTTTATTTTGCTTTAAACCTCTCTTAATGATCTCAACTTGATTTGCTGGTGCTGCTGGGTTGGAGCAGCTGTCATCATATCCACGGGAGGATCCCCCTGGATCTTGACGGGCCAATCTTGCGGAGTTTAAACATGCATGATCTTGCCAACTTTTAACTTAGATTTCCTCACGCCTTCTCGTTTGAAGCGTTGATTGGTTGTGCTTGAACTTAAATCCCGTAAGTCGACGCTGCTTTTCCGTTTCTTTTTATAGTAGAAAGGGGTTAACTTGGCCCGATATAATTGGGGTTAAGTACGAATGCGACATGCTTGAGCTGCTTAGAGCAGCCTTAATTTCTAGCCCGACCCAACTCACCTCCGATCGATACGTCCCGATCACTATGTTCCGTGTCTGCAGCAGCATCGTTATTATTCAAATCGATTTGGCAAATCCCAGTAATTCAAAGGGTTAGAAAGACCAGCACGCCAAATTGCAGAAGATCAAGATGAAGAGGCAGCGGTCAATTTGATCGGGTAGAATTTCCACCAACCAATCTAATTTGGATTAAGAAAATCAAGGGGGTGGGAGGAGGGGGGTGTGTGATGGAAACGAAGGGTCGTTTGGATTCATACGAGGCATTGGATGCAATTAAGGAAGTCCCATTTGTTGCCTAATCATTCAATGAGCCGTCATTTGCAAGAACAGTAATGTTGACTTGCAGGCGCACTCGGAAACCCCTTTTACCCAACTGCCTCCTTACCCTCCCTTTCGGACCACGAACTACCTAAACGAATCCCCATTTGTCTTCCCCCACGCCAACAACATCAATAATTGATCCGCCTCATAAATTTTTTTAACTATTTTATCTGAATTCTGAGATATAAAATACACAGAGATATTTTCTCTCAAGTGAAGAAGAAAAATATTTGTCTAGAAATTAAGAAGCCTTATTAAGTGAGGAGAATAGACTCTATCACATCTAAAATAGTGTTTGATGAACTGGTAAGACAGTATAGTAGTTACCCGAACCAGTGAAGGTGGGAAAGGTGGGTGAAAACCCATTCTAAGGTCAGCCTCTGTTTTGCACAGTGTCTTTTAACCGACTTATCAACCTTATTTAGGAAAACCCGTTATTAAATCTCATTAATTTGCATTTTAAAAATATAATTATTTTTATTTAAGATAAAATGACTTTTCCTCAAATGTGTGTCTCGCTCGATATTCGGAGTGTGTTGATTTGCATCATTCCTAGTGTTAAGTGGTTTCTAGTTGTACTTCTAGACCGCTTTTTCATAGTAACTCTCATTGGTTTATGTCCAAGTTAAAAGAGATCCAGAGAATTTCACATTGCGCACCCCCTTCTTCTCACTGAATCATCAAGTTGTTATTATTTATGTTATTGATGGTGAAAATAGGTTTATAGTTATTTTATCTACGAGTGCTATTAGATTTCGAGATATTTTATCGTTCATTGTTGAAAATAAAATTCTGTATTAATGAAAGATTTAGTAATACAACATGTCTTGAGAATATTAAATACGTAAAAACAACTTCTTTTTTCAGCAAGAGCTAGAGGTATTTAAGTTTGATTTGATTGTAATTTTGTGTAGATATCAATGGGAGTATGATGGACACGTGAGATAGCACCTCAACTTGATGTAATTGCATAGATTTGAATTGTCTTTTCATGATGAATGTACGAACACGAAATATGTCATAATCAACACAAAAAAAGGATAAAGCGATCACAAAATGATACGAAAAATATATTTAGAATGATTTCAAGAACACAAAATCGTACCATCTTATATTTTATTCCTGGTACCTACAGACAAACAAAAATTGTCTTTAGGATGTCCTTTTTCGCAAAACTCATTGATCGATATTAAACAGTCCAGCATAAATCTTTACCGTGAAATGGTGTTACAAATCCATGATTTAGCATGTCATTGGCAAAGCTATTAATAAAAAAATATATTATGATCACCACCTCTTGATAAATCATTGTCTATTAAAGAAACGATTAATTTAATTTACAATATTTTTAAAAAAATAATGAAGGGGAGCGTCTCTCGTTTCACTTTACCAAGTGGGAAATTCTTATTTTATTATTTTATTTTTTATCAATTAACGAGTTCGGTAAAAAGAAAACCAAAGAAAACCCTTTTCTTTTTTTTTTTTAAAAATTATATAAAAACCTTTTTACCAACGAATTAAATACATAAAATCAAAAGGAAGCTTAAAAAGAAGAAGCAGGGCCCACACTACTAACAGTTGCTTAACGCCACCCCCTCCCTACAAAACTTCCTCTCTCTAAAATCCCACTCAGATCTTTCCTCTCTCTCTCTCTCTCTCTCTCTATCTCTCTCTGCGTGGGAGGAATGGACTACTCGCCACCGGAGAACCACACAAGATTCCCGGAGGTGGCGGCGACGCCGCTCTCGGCCAACTCCGCCGTCGCCCGCACCCTCCGCCTCCTCCGCGCTGACGACGCCGGCTCCAAGCTTCAGGCCGCCCGCGACATCCGCCGCCTCACCAAGACCTCCCAGACCTGTCGGCGCCAGCTCGCCGACGCCGTCGAACCCCTCGTCTCCATGCTCCGCCTCGACTCCTTCGAGCTCAAGGACGCCGCCCTCCTCGCCCTCCTCAACCTCGCCGTCAAAGACGAAACGTACCTCTCTCTCTCTCTCTCCCTCTCTCTCTGTAGCACGGATTGATTGCTGCTTGATTGCGTCCTCCGTGTTTCTATCTATCCGGACGCGATTCAAACTCGAATACGATTTCATATTCAAACTCGATGCGGTTGAGCGTCTGTTCGAAAATCCGGCCTGAATTCTGGTCGGGTTTAAGCGATTTCCATTCTTGCCCGATGCTTTCGCTGCCTCGTAATATTTTTTTTTTCCTTCC
Source organism: Corymbia maculata (assembly GCA_014182735.1). NCBI lineage: Eukaryota > Viridiplantae > Streptophyta > Magnoliopsida > Myrtales > Myrtaceae > Corymbia > Corymbia maculata. Next base: position 38,610,159 of record CM024687.1, read on the forward strand.
TTTCGTTTCAATCGGGATGGACATCTTTTCATCGTTTTTGGACCTCTGGGTGGTTCTCTGTGGAGAATTGCAGCTGCTTCTCGAAGAACTTGATTGGAAAATAGTTACTTTTTTTGCGCAGAAGATTCTTCTTATCTTTTATCTTTCTTTCTTCCTCCTATAGAAGCTGACGGATGATGATGATGACAACGATGATGATACTTTGCTTGAGTTGCTGCGGTTCCCTTCCCTTTTCTCTTTCTCTCACTTGCTTTTACCTCGCGTTCATCAACTGGGAGATTTTAAAGAGTGGAAAAAGCGAAATATGACTGGATGATTCTTTATTTTAGCGGGTCGTTTTTTTCTTTTTCTTTTTCACCTCTCCCACACTCTTTTCATGCTCTATTGGTTGATTCGAGTCGCGTTTATTGTGGGAAATGGGAAAGTTGGGCTGATCTCAAGCTTTCTTAGTTGATAATATCTGAAACTTTTCGGGGAATTATTATCTTGTTAAATCAAAAGATGCGATCTTTAAATTATGTCGATAAAGTGGTTTCATTCGGTCAACAAATCTCTCTGTAGCTGCCGGTGGGGCTTTTCTTCTTGATTATTATGTTCTGGATGGCTTTAAAGGCAAAAATGGTCGGTTGGATAGATATTGCAAGCGGGGCATATTCTTTTTCTCAGGGAACATGTGGGTGTTCTGTGGTGGAAAGCTCACCACTAATCAGGCTCGAGGGTGCTTCTTCTTTAGTTCACATGCTCCACTCTTCCTGTTCATCGCCTTTTGCTCTTCCCTTCTTTTGCATCTTGTGCGGTGCTGCTTGTGAAGTAATCCGAATTTCAACTGATTCCGAGAGTTCATTGGCATCATTAAAGACTCCTGAGGTGGCTCCACAAGCGTGGAAAAACTTGCATATGTCTGTTAACCAGTTGGAACTGAATCAGATTTAGTAATTTGTCAACTCTAGTTCTCATTCTCGCGTCACGAAAGTCATATGGATACGAGAACTATGACTTCTGCTTCATTGTTACCATGCTATTCTCATGAGCATCAAATCACTCCTATAGTGATGGGGTAATAATTGGGCGGTCACTTTAGCTTTCCCTGGAGTCAGCAACTGTGAAACAAAATACTTGTTGCCTCGTCGAGAATGAGAAGATTGTTTGATATATTATGGATTATACAAAATCTCATTAGCTGGTAAGCAAGTGCTTCTAAGATGGTCCAGGTCCATAATATGTTGTAACAGGGCTGAGGCAAATCTTACACTGTTATCTTCATCGATCTAATCAATAATGCTGCTATTACCATCAGGCAATCTTGGTCAATCCCCTAGACTGAGGAAATAATAGGAGAGCTCTTAGGCATATTTGTTTTTGTGCCTTTGCCGGTCTTGAATTTATTGATTACTTGCTGCTTGCCTTTCATTCTGTTGCTCATGCTTCCCTGATTTTTATGGTAAAGTAGCCTCTCTACATGACTGGAGGATTGACGCTAATATTCATTCCAATTTATCTTGCAGTAATAAGGTGAATATCCTGGGTGCGGGTGCTCTTGAGCCAATTATCAGCTTTCTCCAGTCAGATAATGTTGAACTCCAAGAGCATGCAGCTGCCGCTTTGCTTACTCTATCTGCTTCTACCATCAACAAGCCAATCATAAGTTCTTCCCGAGCCATCCCTCTCTTAGCAGGAATCCTGAAATGTGGAACTCAGCAGGCCAAGATTGATGCCTTAATGGCTCTTTACAATCTCTCGACACATCCAGATAATCTCAATGTTATCCTCAAAGCGGATCCAATTCCTTCCATAGTGAACTTACTGAAAACCTGTAAAAAGTCATCTAAAACTGCTGAAAAGTGCACTGCTCTTCTAGAATCATTGTTAAATTTTGAGGATGGTAGAATAGCGTTGACATCTGAGGAAGGTGGAGTTTTTGCCATTGTTGATGTGTTGGAGAATGGGTCCCTCCAGAGTCGAGAGCATGCAGTTGGGGCTTTATTAGCAATGTGCCAGAGTGATCGCTGTAAATACAGAGAACCAATCCTTGGAGAAGGTGTAATTCCTGGTCTCCTTGAACTCACGGTTCAAGGGACACCAAAGTCTCAAGGAAAAGCACATACGCTGTTGCGGTTGCTGAGGGAATCTCCATATCCAAGATCCGATCACCAACCTGACACGCTTGAGAATATTGTCTGCAACATCATCTCTCAAATTAATGGAGAGGACCAGTCTGACAAGGCGAAGAAGATGCTTGCTGAGATGGTGCAAGTAAGCATGGAGCAGACCTTGAGACATCTACAGCAAAGGGCTCTGGTATGCACACCCGCAGATATCCCCCTTGCCAATTGTACTTCTGAAGTTTCTTTTAAGTAAAATCTTCTTCGATAATAATCGTCTCTGGATAAATATTTGTTGTAAAAGAAAAGTGTTCCTGTGAGATATGCCAGTCCTGGCCACAGTGGTGGTATCAGGTGACTGGTTGGAATAAACTGAGAAGTGTATCACAATTCACAGTACAAGGTTGAAATCATAGTATTTTCTCTGCTGTTTGTTTGTAAAGGTACTGTTGTATAAATGTTACACTGATTGTAAAGGTTTCCTTGCCTTCTGTTTCCAAACTACATGGCCTCTTCTTGTTTTTAGCAAAAGATATGAACTTCTCTCAGTGCTGTACAATGAGTCTGTAACTCGAAATAAACATGATTTTGGTTTGGGGATTGGGATTATCTCAACTTCTATATTTCTGTTGCACTCGTCCTTCCCCTAACGTGAGGTGCTTAGTGAATCACGGCGTGAGAAATATCAAAATCTGGGCGTATCAAATGTGGCATATGTGGATCATCTGGGCTCATTTTAGTGCGATTGGCTTGGTCGACTGTATGAATCGAAACAAACATCATCGGAACTGCCTCTGGACCATGATGTATGCCCCTCTTTTCTATCCACCTGACTTGAATGTCTACTCACCGAATTACCGCATCTTCACTAGTGGATGCATAAATTGGGCACGACCACCTATAGTTGGTAGGTGGACTTCTTTCCTCTCCTCAGCTTTGTCAGAGGTGTCTCTGTGACGTTAACATCTCAAAACATCTTCAAACATCTTAGAGAAGAGCAGACGGAGTTGGCATTGGATCCTAGTATGGTGGCCGCCGTGAAGAAGCTCTTGGAGAAACAATAATATGAGGTGGCAAATCACATGGCGAGATATTTTTATGATGTGATTAAATTGATAGTCGTTAACTTTATTAATGATGTCATCTCAAGGTTTGGGACATCCATTCAATTCATATAGATCCAACCAAGGGGTCCACTAGCAGCAAAGATTCTACAAAAGCCCCAAATCCATCAATTTGGTCGACGGAAACAACCGAGTTTCCCATTGATGATAAGCTTAACTTGTCAATTGATCATAATGTAACTAACTAGGGCCCTAGCCTAGGAGGCAAGAAGGTCAGACTTATCGGCCTATCTACCTTGAACCTAGGTGGAAAGAATGTCCGGTCAATTTGTTTACAGATATTTTAGATATGGTAGATATGGTTGCACAACAAATGTCCAGTCAATTTGTTTCCATAGAAAGATTGTTCGTCTAGTGTAAAGAAAGTCATATTCCAATTGGGTTGATAATATATCATACCCAAAATTATTGAAACTCCTAACTTTGCCATTTATACCTGTGAAAATGACCAATTAGCTCTTGAATATATTATTTGATTTATTGCCCAACATGGTGCTAATTTGTCTCCTAATTTAATCCATACTTAAGTTAAGATAAAAAGACGATTTCATTTTCAATTTTATAAAACGATACAAATATTGATTATTGATTTGGCTAAAACTCTATCAATTTCATAATGAGTTAGTCAAAAAGTTTATTGCTTGATGGTTAGAGGTCAATGTCTTACTTTGCTCTCAAGAAAAAAAAATTCATAATTTCGACTTTCGGTAAATTGAAATTCAAAAAATTCTAATGCCAAAATTTTGCCCCATTTATTGCAACTGGTAAGTAAAGCAAGACGCTAACCTGGCTCGACGTTCTGTTGCCTATGAAGTTGTCGAAAGAGTGGCACAGAGAGGACTGCTTGTATGGCGATGAAGCGAGGACTTCTCCGAACTGACATCGCTGCAGTATGGCCTCTCAGACTCTTGAAACTCTGTGCATCTACCCTCTGGCGTCTTCTCATTCTCGGTGTTTAACGTTTTCGCAAATTGCATTCTCGATTTCGAAAAAAAATATATATATATATATATATATATTTTTTTCTGTTAATTGAGCTCACGGAGTCCTTCAAACTCTGGAGTTTGATTTTGTACAAATCCTGAATATCCTGGGCTGAGACCAGAAACTTTTTTTCCCATTGATTCGGCGGTTCGAGGTGAGCCTGACGATAGTGATACACTCTCCGTTCTACCCTCAGATACGTAATGAAATTACATGTTAGCTCGTCCCCGACTCGACAAGGCGCGATTTTGACGACGGTCGGATTGAGAAAGCATTGAGCTTGGCCATCTGAGAGGGAATACCATCGAAGAGCGCAAATGAAAATGATGGACCCTCATTGCCGCAAATTGTTTTCGGAGGTGACCCAACTGTAATGCAGGCCGACCCGTGTCGTCCACCACTATCTGCGCCGCGGGGAAGTTTTAGTTCGGAGGCCGAGGATGCCGTTCGTTTCCCGCGGTGTCCAGTCGTTTAATGCGGCAAGCATTCTAGCGTCACGCTTTTCCTTTCGTGTTTTCGCATTTCAAATTGTTAGATGTAGTAGTAGTAGTTTGCCTCTCTTCCTGGACAATGACCTTCATGGGACTGGACACTTCAAGAACCGCACGTTGAGTCCGGATGAATTTTTCGCTTCTCTCATTGAAAACTCGACATGCTTAAGACATTTGAATCAAATCCATGCCAAGTTGTTGGTCCTAGGACTACATAACGATAGTTTTCTGATCACCAAGCTAGTCAATTGGAGCTCAAACCTTGGAGAAATTCAATATTCCCGTAAGGTGTTCGATGAATTCTCTGACCCGGATGTGTTCTTGTGGAATGCTATAATCAGGGGTTACTCAAGGCACAATATGTTCAGCAATGCTGTTGAATTGTACTCTAAGATGCACGGGACTGGTGTCAGCCCGGATGGCTTCACTTTCCCCTACATTTTGAGAGCATGTACTGGCTTGCCTGCCCTTGGAATAGGTAGCTGTGTACATGGACAGGTTTATAGGCATGGTTTTGAATCGGATGTGTTTGTGCAGAATGGTGTTGTGACATTGTATGCCAAATGTGGCAAGGTTGAGCATGCTAGGATTGTGTTTGACCAATTACGTGATAGGACTGTTGTATCGTGGACATCTATGATTTCTGGGTATGCTCAGAATGGCCAGCCAATGGAATCTTTGAGAATTTTCAGCCAGATGAGGAAATCGAATGTATGTCCTGATTGGATTGCTCTTGTGAGTATTCTTAAAGCATACACTGATATAGAGGATCTTGATCAAGGGAAATCTGTTCATAGTTGTGTCATCAAGATGGGTCTTGAGCATGAACAAGACTTGCTCATATCTCTCACAGCTTTTTATGCTAAGTGTGGTCTTGTCACTGTTGCCCGAACATTTTTTGATCAGATGGAGATGCCAAACTTGATTTTGTGGAATGCCATGATTTCTGGGTATTCAAAGAATGGCTATGCCGAGGAAGCTGTGGAGCTATTCCGAGGCATGATCTCTAAAAACATAAAAACAGATACAATATCTGTATCATCTGCTATTTTGGCGTGTGCCCAAGTGGGCTCTCTTGAGTTGGCAAGATGGATGGATCAGTACATCTCTAAGAGTGAATTTAGAGATGACATTTTTGTGAATACAGCACTCATTGATATGTTTGCAAAATGCGGAAGCCTACATTTGGCTCGAAAAACTTTTGATCGTGCACGAGACAAGGATGTTGTTATGTGGAGTGCTATGATTGTGGGATATGGATTGCATGGTAAGGCTCGAGAAGCCATTGATCTTTACCATGAGATGAAGAAAGTTGGTGTGTGCCCGAATGATGTCACCTTTGTTGGGCTTCTCACTGCATGCAATCATTCAGGTCTTTTAAAAGAGGGGTGGGAATTATTCCACAGCATGAGTAGTTATGGGATTGAACCACGTCATCAGCACTATGCTTGCGTTGTTGATCTTCTTGGACGAGCTGGACATTTAAACCAAGCCTACAATTTTATCCTAAAGATGCCCATTGAACCAGGGATATCTGTATGGGGTGCTCTTTTGAGTGCATGCAAGACTCATCGTAATGTGGCACTGGGTGAATATGCTGCACGACATCTTTTCTCTTTAGACCCATATAATATTGGACATTTTGTTCAACTCTCGAATCTCTATGCTTCATTACGTTTATGGGACCAAGTTGCCAACATACGAGTACTAATGAGAGAAAAGGGTCTCAATAAGGACCTTGGATACAGTTTGATTGAGATCAATGGAAAGCTTCAGGCCTTCCGTGTAGGAGACAAGTCACATCCAAGATCTGAGGAAATATTTGAAGAACTTGAGAAGTTGGAGAGTAGGTTGAAGGAGGCTGGTTTTGTCCCCAGTACAGAGTCTGTGATGCATGACTTGATACATGAAGAGAAGGAGCAATTCCTTTGTAACCATAGTGAGAGAATTGCCATTGCGTATGGATTGATTAGCACTACTCCTGGAACAACACTTCGTATAATAAAAAATCTCCGTGCATGTGTTAACTGTCATGCAGCAACCAAATTTATATCTAAGCTTGTCAATAGAGAGATTGTTGTGCGAGATGCGAATCGTTTCCATCATTTTAAGGATGGGCTTTGTTCCTGTGGAGACTACTGGTGAGGAGGTATTGATCAGTCACGTAATCTCGTTTTCTCCTCAGTAGAGAAAAGAAAGAACAAGTATGACTAGCTATTGTGGCTTCTTTGGCCGTGTTTTGTCGTCTGGCCTATCAAGGTTGTTCTGGAACTTCTGTAAAAAATTGCGCATATACTTGGGCTGATTTCAGTGGTGGTAGCACCACAGCAAATTTTTTAACGCCCTATCAGAAAAAAAAGCTTATTTCACTTTTATTATATGAGGGTTTATTGTTTCTTTCCTTAGTGCAAGTAAACAGGATTGATTCGAATTGTTATCTACTTGAAGAAATAGTTACTCCACATACTAAGAAATATTGTTTATCTGGTTTCAGTTGAGATCGAAAGTAACTTCCTCAATTGAAGTCAAGTTTCACTATTTCCTATTCCAATTCCCAAAGTTTGTTGATCTTGTTGAACAATTTGTTGTCCTTTATTATTTTCGTGACACTTTATCAAAGATTCTGAGTTTTCTTAGACAAGCTCATCACCATGAGTTGCCAAGATGATTTTGCATGCATTTTCTCGTTCTGGGTAATGTTTTATATATTGATTATTTTAATGACATATGCATATGTTTCATATTGTTCCTTGCATTCAACACAGCCAAGTATATTTTTACACATGAGAGATTTCCTAAAAGGAGCCTTGGATGCACAAGTGTTCACACAATTTGGCCATAGTAACAACAGTATTGTTGAACTCTGTATGTGTATGACGGACACTCTTTCTTTAAACTACAGGAATGTGCTGGACAAATTAGATGCAGAGACCTGGCCAACTCATCTTCTTTTTGCCGCAAATTGTATTCAGAGGTGACCAAAGTGTAATTTGCATGTCTGTTTCTGTGAATATTTGCTTGCTGGCATGCATTTTTGGAACTCGCATTTTATCATGCTTTAGTAGTTTCATCATTATGAAAAAGGCCAATGTGGTTGCAATTTGCAGCAATATGCTAGTTCTTTTTCTTCTGAGCTTGTTTCACTGTTCTATCTGAGGAGGATATTTTTGTTATTAGATAAATGATTCTGTTTTCCTTTTGGAGGCATTATAAATTCTCTTTGTTACCTTGACATTATAAATGGATAATTTGCTATTTATCTGCAGATCGAAGAGGTTGGATGGGAACATTTGGTGCGACTAGGTGACGATTTAACATTTCTCAGCTTCCGCATCTTGTAAGTTGCATGTGTTGATAATTATGTTTGTGTCTTTTTCAAAGATGGAGCATTTCAGCATCTCTTTTAACCCTTTCATCTTTCCTGAATTTTTCACCTTCACCTTCACCTTGTGCACAATCGTGAATAATTCTCTGTTGGCTTCTATGTTTTTGAAGACAATTTAGTAATTGTTAAGATTTGGGATTGCAAGAGAGGAGACAAAAGCACAAAGGGCTACATTTTTATCACTTGAGTTGATGCAAGATTAATATACTCTACTTATGGAGCATAGAGTAATTATATACTTAACATCCAAATTTCTAACAACTTTACTTATGGTACCTAACACTTTCTAACTACTACTCTTCAACACTCTTCCCCAAGCTAGGGCATTTCCAGAAACTAATGTGATGGAACAATGAAGCTCCTCTCCAGCTGTGGACCTGCTTCGCACTTCTTGTGGGTGCACGATTCACAGTCTGTCCATCATTGCCAGTTGTTGTTCATCATCCACCATTGAGTTCATTTGTCTCTTCTCCCTTCATTGTCCATCAAGTTCTAGGCATCCACTAGATTACCTATGCTTTGTTGTCTTTGGTTATGAAGCTAGCTTCTCCTGCTCTTTTGTGGTTTTCTGGGTCTTTATTTCATTAACAAAGCACTTGTTTTTAGTGAAAAGGGAAAAAAAGAAAGAGAAAGAAACAGGAGGTGTCAGCCTTTTGTATATGGTTCTTTCCTTCGGTGCTTCATCAGTTTGATCCAGTTTTGATGTGGTCACGCTTTGTCTTTTACATAAGGTCCAGCTTATACTCCTGTTGTAGTCTTTATCTGGTTTGATATGGCCACATCCATGTAAGGTGTGCCTACACTTGCTGCTGTTGGTTGTTCACATTTAAAGATAGTTCTAGCTGTATTACTATATTTATCCTCTGTGCTTAATAACTTTTAACTTTTAGTGCTATTGAATAATTTGGTTAAGGATTTGGATAAGCTTGTCTTAATGGTTCTTGTCTTTAGTTTCAAAATATGTATACCCATACACACTTAAATGGGGAGCTGTGTGTTCCTGCATATTCTGGAGACATTTCCTTTTCTCTCCTATTATATGTCGCTCTTTCCTTCTTTTTTGTTGTACTAGTTCTACTGGCTATTATCTGTTTCTCCTTCACTGTTCCCATAACCCTAAAAAATGCTCAACTTTTTGACAAATCAATTACAAGGGATTCAAGTGGAAGGATTCATGTGATGGAAGTTCAAGTGGAGAAAACTTACCCCCAATGTCCTCCTTCTATCTCAGGGGTCAGTATATTTACCTTCGTTCATTTCTAACGTCCTTTCTGAGGTCATAATACTTGCTGAACCTCCTGCCAGGATGTACCATGTATTCCTAAAATAGAATGGTCAGCGACTTCAAGATTGAAGGATGCTGTGATTCAGTTCAAAAAGGTACATATCCAGGTTGTCAGCCGAAGGTTTTGATGATTATTTTTTTTCTGCTGTTTGGGAGAAACCCTATCTTCTTAAGGGACTAATTTGTAAGAAGTTAATTTGTCCACTACAATTTTTAGCATGTGGATACGCTTGAGGACTTTTGGTCCACCTTAGATGATATTGACAACTCTCTTTGGGTTGTTAATCCTAAATTTCCATGCCGAGCTATGTGCCATCGTCTGGTCAATATAGGTAATTCCTCCTTTCTCCAACTCCAACTAAATCTTCAAATTCTGTCCTTAATCTAATTCTGATGTTTCTCCTTTCTTCTTGCAAGGAAATGACTGCATTGTCATGTTATCTATAAATGCACAGAATCCTAAATCTGTACCAGAGTAAGAATAAATTCTGGACCACAACTGCTGCGGGTACCGTGGACTTGTTTTGTGCTGCCAACAACTTGAAATTTGTACTGCTGTAGGTGCCGCTTCATGGGTCCAGATTCTAGTATAAGCCCTTTGAGAAAGGCGTGGAGCAGAAACTGCAAAAAATGGTACTTGTCTACTTAACCAGTATATTTTACCATGAGCCTTTGGATTGTATGACACTGTCAGCTAGCTTTAATAGAAAAGGAAGTATTTGACCTTTGAAGCCCCTGAGCTACAGATGGACACACTGGGCTTGTACCCCAGGTATGGGATCCAAGCGAGCGTGCGTGTGAATGAGAGAGAGATTTAATGAAATCTGACCGTAAATTATTGAGGTAGACGACTCTTATAAAAGGAGCTGGACATGGCTCTATGAGGATTCGTAGTTTTTCACAAGAGGGCTTAGAATTGGCACTGAAGGTTTTGTACTCCCTTGCTGCCTTCTTGACCGTATTAAGATTGTGTTTGTCTTGCTTGGTTAGTTACAGTAGCTTCTTGTGTTATGCTTAAGCTGACGAAGAGTTTAATGCTTTGATATCGTTGAAATAATAACTAGAGAAAAGATCGTTTATACCTCTTCTGCATATGTATTGGCAACTAGCTTTCTGTTTTCTTGTGTATTCTTAGTTTTTTTAGTACTTGAATGCAAAAAAGCAAATAGTCTTTCATGGTTCAATCAAGACTTGATTAGCTAAATGTCTTGAAGCTGCAGTTTGATATAATGCATTTTGATTTACATTGTGGAGAGCTAGTTAGAACTAAAGACTGGGTGTCAGATCAATTCATGTGCTTCTAAGTAAAACCACGATTGTCATGTATCTCTCACTGTTTCACTAACTTAAATTGTGATGCTTTGTTGGAGTTTCCTATTATTCTGCTCTATATTGCCAGGTCCAACTGTCAGCACGGTGCTATAGATCTGGAACTGTTAAACAATCATTTTGGCCTCAATTCAGAACTATCTATTTCTTTCATTTCTTATACGAGTGGACCCATCTTGTTACAGTCACTTGTATCATTTAATTTGCTTGATTTGCACTTCTCTGTTATAGGATGCAAGAAAAACCTTTTCGAGATAATCTGGTGAGTATTTTGGGGTTTGAACTACCAAAGCCGCCAGATACAGAGAGGGATGAGCAGCAACTGGAATGTGGAATCTGTTATGCTCAGCATCTTCCCATTGGTAATATCTTCTCAGATGCATTTCTACATGCAGTGGACCATAACCATTCGTTGATACTGTCTCACCTTATAATTTTCTGTTACCTACCCGTAGAGGACGAGCTTGGAACCAAGAGTGGATGCCCAACGGACTACCGATGTGATAATGCAAACTGCAGTATAGCTTTTCATAGTCTTTGTCTAATAGACTGGTTACGGTCTATCACCACAACTAGGCAGTAAGTTGACTTTTCCTAATCCCGTGCCCTTTCTTTTACCTACTTCATGCATGAAATAGCTCCAACCATTTTAGTTCATGTAGGATTGATGGTAAGCAGTTTGGCCTACACTCTTAGAGGCTGCTTCTGACCTTGCCCTCATAGTAAGCTCTTTAAATACCAGAGGTTGAATAAGTACACAGCAGTTTTGCTGCGGTAGCCTACACTACTTCTTGGATTTTGCACCGCATGTAATTTGAAAAAGTGATTATGGTTTGCCTTCGGATGATGCAAGGAAGATTTGAGCATTACACGTGCATAATTCATCTGTTGAAAAGTCACATGTCTGCACAATTCAGTGGTCATACATATTTTTTCGAAGTAGGTACTTGCAAAAAGACCTACCATTACGACTTAGCTTTCATGACCACTACAAAGTCACAAGTCAGTCATAAGTTACTTTGATCTGAGTCCTCTAAAAATTTAGGCCCTCACGCCCTCTAATTGTCCATGATTGCCCTCCACGTTGATGTGTTCACTGCACTGCCCAGTACCAAATGACTTCCATTATTTTGCTTCAATGGACAATGTGCTATCCTCCTCCTGCACCTTCTGTGTCTGTGGTTGCCTTTCCATCTCCTCTCCTTGTTTTGCTTGCTGTGAATTTATACTGTTGTTCGTGTGTTGTTGCCGCAGGTCATTTGATGTTCTCTTCGGAAGTTGTCCGTATTGTTCTGAGGCGATTGCTGTCAAAATCAACAGCACTAGGAGTTAAATCAATGCATCACAATTTCACAATGAGAGGAGATATCATATGCTAGTGAGAGTTTTAGGCGAGAATGAGCACCTTCCTCCCCCTAGAATCAATCCCTTCCAGTAATTTCATCCACAACCCATTGTCTATGGCATGAATTCCTACTACTTAAACGAGAGAGTCGAATTTTGATCTACTTCTCCTTTTACGCTGCTTGATTTATATCGCCTTATCCGTCATTGTGATTGCCTACATGAAAATTATTTGCCCATGAAGGAACAATCATTCACGTGCATAACTCTTGCAACGCTAAAATCATAGATGATCCTCGTGCGACCTCACTATCGATGTGCTCCTCCTCAAACCTCGACCTACTTCGACGGCATGCCCTTGTCCTCATGATGATGTTTTGGCTCGCTAAATCACTTCTTCTGCCTCTTGATTGATCGCGACATCCGTTTATTTGTGGAAACTTAGTCTAATCCTTACCCATGACACACTAGAAGAACTCTCCTGCCTGAAATTCACATAACGCTCAAAAATAGCACAAGGTAAAAAGGAAAACAGCCCGTTTATGAAGGTGATGGCATTCATTGAAAGTGCAGGTACTCAGATATCTTTAATTTGTTCATTTAACCAAATCTGATCATTTCATTTTCCAAAAATTGGGATTGTATCAACGTGAATCAGGTAACGTTTGCAAACCAAGAGAAGGGGATAAGTGAAGAAAGCGGTCAAGGCAATTCCATCGTGTCGCAAATCGGCTACGGCAGGAGAATGTTTAAAAAATGATGATTTAAGGAACTTCATAAGCAAAATCGATTACTGAAATTCGTCATTTTCTTTAAATTTAGAAGTTACACACAAAAGTTTCTACGAAATCTTATGGGCAAACTTTAAAAATAAAAAGAAATCATTCTCGACGTATTTTCGTTAGCGATTTTATATTAGATATTCTTAAGATTTCCTATAAAATCTTATTCTAATGTTTAAAGACAACTACCGTCGATTCTCTATAACAATCATAGATACACAAATTGCTCAACTTCCTTTCTACGTATTACTGTACTTAAACTATTTTAAAGATAAAAGTGGAGATTATTATTTAGATAATGTTTTTTGAAAAGACTAAACAATTTCCCCAATCCGGATAAACCTCTCGCTCAGCTAGTTTCAAGCTCCCCACTTACCCATGACCGACACTAAATCCCACGATATTCTCTCCCGACTATCTCCTTCTGCAAAACTGCCTTGACACCAACCTCACCTCTTCAGTTTTCCACAGCACAATTCTCTTCTCCATTTACCTTCTCGGTTGTCCATGGCGACGAGGGTCAACGAAGTCCAGGAGTCGGAGATCTCCAGCATGGAGGACGGCGGAGGCGACCGCTCGTCCGGCGGCTTCCTCGGCTTTTGCTCGTCGCCTTCGGTCGTCGCCACCACGCAAAAGGTTGGCGCTTTCGTCTATTATAGTTTGAGCCTTCTCTTTATAGCCATCTTTGTCTTGACGTGGTCGCTTTCCGGTGACTTCTTGCATGGCTTCGTGTGTAAAAAAAAAAGTTGATAGCGGAGGTGATCGGCACGTACTTCGTCATCTTCGCCGGCTGCGGCTCCGTCGCCGTGAACAAGATCTACGGGCAGGTGACGTTCCCGGGGATATGCGTGACGTGGGGGCTCATCGTCATGGTCATGATCTACACCGTCGGGCACATCTCCGGCGCCCATTTCAACCCGGCCGTCACCATCACCCTCGCCGCGTTCCGGCGGTTTCCGCTTCGGGAGGTGAGTGGCCACGTAGTTCAGATTCCTGTGTTCAATGCATTCGAATCGAAAGCTCATTCATTGGTATCATGAACTAGAAGGGGGAAGGCGAATGGTCTTCTTAGCGGATTAATCTCCTTTCTGTTGCATTGGCTATGCTACTTTTTCGGGAGACATTAGAAGAGGAACTAACGAAATAGATGTTAGTTTAAAAGATTACAAAAGATTACGTTTTGATTTCGCGTTTAAAAGAAAAATGTAATTAGTTAAAGATTGATGTGAGACTGACTTAATTCCTTAAAAAGCACTGACTTTAGCCTAAACTTTTCTAAACTGGAGATTTATTATGTTATATCAAACATGTGAATATATATTCAATGTAACTTGGAAATTCAACATTAAAAAAAGAAGTGTTCACTTTTTCCCATTTCCGGGTTCAAAAGTGAGACATTTAAGTTTCATCATTATATTGAGAAAACTGCTGGCTCGTGTGCATGTACACAAGTATCATCTTATGGGGAAATATGGCGTTGTAGGTTCCACTGTACATAGTAGCTCAGCTCATGGGATCGATCCTCGCGAGCGCCACGCTCGCCGGAATCTTGGACGTGACTCCCAACTCCTTCTTCGGGACGGTACCGGCCGGATCCAACGGCCAGTCCCTGTTGGTCGAGATCATCATCACCTTCCTCTTGATGTTCGTCATCTCCGGCGTCACGACCGACAGTAGAGCGGTCCACTTCCCTAACCTGAACTGTTTTTAGCCGATCGTAAATGGGTTTAACCTTTTGTAACATAATTCCAGGTCGAAAGACTTAATGTATACTGCTGTTTTGACAGAGAGCAGAACTCGGAGGAATCGCGGTCGGGATGACGATAATGCTGAATGTCTTCGTCGGCGGGTGAGCGTTCGATCCGATTTCATTTTAGTTGCCTGTGTCCCAAACTCAGAATTATGATTCGAATCGAAGCTGAAGCTCAATTCGATTCGCAGGCAAGTATCGGGAGCTTCGATGAACCCGGCGAGGAGCCTCGGACCGGCCATCGTGAAGCACACCTACACAGGGATCTGGTTGTACGTGATCGGGCCGATCGTCGGGGCCCTGGCCGGGGCGTTCGCGTACAATCTGATTCGGTTCACGGACAAGCCGCTCCGGGACATCGCCAAGAGCAATGCCCTCCTCCGGACCATCTCCATGAGCAACGCCAGCCCATGAGGGACCAAGAGCCGGCGAGCCAAGTGATCCCGTCCCATGTTTTCCACTTCATTAGCTACTTTCTTTACTCATTTTGTGAACTACATGCTATTATCATTATTTATTTATGACTCGCATTAACAAATTGTCGTCGTAATATTCGATTTTAATATAAATATAAATTGGATGGATAAATTCCTAAAATGGTCGATTATTTTTTTAAAAGACGAAAAGATAATAGATTTTACGAGATGGATGACCCGTTCATCTGTTTAATACGTGTTTAGGTACTTTCATGTGATATCGTCTACTTATTTGATACTTTCGTATGTAAGTAAGTTTTACAAAAGTTTTCTAGAAAAAAGAAGAAGAAGATCGTGATGGGAAGAAAAATCAAAGAAACTATCGTGGATCGTGGCGTTTACCTGCCCGCAACTATAATATATAAGTATGGCTATATATATATATATTTATTATATTTTGACCCCATATTAGTTCATTATGTCGTCATTTGGCTGTACTACAGGCTGTAATGTTTGCCCATGCCATGCACAAAATAATGATCCATCTAATAATTCTATAATTAGCAGGTTAATAAAATCTAAGGACCCCGCAACGTGACATTATGTAATCTTATTCATTTGTGATGACAACAAGGTGGGAATTCGGAGGATCTTTAGTTCAGTAGTGATGATAGATACTATATCAAGATTTTGGTTATGACAATTGTGCTTGAGATGAGAAAGTGGAAGTATAACCCCTCATAATAGGCTAATTAGTGGAAGTATAGTCCCTCATGATAGGCTAATTCGTTCTTTGCATAGTGTCTTGTAATTGACTCGTTGATTTAGCATCTTTGATCCTTCATTCCTCCCACTTAATGCTTCTATGTATCATCGACGTCACATCAAGAGTAAAAGCGAGGTGGAAATAGGTCGGGTCGGGTTGGGCACTGAAAGTGAGACGATTTATCTTTATGATTAATTGAGAAAAAAAAGTAGGCCAAATGAAGAAAAAGAAAAAAGCTAATAAACCCCCCTTTTTTCCTTCCTCCTTAAGTCACTGCATTAATAATATTTTTTATTTTAAAATTTTCCAATTTTCCAATTTCCAATTTCCATTGGCCATCTTCATCATCGCTGCTGTCAAAAACCCCGGCGACCGTGTCAGGTTAGAGAGAGAAAGAGGGGTTGAGGAGGAGGAAAACGCAGGCGCCCCAACTTGCTCTCCCACTTCCTCACTTCCTCTCTCCTCGAATTCCGAGCCGCCGATTCGCATCGAGATTCGACGGACAGCGCGTGTAGAGAGAGAAAGGAGAGAGAGAGAGAGTATCGTTCTTCTCGTTCCGATGGGGGATTCGCTGGAGCAGTTGGGTTCGGATTCGTCGACGGCGATGGGGATCGACGCCGCCATGAAGGACGGCGAGCTCGGCATGGAGATCGACGGGGCCGGGCCCTTCCGGGAGAACGCCGCCACCGCCGAGGACTGGCGCAAGGCCCTCAACCGGGTCGTCCCTGCCGTGGTCGTGCTCCGGACCACCGCCTGCCGCGCCTTCGACACGGAGGCCGCCGGGGCCAGCTATGCCACCGGCTTCGTCGTCGACAAGCAGCGCGGGATCATCCTCACCAATCGGCACGTGGTCAAGCCTGGTGAGTTGGCGCCATTTGATTCCGGGTTTGAATGGGAGAGCGTGCGTTCCGGTGTCGGGTGTGAAGCAAGTTTGATCAGTTGGTTCTCAGTATATGCTGATCGATGATGCGTTGGTTTGAGTTTCGGCAGAGAAATGTGGGGAATAGCGAGTCTTTATCCTTGAGAAGCGAGTTCGTTTTATTGCTGAGAACAGAAGATGATTAAGTTATTGGTAGGCTTCTCTAATGAAGAAATGCATGTTTGCGATTGAAAATTTGATAGTCCAACGTTTATCCAACTCAAGGTGGCTTCTTCTTAAACATTTGTGGTGAGAGCTTTTAGATGATGATCTGTCTGGTCATAATCAGGCAATGTAAAGAGTACATGGTCCCTACATTTTGAACTTGTTAAAAGCTGGAGATGGGGTGAGAAATTATGCTGACTGTTCTGTGAAGCTTTAGTTTTTATAACTGCTACTTCTTCTTCTTCTTCTTCTTCTTCTTCTTCAAGTTTTAACTGTAAATATGAGAGAGAAGATGTAGGTAGCCATAGCTTAACACGATTGGTGACATATCTTCTCTTTGAGTTTCAATGATGATGGCTATTCACTTTTTACAGGACCGGTAGTTGCAGAGGCTATGTTTGTCAATCGCGAGGAGATTCCAGTTTTCCCTGTTTACAGAGATCCGGTGAGTCTGACTGTTCTGGGGTATCTAGTTCAGCTATATGGTTCACCTGAACTTAGTGCTTGGAGCTAGACGTGCAAAAAATCTATCATCAGTGAGTTAGAATTAAATGTCATCACTATAGTGGTGAATCAATGCAAAGCTGGATATGGTCTTTTTGGCATATCATATTCCCTTGTGGAATTGAGAAATATGTTCGTCTTCACGTAGTTTGATAGAATGAGCAGATCGCTATATATATATAATGTATTGGTGAACTGCCAGGAGAAATGAATCGAGGCTCTCTGGAATTTATCCCATCTTATTTTAATTAGGGATAGCAATGTGTCAGATGGATGTACAACCTTTCTCTGCATGGATGTTTATAATGGGTTGGGATCTGAAAGCATTCTCCTTTGTAGCATGTCATGCTGGATGATGCTTTTCACTGAGTATGCAAATATTTTTATTGTCCATCTGAGTGCCATCTATCTGTCCGGTTGTTTCTTTACTCTTTTAAGTTATTGATACCATATTTGACCCATGTCTTTTGATTTCCACTTTCCTTGTTGATATTGTCATCATGTTATAGAGACTTATGTGTTGTAATTTCTCATAGGTTCATGATTTTGGCTTCTTTCGCTATGATCCTAATGCAGTCCAATTCCTAGATTATGAGGAGATTCCACTTGCTCCTGAGGCTGCATGTGTTGGATTAGAGATTAGAGTTGTTGGTAATGATAGTGGGGAGAAGGTATGTAGCTGTTTTCTTTTTAAGTGATAAACTTCAACTGCAGTTATTTGTTTATTGCCAGATATATTATTTGTGACAAATTTCTTTTGGCTTTCTTTGTCTGGCAAAAGTGACACATTGAGTGGAACAAAATATTTTTCTTGCAGATGTCCATTTTGTCCTCTATTAAATGAATAGGGGTATCTCTTGCTTTTTTATCTTACTTTTGCTTATGGCGCGGTAGGATAGGACACGATAGTATGGGAAATCAATCTCATTTCTAACATCACGTTCTTTGTTTGAAGAATGATGGAAGCTTCATCTGGCTAATCTTAGTGCCCATCTATCTGCCTGATTTGTTCTTTTGCTTTCAGGGAGAAAAACCCAGATTAGCTGATGTGCATTCCTATTCAGTTTAGCAATGTTCCAGATAGGACTGCATATGAAAAATAGTGAAAGAACAAGAATTAAATTCACCCACCAGTCTTCTACTAGTGTTCACCATGCACTACCAGCATTGTAGTTTGGCCATTAACAAGTTTCACTAGTTTGCAATTGTTTTCTAGAGAGTGACTTGCATGAAATGGTGGCTGTGATATGATTTTTCCTTGCTCAGCCAATCAGGTGATCGAGGCAAGATGGATGCGGCTCGACTTGGAACATTTAGATAGATAGATAGTTTCTCTTGACAAAGGAAAGTGGGATTTGAATGTGATTGTCGACATTAAGTGGTGACCATGCCATGTGATGGTAATCAAAACTGGAGGATGTGGTCAGCAGCCATCTTCTTCAGTTTTTGTTTTCTTTTTCCTAGCTCAGCGTTTTCCTATGAAGGCCTTTTTCATTTACAAACACATCAAGTGTTTTTCAGTTATTCCCATCTGTAAAGTTCACATGCGTATCACATATTGACAGAAAAGGTTTATTGGACTAACAGCTAATGGCTGCTGTAGGATGAAACTACACCGTGTTAATTGTATCCTTTTCACTTTTAGGTATCAAGTAAAACACTTCCAAAAATTTAGCTTGGTAAGGTGCAGTTACACTTAGATTCATTTGCGTTTATGTTTTATCTTATATTTAGCAGAGACAATGAAATCTTTGTTCATCTTCTGCTATATCCTTTCTGACAAATGAGAATATTATAGTGACAGTAGCTAATGCAATTTCACAGAATTAGTATAAAGGAGCCTCATCTTTTGATCTTTTTATGCGTTCAGACAATATCTATCAGTGAGATTGCGGCTTGCCTGTACCCTGCTTTAGTTTTTTTGTTGCGAACAGTGATGTTGATTTAGGTCCTTGCATTGTTCTTTCACCAATAAGACCAAAAACGGGGAAAAGAAATATAGTTCTGATTTTGCCTCATCTTTTCAATATTATTAAAGTTACATCAGTTCTATCTGCTGATAAAACTTTTGTTTGTCAGGTTTCTATATTGGCTGGAACTCTTGCTCGCTTGGATAGAGATGCTCCTCACTACAAGAAGTGAGTTGCAACTTAAGTTTGTTTAACTATTTGTCAGCATCAATTTGACGCTAAATGATGATATGTACTGATTTTTACTCTGATTTTCCTTTATTGGAGTTGGAGTCTAAACGAGCTTCTTCAATTAAAGGTTCTCAGCAGAACAAGTTGATCAAGTTTGTTGGACTTACTCTTAGAGATTGCTTGCTTACAATCGCTTGATACAAAAAAGAACTCATTTCCCCTTCTTTAACATAGCAGTCAAGTAGGCCAGTTTGTGGAACGAATTTATACATGAAATTGACTTTAGTATTTGGTTAGCTTTCTTTAGTATGCATGGAAGTTAGATATCATGTTCTTTTATCATTTGCTGGTACTTCCTCTCGCCTTTCAGTTTCCTTTCTGTCTACTCTGTTGTTAGGGTCATAACTATGATTATTTGGTGCAGGGATGGATACAATGATTTCAACACATTCTACATCCAAGTAGGTTACTTTCTGCTGTAATTAAAAGAGCTAATTTGCTGTAAATTGTGTTGCCAGAGTGTTTATTCTTCAATTTAACATGGTCAAGTAACCTACCACAGCATGAACTTTAGAGGACAAATTTGACAATGTGGATTTTCGTAGTTGGCTATATTTAACTTTTGTTTGATTTTAGCCATGATGACAGATATATAAGTGAGAGCAATCAAACGTGTGACGTGAAATTCTCTATGATTTTTGTCCTGGACTAATTAGAATAGGGAGCATTAAGCGTGCTAGTTGGGCAATCCAGTTTTACTTGGCTAGCTTGTAGCAGTTGTTTAGTTTGCAGTTGGTGGATTATTATTATTATTATTATTATTATTATTATTATTATTATTATTATTATTATATCTGAGATAGTGTTATGTTCTTTGTCACCTTATTTTCAGGCTGCTTCCGGAACCAAAGGTGGTTCAAGTGGCTCCCCTGTAATTGATTGGCAAGGTAGGGCAGTAGCCTTGAATGCTGGGAGCAAGACTTCAAGTGCATCGGCATTCTTTTTACCTTTAGAACGAGTAAGTCCACCTCCTTTTACCATTATCATTAGTTAAATTGTAGTTCTGCTAAGCGCCTGTGAAATATTTCAACCTGTTGCCTGTGGCTCTTCTCAGGTTGTTAGAGCATTACAGTTTCTTCAGAAGGGAAGAGATTCACATGGAAATAAGTGGGAGGCTGTCTCTATTCCACGGGGAACACTTCAGGTAAGTCAGGACATTAGATATTACTTTTGCTAATGCTTGTGCTTCTTCACCAGCCAATGTAACTGTTTTGAACACATCGAATTAATGGACACTAAATAAAGCTTTAGCTTGACTATCACGCCAACGTAGAGACATTCTTCTTGACAAGTGGAACCATGTTTAAAACCACTCTGCCACAATAGAATTTTTTTTTGGGTTTCTTGTTACTCCTCTTTTCTCTTTAACAAGGTTAATATCACATGTTACTTCTAACTAGAGCTCAACATGTGTCATGACATGCCCATACGGAACAATCTTGACTTTCACCCAATAAGTATTCTATCTCGGGACTTTCTTTTAGCAAGGGGCTAACATTAGTCGATTCATTACCATTCCCCAGGTTAACTTCCTCGAGGGTTGACACTGTATGTTCCAATGAAGGATGGATTAAGATCCTTAGTGATCAGTATGATGCAAAACAAAGTCGTATGAAAATAGAATCTATTGAAAGCAGGAAATGAAATGTAGGAGTAAACCAAGAAGAAAGGGAAGAATAAATTGAGTTGAAGATGTTCCACTGGGGGAGAAAAAGGGGGTTGGGGGGGAGAGGAGGGGTAGAGAGAGATTGTCTTGGTTAGTTCTCATAACAATTGATGAATAAGTTGTTTGGCCAAATGATTCTTTATGGCTTGAAGGAGGCAGTTTCCTGGCTCAATCTTTATAATCTTTAATAGTTATCCAATACCTTCTGTATCTGCTTGCTAATTCGGCAGCTACTGTTAGCCTATAATTTGGTGGCAAGTTGTTTAGATCCAGCAGGTAGGGCAGCGACAAAGATTTTGTTTTTGTACAGCATGATGCCTTCTCAATCTATGAGCCACAGGTAGTCTCAGGATGATCAGTTTTTGATATCAGGGTCGTTCATATGATGTAGGTGACTTTCCTTCATAAAGGATTTGATGAGATACGTCGATTGGGTCTTAGGAGCGAGACAGAGCAGGTATATGGCTTTTAATTTTTGGAGGCATTTGTTATTTCTTTTGCAGATAACTTTTCGTTCTTATCTCCTGAAAACTTGTTATGCTTTGAATGATTAGATGGTTCGCCATGCATCTCCACCTGGGGAAACTGGCATGCTTGTTGTTGATTCTGTGGTAAGACAGGTTCTGTTGGTTCTCAACTGCGGCTACTGATAAACAAGGACTTACTTAGCATTGGACCTATTGCAGGTACCTGGTGGTCCTGCGCATAAACATTTGGAACCTGGTGATGTGCTGATCCGGGTGAATGGGGAAGTAAGTATGATTAAAGATATGCATACTGGTCCATTGACTATAGTAAACCTTATTGGACGTTGCTTTAGAACCTTTTCAAATAGTAAAGTTCCATTTACAGATTCTTTAGTATCCTTTAAGTAATTTGGTGCTATGGTATTGCATCTGTCCATTGGATAAGTCAGATACTTAAATTTTCTGTTTTAGTTGACCATTTTGTTTGTTTAGTTTGATGCACGCAGTGGCTAATAACCATAATAAAAAGAGTTACTTGGTGGAAACCTTGTAAAGTTGTTGATAAAGGTACAGTATTTTGTTGATAAAATGTTGCTTTGAAGTTCATTTTTCATCCCCAGTTCATCAATTTTATTTTCAAGTTTTGGAAGTTTATTATATAAGTGAAACATATGAACTAAATAATATGGTTTTGCTAATCATGACCTTGACATAATAGAATCATATCATTTTATGGAATGCCCTTTCTCATATGCTCTTTGTTATAGTCTTTTCCAGTTTGTGAAGTAGATAAATCTTGAGGTCGAGTTGTGACCTTATTATCTTAAAGTGTTGACTGCTGTGAATCTTTGTGCAGGTGATTACTCAATTTCTTAAAATGGAGACTTTACTTGATGACAGCGTTGACCATAAGATTGAACTACTGATTGAAAGAGGTGGCATTGCCGCTACTGTTAGCCTTCTGGTATGATAGTGATTGTAGCCTTTCTTTTCGGTCATGACATAGCTTTTGCTCTTGTTGACCTGGATGCTTTGCTGTAAATTTGACTTTCTGACCTTTTGACATTTTTTGTCCTGTAACTCAGCTGGATGAATCAATTTTTGAGAAGAAATTAGGCTTTAATGCTTGTCTGTCTATAGTTCATCGGGATGAGATTTTACTGATTTGCCATCTATTTCTCACTAAGAATATGCAATTTTCAGGTTCAGGATCTGCATTCGATTACCCCTGACCACTTCTTAGAAGTAAGTGGCGCAGTAATACACCCTCTCTCATATCAGCAGGTAGGAGTGATTCTTCTTTTCTCTTGGTTAAATTTGAGGCTTGTGCCAAAAAATGCTCATGTATCTCATAGAATCTTTTCCCTATGTCGAACAACCATTTTTGGCAATAAGTTAAGCTATCAGCCAATCAATGTACTTAAAATGTGACTCTAGCATCATATGTATTTTCGCTCTCCCATGTGAGTGAGCAAAACCTCTCACGTGAAACGTAGCATGTGGATACAATCACATCAACAAATGGAGGATGTGCAAGAGTAAAACACACCCTTGATATGAATATCATGATGAACAACCAGATTCCAATAAAGCTTAAGCTAGGAAACATGGCCATAATATAAACTAAGCACGCATGATAATTACTTATACCTGCCAATCTGTCATCATTTTCTTGTGTACTTGCTTTACATGCAGTCTGATACCTCTGCTCCAATGATTGCTTTTACCACATCATACTTGGTGTGTCATTCTGGAGTGTTTGCTTAAAGATCTTGTATTTGTTCCTCATCTCTCATGAAAAACCATTTTTTAAAGATCAATTTTCCTTTAGTGAGAACAACCAGCTTGACTTTGTGTGGTGTGATATTAGTATTTTGCTTAGACAATCACATGTGGCTAATGTTTGTTTGAGCCGCTCATATTGTTTGATTAGTTGAGCATTGACAACTTGTCGACCCCTGTTTGACTCAGGCTAGGAATTGTCGGTTCCGCTGTGGTCGGGTCTACGTTGCAGAACCAGGGTATGTAATGCAGCTACAGATTCAATTCGCATGTCACTTAGTAATCAGTATCTGCATGTTGCCTTTTGATAATGCCTTTTATTGTTGAAGCAACTTTTCTTAATCTCCTTTGAATGGACTTTATTTCCAGTATATACTCAGATGCTTGGTGTAAATATATCTCTCTGATTTATGTGCACATTTTTACATGAGGACAGTTGTATTGGAAAGGTCATCAAATGTCTTGAGAGTTGTTTCGCTGCTTGGAATGCAAATTGCCAACATCCATATAAGTGATCAAAAGTAATGAATAGAGATAATTTTTTTGATGTTCTCATGTAACGTTTCTTTAATTGCTTCATGACACAATCCAGATATATGCTCTTCAGAGCTGGAGTTCCTCGTCATGCCATTATTACAAAGTTTGCTGGTGAAGAGATTTCAGTACTTGATGATCTAATTACGGTTCTATCTAAGCTTTCTAGAGGTGCTCGTGTGCCATTAGAATATATCAGTTACTTAGATCGGCATCGAACGAAGGTATGTATATTCTGAGTTCTTTTAGTTAATGTTGGTTTCTTGAAACAGTGGTAGCATTATTTTCACTTATATCAGACCAATAACTTGATATGAAATAATGTTGTCCTAGAGACATGGCTGTGTGATTTCAATCATTGTGTTATGACTATCTCTGCCCAGCACATATATCCTATTTTTATTCACTAGGATGTTATTTCAAGTCTTAAAACTGGATGATTGGCTGATTGATAGCTCAAACTTGGCAGTGGGCCTTGGTCTGGTTTTGTAATTGAATAAAAATCATTTGAGTTGGTGCTCAGTGTACCAGGACTAATGGTGCAAGTGCCATGGGCTAGTGGTTATTGTTTTCTTGGATCTGCACAGGCTTTTATAGGCTCAAGAATTGTTTTGTACCTGAAAAGGCTCCACTTTGCTATTTATGGACATTGAGATTAACTTCCTGGGATCTGATGTAGGTGCAGAAAAGTGGATTGCCTTAAGTTTGTATCCGAGGCCTGCATTAATACAGTTACTTAGTAAAGACTCAGTAGCTGAGGATTGCATATGTGATATTGATTGAAGTCTCAATCAAACGTTTGATCATTTTTTCCTCTGGTTTGGATTTGAATACATTGATTAGGCTTAAGAACTGACCTCTAGTGCAATGCAAACTATCTGAACAAAAGATCAAGGAGCTTTTTTTCAGTGTGGGATGATGCATCTGCTCCAGTGTCATTAGTACAGATGAATATTGTCACAAAGGAAGATGATGTCCAACAGTGTCGAAGTCATTTTATTCTCCTGTTCTCACTTTTTGTCATGTGTTCAGTTACACAGCTTTAAAATTGGAAAAACACTCATTTTATGTGTGCTTTTACTGCCTGCAGTCTGTACTGGTTACAGTTGATCGCCATGAGTGGTATGCTCCTCCACAGATATATAGTCGTAATGATAGTATTGGTTTGTGGTCAATAAGGACTGCCTTTCAACCTTCTCCCCTACCGCATTCTTCTATACTTAATGGTGAGCTGGTGCTAGCCAAGCAAGAAGCTTCTACTGCTGAGGTCACAATGGAACAAGTAGATCAGGAGAGGAGACAAGAGTTGATTGATGGTGTTGCTAGCATGGAAACAAATGATGGACATTCTTCTGAAGGGTCCCATGCTCAAGATGAATCAGATATTGGAAAGAAGAAAAGACGTGTGGAAGAAGACCCATCAGCTAATGGGGCAGCGGCCGACTATTCATTGGCTGATAATAGGGAACTGGAGTTGAAGGATACCAGAAATGGGGAAAGTACAGCTGTGACAGATTATCAAAGTGCACCGGCTTTATCGGCCAATGCCTCATATGCTGAACATGTCATAGAGCCTACTCTTGTAATGTTTGAGGTAAGTAACTTCTAATAATTTTATTGGTTTTATTTTCCGAATTTATTGATTAATCAGTCACCCTACTGCTAGACCTTTGATAATTAAGTCCTACCTTCATTTATGCGCTATTGGGATATCACCATCTCTGTTTTTCCAATTTGTGTTTGGTTCTGCTATCTTTAACTGCATCAGGAGCATGTTTTAAATTAGTGACAACAATGTGGTAGTGCTTCTTCTAATGTTTGTCCATGTGGATTTATCTCCATTTGATGAAGACATACTTAACATCTGGTTTTGTATGAGATCTTATCCTCCTGTCTTAGGGGCTCTAGTAGCAAGTCTTAAATTTTGTAGGTTTGCAAGATATTTAATTATTGCTTGCGGTGGCTCTCAAATTCAGTGTTCTCATACTTGTACTTGCAGGTTCACGTGCCACCATCATGTATGGTAGACGGTGTCCATTCTCAACATTTCTTTGGGACTGGCGTCATTGTATACCATTCTCAAAGCTTGGGATTGGTTGCAGTTGACAAAAACACAGTCGCTATATCTGTCTCTGATGTGATGCTTTCATTTGCTGCCTTTCCAATTGAAATTCCGGGGGAGGTAAATATTTGTTGATGTTAGTTATGGTTAGTTCTCCTCGTTTATATTCTGATCTATGCTACCATTTATCTTCCATTGCAGGTGGTTTTTCTCCACCCTGTTCACAATTTCGCTCTTGTTGCATATGACCCCTCTGCTTTGGGTCCTGTTGGCGCTTCAGCTGTTCGTGCTGCTGAACTTCTTCCTGGTATATTTCATTTCCAGTTTAGTTCTTGTTCACATCAAACTCCAGATGTTCAGATTATATGGATTTCTCTCCTGACCATTTAATTTTACCACACTAAGGAATTGTAGTCATTTTTCTTTTAACTGGATCACTTAGAATATAGCTAATTTCTCTATTGTATTCTTGATATCATAGAACCCATGACCATGTGTCAAGCACATTAAGTTCTTTCATTCCATGAAAAGTAGCTTCTAAGTCAATTACTTTAACTGTTGCAAGACATGATGTTTATACTTTCAACCATTAGAAGTTGTATTTACAGCAAAAAAATTCTTTTGTGTGTTCTGGTAGGAATCACTTCTGTCTGTCTGGCTCTCTGTCTCTCAATGTGTGTGGAGTTGTGGATGTTTTGCATCTTTCAATTCCTTTAGCTACTTTATCACAACTCAAGGAGATGGTGTTTTTGTGTTCTGCAGAGCCAGCACTGCGTCGGGGGGATTCTGTCTATCTTGTGGGGCTGAGTAGAAGTCTTCAAGCAACATCAAGGAAATCCATTGTAACTAATCCTTGTGCTGCTCTTAATATTGGCTCGGCTGATTGTCCAAGATATAGAGCAATCAACATGGAAGTTATTGAGCTTGACACAGGTTTGCATAATAGTCCATTTTTACTGCAGATCATGGTTATCCAGATGTTGGTTTTGTTTGTAATGTGGTGTATTGCAGATTTTGGCAGTACTTTTTCTGGGGTGCTAACTGATGAGCGTGGAAGAGTTCAAGCTATATGGGGAAGCTTTTCGACTCAGGTTTCTTAAGATTCATTTGCTTCTATTGGTGATTGTTTCTATGTTCTGATGCTTTATTAGTGATTGTTTCTATGTTCTGATGCTTATTGCTATTTGCAGCTGAAATTTGGCTGCAGCTCCTCAGAAGATCATCAATTTGTTAGAGGTATTCCAGTTTATAGTATTAGTGAGGTAGTAAACAAAATTGCAGCTGGTGCCAAGGGGCCACCTCTTCTCATAAATGGTGTCAAAAGGCCAATGCCGCTTGTTAGGATCTTGGAAATTGAGCTGTACCCCACACTGCTTTCCAAGGCCAGAAGTTTTGGGCTGAGTGACCAATGGGTTCAAGTAGGTCTTTTTCTCCTCCTTTGGCCAAAAAGCAAGTAGGCTTTTTTTCCTCATAACTAGTGCAAGACTTTTTTAACAGTAAGGATATTTCTTTGCGTGAGAGAAATAGCAAAGCCCTAGAATTGACAAAAACAGCAGAAGCTTTTACATGTTAAAAAATGACAGTTTGTCTAGACATGATAAGCCCAAATAATTGAATGCTCAAATATAATATTATTGGGAAAGGATTCTGACCAGTGGCAATTATTGTAGGCTCTTGTTAAAAGAGATCCAGTTAGGCGACAAGTTCTACGTGTTAAGGGCTGTTTGGCTGGTTCAAAAGCTGAAAATTTATTGGAACAAGGTGACATGGTCCTAGCAATAAATAAGGAGCCAGTTACTTGCTTCCGCGACATAGAAAATGCTTGCCAAGCATTGGACAACTCTGATGACACTGACGGGAAGCTTAATCTGACCATTTTCCGGCAGGTGAATCATTAGATGACTTGTTATTTTGTGCATTCTTTACATGCCTAGCTTGTTCTGTTTTATTCAAGATTGAGGTAACTTTGCTAATGACTTTAAAAAAGCTCGAGGAGTAATGATTTTTCATGTTTGAATCATTCTTGTATTGCAGGGGCATGAAATTGATATTCTTGTTGGGACAGATGTTAGGGATGGAATTGGTACAACACGTGTTATTAATTGGTGTGGATGTATTGTTCAAGAACCTCACTCAGCAGTCCGTGCTCTTGGATACCTTCCTGAAGAAGGGCATGGTGTGTATGTTGCTAGGTGAGGTCTTGCAATATCTTTTTTAATTTGATGATCCAGCAAGGAAGTTGCAGCTCTTTTTTTAAGCTCTGCTTAATTTTTGAATACCTTGAGTCTTTTGCCTGGTGGGAGAAAGCTTCTTGAGTGATTTTTAAATAAAATTGAGCTCCACCTTGAGTGCTCCTGCAGTGCATTCCGTAAATAACTTTGTGGCTCTTAGCATGAACTGATATATTATTTTCCTTAGCTGAACCAGGCTGTTTTAGCAGCCATTGCTGTACAGTTAACTGCTATGCAGTACTTACTAGTTGTTTTGACGTTTTCAAACTTTTTTTCTAAATACAAGATTATCTCTTTGAAGCATTCTTTTTAGCTTGTTCTTGTCATGATTTTATGCTTTAGTTTCACTTCCCCTTATATGTGGTGCTTCAAACAAGTCTCTCTTAGCATAGATAAGCGGAATATCTCATCCTTTTTTTTTTTTTTTTTTTTTTTTTGGTATTTGCCAGGTGGTGTCATGGAAGTCCTGTGCATAGATATGGTCTATATGCTCTTCAATGGATTGTCCAAATTAATGGGAAGCCAACTCCTGACTTAGATGCATTTATTAGCGTGACAAAGGTACTTTTACTGTGTGCTGTGGCAGAATTACAAGTATCATTCTGCCATGTAGTAGAGGGAGATTCCTCATTTCTTCCCTAAAAAAGTTAAAACTAAAACACCATTATCATGTTATTTCTTCCATGCGACTCTCCCCTGAGGTCAGTGCTTTGTCCATAGCATTTGGGAAGTAAGATCTCTTTTCTTTGATTTGGCTGTATTGGCACATGTCAACATCCCTGTTGATATGATTGGATTGACAAAGTGAGTGTAGGGGTGTGAAGTTAATTTCTGTTTCTTTGGTCATTTTTCAGTACAATCGCTTTATGTGACGGAATAATTGTGGGGTTGTCAAGTTTGGGCATTATTAGGATTGCAATTTCAAATTACAAGTAAGACGTGACACATTGGCAGGCTGTGGTTCAGTGTAATTCTAAGAGGCTTTAAAGTAGGATAGGTCCTCTGGCAATTGCTTAAGCTCCCATATATTCTACCCTACTATATGTTTAATTGCAGGAATAATATTTTATTTTCACCAGTATATATAGCGTTGATGATTGGAAAAAGAATCATTACAAAATCTATTTAAGGTTATCAATCATTCTTGGGTACTTAGAATTGCAGTCATCATGAAAATGTATACATATTTCACCAAATGTCTTTTGATTTTGAATGTTATCTATAGTTTTCTTTATTATCTATGGTTTTCCAAGTAAAGTGCATGGTTGAGCTGTCACAAAATTTTGTAAATCACCTCGATAGATATTTGTTAATCTTCACTTTCTTGTCATTGCTTCTCGGCAATATTGCTCAAGTGTGCCTTTCTGTGTAAATTGTTCCCACCAGACTGGGGGAGATAGATATACATGATCAGATTTGCCTGCTTGCAGTAATTGATGATTGACTTGCACTAGTGAAGCCAGGATGATTGATCCGGCATTACCGTCAAGACAATTTTATTTTTCTCATTAAGCTCGCACCGCCATTATTTATTGTTATGAATAATAATGCAGGAATTAGAGCATGGGGAATTTGTTCGTGTAAAAACAGTGCACTTGAATGGGAAGCCGCGAGTGCTAACGCTGAAGCAAGATTTGCACTATTGGCCTACATGGGAGCTGAGGTTTGACCCAGATACTGCAGTGTGGCGTCGCCAAATAGTCAAAGCATTATAGCGTGATTTTGTGCAGTCTTACATTGTTATGGGGAGGAATGACCGAAAAAGAAGCAGCACATGCATGAGGACAGCCGACCTAGACCATGTATATTTGATTCATCATCAATTCTGATTGTGTTCACTAATGCAGTGCGGTCATCCTGATCATTGGCCACTACATCATTTAGGCGTGGGAATCAAGTACAAAGTCGATGCAGTCAGTTGCAATGCTAGTGGAGCACTTGTAATTTGGCAATCACTGAAGTTACGTTACATTGAGTAGAGGAGGGAAATTAATACATGCGAAGTACAGTCAAGTCATTGAATTGTATGAAATAAGAGAATGTAGTGACAATAGTTGTAGAACCTTATACATGCATTTGGGCGGATTGAGTCGTATGACCAGCTATATCTTTCTGCTTTTCACTGGATAAGTTTGCAAATATATCAGTTTTTCTATTTGAATCGTGCTCACAGACGGCTAGCATTTCTATTAAACGAATTGATACTTAGAAGTAGGTCAGATGGCAGTGGACGTTCCGAATTGGATGGAAAATTACTGCCAAGATTGAATTTGATCAGGTGGTTTATGGTGTGTTTAGTTTGAGTGAAAGAATTAGAAATAAGTTAGAATGCATTCCTTTACTTGAAAAGCGGCTGGAAAATATTTTTCTTATCATGATATCTTTTTTCAAAATAAACACTCCCTAATATTGTTTATATGTCTATAAGGCGGAAAAAGGAGGCAATTTACTAACAGAACTTCGAATAATTTAGACATGTAGCATAGGAACCGTTTGTATTGGACTGCTATATGATGCTTGAAACTTCAGTGATCCAGACTAGGACAGGTCTTGCTCGCGTCTCGCTCTTCTATCATGTGCCTCCGTGGACTGACTGGACTGGACTGAGGCGCACTTGTGTTTCATGATTTTAGCCTATCGATCAAACACTCCTTGATGCGTTCCAAGATTTTCAAGGGCTACGGACCTAGTCTTGATTTAATGATCAATAATCTACGTCTGTATATATGTAACGGAGATCTATCGTCTCATAAGAATGTGCAGGATGAGTGACATTGCGGCGTCTGAACGATTACCCAATCGAAAGTTTCTAAATATCTGGACATTCCACTAAGGAATACAAAGAACACGCATCTCTCAATTCATGCCTCAAATGCCAAAAAACTAAGACAAGCTGCCGCAGTGTCTTCCTTCTCCTGTACTAGTTGGTTGATCTGTTGATCTTCTGCTGGTGCCAAAATATCTTGTACCTTTACCGTAACACAAACGACGGGGAAAAGGAAACATACGCTCCCACTGCCCTTTCACTTAACTAGAAGAAGAACAATGTAGAGAAAGCATAGCACCACCACAAGGGTGACCCTCGATTGCAAAGGAATCGCTTCTGATGATTGCGACTGGAAAGGAGGATGCTTGTAGTACCACGGGAAGTACGGCATTATCGGGTCAGGAGGGGGAGGAGCAACGGAATTCATGTACCAATTAGGTGGAGGGAAAGCATAGGGTATGTACCCAGCATCCGGTGGCGGAAAGAGGACGGTGGGCGGTGGTTGCTCAGCAGCCGGTGGCAATGGTGTTGACGGCTGTGACGGTGGAGAAGGTGGTGGTGGGCAGTCCGTGGCTGCAACCGGCGGCGGAAGACAGGGATAAGGACACTCATTCGAGTATAACGGAGTCTGTTGAGCCAGTGCAGGTCGTGCCAGCAATGAGAATTGCAAATTCAAGTGCGCCACCATGAAGAATAAGGCAGTCCTAGCGCTCCCATGAGTGCTAACCTTGCCCATTGCAGATCGAGAGAGAAGGGAGAGAGAGGGGAGAAAGGAGTGGGGAATGAGTGGAGTGATATGCATCAAAACGTTGGTTGAGAAAGCTTCAAAAAGTGAAATTATTGGGGGTGTGGTTGGAAACACAGAAAGCAAACTCTCTACGTGCACGCGTATCTTCTAAGGTGTCATGACTCAAAATTGATTACCAAAGCTCAATAAAGAGTTCGCTTTGTTGCTTTTTGTGCCACCGCCTCAATTGGGGTGAAGTGTCAAGAACTTGGGAAGGTACATCTCTAAAAATTCATAAATCTCGTCCGCGATGATTGCCCTCTGTTTCCAGGGACGCCAAAGCCACGAGAATCTTAGGGTGAATCGAAACTACTCGAAAAAAGAGAAGTGACTCCTGAACGTCAAGCTACCCCATTTCAATTCAGACCCATTGAACCCTATAGTGACTTTCAGCCGCAGACAGTGATTTCGTGATAGAGGATCCGCTTTTTAGCCATGAAACTATGTTCATGGCAAATGTTTCGTGCCGGTATGTCTCGTATTTAAGCACGGACATGTTTTTGGTGGCTAAAAATGCGGATATTCTTGCAAGGTGGAATGCAATGCATAGGGAATGTTTCCTCTCTAGGCTTCTTGAACTCGTGAAATGATCTGTACTTTTAGCTGGCTCTTCTTTTATTTGAATCTTGGGTTTAGGATCGGCAGTGATGAGATCCTAGGAAAGTTATGAGAATGCACACGTGATTCCCTCGTTTCCCTGGTTTAAAGTACCTTAGGATCTCCTCGAAATGGTCATGATGGGTTACGCATTGATAACTGAGTGCTACTGATACGCAAGGAGTGTCGGAACAACATTGCCCATCATGCTCCGCCGCTTGTTAATGCAACTTTGCCCGATGTTGCTTCACAGATTCAATCTCCTTCTATGCCCACCATCTGCATAGGAAGTTTAATATCAAGATAGCCAAGTTTGAAATACAATTTATCATGAATGATGCCAATTCTCTATAGGGCAGGTTTATTTCCCACCCCTCTTTGGCTTGGTACACAACTTTTATTATCAATTGATCAAAATGACCTTTTATGTAAGGATATGAGATTAATCACCCATCGAATTACGCAATATTTTATTTTATTTTTACAGAGAAAATTTACCCCATTCAAGGTAGAGTCTAGGGCCGTCCCATTGTGGTTAAGATGAACAGAAAATTACATTGTAGAATTAAGGATCTAAGAATGGACCAAAGTTACAAACTTAAAAACATTATAAATTTGATTGCTCATAATTTAAAAACAAAATGGGACGAGTAGGGGATGGCGGTGGCATACATAACATGAGAAAAGGTATACTTTAATGAATGATTAATTACTTTTCAAAGTGGAAGAATATTTTAGTCAGTTTCCAATAAAAATAGGCGTGAAGAATAGAGATGGGAGAGAAAAAAAAAAGTAGGGCGAACGGATGATTGATCTTATTTCCCAACAAATTATGTTATTGTGATTAATTAATAATAAAAGGCGTGTATCAAATAAAAAATGAGTGGAAATAGCGCCGCCTTTCTATATAATGGACTAAGATTACAAAAGAAATGTCATGGTGAAATTTTAATATTTTCTTTTAATTGCACGATGCAATCACGTTTTGGATTTATTTATTTTTATTAGACTCCAAAATAATTTTAATTCCTGCCAAATTCAGTAAAAATGCCTAGGTGTCGTTAAAGGCAGCCACAAAATCTTCGATTAGGAGGTAAGATGCAATCGCAACTTAAGTTTGTTTAGCAAGTATTTATCGCATTCACAAGTATAATTTCGGAAATTGTGGTATAGAATTTAATTTTACAGCAACCACCGAGAAATTTAATTACAAACCACAGAGACACATTAGCATATATATGAGTTTTAATTAAATCGTCCAAGACATACGTGCAAATAACCTTTTGCAAGTATTCTTCCGAGAAAATACTATGAATTCCAAACATTCTTGATCTGGATGTGAATAGAGTAAAATTATTTATGTTGTGGAATAACTTAGAAACTAATGAATCTTGCTATTCAAATCTAACGCAAGAAGAATAACGTACTTGAGAAATCCAGAAATGATTATGAATACTAGAGATTTACATGGTTCGATTCAAGTGTCGTTTTTCACTTTCTAAAAAGAGCCGTCTGCAAAGAATTATAAATTGGAGAGTTATGAAGTTAGAATCAATCATTCAATCATGCTTGTGTTTTCCAATCCTAAATTGCACTCGAGATTTTCAATTATGTTTACCCATAATCTCCATTATTCTCACCAAGAAAATTCACAGATATTTTAAAGACGCTTCATTGAAATCTCTGTGAATGTTTCACATAAAACCGTAGCTAGGAAAGAAGCAATAAAGTTTGCTTCAACAAGGAAATAAAGGAAGAAAAATGACCTAAAAAGTCAATTCAATCTTAAAACTTTCAATTTGGTCAAGTCCTAAACTTTTGACAATTTACCAATTTAGTTATTTTAGGTAAATTTTAACCAAAAATCATAAATATGGATGCAAATTGTGCCATGTAAGATGGCCGAATTTTTAATTTATTTTTTCTTTTCTTTTTTGGTTGGCGAGGGTCCTCAGCACCCCTCACTAAGCCCTTACCCTTGCCAGCCATGATGGCCTTACCTAGGGCCTTCGCACCCTTGTCTACAGTCGATGAGGCTATGATGACCTCACCAACCGTGAGTGAGGTGTAGAGGCCCTCGATGATTACTTCACCTACAACTGGTGAGGGTTTGCAAGCCCTCACCTAGTGGTTGGAAAGGGTTGCCAGGGCCGGAAAATCCTCACTGGCCATTAGGTGGAATAAGAACAATGTGAGTGTCATAATTTTCATGTGATGTCCACTTAAATGCCATATTTTTTTTTAAGTGCCACAAATTTTATAAAATCGATCACTTAAATACAATCGATGATTTGTCTCACTGAAAAATCCAATGCGGATGTTGGTTGTCCTATGTGGTATTGCGACGTTAATATATATATTTTTTATTTTTCTTTTCTTTTCCTTTTTATGTTGTGCCAAAAAGAGTCATTGGCAACTCTTGTAAATTGCAAATGCCTCACCTGCAATAGGCAGGGCCATGAAGGCCCTAGGCAAGGTTACGATGGCCTTGCCCACACTTGACGAGGACATAAATGAGGCGTTTGTGGCCCCGCCAATCGTTGGTGAATGCCCTTGTTATATTGAGCGAGGGTTGCCTCACCCATGGTCAATTGGGCTATGATGGCCTCGCCCACAGTTGACAATGGCCTCACAGAGGGCCTTCATAGCCCCACTAGCCAAGGGCAAGGCTACCCTTGCCTAATTTGGGTGAGGCATTCGCAGTTAATGAGATCACTATTGACCTTCGTTGGCACAAAATAAAGCAAATAATATAAAAAAGAAAATTCACGTGAGAACCAAATGATACTCAAATAATCAATTTGACTATGATGTTTCATTGAAGTGAA
Organism: Corymbia maculata; assembly: GCA_014182735.1. Classification (NCBI taxonomy): domain Eukaryota; kingdom Viridiplantae; phylum Streptophyta; class Magnoliopsida; order Myrtales; family Myrtaceae; genus Corymbia; species Corymbia maculata. Next base: position 38,645,427 of record CM024687.1, read on the forward strand.
TGAAAAAAAATTTATAATACTTAAATAAGCGCCGTATGAAAGTTTTGACATTTTTACTATAGTTATCTCGCCTTATTCCTTACAGAGACAATGAAACGCCACCTGAGCATATTAGGTGAAGGCCCTATAATGGAATGGAAGAATAAGATGCAAAGCTAAACTTTTGGGAAAGTTGGACAATCGAAGGAAGAGCGTTGTCACGTTGGGGAAAAAGAAATATACCCCCACAAAAAAGAAAAAGAAAAGCTAGGGCATGAGCACAAGCCCATGACCCCTCACGATTCGTCCATTGGAAAAGTGCGTTATTCCCAAAGTGGATTTTACTCGGACATTAACCCCACGATTCATCCCTATTCCCTGCTCTTTGAAAGCGACGCAGAGCATTGAGAAAAGGTCGGTCTTGATAAATCTGGAGATTCTTGCAGTTTCTATAAATATATATATTGGAATTCGTCTTTTGAACAGATTCCCTTTAGCTCTGGCCAACATGGCCTGAGAATTTATTCTTCGTGCACCTTTATCTGCACGGTGCTTGGATCGTTGAATTATACGTGGAGGCTTTATTATCAAGCGAAGCAAGGAAGCTCGCCGCCATATAAACCCATTCTGATTATTTTATAAGGTATTTGGTCGATAAACCCTAGCCAAAACCATCTCGTCTGACAACCTTTGAGAAAAAACATTTTGTGGGTGGTCGTCGTCTGCAACAAGTTCTTGGATAATTGACGAGTATACGAAGGCATAAACGATGTCGTCTCTCTTCTATAACATGTAGAGCAAACTCGAGAGATAAAAACAGACGTATTGAGATCTATAGGAGTCTACGAAACCTAGTACAGACAAAATTCTCTTGGCAAACTTATAATCAATAATGACATCCTTGGACCTTAACTAAAGCGTAGCATCTAGACGTGTGATGTTAAAATGGAAACTGCCTCGACACATTTCAAATAAAGGAAATTCTACCGGAACCAAGATCACATCGAAATCGTCCTTAACTCGGTTCATAATCGACAGTAAAAGAAGCGATTTTTCACTTGCGACATCAAAATTTAATGATGACTTCCAATTTATACATATCATGACTTGTAAAAGCTATGAAATCCACGTTTTGCGTGGATGCGAGGTGGGGGGCATGCTCAAAAGATTAGAATTGAGAAAAGAAAGAAAAGGGAAAGCTAGGTATTGCTTCGAAAGGGTCCCCATAACTTCCTAAGTCATTAAACCCACCACATGCATCTCTCTCTAACATCTAAGAAGAGCGACTCGTCATCAAACCATCTCTCTAATAAGTCCCTTTCGTGGCTCAACTGTGCATTCCTCCGAATTAACTGATCCACCACCTAACGCAGCCCTCCATTATTTCTCTTGAATTGGCGCCGCGATCTACTACACTCCTCCTCACGTAAAACATAAGCCAAAAGGCAAACTCCCAAGTCATTCCAGATACCCCCCTCTCGCTCTTTTGGAAACTCTCCCATTTGATCGCGTGTCGTCGTGGACGAGAAAAGAGCATGGCGTACTCGAGCCTTCGGTGGCTCGTCGTCCTCGTTTTTCTCTTTCTCTCCGTTTCGCTTTCGAATGGCGATAGCTCAGTCGCTGGGAAGACAGAGCCGGACAACACGACGGCGACTTTCCATGCGCCGAAGAGCGGGATCAAGTGCTCGACGTGCACCTGCTTGGACCCGTGTGGCCAGCAGCTGAGCCTGCCGCCGCCTCCTTCTCCTTCTCCTTCTCCTCCCCCTCCCCCTCCCCCTTCCCCTCCAATGCTGCCACCCCCGCCTCCGAAGACCACGTACTGTTCCCCATTGCCGGTGACGCCCCCGCCGCCGAGGTTCACTTATGTGACGGGCGCGCCGGGGAACGTGTACTCATCCGACACCAACGATGACTGGCACTACTATTACGCAGGCGCTTCTCGGAATCGTGTCGCGGGTTACAACAAGGAGTTGGTGCTTTTGATTGGGTTTGGCATCTGGGGTGTCGTAGCAACATGATGGTTGTGATGTTTATATGGCTGTGAAAGTGATTCAGAGAAACGAAAATAGAAGGTAAATAATGGCGTTGGCTCAGGAAGGTAGGTACACATAAATCTCAGTGGTTCATTCGTTCGTGGTTTATTTTGATCCCACGTTGATGTTGATGTTGGTATTCTGACATTATTCTCTGAATCCTGTCTCGGTGATATATATATAGAGTTCGTCCTTCTTTTAAGGAATTGAATTCTTTTCGTCAGATGACCTTCAAACCGTACAAACGTTGGATTTATAGTTTCCAAACTTGGGATAGTTTCTATCGTTCTTGATTGATTGTTCTCCTTAGGAAGATGACCCCCATTGACATTCTGGATTTACCCGACGCAGAATTTTGACCGTGTGTGAAAATTTGGAAGACCAAGCTAGACAGGAAAAGCCCAATCTCAGCGCATGCTTATTGTGAAAAATCGATTTATTACCCCATACTAGTGCCTACAGCACGTAGAGCTATGATGATGATTGCATGCTTAACTATTTCCGAAATAATTAAGGCTACAAATCACGATTCTTCGCATGTTTAAGTAAGTTCAATTATCTACTTAAATTGAGTCAAAGTAATATACGAAAAGGATCAATAACCTAATGTAAGCTACTGTCTAAAATAAGAGTTGATTTTATTCTCGTATCAAATAATTAATCGCGGGTTATCAAGTTCAAACTTTTTAAAATACGATAGGAACATGATTTGAGGTGAAAAAAAAGCGTATATTGTTTCATTTCTTAAATTTGTTCATGAAATCTATAATGGTTCATCCAAATTAAGATATATCCAGCATCTAAGGCTTTTCCATCATCCATTCCATCAACCACCCGCCGCCCAAATACCAAATTTCTCCTTTATCCTCCTCTCTTTCCTTTGACACCGACCTGTGCATATAATTTTAATTCCGGGATTGGAACTCCAAAGGCAGTTTCGTCGGAAATTGTGTTCCATTGCAATTGCGACAACTCGAAAATGGGTAAAACCAGAGCGATCCCACACGCGTCACCTACATGTCCGTAACACCTCACCTCCAGGCCCAGCCAAACGCCTCCTACGAACGCCACGTGGCAGTTTGTCCCGAAGGATGGATCCTTATAAATTCGCTCCGTCGGCCCGTTCCTCCAACTTCACCATCCCACATCAAACCTTGGCTCTCTTCAAATCCAATCTACCTTCACAAATTCTCATCCGCTCCTAGAACCTCGACCACGCTACAAATCGAATCGCGTGCGACATGGCCCTTGGCATCGGGATCCCGATATGCGTGCAATGCGGGACGGCGAGCAACCCGTGCCGGTGCAAGGTGGTGGGGCCGACCGTGGGCTTCCTGGCCTTCGCGGTGGCGGCGGTCGTCGAGTGGCCGGTCGGGGCCCTTGTCTACTGCTTCCGCCACGGAAAAGGCCGTCAGATCATGGCGCACCCCGCGACCAAGGTCTATCCATCCGTCATCAACGCGATTCCCATTTGAGCGGGACGATCTTCCGGGCCGATAGCCAGCCGACGGAACTCGCGTGTTTTCAGCTGCGATTGCGGGGCGCCTCGCGATGCGCTGCAAGGAGTTTTCTTGACTTGTTGAAGCTATTTCCGGATATGGAAAAGACAATAAAAGAAGTTATGGTCGGTACCAAGTTTTTCTTTTATTTCCATCTTTCGCTGGCTGGTACATTTAGTCATGTCTTGTCTCGTTAATAAAGTATGTTATAATGTAAGTCCATTCTGCCTTCTCCCGTCACATGTTGATCTAAGTGGATCTTAGTCCCATTAAGTGTCGGCGGCGCGCCTCTATTGCTGGCCGAAATAAGACCTGTCCTTTTACACTCTTTTCCCCCTACAAAGTAACTGTTTCTATATTTCCGATGCGGGGCATCGTTGGTCCATGTTGATCAGCACGATTCGTAAGATTGTTATGATTCAGTCGAAATTACGAGCCGATCGCGATTGTCTAGAGGTACGTGTGCGAGGGTGCGATGCCTCTTTCACGAAAGGAAAGAGTGGAGGAGTACACGGATTGCTATAAGGGATTGAAGGAGAAAGGGAGAGGAATATACCATTTGGGAATCATGATGGAGTGGAGTCCGTTTGTGATGGGATGTGACAAAGGGATTTGAATTGATCTTTGTACCTCATTCGGTCCTTCCTTTCGATATAAAAGTTAAGGAGACGATTTTTGGTGGAGGCTATAGTAGCAAATTGTTCTAATCTCTGGTTTTGGGAGGGTTTTAATCCCGAATAATTTCTTATTCTGTCCATAATTATTTTGATTGCTAACATTTTTTTTTACCTTTTTTTTAACTCGCTTCTTTGACTTTTCAATGGCCTCCGGGCATGATTGTCCTGGAGCCTTTCTTTCAGACACTCGTCGATGACCATTGACGCCCTCAAATTGAAAGTCGCGCGGGACTTGAGGTCCACGGCATTATCTGTGCTCCTTCACTGTCGAGGAGAACAGATGTGAGTTGTCGGTTTTGCTTCGCGCAAAAGTTTCGGTTTGAGGTCGCGAGAGATCTTTTCATGATTAACGCAAAAGTTATAATTAATTTCACAACAGAAATGACTTTTGAAAGTATGGTTGGACCCCAACGCTTGGACTGGGGATCCTGACGCAAGGGGCCGAGACCCCGACTCTCCTTGCGACCATACCTCAATCCTTGACAATTGGGACTTGGTACTCGACTCTTACACCTGAGACCTTCATAGTTCGGCCTTGACCTTCAAGATGGGCCTAAGTGGCCCAAGTCCTAGTATAGGTCCCTAGTGCCTAAAAACCAAGCATCTTAAATAAATTTGGAATAAAAATCCATTTGATAATTTTTTTTTATTTTTGGGAATAGATTTGGAACAAAATCAATAATAAAAAAAAAAAGTTATTTTTTTTAAATTTTCGGGAACAATTCCATAATCAAAATCCAATTCTTTTTTTTTTTTTTTTCTTTCCTTTTCTTTTTCTTCTTCCTTTTGGCCGATCGTCAACCTCGACCATAACTGGCGACCTTGCTAGAGTGTTGCTAGCCCATGGGGAGGCTCGTTGGCCTAAGCTTTGCCATGGCCTCATTGGGCCATTGCCGGGTCAGCCTCACCTTGGTTGGGTGCCGCCAACTTGGCCCGGCAAGGCTGAGCCTCACCGATGGTTGGGTGAGGCTCGGCCTTGCCAAATCTGAGCGAGGTTGGCTTTGCTAGTGGCTAGGCAACTTGTTGAGGCTCAACCTTGCCCAGCTCACTATGTAATAAAATCATTAATTTTTTTTAAAAAAATGGTTTGGATTAGAAATTTTTAGGGTCCTACCAAGCGTATTTCTATTCTGATAATAAAATTTTTGAACAATTACCAAATACTTTCAAATATTTAGAAATTGTTATCAGGATTCACATCCTAAGACTTTTTCTCAAGCACATGTTTAGAAATTATGCAACAAACGTGTGAAGGCGACTTATTATTAATCAAAGACAGCTACACATGGGCAAATGTCATTTTCCTTGAAGATAAGTCGAAATATAAAAACATTTTCCAGCAAAGTTCAGTTTCCATGAATCAAATGAGGTTGGAATGGCTTGTGGTTATCCGAAAACTGGCTAGAAAACTAACGGTGGTGATTGGAAGAATCCTGGTGGACGATTAGAAAGGGCATCGGATAATACCGATGGTCTCTTCTTTTCTTTTCCAAATGACTCAGTCGAGGGTCCAGATTCAGTACCCTTGAAGCGGACATGGCCCTAATCGCACGTCAATAGCACGCCCTTCAAGCGATCTCTTCACACGCCCTCCGACGTGAACGTCGAACTGATGCATCAAATCAAGGAGCACTCGCCATACTCCCTGAAAACATAAACATTATGCACTGCCAAGGTACTCCACAGTTTGAATTGGTCGCGAGACATGTAGATAATACTCACTGCCTACCGCAACGTATAAAGAACTTGGAGAGAGCATATATATACATACATATATATAAGCTTCTGTTGTACTCAGATCTTTGCTTTGAAGCCTCTCAAGGTCCTTTCTTCTTTCCAATCAAAGCAAGCGCTGCTAACCCACGTAAAGCAAGACATAAACAATCGGAAACTTCCCATCAACCTTCATGACGTCCAAGTAACCTTCGAGTTCAACAATCGGACCATACTCCTAGTGCGATTTAACAGTGAATCTGAGCAAAAGATGATCCCGACGTCTTGTTTTTCTGTCTCCGGTCTAGATTGGGTCCAAGAATGACCAGTATAGGCTGTATGGAATGGCGAATGTACGGTCAGCATGATTGAACCGTCGCGGACGGCTCCAGTCAATTTAGTCAAGGAGTCAGAGTCAATCCAACCAGGTTCAACACGGCGTGCTTAGCTTATCCCCACTTTTCAAAGAGCCAATTGCCGAGAGCCATCTCATCGGTCGTGCTAGAAAAGATGAATTTTCAAAACTGACTTATATATCACATCACAGGCCAATGAGTTTCCGTCAGAGATAAGATGCAGTAAATTGTTTCTTCTGCCAATTTTCTCGTGCGCCGTATGCTAATGTTTGTTGACAGGGTTGAAGTGACCCCATAATCTCATAGAAAATACAGAGGTCGTACGATATCATCGCCCTCCCTTCATATGTCTCCTTCCCTCGCGTGTCTCGTCTGATGCCCTCCGACACCGATAGCCTCGTTCCTTCACTAATTCTCACGCGCGGGACACAATGGCAAGACCGATGCCAAGACCGTCGGTCCCGATCAAAACCCTTGTTCCATTCTCTGTACCCTCTCTCACCTTCATCTTCCTCTTAATCTCCATCCTCTCCATCCTATCTATCTTGGCGTTTCTTTGCGCTTCTCACCACAAGTCCAAGAAGTCGACCAAAAGCAGCGTGTCCGTCCCCCATTCGAGCGAGAAGAAGCTCGTCTCGAGGCTCAACAGCAGCATCAGCAGCAAGGCACTCCTGATGGCGAAGATGATGTCCTGGAAGAAGACGGAGGGGAGTGGAGAAGAAGACGATGGTGAGGACAGCGACGAGGCTCTGTGGAGGAAGACGATCATGCGAGGAGAACGGTGCCAGCCCCTGGATTTCTCCGGGAAAATCGAGTATGACTCGGAAGGAAAAATCGTAACTGCGTAGCCCCTTTCTCATATTGTTTCGGAAAGTTTCAGAATAATCTGTTTCAAGCTTGTATCATATGCATTGAACACGTTCCGGCCTCGCTCGAACTAGTCGGGGTCGGGTGAAATGTCTCTTGAAAGAGGGACATACTCGTTTGCAATGAACATGATATCTGTCCTTTATAAGTGAAGCGAGAAGAACAGTTTCCTTGAGATTCTTCACCAAGAACACGTAAGCAGCGTGTGAAAATTATAAATTTTTTTAAAATTTATTACAATTGTATTAATTCAATTTTGAATCAATTTTTTGTCAATTCAATCTTAAACATTTTGTGTTTGTGTTAATTTAGTTCATCCATTCAATTTTGGCCAATTAGTGTTAACGTAAGGCCAGCCGTTTAGTTGACAAATGACATAGATAATTTTTAATAATAATTTATTTTTTTCAAATATCTTTTATTAATTTTTTTCTTTTATTTTTCCTTTCTTTGTTTTCCTACTTTCTTCCTTTTTCCTCCCATCAATCATTGACGACCAACTAACTAGAGATGAGGGTTGGCAAGGACTAGAGCAAGCCTTGTTAGATCTGGCAAGGTCTCGCCCAACCATGACGCCGAACTCACCCTACAATGGTGATGTCAACCTCGCCATGGCTACGTGAGATCAAACCCTGCCAAATCTGGAAGCACCTCGCCAGATTTGGCGAGACCTTACCCAGCAATAGTGAGGCCTCTCCTAGCCAAGTCAATGGTGACTTGCCAGGGGTCGACAAGGCTCCCCCTTGCCAGTGGCTAATGGGACAAGCCTTGCCATGGGTTAATGAGGTTGCTTGAGGAAGAAGGAAGAAGGAGGACCAAAAAAAGAGAAAGGGAAAAAAAGATAACAAATATTAATATAAAATTTTAAATAACATAAAATATTATTAAAAATTATCTACGTAAACGTCAATTGGATCGCCGGTGTCCATTTTAGCGTCAAATGATCAAAATTAGCCAAATTGATTGAATTGACATAATGAGAATAGACTTAGGACTTTTTTAGTAATTTTGCCTCTTCCGGACAAGGATCATTCATAGTTATATCTAATCATTAAAATATAAATATGCATAGTATATCATCAAAAGGCACGATGCTAGTGTTCAAATCTTTTCATGTTGGCAAATCTCCATAAATGTAGATAAATTTCGATTGCAAGTGATAAATTAAAAATGACCAATAAATTGTTCATAAATTATCAAATCTTATGAGAAATTACTGCGTTTATGTTTTGTTTGAAAATTATCAACTTTTCTGATAAATTATCAATATTTATTGAGTTATCAACATTCTAAGTTCAAAAACTCTCATACGAAATTATCAATTTTAATTCGAGTTATTACCTACAAACTTTTCTCCAGTTAAGTAATCAACTAGTTTTAGATTGCCAACCCTTAATTTGCTGACTAAGCAATACTAATTTGTTTGTTTGGAAATTACCAATTTTTATTTGGTTTACTAATTGATGTTTTGAATTTATCAACTCTTATATGAAATTAGCAATCTTTACGTGAGTTATTCACCAAACTTTCTCCTGTTAAGTCATCAACTGTACTTTTAGGTTACCAACTTCTACACAATTTGCGTGCCGATACTAATTAAGTATCTACTGTTATAAGAAATCATTAGAGTTTATTTGATTGTTTTGAAATTATCAAATTTTCCAATCAATTACCAATTGTGATTAGCACAACTTACCAAGTTTCAAATTCACATAGTCTTGACCAAAAAAAAAATGAAATTTATAAACTCTCATATGAAATTATTAACTTCAATTTGTGTTATGTACCGATTTTTATCTGATTAAGATACCAACTAATTTTAGGTTACCTACTCTCATTTAACATACTTACAAATATATTTGCTCATATTGCGGGATTTATCAATATTTTGATTTTAACCGACCAGAAGCAAACCAAGGAATACATTTCCAGGTTTGACATATTACAAATGGGCCAGTTTGTCTTATGAAGACAAAGGTAGTTAGGAATACTAAGAAGATAAGTGTAACAAGACAGCATCTTACATATGAACAACCTGCTATTAGCTCATAAAATACATACATTAGAAGCTGAACATAGTTATGAATCAAAACTGTTCCCTGCCAAAGAGAAACAGACCTGAACCCAAATAGCAATATCGAAGCCATTAGCCGATCTATTTAACATCGAACCAAGCTTCAGGACTATCGTCTCGAGCGTAAGCCTTTATGAACTTTTCCCACCTCCGTCGCATCAAAGCTTACTCGCTTCTGCAGATTCATGTTGGGACAGGAAACGAAGGCATTAATCGACATTGCATAATAGAACAGTGGATGGATTCGCTTAAGTTGAAATTTTTTTCCGCAAGCAAATATATATGTGTGGATTGATGATGAACTCAAAAGTTTAAGTAGTCGATTATGGATCCAATCACAATTTTTCATTCCATGAACATTGTCAGCATTTACTCAATCACGTAATAATTACTAGGTATGTTGATGGGTGACAAACTCTCGTGATTATAACTAGATGAACCATCTACCACGAGGTTAAATTTAGGTTAAAAATGGGTAAAAGAGTTATCTCTCACTTGCAAGATAAAGAAGGCATAAAAGAAGGCATAACTCACTAGCCAGTCAAATGTTCTTAGCTTAAACCTACGGGTGGAATTGGAAAAAAATGTTTCATTTCGATGAACCCTCTTCTTACATAAAGAGAACAGAAAAAGAAGAGAGAATACTACCAGCTGATAGAAAGAACAAAAAGGGAAAATATTAAAAGAGAATGTCCGAATTTTCATTTACGTAAAAAGACATAAATTATTTTGTAGAACTTCCACATGCCACATGTCAACATAATTATCACCTACGTATGGTTTTTGGATATCACTTTTCAAAATTACCCTCTCTTTTTGCTTTCCTACACTACCATCAAAATGAGTGATAAACTCATTTATTAACTTATATATATCTCAAGGGCTGAATTTTTATATTGATTAATTATATTCAATAAATAAGTTTAAACATAATATGAATATAAATAGATCATAAATGGGTCATAAATGAGTTTACAATTTACTGAGACCTGACCTACCTTCTCTATGGCTCTCTTGATTCTCTCTCACTTTCATTTGACCTTGCGCTTAGCCACTCTATACTCTTATCTCGGTTTAGATATCTGTTTTCCTATTTGGGTAAAATAACAACTTGAGTTGGTTAGTGTATTAGTCACTAGATTGTATTGCATAAAAGTTGATCGAAATGGTTAAATGATTTTATATGGATTTGATCATTTTCGACCCGAACACCTCCACCCTCCTTTATCTTGAACAAGTCAACAAAAATTGCCATAGTGTCTCTTAGCCATGGCCATGCTAGATCTAAGCTTGATGCTACCTTGAGCTTGTGCCATGGTTGCTAAGGTCGGAGCTTGTCTTGGGATTTGAGCTCACAACCATAGTTGCATCAAATTTGAGCTCGAGGCCATGTAGGCCAAATCCGGCACCTCACACTGAGGAGAGGAGTTGACAGTGGTGGCGAAGAGGGGAGTCTAAAGTTGCAGGGTGGGAGGTCGCAAGCGGCGTCAAAAGGTGATGTGCAATGGTGAGAAGATGGGATTTTGTGGGTGATAGAGTATAAGTTTGTGAGTGAGTTTGAGATTCAAAAGTAGGGATTTTGTCTACGTATAACAATTTCGGTAGTTCAAAAACTATAAGTAAAAAAGTGATTATCGAATAAAAAGGGGAGGGTTTCTTTATTTATATTTGTCTGAAAAAAGAAAAAAGGGGGGACCTAGTCTATCATTGGCATTGGACAATTTGCCAGATAAGGACTCCACTCCTACCAATGCCCCCATAATATGGAAGGCACTCAAACGAACTTTGGGGTCCCTTACAAGTTACAGCCACTTCTAGGGCCAATGGAATTGGGCGCTCCAGTTGTCATCTCTTTTGTTTTCTCATTCCCATCCTTATCCACGATGGCTGGCTACTATTTCTCAAAAGGCTTAAATGATTTCATACCCACAACCCACAATTCTTATCCTATGTCATATGGTTGTGTGGGCGTGCACTTATCCCGATTGATGTAATGCCAAGCCTGCCCTCTGTGAGCCCCACGAATTACAAGACAACAAGAAAACAACCCCCCCCCCTCCCCTCCCAAAACCAAACACAGCCACAAATTAGTTTCGTGGTCATAAAATCGATGGTGATGTATCCTTAAAAGATTCAAAAGAGAAAAAAATGAATGAAATCCATCTTAGGACGAGAGAAAATCTACAATGTCACATCCCCTTTTTTAGTTGAAAAAAAAGTATCTACCCACTAATAAGGGGTATACAATTGTGCAAATATTGACACATTAAAATAAGGCACTTGACATGACATCCTAATGAGGAATTATCATAAATGGCCTTTACTGGTGGACAATCACCTAGGGTTGGGGTGAAGCCAGGGAAAGATACATGAGCCGATCATCCCCAGGCATGCCTTGAATTCATGGTCATGTTCAAATTGATGGTGCAAGTGCTAACGATCAAGATTTGACTTGCTCTTCCAAGTCAATCGCACTCAATCTGACGTGATATTTTTTTTCTTTTACATAATGGAAAATGTCTGAGGAGTTGTTGCTCCAACTAAATCAGGTGAGCTAAAACAGAACAGACCCTCTGACAATCGTAAATGAATCTGAAAATCTGTACCGACTCTGACTTTTAATTGAAACGCTGCTCTTTTGGGAATTAAACTGATGAATGAAACCTGCAATTCTGGCCCCCAGGTATTTCTCTACAAGCAACAAGCAAGCACCTCTTTCCAGGATCATACCAACCCGGAAATAATGAAAACTGTGTATGCTCATGCCGTACGATGCTTCCTGTCGCAAAAATCGCTTATGGAAGATCTTGTGCTAGCCAAGCTGATGGCTTGATTAATCTATGTACAGATCGTGTCATGAACGTGCATCAAGAAGAAAAGGGTGGTTGCATCATGTGCTGCAGATCTCAGAGGGACAGGAGGGCGTGCGCAAACATGGGACAATCACATGGGCATGCATCGAGCGGAGCACATGCTGCGTGCTCCTCTCTTCGCCGCCATTTCCTCGAAGTTCCGATACGAGTTCTCGTCGGTTTTTTTACATATTTTTACTGTCTGAAAATGCACTCCGTTCAATGTCTTCACGTTCAACGCCAAGCACATCCACATGATCTCAGTTCAATTGGTTACAAGTATTCGAGTTCTAAAACATCCTTAATACCAATTATCTTCTGATGCGACGTCAGTATGTTACTATTTCCTAGCACATAATCGACACGTCCTAGTAGAACGAGTTCGGGTTTCAAGTTCTCGAATTTAAGGATGTCGACGGAAGAGAGAAACGAACCTCCCGGGCCTTTAAGCTCCCCCTTATGGCCCCAAGTGCAGGCTTCCAGTGACCCTCCTGATGCCGATGAATCAGCAATTTCTGATCGCTCCCCAGATGCTTATTCTCTCTGAGAACTCCGATATTGCCCATGTAAAGATCGACGATTCTCCGAGTGACCTCTGCTTCGTCCGTACTTTCCTCCATCAATTTATCCAGCTGCGCCCTCGGAATCTGCATCTTCACCTGCATCGGTACTGCCCCTTCTCGCCGGAAACTCACCTGCGTCGGCCTACCCACATCTGACGCGGCTCTCCTCGACAGCATCAGGCACTCCAGCCGGTCCTTAGCTCCCATCTGCACACCTATAATCGGATGCACCCAGGAAAATACTTTTTCCGTCATTATACTGATAGTACAAGATATGATTCGTATCGTTCATTCATCAATTTAAGCAGGAAGCGTGCCGGGAAAATTAGACTTTTCATCATCCTACGGAGTTTATGCACAAGGCAGTATCTCGTGCGTTACCTGATCGAACCCGCCGATGGGTTTTCTCGTGCTCGTCGGGGAACTTGGGCAGCTCGACGAGGAAGTAGATTTTCTTGGGCTTGAGCTCGTGGTGCGGCTCCAGTGGCGGCGCCCGGAGGCCAAAACGCTTGACCGACTCGGAGTCGAGCAGCACGTGGCCCGGGTGGCCGTCCACCACTTGGCAAGCTCGGACCGGAGTCCGCAGCTTCACGGTCTCGCCGGTGATCTTCATCACCTTCGCTCTCCTACTCCTCCCTAATCCCACGCTGTTCCCCATCTCAAACTCTCTCTCTCTGTGTTTCTCTCCAATGCAGAACAGAATGTGAAAAGATGGGTATGAACGTCGGTTGATGAGATTGCTACGAGGAGGAAAAGAAGACGAAATGTCAATTTTTGGGACGAAGGACCATGCCAAGTTGATGCTCCATAATTCTTGCCTTTTGTACCCAATGGAGTGGACAATATTTGGCGTTTCCTTTTCTGGAAAAAGAAAAATAACGAAGTCCTTGTGGAAGGAGGCGATCGTGATGAGTGTGAACAGGATTATAGAATTTGCAATTCGGACTAGAAGACAATTTGTGCATCTGCTCACAGCCGCGAATTACGTACCATGAGGCCTGGGCCGTCGAATCTGACCCGATTCATTGATTATCTTATCATATGATCATTGTCGACAAAGAAAGAGAAAAATCGCAATACATTCAACTACGTATCCGTACGAGCCAAAGTGCACAAGGTCAGCTGTCCAAAGTTGAATAAATTGCGACGTACGCCTAGCTATATGGTGCTGCGTATGTGGGATGATTGCACACACATGCCGCGGATTTTGTTCAAATTTTTATAATGCTGCATCTTATAATTATTAATGGTAGTTTGTAGCAGAAGATTTTGTTCTGTTCTTGTTTATTGTCACGGCAATGTGACACAAGATGACAAGAAACGTAACACAGAAACGCCAGATGAACAAGGTAGTTGCGTGAGGGCAATCACCTCGAGCTTAACTTACAAAGAGGACGAAGCTGTGCGATTTCAGCTGTGTTGGACTTTCCAAGACAAACCTAAATCAGCATTCGAACCATAGTCCCTCCAAATACGTACAATGAATCAGTAGGTATATCTAAAGTCCCGACCATAGCACAAACACATGTATATATCAATGTTATCATAAGTGAATGGACAACAGTACAGACATTTAAATCTACATATACATAGCTTCTGTTTCGACTTCGAGTGCCATTTTATAGCCCTCCTGCATTCAACATTTCGACTCAGTTCCAAAGCACAGGTGGACAGAGACGAGAGGAGCTAGAGGCAGTCGCAAAATGTGGTGGAAGAAATCTGAAGAGATAATGCAATGCTGTAAACCAGCAAGCCATAATCAATCTTCGAAGAATCTATCGATGTAATCTTAATATTCCGAGCATTTTTCAAAAAAAAAATAAAAAAATGGTGGCATATTTCTGGTCCATCGAGAGTAGATCAAGTGATCTAATCTAACATTCTGCTTCTGAGGTGCCACATACAAAATTCAGAAAGCTCAATCTTCTTACTCTAACATATGCCTCAGAAAAAGATTAAGACCATGCACTCCACAAATGCATCCCTCTTATGCATACATGACAGAAATTGATCAACCCCCTCAGAAGCCTACAGAGCAGTCTATGTTTTGAAACAAATTCAGAAGATCTATCTTCTTCTTCTACCATATGCCTCCGCAAGAGATCAGACTACTCACTCCACAAATGTAACTCTTGCATAGTTATGACAGAAGTTATCAACTCCCTCAGTAGCTAGAGATTTTCTCTGTTATCCATTTCTTCTTCCTTCACCAAGTAGTAAGCATTCACTCATGATATTCCATCAAGTCTCCCTCGCTTATCACCACCTTGTTGGTTGTGGAACAAATACCAGCAACTGCTCATAATCAGACACCATTATCTATTTCACCAATAAAATTTGACTTGCACAATCTCATGCCAACATTCTGTTCCTTTTTAGGACCCTCATACAGATAGAAAGGCAACGTGATCACTCAGACATGAAGTAATCAAAGATACCGTCTACTATTAAGGATACCAAGAGTAATCTCAAGGAAAGAAAGCACTGCTTACAAACAAGTTCCAAGCAGATATTACCATATGAGTATGGCCGACGTTTATGTACATGACTCATTAGGTTTAAACAATGGTAAGATGTCACAAGAATCATCTTGGATTTCTACAAGAACCAATACTGCCAGAGCTCCAAAGAACTCTCGAACCAATTCACAAGAAGCTTTGCAACTATCAAGTCTTTAACCAGTCGACCCTTCACCTATTGACTCAGACACACAATTCTCTGGTCAAAAATGAGTAAGTTCCCAGGGCTTCAACAGAGCAAAAGTGTTGCTGTTGAGACCATCTTAATCCAAAACAACCCACTGCTGAGACTTTTCTTTACACTGTCATGTGTCGAGGAATATTCGAATTGACAAGATAGAAAACATGAGCCACGCAGGAAGTTAGAACAAACAGTTCACATGAATTCTGAAGGCGAATTTGTCTCGGGCTTGGCACTATCGTCCAAACCTGCAGGATGCTGCAAGTTCTGCAAGACTTGTGGGGGCAAGCCGCTCAACCCACCACTCAAAGCATCGCTTGCGGAACCAAAGAACTGACAAACCATCCGGGCCATGACCCCGAGGATCTGCATTTGATTCTGGCAAGCATCAGCTTGCATCTGCATTATCGCCTTCTCATGCTCCATCTGCAACTCGATCATCCTCTCCCTCCACTCCATCTCCTCCTCCTCCCTCTTCTCCTCCATCCTCCTCCTCCGCCGCCGCTCCTCGTTGAACTCCCTTTCCAACCTCGTCCTCCGCTCAATTTCCCTCCTCGCCCAGATCAGTTCCCGCTCGTCCAACTCCAATTCCCGGTTCTCCAACCTCTCCACCCTCTCGCTCTGTTGCATTCCCTTCACAAACTCCAGCTCCCTCCTACTTTCTGCTTTCTCAATTAAGCTCTTCTCTCTATAAAACTCTCTCTCTCTCCTCCTCTCTTCTCTCCTCACAATCGCATCCCTCAAGTCAATGACTTGCGCACCCAAAACCCGCCATTTCTTTTTCGATCCTAAAAGGCGCCCTCTTTTGAATTTCTTTGACTTAACAACGCCCGACCCCCTATTTTCTCTCCCATTCCTAATCTCCCCCGTATTATTCAATTGACCCACATCGACATTATCACACTCGATATCATTGCCGCTCACATCATCGTCATCGGCATTTTCATAATCAGAATTTGCTGCTGCTGCTTCTGCACCCTCTTCTTCTTCTTCTTCCATATCTTCTTCGTCGTCGTCTTCATCATCATCATCATCGTCGTCGTCGTCGTCGTCCTCCAAATCAAACCCTAAACCCAGATCGCCGGAACTCCCAAACCCGGAATCCCCCAGGAAATCGACCCCGTTCAGCTTTTTGCCCTTGATTTCGAGCTCCACGTCGCCGAACACTTCCTTGTACCTCAAGAAATTCTCCCAGTGGTTCTCGCCATCGTCCCAATTGAACTCGCCGCTCGCGCCCCTGATCTTCTGCTTGACGCCCAGGTACTGGTGGCGCATGTTCTGGACTTTGATGGACACGTCCCGCCACGACCACCGGAAGGGGAATCGGGCCGGGTCCCGGAGGTGGTGGGCGGCGTTCACGTGCTCGGCGATGGGCTTGAACTTCTTCTCGCGGGTCTTGAGCTTGGCCAGGGCGCCGGAGCTCGAGAGCTCCGAGTACTTGGCGAGGAGAGTCTGCTCTTCGAGCTCCGACCATTTCTTGCGCTTCATCACGGGAGAGAGAGAGAGAGAGAGAGAGAAAGGGGCTCAGTGAGTTGTCTGAACGACCAGAGACGAGGGCTACAGGGGACTGCAATATCGGGAGGAATGAAATCAGAAAAAAAAAATGAAAATTCGATAGGCTTTATCTTTTCCTTTTTTTTCTTTTTAGATTATATTTACAATGATCAATTTAATCGGGCATTTAATAGAAGCAATTTGATCATTCAAGTCAATTAGCTCTAATTGGCAAACGGGTGTAATTTTTTTTTGGGGGGGTCGCAGGAACAATTTATTTACTTAAGTAACACGGTTTGAAATGTCCAATGTCCCAAACAAAGTGAATTTAAACATAAGAGAGTTCAAAAGGGCTCGCGGAGCAACAAAAAATCAATTATGTCAAAGAGATCCAAGATACTTGTTCTTTGCAGGCCTGTGAACAATAGGCTACACTCATTGAGGTGTGGGCCTTGGGAAGTTGAAGACGGTCATTAATAAAGAGTCGCCCTCCCTAGAGACCTTTGCTTATTAGAGCTTCAACTAGATTTTCACAATCGGATTCCACTGTTAAGTTTTTAGTTTTGCATTTGTATTGCTTCTGTTTGGGACAGCATTTTCGAAATTCTTGGGGCCTTTGAAAGCTCTCGAGCAAATTTTTAATATTTGATCACAATTCAATACAATTCTAAATTAGCTCACATTTTCAGCATTTTGAAATTGCTATTTCAAGATTTGAAATAAATAAAGAAGGGGCACAAGAAAAAAAGTAGAAAGAAAATTTAAAAATCAATTTTTATAAAAAATAACAAAAAGAAATAAATAACATAAAAATTTTATTATAATGAGTACATTGAGAAAAATCGAATCAAATTTTCCAAACCGAACAACAGAAAATAATTTCTCTTCATTTTCGAGTTTTAGACGAATATAAAAAAAAACTATTATTTTCCTAAAAAATGACTTTCTAGAAAATATTTTTTGAAAATATTATATTTTCCGCAAAATAAATGAAGTTTTAAAGTTGTGTGACTTTAATGCCTTGTTACATAGGGACGCCTCGCCTTTGGTCGCCCGGGTTCGCCCTCATCTCTAGTCACCATCTTTAGCTACGGACCCAAGAATTTTGGGAAAATGGTCCCTGAGCCCTCCGAAGTACAATTACACAACAGTCTAATTTAATCATAAGGCTCCCATATCTTGATGTGGCTGCCCACATATCCCATTACATCATCGTGATTTGCGAAAATGGGAAGAAAGGGAATGGCGTCGCCCTTCCTTCAATGAGGGCCCGGTTACCCTGTTGGGATCTTGGTGAAGGACGCTGGCTGGCACTCCGCGGCAAGCTAAGAAAGGACAAGAGCCCACGTCGCGAAGGCGTACCAATAGATTAGACACATATTGTAGTGATTAATCACGTGTAGATACAAATTGATTACTCATCACCATTGTCATTGTTGATGTAGATATTGATAAATCCGAATTAATATTTATCATATCTATATATCAAATGCTACTAAATTTTTATATATAAATCTTAATGGGTCGATGACCTTGAAATTATATACTTTCATAAGATAATGACAATTCATGTCTCTAAATTATTGCAATCCGTCGACTCATAGTCCTTGTTATTAATTTTCTTTTTCTATTCACGAACAAGTGGCTATAAATGATGCAAGTTCGTAATTTATCAGTGGATGACCGGTCAAAGCAGCCTTGGATCCTGACACCTATCAATGATTTCTCCAAACCTGTCATCATGTGTTGATTTTTCTTAATGGCGGACAGTCGTATTATTCGCCCTAAGGTAATAACGCAACTCTTTTCTGTAAGAAAGATAATAATATACTTTAATCGCCCCGCATTAATCGTCAAATCGATGACGTCAGCAATGACCCGACACAGAGGAAAAATAAAGGCAACGGGCAGAATCCGACGTCGAAAATCTGGGCAAAAATAATAATAATAATAATAACGAATAGTTTTCATACTGGGAAAAAGAAAAAAAAATTCATAAACTAACCCAACTGAATCAGATTTCATTCGCAGCGAAATCCCTTTATTGCCCTCCTTCTAGCTGCCTGCGACAGGCAGAAGCGGACGGGGACAGGATGGTAAATTGCTCACATGGCGCCCGCCCGAGACCGGTCCTCTCATAAGTATAAACATTAAACACCTCTACGCATTCTCCCCAGCAGCCTTCGGTGTCGAAGTTTCTCTCGGTCGCCATTTTCCCCCGCCCGACAATTTTCTCGGGAAAATCTTCCGGGCTCTGTTGACCCGCCGCGAAAATCGCGCTCCTTCCTCGCCCGGGCATCGGCCGGTTCCCCCGACCTGACTCCGGTCGTCGAGGAGAGTCCCGAGGTATGTCGAGAACGGCGCCGCCGATCCTCTCGCTGGCCTTGCCTTCGGAGACCGGCCGGGTCCTCAGCATCCAATCGCACACCGTCCAGGTTTGGTGTTCCTCGTGTCTATTCATTTCGTGTTGCTACTGCTTAGAAGCGAGAGCGACTGGGGAAGCACTTGGCTTTGGGGGGAGTGTGGGCGAGATTCTTTTGTCTGTTGTGCTGCCGATAAGAAAGTGGGATTGATCCGGATGTCCGAGTGGAGCTGACTGGTTTGCAGTCATTGGTTTGTAGTAAACTGGTGATGTTTTGGGGGCCCCGGTGTTTGTCGTAGGATTTCTGTTAATGACGTTACTCAGTATGGATGATTTACATTTGACGGGTAGTAATCTTGGTGGCTACTGTGGAATTCCTCGAAATGGGGCTCAAGACTTATGTTGGTTTTCAAGCTTTGTTAGTGGCTCTGTGTTAGCTGGTAGGGATTAAGTTTATCAAGTGCAGCTCTTCAAATGGTCTTTCAAAGTTTGAAGCTTGGGTGTTCCCTCTTTGCTCTAGGCAATTGAGAATCTCTCACTTTTTTGTGAATTTATGTTACAAGTATTCCTCTTTATCGTGCATTTCTATTTCTCTCGCTCACTCTGATGAGAGGGAAGTATCACCTATTAATCTCAACATTTGTTATTGTTGAGATGCGCATGTGAGTTATACTTGAGTACCTACAGTGGCAGTGAACCTGTCTGAGTCCTCAACCGAGTGTATGTTTTTAACATACTTCACAATTTGAACCACTGGATCCCAGTGTGTTTTTGTTAATGCATTTAATAATTGACTCACAACACTAACAACTAAAGGTATGTCTGGCTTAGAAATGGTGAGATAGTTCAACTTGCCTACCAATTTCTGTTATCTCCCAGGGTCAGGAAAAGGCTTGCCTTCACCTTGTAATAAATTGACATTCGGATCCATTACAGTAGTGACAGGCTTCGCATTAAGTAATTGGGTTTCCTATGAGATACCGAACACAAACTTTCTTCAAGACTTGTAAATGCTATGCTCAGATTGAGCGACCTCAATCCTTAGAAATTATTTTAGAAGCCTTAACTTTTTTGTTGTTATACTGGATGCAAATGAGGCTTTAGTTGAGTAATGCCAACTGCATTGTCCCTGGTGATAACAGTATCTTCATGTAGAACTAGAAGTATATGTTTCCTTCCATTATATCTGCAGAATACAAAATGATTGCAATGACAGCATTTGAGACCAGATCCCAAAACTGTAGAACTGAATTGTCTGAACAATGCTTGAGGAGATCACTTGTGGTTGTATGAAGACTTTTTAAGTTTACACACCTTATCTGAGTACTCTGCCTGAGCAACAAATCTAGGTGGTTGCTCCATATAAATTTCTTCTTCCGAGTCACCATGCAGGAAAATGTTTTTAGTGTTCTGCTGATGCAAAGGCTGGTGATAAATGGTTAGAGACAGAAATGGCCAAACGTTATTTTTGCAACCGGAGAGGAAGTGTCATTATAATCCAACTTTTTGCCATTAGCCGAGCCTTTAGTTGATTAACACAACCATCAGGTGTCGTTTTTACAATGTACACCTAACGACATCCCACTGTTGTCTTACTGGGTGGTAAAGAGATGAGTTTCGTAGACAAGCAATGTAGAGATACTTTAACACTCCCTCTCATGCGCCAATTGAAGTAAGAACAGCATTTGGAATTGACAAATGGGCAACCTTATACACATAATAAATCTAGGGTAAAATTTGGCTTGGATACCATGTGACAATAAGAGAAAAGATTGAAGAGAAAAACTGTGTGTCATTGAGACTGCACACATGTATTTATGCTATGTTTGAGTGCTACAAATAGGAAACCCAGATAACATGTGCGAAATCAACTGACGCATTTTCTAGATATGATTTCTTATTCATAACAGGCTACTGGTGTACCAGGGGGATAGCTTATATTTGTAGAAATAGTAGATTTTGCTTGTTTGGTGAGTTTTAAGTTTGTAATTTAATGTTAATCACATTGTCTATTTCCTTAGGGGTATGTTGGCAACAAATCAGCCGTCTTTCCTCTGCAGCTGTTGGGTTACGATGTTGACCCCATCAATTCAGTACAGTTCTCGAACCACACAGGTTAGCTACTACCGAGGCCCTATATTCCGGAATAGGATTCAGTGTCACTTTTAAGCTTGGGTGACTTCAGGCTTTTAGTGGAATATGGAGCATGGCATAATTAGCTTGATTTCATTTCAGGTTACCCGACTTTTAAGGGTCAAGTCTTGAATGGACAACAGTTGTGGGAACTAATTGAAGGCCTTGAGGCGAATGATCTACTATATTATACACACTTATTGACAGGTATATGACTTCAGTTTTTATACTAAATTTTGGGGTTCTGCAGGTTCGTCTTCTGGTTGGTTGCTCTTTTTCACATCAATGGGTATTTTGGATCATATAATTGCTACATCTCTTAGGTAGATAGATTATTTTCTTTCCTTTTGCTTTTAGACTTGAATGCATGCTGTGGTTTTTTTGTGTCTTGGAAGATGGTGGTGTATGAAATAAGACTATTTACAGGGGATGTTTGCCCTGTGGGAGCACTAAATTTGAGACTCCCTGTGAGAGCTACTGACTTTAGCCAGCTAATTTTCTTGATAGTATGGTCAATGTCGGAGCTTCTAAATGTGCAAATGTCTTGGTAGGAATAGGGTTGGTTATATTGGCTGTTGGTTGAGTGAGTTACTGGGGTATCTTACTAGGTGAAAATGCCATAACACTTTGATTGTAATTTGCTTTCTTTGCCAGCATCTTCACATGCTTTATCCAGTCAGCGAAAAAAGTTATTAGAACACCTCTCCTGTTATTTCTTTTTTGGAAAGAAGTTTCATTGAGGAAACTTCAGACTTCAATATAATGTGTGTAACTCATTGCTCTTGCATCTTTTTAGCCGATGTTTTATTTTTTTTATTTTGTAGAACTTTCTGAGCAGAATCTCACAGCAAATGAGAAATTACTATAAAGTGATGCAAGAAAAACTATTAGAAAACCTAGAAGAAATCATTATCCTGACAAATAGTTTCACAAGGAATACCGTCCCTTGCATGGAAGTGTGAGGGGCACATTAGACTCTTTTGAAATGATCTTGTGGGAAATTAAATACTATTTTTGGATACTTTTTTGGCTCTTATTGGGATTCTGTTCCCTGGGCAGTTGAAATTACCTTCTAGTATTGGGGTAAATTTGCATCTGATGAACTTGCTTTGTAAGCTTGATCATTTTATTTGTTCTTTGCAGGTTATATCGGTTCAGTTTCATTCTTGAATACTGTGTTGCAAGTCGTCAACAAGCTGCGCTCTGTAAACCCAAAATTGACATATGGTGAGTACATTTGTCATAATAGGTAGAGCACCTAGCATTGAAGATCAGTGTCATGAGCATGGATTTCTGCCCCAATAGCTACAAAAAATGGTTTTCTTGGTGAAGGCTCTCTTATTATGGGTTTGCTTGTAAATTATTTCTCTTTTCAGATAATCTTCTCTTGTCCAAGAAAAGCATAATGTATACCATAGTGCTTTCAGATCAACAAGACAAAAAAGCGTCAAATCTTTTTCAAGAGACGCGCTGCCGGATGACTATATTTGCTATCCTTCTGCTTGTGCTAATTGTCAATAATTTCTTAATCAGATAGTACCTTAAAGCATATAAACACCATATTCACCAGTCACCACACAAATTTACAGTATATTGAGGCAATTCCGTTACATGTGGTGTCAAGAAGCTGAATATGTCTATTTATGGGGAGCTTATAAAATTTTGTCTTACAATAAGCGCAGTTTTCTGTTTCTGCTAAATAGTGGCATGAGCATATCTTTCCTCGTCTATTTATTGATCAAGGCACTGACTGTGTCTTGTAAAAACTTCCATTCTCATCTAGTTTGCGATCCCGTGATGGGTGATGAAGGGAAGCTCTATATACCTCAGGAGTTGGTGACAGTCTACCGGGAGAGGGTGAGAAGAGCAGCTGTTGATGCATATGCTGGCTGAACTTTTTGCTCATCTTGTAGAAATTGAATTTGGATGATTGTTCAGAAGTTCTCCAAATTAATGGTTCGGTCTGTTTTTTGATATATTGATACTTCCTTTGTATAGGTTGTTCCAGTGGCCTCAATGTTGACTCCTAATCAATTTGAAGCAGAACTTTTGACTGGGTATAGGTATCCTCTTGTTCTTATGCAAATCAACTTTATTTGATTACTCTGGGAAAGGTTTGGGTGCAATTATTGATTCCACATCATTCTATTTGTGTTGAATAGATAATCTTGCCCATATAAACAGCCAGATCATACTGACAATAGTAAAGGTTTTTTGATTTATGGGTATCTTAATATTCACACCGATTTTTGGCCTTCCAAATTAATTAAAATGGCATGGTTCCCCGGGGATGATGTTTGACTAGTTTCTATTATCTCCCTTGACTGGCAAAAATAATAAATGCTTGCGTATATGCACATTGGCACTTATCATGGTGGTACACATTGCACAAACTAAAAAGCTTGCACAATCTAGCATAACTAGAATAGTTTGTTAGGAGATACTATGCATCTAATGTTTCTCTTTTTCATGCTATAAACTTTTACAGTCCTGGTTTTGGTCATATCTCGTAATGGCTACTTTATTAGAAGAAACAATTGTCCGCATTTTTTCTTGCGGGGTGTAATATTTGGATGTGATTATTCGATCTTGCTTTGCTTTTAGGAGTGAAGATCTTGTGCCTTCGCTTGAGTTCTTGTTTCATTTGTCTCAGGATAGTGTCTGAAAGGGATGGCAGGGAAGCTTGTAACAAGCTTCATGATGCTGGCCCTTCAAAGGTATCATTGTAATTTTAATTTAACTTCTCTTAATGTGAATCACTGATAATATTCTTAATGTTGGGAACTCTGGTAGAGTTGGCTCTAATAATATAGAATATTGCATTACCTATGCACAGTGATAGTCATTGTAGCAATGTTAGTTTGTGTTTTATGTACTGGGAAACATGTAGTCAAGAGGAGCTTGGCTCCACCTAATTGTAAATTTTGGCCAGAAAAAGCCTACCTGTAAAGTTATGGTTTTGTGAAACAACATTTACTATGCCCTTATAACCCCTCGCCTTTTGTGTTCTTTCCAGAAATCTCTCTCTCTAGCTGATCCTCTTGATGTTTATAAAAAAATAGAGAAGTTCTAATGTGTCTTGCTTGCCAACTGCACCAGCTAAATAGAATGACATAATGATATAATTATGAAGAATGATGGAAAAGTTTTTGTATTCCCGAATAAGAGCAAAGAATAAGAACGTTGTTAAAATTGCTTAAAATTGAAGGACTTTGTTGCAGTCATTACAGTTACTATGGATTTTTGTGTGACTGTATATGAGCACTAATCCTTCAACTATAACTAGGGGTGTGCAAAAGAACCGGGAACCGCCCGGACCGCCCGGAACCGGACCGGACCGGCCCGGAACCGGTGGTTCCTAAAGGGACCGGTCCGGTTCCCGGTTCCAATTTATTGGAACCGGTGAGTACCGGTCCGGTTCCCGGTTCCATGGGCGGATCCGCCCGCCCATCCATCCGGACCGGACCGGTATTATAATAATAATATATATTAATTTTTATTGTAAAAAATCATTTTTTTTAGTTGAAAAAAAATTAAAATTTTGAAGCCCCATGTTTATAATTTTTATTGTTCTATTTGAGGCAACCTACCAAGAGAGGTAAAAAGAAAAAGCACGAGAACATTTACGAAATCTCTAAATAGACCATCTTTTCGATACGTGTCCAATGGAGTTTATTTTCTTCGCCCGCTTGTGAGACCGGTTCCATAGATCCACCCGGGAACCGGACCGAACCGGCGGTCCGGTTCTCGGGTGGATCCATGGAACCAACGGGCGGTTCACGGATCTAATTTTTTGGAACCGGTCCTTAGCGGGCGGTTCCCGGTTCTAGGGTGGGAACCGCCCACCCGGACCATGCACACCCCTAACTATAACAGGTGTGACTTCAAAATGATGTCTACCTTCCTACCAAACTTTGATCTATTCTTAAAGCTGCATAATTGTTTTTTATGGGGTATAGCCTTCATTGCTTCTGCAATTTCCTGGATGATTTTCTAAGGTTGGTAGAGAAATTGTAGCTCTCTAGCATAGGATTACCCTGTTCCTTCTGCTCGGTGTGTGATTTTTTTTCCGTGACAGGCTTGTCAGTAGCTTAGTTTTAATTCTTTAGTCTTTCAACAAGTTTCCTGCTTGAAGGATCTTTTCTGAATCTATTTTCCATCTCACTTGAAGATTGAGCATTTTCTGATTAATCTCAGGTTGTGATTACAAGTATAAGTATAAATGGGAACCTGCTCCTCATAGGCAGTCATCAAAAGGAAAAGGTGAGTTTTTCTGTACTGATAAAATTAGTGGTTTTGGTTTCTTTCTGACATAATTAGGTCATACAAGTCTATATAAGGGTTTGGACATTTTATCATAAGAAGTGCAGCATGATCTTTTGGTGGATTTTTGTGACTTTCTATATTGATGCTTAATCATGTGTAGTGGCTCTCTTTCAATGATATTGTTCCATTCTGATATTTGGATATTTCCCTAATTTTAAGAACATTGTTGAATTGTTCCTCTTTGCTGAAACACAAAAGTATGTACCAGTTATCTGAACTTGAAGTGATGATATTTTCTATTTTCAAGAATCTTGAGCATTGCATAATCTTGCTTCTCTTTACCTTGTTTACATCAATAGAAAATGCTATTCATCCTTTGGTGGTAAAGTGCATTGACTCCCATGCTTTTTTTTAGGGTCAGGTTCCTGATCAATTCAAGATATTGATACCAAAAATTCCTGCTTATTTCACGGTAATTTTCCCTTTATGAACTCTCTTTAGGTAGTTGTGTAACTTATGCTTAGTTACTGACAAACGGATAAAACATTAGAAGTCGCTTTGGGCTGTGTTGCATTTTGTAGACACATACTACACTCACTGCACCTTTCATTTCTAAATGTACTGGTCGAAATACATTGGAGCAAGCATCTGTTGAATAAATAATTACGAATTAATACATCGTTGAAATTGACCCATGGGATTTGTCGGGGTGATTGATGCAGTCTTTTTCACTAGCAGCCTAGAATTTCTGCAATCTTACGCTGATACATTACAAGTACTTTAATGTGATTGCAGGGAACAGGAGATCTCATGACAGCACTTCTTCTTGGATGGAGCAATGTATTGCCAGCTTTTAGAATTTTGATTTTTCCTAACTTGTGGTAATTCTTGCAGTAATTTACTCTTCCTGAACCCATCAATTCTTGGTTTTTCCAGAAACATCCTGACAACCTTGATAAGGCAGCAGAGCTTGCAGTGTCGAGCTTACAGGTGCTTATGGATCTTATTTTATTTTGCGTTGTGTTTGGTCTTCTGTGTAAAATCAGAGTAATGGGATAGGATAAGGGAAGAAATCTTCCAAAATTCATCATATCCTACTCCTATCCTCATCTTGGAGAGTCACAGGATATAGAGTCAGATGTTGACGATGTTTTATCTGTTCTAATCTAGCCAATTGAGGCCGACTTTCACCGGCCATCTTCTTCCATCCACATTGATTCATGCACGTAGGTCACCAAACACGATCTATGTATGGACGATATACAATGCAACATCGAAATCGTTTAGAAGAAAATTTAGCTGCAAGCATGCCTTGCTCACCGCTAGGATCAAATGAATTGACTCTTGTTTGCATTGTTGCGAGGTATAAACATGATTGACTGTGGGGCTTCTACCATGATGTGCAGGCAGTACTTCAGAGAACAGTGAACGACTACAGAAGTGCCGAGTTCGATCCGCAATCGAGCAGCTTGGAGATTAGATTGATTCAAAGTCAAGACGACATTCGGAACCCACAGGTTGATTTCAAAGCGGAAAGATTCGACTAAACACTATTCGTTATCTTATACCATTCATCCTTTGTATCAGTTATAAGACTGACTTAATATGCCCTGGCTGTGCTTCGAACTTTTTTTATTTGGTTTTGTGGCAAATAATAAGAGGGGTAAAGGTTAATGTTCTTCTTTATTGCTTGTGCACTCGATGCTCTCCTTGTGATTGGTATCCTTTGAGCGATCCATATGCATGTCTTGCCTGGTTAGTGAGTTAGAGGATTTGATTTTTTGAAAAAAGTCGCGATTTCACATTTAAAATAAAAATTCGCGAATTCATAATTTAAAATGTCTAAATAACTGAAAAGTAGATTAAAAAAATCCTAATATAGAAACAAGTATGGAACTTCATGGCCGATTCAAATAGGCACTGTATATAATAAAAACAAGGAAACGAAAGAAAATGGGAAATTCTTGAACCTCCCACATTCGGGTTGCGAGAAGTTGAGGGTAATTCTAACTTCCAACTTATTAGATAAATTTAAATACACACTATTATTTACTTATTGCTTTCCAAAGGAACTGTCATTCCCTCATTTAACCAGGGGAAAAGAACATTTCTTTCCAGGCTCGAACATCAATTGCATTCTTTTTCCTTGAAGAGGCTTTCTTTCTGAATGTATATGTTCTGCCTGTCCAAGATTCTCTTTGTTCCCATTGTGGAATCGAAGAGGCCTCAGTGTGTTTAGCTTCTCGAACTTAAAATTAAGAATATAATTAATTTCATCTTGGAGAGCTCTTCTATAAAAGAGGGGGGAAATAAAAGCTAGTGAAAGCAACTGGGTGCTCGGAACAAATTAGCCTTGGACATCACAAGAAGCAAAGCACAATTTCTCATAATTACTTCGGCCATGATTAACAATTTATCATATGAAAATACGAAAATGGAAATTGTGTGCTCATATCTAAACAATTTATTATAATTATTTGGATGATAGAAGCAAACAAGATCGAAATTCAAGTTTCAACTCATGCCAGACCAAACAAGAAAATGGGTAATCTCATCTATTTTCAATTCATTCCATTCTAATTTGATTTAGTTTTCATATACTAAATACATCGGAGCTATACATAAAAATATACGTGTGTTTTTAATTTTTTTCCTTTTCTTAAAAAATATGAAATCGGGCACAATTGCTTTAAATTTCATATTTAAAATAAAAAAGATATAAGCACTTCTCGTTTTGAAAAAAATTGAATCGTGAGAGCCGAAAAGATGTAACAAAAATATAAAATATAAAATACGAACCGATTTTACTCTAATTTGGAACTGATATAATTGGTCCGGTTCAATTCGGCTCAAAAAAGTTCGAACCGGTACCCGCCGCAAGCACGTATTCCAGGAAGACTCTGGAGCGAATGCAGAGAGAGGCCCAACGAAGAAGAACGAAGGAAGAGGAGGAGGAGGAGGAGGAGGAGGAGCAGCAGCAGCAGAGCAAGCATATCCTGAAGGGAAGGAGAACCCCACTCTCAATTTATTCGGTTTCGGTTTCGGTTTCAGTTTCAGTCTCGCAGCGATGGACGCAGACACGGCTCTGGAGCTCGTGAAGCGAGGCGCCACGCTGCTCCTTCTCGACGTTCCTCAGTACACTCTCGTCGGCATCGATACCCAGGTCGCTTATCGCTCACTCGAGCTCTTGCGATGGTCGTTTGCGGTAGAAATGGCTGCAATTTGTTTGATATTCGCGTATGGGCAATTGGGCACAGCACAGCTAATTTTTTCGTTGGGTTCGTTTTGACAATTAGCACTGATGATTGATTCTTTTTATTTTCCGGGTTTGTTAAATCCTTTGAAATACGGTTGCTGCAGATGTTTTCTGTCGGGCCTGCTTTCAAGGGGCTTAAGATGATCCCTCCCGGTATTCATTTTGTCTACTACAGCTCTTCGAGCAGGTCAGTTTAGCACTTTACTCGATAGTCCATTATGTTGGATCAGTCCTGGAGGTCTTCTGTTAATTTCATTTTGTTTGCTTTATAGATCAATGTTATCCTGTTAGTATTAGGTGATAAGTAAAAACTAACTGATGTAGCTGGATAAGTGGAGTTAAGCTATTTTGATAGGTTGAAGTAGAAGGTGATGCTGAATCATTCCGAAGGTGTATCACAATGTCATTTTTTTTTTCTGTTCAAAGTTTGTCAAATGCGTCGTATTTCCTTGTTTTGTGGGTCTGGTACTCTGCATTCTCTCTCTGCCTTGTAGTTTGCCATGCTTTTTGTTCAATTCATATTGAGTGCTACTCTTTATGAAGATCATTTGCTGTTAAAAGTTAATGTAGCTTCTGGAAAGTTACCATTTCTCCATTGGTGCATTGGTCTCAAATGCTTTAGTCATAGCAGATTGGCAACTGCTTATATCAATCATCTTATATTAATTTGAAATTTCACAAACTTGAAATTTCTTAAATTGTTTGCGTGCAGAGATGGCAAAGAATTCTCGCCAATTGTAGGATTTTTCATTGATGCTGGTCCGTCTGAGGTATGGAATTTGATTAAATCTTCCATTGGTTACCATCTAAACAGGTCCTTATATCAGAATTTTATGCAATATGCTTTTGTCATGAACAACTTTCTTGGTGAAAATGCTTGACCAGGTTATCGTTCGAAGGTGGAATACTGAAGAACAGTTAGCTAGTGTGTCTGAAGAAGAGGTCTGTTGCTGAAAGCTTGAGCATTTTTTTTTCCCTCTATGTGGATGATATGTGCCTGCAAATATGGAGTTGGATGCTGATACTTCCACTTTCATACTGCAATGCCCAATTCTACTGTTCATAAAATTTAGCTTTGATTGAATTACATGATACTCGAAGTGGCAGAAGCATGATGTGGGTTTAAGATTAAGTGGCAGTTAGAATTAAGTTTTCTACTTAAAATTTTGAATTTTGGAAGAACAATACATCATTTTTAGACACTCGTGGAATGATCCCTGACTTAACATTATCTCCTGTTGACTTTGTTAAGGCAGAGAGATATTGTCAAGCTGTCAGAAGTATGGAGTTTGATAGACAACTGGGTCCTTATGATCTAAATCGGTATGGAGATTGGAAGCGCTTATCCAATTACATTACTAAGGATACTATTCAAAGACTTGGTATGCATTTTGCTGCCTTGAGACCTTTTGTTACATTTTGCAGATCTTGCCTATCGCCGAGATGTCTTCTCACATGGTGATAGAGCACCTATAGTGTTTGTTGATGCTTGTTTTGCATGGTTATTCATATGTCCTTTATCTTTTCACTTAATGATGTGTATGCTTTCCAGTTTCCATGCAATGTCCAATTGAGAAATATTGTCATGGATGATTTGTTTGCTTTCAGAACCCATTGGAGGAAATATCACTGTTGCATGTGAGTCAGAGATCTTAAAGAACAGTCCGAAAACAGCAATGGAGAAAGCTTTAGATGAAACACTGAAAACAAGGAAGGTTTCAGCAACTGTGGACAAGGCTCAGAGTAGGGGATGCTATTACACATCTATTCCCCATTTTGTCAAGCGCCGAGGAATTGAAGGCCATGAACTTACTTCTTTGAATCTTGACAAGGTACTGTTCTCGCAAAACACGGAAACTGCGGGCCGGATGTCAATATTTTATGTTCAAAACAAAATTTGTGTGTGCGCTTTTCATAGTGGATTGTAGCTTTGTGCTATTGATTGATGCAGTGGTTACTGCTCATTCTGGATTTTTCTGTGTGGTCCAGACACAATTGCTCGAAACCATACTTGCAACAGAATTGGGAGGCTCTGAAGACTCGCTCCTCGGGGAATTCCAATTTTCCTTTATTGCATTTCTGGTAATGACTGATTTTTTTTTCTACTTTTGATGTGGTAAATGAGTTGCTCTCTGACACTGTAGATTTTTCAGATGGGGCAATCACTGGAAGCATTTTTGCAGTGGAAAGCATTGGTTGGCCTTTTGCTTGGTTGCACTGAAGCTGTAAGTGTTTGCTTGGACAGTTTCATATATTCCATCACATTTTAAATGTTATTTTAGCTGTTGATGTTAGTATATTCATGCCTATGTTTTTGGGACCTAGAACCTTGCTGTCTCTCTCCCAGTCTACCTGTTTTACTTTTGCCATTTGTGGGAAGTCTCTTTCCACTGACTGCTTCCAACTTTCTAGTTTCTACATTTATCACCCCGGTTCTGTGTATAATCTTGGTTTTGAAAATATGCAGGGCTTAACCCTGATAACTTTAGCAGTGGGGTATTAGACATGGGCCAAGTGTTTATATTGTACAGTATGTTTTGTGGGTATCAAAACTATATGGGAGTCATAAGAAATGTGTAAAAAATGTTAAAATTTGAAGAAACGTTTATAGTCAGAACAAAATATATCTACAAAAGCATCTCTAGGTTGCTTCTTGCAAAGCAATTTTATGTTATTTCAGCTTTCACGTACTTCTGCTTCTTTGGCAAATACTCCACTAGATCCAGACAAGTTTCTCAAAGCCCCATATGGTTAGTTCTTCAGTTGCTGGTACATAGTCTCCTTTTCAACTCAATGCAATAATGTCCTAAGTTTGATGATCTGTTTATAAAATAGCCATATAATATTTGGATCTGTTAAGATCATGCTTTATGAGAAGGGCACTGGCACTAGTGCACATGCTAGGAAGGTGCCACAAGATTAGGAAGTGAATACATGTTTATTGATAAACTTAGTTGGCCTATATGGGACTACTGTTTGCACGTAGTACTTCATCTCCAACATTAGTAGTTTTATAGCATCTGGCATAATCCTAACTGCTTATTCTGTAATACTTGAGCAGCCTTTCCATACAAGAACTCAGCTGTTCACAAAGGTACAAGTCTATGACTCTTAATTTGTTGTTTCTTAACTGCACACTAGATTATATTTCTGAGTTGTGGTGCCTATTGGCTGTACTCCCTATACTGGGCGAGCTTAGTGAGGAGACCTCCAGTATTGACAAATGGAATAAATTTTCTTTCAGTTTGTTAGGGTGATCTACTATCAGCTCAAGTATGGACTTCAGAAGGACCCTGCAGACAACAGGAATGCAGAGCAGGGAACATCAGCGCTATTGGATGATTTGTGGTTTTCCACTGATAGCTTTTTGCACCGACTTTGCAAGGTAATGGGATGAGGTGATAATCATCCTGTAGTTTTAGCTGCTTTTCCATGTTGGGTTTATACTTCATATCCCTAAAATTGTGTTGAGTCTGTACACTCATGTTGACTCCCTGTGGGTTCATGAGGCTGAGCTGTCTTATTGGTTGTCTTCTGACTAAATTGAGTACCTTTCGTTAATCCAAATTCGAGTTTAGAACTTGTGACACTTAATATCTTTTCCAAATTGCAGGATTTCTTTTCGTTGGTGCTAGATGCTCCAGTTGTTGATGGGGAACTTTTATCTTGGGTTGGTTTTCTGAGCCTTGATGTTATTTGTTATTTGCCATTTGCCATTGCTCTTTTAGTGATGATCTACAAGAATTGCACCTTCTTTTTAAAATGGCACGACATGATATGATTGTTGTGGAAGTCACTTGGTGATAAATTTTCAGGTTAATCAGGGTCCTTAGGAGTACATGCATCTGAGTGAGGACCAAATCTGATGTCCATTTAAACCCTTATGATATGTTACGCTTCCAATATTCTAGTTTCCAACTACTCTTGAGCTTGTGTGAGCAGAGTGTGTACCATAAATAGGATTGACTAGTAAAACATGTCTAAATTTTGCAATTACGCCCAACTTAATTGCTTCTTTTCCTGCTTCTCATGGAAGTTGAATCATTGAACTTGCTTCAGCTATCCACAATAGTAACTTTGCCCTGACTGTAATTACACGTTCTCCTGTGGCCCTGGGGAGAAGTTTGTTGAAAGAAACTTGAGTTCTGTGCGTCCTATCTAGCAGCTGTTGATCTCAATTTTTATACTTGTTGATCACTTAACCTTAATTAAATGGGTTTGAAGGAATTATTTAAGAGGGGTTCTTTGGCTTTGTAGACAAGGAAATTGAAGGAACTACTAGAGAATACTCTTGGATGGGTGTTCCAGCAAAATAATCCTGTTGATGGAGTGTATTTCGATGAAGATGATGAAGTAAGCCTTGTAGACTCTCTCTCTCTCTCTCTCTCTCTCTCTGTGACTTGAGATTTCCTTGCTCTCTTCACCTTTGCAGTTTGCTCCCACCATTGAAATGATTGACGACCAACATCTGTAGTGTGGCTCTGACACTGTGAATATGTGCACCAGTCTTCTGCTCTACTTCATAATGAAGCATGTCGTTGCATCAAGGGCGAACTCCCAATGAATCATCTCTCTAATCAAGTTCGTGTATTGTTATGGTCTTGAGACTTTACCAGTTCATGATCAGTCCTATGCCCTGCAAAAAGAAGCATGTGATTAAAACCCTGGTTCTCTTTATCTTTTTGTTAGTGGATAGACCGGCAATAGGATTTGACAGATCGAGTCAGTAATGAATGAGGAAAGCGTTGTGCGACATGTTAGAAGCTCCAGTAAGGCTTTTTTTTTTCCTTGGTGGAAGTCATGTGTATTTGCATCGGATAGTTTGCCTCGAATAGTTTGCCCTGGATTTTATGCGGACTAGTTGAAACATATGTTCTGAAGTCATACTGCGAGGGGTCCAAGACTCTGAGCCAACTCGTGTTGAAGCTGCAACAATTTCAATTTCATGGTAATACAGTGATGGTATCTTCTTCGATAGCCCAAAAAGTGAAAGCACTGACATTTAGTTACGGATTTGATAAACAATCTGTATCGAGTTGATCCAGCAATGAACTTCTGCAACTCATTCCTCAGGGTGATGCGAGCATAATCAAATTACTTCATAGATTGTTCTCATCTACACGGGGAAACTGGTGGCGATAGTGTTAGTAGAAACACGAAGTATACAGGCATAATTTCACTATCGAACATTGGTGAATGATGTGTCTTCAATTTTACCTGTGCCAAAGCTGGTCGATTTCGAGACCGCTTAATACCTTCAATTCATAATTAGGAAAAATGTTCTTAAGGGGGATCGATTTTATCTGTGTCAAAGTTGGTAGATTTCGAGACCGTTTAGTACCTCCAATTCATAATAAGGAAAAATGTTCTTAGGAGGGATGAAAAATGTCATGTCACGATGACCGAAAATAAAATGAAGAACATTCCTTATTGCCGGCTAGCATCAACCCCGACTGATTTCGATTAGGTACAGGCCGAATTCAAAAGTATGGTAGGCGCAAGATGAGTAATTTGATTTCATTTCTCAATTCCATCATGGGCACACATCGCTCCCGTACAAAGTCGACAACTTTATAGTATTCGACCGCTTCTAGATACTTGTGAATCTCGTGTGGATTCACTTCATTGATCGAAATTTTTTGTACATCCAGTTTGCGTATGCCCTGCTTGTGTCGATCGAATGCTCGTCGCATCGATAGCCTCGGAGGCGCTGGAGTTTTGGGATGACCCCATTTCGACTCTGTTCCCGACCATCCCGCTCGCTTCTCTCTTCTTTCTGCAGAAGAATATCAAACTCGCCCCCGCCGTTCCAGTCCCTTCCAAGGTCAAAGCTTTTTGATCGCATGTTGTTCGTGGCTCACGTGAACATGCCCTTCGTTTCCTCTTTTTCTAACTTGACAGCGTTTTCAGGTTGCCATGCTTCTGCCAAGAATTGGGTCCGAGTTCAAGAACGAGCCGCTTCCCCGGCGAGGCTTGTCCCATTTTTCAAGGTCGGTTTTTTTTTTTTTTTAAATTGGATTTTGTCATCTGGGGCAGTTTGCGTTATGTTCCTGCGTGCAAATTTCGTGAAGTGTGCAAGTTGGATGATTCCGTTTTCATTAGTCGGAAGTGCTAGCTTGCATCGAGGAGGCTTTTCGTTGAGCTTTGACGTGCATATCACATGCTTGTGAATTTTCCTGTATGAACCCTTTAGCTATATAGTCATGCACGGGCATGCTAGATGTTATCTCCACTATTCGGGATTGGTAGGATGAGATTCATGAGTGTATCTGCGTCCTTACTTCCCTCAAAATGTCGTCTTTTGCCGTTTCAAGTTGAAATTTTGAAGGAGTGAGATCAGTTGCATGTCACTTAGTTGAAACGAAAAAAGGGCATGAGACATGACTTGCAATACTGCAAATTGAAATCTTACTCATGCACGCATTATTTTGACAAGCTCATCTTTCGTTATCGTTGTTGTTGACTCTGCCTCAACAACGTGAATTTTTTGACACCCCTGTTGATTGGACTCATTTGCATCTTTCTGCCAGTTTGAAATATGAGAACGACTCTAATTTCTTTTCTTCCTTTATTTAATTGATCATGCTAAGCTTACAACATGCTCTTGATTCTGCATTCTAAATGTTTCCTTCCGTTGGCTGATATTGGGTTGTGAATGTTACCTTATCTTTGCAGCATCACGTTGGTATGCTGGCAATGAGCGCAGATATTATGATCTCTTTGGTGGTGGCAAGCCAGGAGATGAAGAATTCAGGAAATCCTGGAAGAAAGAGATGGAGGAAGACGATTCCGTTTGGACAGGAAGCGAGGATGAAGGCAACACTGATGAGAAGAGTCAGAACAATCTCAAAAGAGAGATTCGTAAAGTCAGGCAAGAGGCGAAAGATCATTCCAACCAGATTGATGCAGACGATAGTGATGAACTACATAGTATATGGTCTGATAGTGACGAGGAGAAGACATTATG
The DNA here is from genome assembly GCA_014182735.1 of Corymbia maculata. Taxonomy (NCBI): domain Eukaryota; kingdom Viridiplantae; phylum Streptophyta; class Magnoliopsida; order Myrtales; family Myrtaceae; genus Corymbia; species Corymbia maculata. The sequence continues at coordinate 38,681,218 of CM024687.1, forward strand.
GACCGGCAGTGAATGTGACGATGATGACGACATTCCTACTGAAGCATACCCCAATGAAGCCAGTGATAAGTATATAGATAAGTTATTCGAGTTTGAGGAAAAACCGAAATACAGGACAATCTCAGAGCTGCTGAAAGCTGAAGATGAACCAGAAGAGTTGTCCCCTGGGAAGAAAGCCCGGAAGTTAGCAGTTGAGAATGCCTTGAAGAAATTGAAAAAGGGACCTGATGGTCGCTATATCAACGTATGGGAAGTCATGAGCGACTTGGACATTTTAATTGGAGCTTTCGAGAATATAGTTTCTGGACCTGAGTACGAGGAACTCAGAAGAGGAGGGCCTAAGAGGTTGAATATGCAGTTCTTCAAGGATATCCAAGCACGCATGAGGGATCCGAATTACAAATTCTCACCCGAATTGAAGCTGAAGCCAAAGAGCAAGCTTGTCCCGAGGAAGAAATGGCAGAAGGCACAATCCAGGAGGAGGAAAGCACAAAAGCGCTGAGTAGCTTCTTTTCAATATTAACGCCAAAACTATCATGTGTGAGCGGCTCCTTTTTGACTAGGCAACCACTTGTGTTCGGATTACTGGGTGCTTTAATGTATGAATCCATTGATTGTTGTGGTTGTTCTTAGTCTATACCAAATGATTTATACAAAGACGTGTTACAACAGGCGATTCCGATAGAGAAACAGTCTAATAAACCTCTAGGTTGCTTTTGACTACTTGGTTCGATGTGGAAACAGTTTTTAATAGTTAGATAAAAGGAGACACCGGGGATGCTGTTTTTATTATTGCCTAACTAAAAAAGGTAGAATACTGAAATTACATGCAAGATCTTCCTTGGTTTACTGATATTAAGCCATAATTGTGATAGAAAAGCATGATTAGTAACAAGTTGTGTTCATTGAAAAGAATGAGCTTTTCTAGTGTGACAGTGTACATGGATTAGCAAGCTGTGCACAAAAGCCTCTTGAAATGGGCTCGAGTCCTGGGAAAGATTCAAGCCAAGCACGGCCCATACTGTGAATTGTCAACGTTTGTCCGTTTGGATTGTTGTTTCCATCATGCGCCAAACTTGGGTTCGGGTTCAAATTTGTTTTGATCCCATCCCGAATGGTGAATTCATTATGGCCTTGAATAATTTCCATCACTGCTCTTCTTTGTATCTGGTGATTGGTGATTCGGGTATGACCAAACTTTACCCAAAAATTGCACCAATGACAAGGATTTAGGGCAAGGAGATGTGGATTGTAAAGGTGTGAACGTGGATAGAATGAAGTTTAGAGGCAGTCCAACATTCGGTTTGCAAATCGAAGTTCACAGGTTTGATACCCAAGTCTATCCTTGATCTCTGGAAACGTTGGTTAATCTCTGAAAGATGGGCTTGGGCTTAGATGTATCTCGGGCATTGAACTTACCCACTTGCACATGGTGGGGTTGCGATGATGAGCTCGTCTTATGGGTAGTTGGTATTTCGTTGGCGCCTTAAATCAATGTTCTAATAGAGATTGAGGCAGATCACGACATCGTTCAAACTCTTTTCGACTAGAAAAAAATAACTTGAACAAATAAGATAGTATATAATGTAAATCCCAAACCTACGATGGCTAACGAATACTTATTAGGTGAAAACTAGTAAGAAGGTAAAATTTGGACATACTCCGGCAGTGAGGTAGTCATTAATTCACCTTGGATATCATTGTCAGGTAGTAAAGGTCAGATTTTCTTTTTCTTGAAAGTGAACTACTAAAAATCACTAGGAATACAATTTACAGATGTTCAGATCGGTTTAGAAAAATGAACTCATTTTGTAGATCTTGGCGGCCTTCAAATAAGAACAAAAACGTCGAAGGGAATGGACAAGAAATGCAAGTTCCTCCTAAAAAGGACCCCACATAAAAACCGTTTTATTTTTATGCTAAGCTGATTTTCATGCTATCAAAAATCTACTACTGCTATATTGTCCCAATACACGATCGCATGCACCTATTTGACCCTATTTGAGAAAATTAATTTGTTGTTGAGCTTGATTTCATCCATTTTCAGTAGGTCCTTTCCTCATTAGTCCGAGTGAATCGACAACAAATCTCCTTAATAGATGATTAGCGTTTCTAATTTCCAAGGTAATTCTCTCTTTCCTTGCTAATAGAGAAATTGCTAGGAAGCTCAAGAATTTGTTAATTCGTGAGGAGCATTACTCTTCCCCAGTCACAAGCACCTATGATTTGATTATTGGGTATCTGATCCTGTCTTTTGGTCTCTCGGAAGCTCAATGCAAGAAGAAAAACATGACGTCTTTTCAATTTAACCCGCGATCAACGGAGCGGAAATTGCCGTCATACGTGTCGCGAGCCCATCGGGTAGCTGTAAATCTAATTTCACCAAATCTCGATGGTGCTCCGCTGAGCAGATCGCACATAATGCCTTGCGCACAAGACCAAAACCAACGGGGCCTCCAGAACTCGAGCTGGCAATCGCAATGGTAAAAAGTCAAAAACAAAAGTTTTAAACACAACACAATTTCATCGGATGTAAAACTTTATGTCGACATTGGAAATATTTATAAGAGGACATCACGGGATTTTTGGACGAGACACGAAGCAACCCCTTCCTTGGCATCTCGCACAAACATCCGGTCAAAGCAAGCGAAATTCTCCATCGAAATTGGACCCGATCGGATGGTGATGCTTCGGCCACAATTCATTCTCAATTGACTAAACAACTCCAAAAAAAAGAAAAATGCAAACTTTACTTCCCCAATCAATAAAGTTTTTAAGACGCGAAAAACCCTTCTTCATTCGACGTGCTTCTGGCGCTTTAAGGTTATAATAATGGGTGGTTGATCACGGGGTGGATCCATTCTCCGTGTCTTTGGTCAGGTCACTTCACGAAGGTGCTGAAAAGAGGGGGGGCGTGTGACCCCTCCATCATCTTCTTTCGAAACTTCGTCCTTTTTCTAATCGGAAAAAAAAGGTTATTCTCAACCAAAGGTGGTCGCGCTCTCTATGATCATTCCCCCTTTCTTTATCCACTATCATAATGCCAATTATTAATGCAATTAGTGATCCTTTGGTCTAATTATTTCATCGTGCAGAGCGGCAACACCAGGCGGAAAAGTATAAAGACAAAAAGTAATAATTACACTTTCGATTCTTGCCTAACTTTATCTCTTGAGATTAGGGCAATAAGTAAATCTTATCATGGAAAGTTAACGCAAATAATTCATAAATTTTGACTTAAGGTATAACGTCATCCTCAAACTTTTAATTTATTCGATATGATTTTTAAATTATCCCTAAACATTCAATCTAATCCGTGAAACTTCAATTTATTTAATCTAATTCCTCAACTTTCCACATAAACGTGAAAAGTTTTCATGATTACACTATTACCTAGATTTTGAAATATTACTTCACTTCAATCCATTTCCTAAATCAACCAAAAAAAAAAGGCTATCTTTTTATTATTTTTTTACTTTTTTTTGGTTTTTAAAGATATTACAATAATTCTATTAAGCATATTTTAACTTATAATCTCTAAAATAGTAAAAGTAGAACATCATTTAGAATTTTCTTAGGTTGATAGTCTTGCTATTTTAATTTCCTAATACAGATTCAACTAAATTTGATAAAGAATACACACAACAAAAAAATTGAAAACTTTTGTCTATATAGAAAATTGGGAATATATTTAGATTAATATAAGTACTGGAATTCTAGAGATAAATTACTATTGTTATTAATTATTTTAGAATGAAAGGAATATAAATCCAATATAACTTCAAATAAGGTTATGTTTGTACTCAACGGAGATCATAAGTTAACATATACTTAAATGGAACTATTGTAATATTTATAAGGATCAAAAATGTAAAAAAAGATAGCATGTTTTCTTTTCGTTGATCTTGGAAGTGATTAAGTATGAAAAGATATTCTAAAATCTGAGTAATATTGTAATTATGAAAATTTGTTAGTAACACCGAATGACTAATTTGACTTTATTATAAAAAGTTAAACACAGTTAAGTTTTGAGATTAGATTGAATAATTAAAAGTTCAAGAACAACATTAAAGTTTAAGAACTTTTTGTATCATTTTCCCTTATATCATCTTATTTTAGCCTAGATTTGATTAAAAACAAGAGATGGGTTTAATCATATGCATCAAAGTTGGTTCATAATACCATCTTACTGCAGTTTAGAATGAACCAAAAAGAAAAGGCGATAGTTAAGTTTAGTTTAAAAATGAGTTTATGCAACCTTTTGTGTGAGCGGCGGTGATTGAGATAAGATCGGTCGAGAAAATGGTTAGATTCTGTTGTCTCTTCCAAGTGGTGAACAACAAAGCTGGGGCAAAGGTCCAAGAAGGATCATATAATAGAGGGGTATGTGGTGCATTATGAGGGCTACCGAATGAGGATTATAATATTTGGGACTACGTCATTCCATTTCAAAAGCCAAAATTCAGGGGTGTGTCGTTGACAGTGTAGCGTATAGAACCAGCATGGAAGGTTGTGAAGATTTTGCTGTTCTCACTGTAAGTAGCAGCAATCTAAGAGCATTGGCAAGATATTACTGTCTCAATTCACTCTAGGTATCACGCTCAGTCCAGACAGTCAGTTCCAATTCTCCAGTTTGAAGAGAGTAGAGATGAACTCGTTAAGTCATAAACTGGCTCTACACATCACGTCTACAGTTAGTGAAGTCGATTGATGATCATGAAATAAAGGGTCGAAAGCCATAGTAACTCGATTAGTAATAGCATGCACGCTAAAAAAAATCGGCTAGACCGGGGTCTATAAGCTCACTGACTAATCATTCTATTATGTCTATAGCAGATACGCTCAAAGCATATGGTCAGAAAGCAGAGGTTCCAGATCAATGCATGTTGGTTGATTACCCGAGAAGGGTTCTCAAGACCAATCAAACTTCACAAAAAAAACGAAGTGCTCCAAAAGAACAACTGCCAGAGAAAAAGTGTATCAAAAGGAAGGAATAAATGAGCTGAAAAGAGGAACCAACCGTTCAATATGAAACGGAAGCATGAAAAATGCATCAACTTGATTTCGCACCGACTGACTTTGCAACAGTCAAAGGTATCAGCTACAGCAAATTTTGGGCGGTGGGTAGATGGGGAGGGCATTTTCGCGTGCACCTGAGAAGTATTTGTTGGGGGAGGTCACTTTACTCTTGTCTTTCTGTAAAGATCATTTTTTGCAGAATATGAATCAACTTCAATTGAATTAGTGGGCATCATTAGGGGTTGAATTTGCAAAAAATTTACAGATACTAAAATTTTCACCGACGGTGCATGGTATAAAATCTTTCTCCTTCTTTCTTTCTTTCTTTCTTTCTATCATCCTTGAGAACAAGTATTACCCGGCCAATTGAAGTGAATTATCACATGCAAAACATGGACGGTTCGGATGACTTGGTAAAACTGACTTATCAATACGATTACGACACTGATATGAAGCTCCTGCACATGTCCTACGAGCTTGCCTTTACTCTTTCTTAGTGGCTGGAAAAACGAGAATCTAATTCCTTCATTAGGACCCTTGAACACTACTCTTGTCTATGTAATTCTTGCGTTATTCACCAAATCCTTGATCTTGAGACTTTCAACCCCTTCCTTTCTGAATGTTGTAAAAAGTATGGACACACCACCACAAAAGTGATTCCTTGACAAAGAGCTAGGAATTTGCCTCTCTCGGAGTTGATCTCTTGACGGGGGCCTACATAAAAAAACTCATGAGTGACACTAGCAGTACAAACCTTTTCTTTTGGTTGATTACACAGAATGAAACCTATGAAAAATGAATGACTGATCTTGATATTGATGTTGAGCCCAGAAGAAAATATTAGACTTCTGCTAGATGTATTAAGACTCACTTGATTGATCATTTTGCAAACTGTTGTATTAAGTTTTGAATATGACCTACTTATTTAAATATCCACTTACAGTCTGGCACGTTATTTAATGAACAAATTTTGTAAACCGATAGTAGTATATCTGATATTGTGGTAAACTTTATGATAAGCTTCGCATGGCACTATTTTATTTTGACTTTGTGACAAGTAATTTGCTAAAACTTCTTCTTCTTCTTCGTCTTCTTTTTTTCTGACAAAGCTTGAAAGTTGGTAGGTCCTTGCCGATATAAACTCCTTTGAAGGCCACATCTACTTTTCTTTTAAACGAACGAGCATACCAAACATTTCAATCGGCCTCAAACCAAAAGCAATACTGATCGATTGTTAGAAGCGGATATGGGGTTCATCTTGGAATATCAGCTTGTAGAACCAAATTGGCCTGTTCGAACGGGCACACGACATGATCTGCTCAAATTCATTTTTGCAGATGTAAAGCAGATTAAGGAACTACTTAATCGATGTTCAGTCAATGTGCTTCTCAGTTTACTTATTTATTCATTCATAATTGCAACTATGTGATAGATTCACATAAAGTTCCATTGATAAATCATGGAAACTAACTCTTCTGGTTCTTCTATTTTGATGTTGTAGCATTTCATGTCATTTCTTTGTAGCTAAAATATCAAGATGGTGATCTGAAACTCATGGTGGCAACATTGGAGAGAAGAAATACCCATCTCAAGCAAGTCTAATGTTTTGTGTAGTATCATATAAAGACGAGGCACAGCATTATAAAAATCAGCCATGGCTGACATTACATCTAGTACATTAAATCCAACTCAGTGATTTCCATCCTGTTAATCTTGCCGCAATGATACACACAAACGCACGCCAACAACAACATTAGTTCTTGTCCTCAAGATCCAAACCATGCAATATAACTAAAACCGCATGTAGTACGTAACTGGCAATTATTACATGATAGAGCATGCATTAACATTGTCATCGCTGAACATGGAGATGATTCTCTCCTCTTGCACGGCACTTGCACTGCTTGGGAAGGCCTGCACGACGTTGCGGACGTACCCAGCTGGTGCTCTCTTGTCATAGACCTTGTCAGCATAAGGGTAGTAAACCAGGTGCTGTGGGATGTAAGGCCAGAACTCGGCTGCTTTGCCAGTTCTCTTGATCCTCTTCAACACCTTGTTCGGGTCGACATTGCCGCTCACCTTCACTCGGCTTTGTTTCCGGTTCACCTCCACAGATTTTACTCCTGCAGGGTTTTAATAGTGACGTGCGTATTAATGTAAATCTGGATTTTTGTTTTGAAATGTGTTCCTATGGTGACCCAATGAAATGTTCAGTATGTATGCATATTAAAGTGCGTTGCGGAAATTGTGGAAAATACTTTATTTGACTGGTATTAATTTGGAGGGGAAACATGGGTTTTTTGAACGACCCCGTTGATATATTCTTTCTAGCATTTAGCTACACGATAAACAAAAGCCACTCCACTAAATACTTTATTATTCGACTTAAATGAGAGCAGAGTTAAGCTCAATGAGAATCTTACGAAAAAGGAAACAGTATGTGAAGAATTACTCTGGAGCAAATATCTATACATCTGTCCCCGTTTACTTTTCTTTTTCTCTCCTCGAAGTTCACTGACATTGCAAAAACATGTAATATAACAAATAGATTCATTACAAAATTGGAAAGAAGGATTAGTACTTATGTTACAATCATTCTGTTGTCGGCATATAGCCATCTTAAATTGACTTCTCACGTCTTGGCATAATTACAAGTGTCCATGGTAGAGAGCATGAATCTTTTCCCTTCATTCTTTGCTTAGGTTTCAGAGGATGTGAGAGAGAGAGAGAGAGAGAGAGAGAGAGAGAGAGAGAGGACCTCTCATGGTGTTAACAGCATTCTTAACTCTTCTCTCGCAGCCATCGCAGTCCATTTTAACCTTGATCTCCACTGTCTGAAAAACAAGTCAACAGCTTATGAAAAACTCCTACTTCTCAAGGAACTGAAAAAAATATCCATTTCGAGAGAGAGAGAGAGAGAAGAGAGAGAGAGAGAGGGTGCTGCAGGATTGAAAGAGCGAAAGGCCTTCACTTTCTTGTGCTAAAATAAAGCACAGAGAAAGAGAGAGAGAAAAGGAAGCACCAAAAAAAAGAAAGAGAGAGAGAACCTGCATTGGTCTGCGTTTGCTTCTGGTGCTGGTGACAGTGCAAAAGTTTGATAAGTAATCAAGTGCCCCCATCTTCCTCCTCCTTCTCTTTCCCTTTACCACAAAGCTTTCTCCAGAATATGAGAGAGAGAGAGAGAGAGAGAGAGAGAGAGAGAGAGAGATAGACAGGAGAGGAGAGGCTCTAACTCATATTCCTTTACGCTTTGAGAAATGGGTGTTTATATAGATAGAGTATTTAGTATCTCTCTGTTGGTTCTATAAGAAATGGGTGGGGTTATGTGTGAATGAACCAGCTGGGCTTTGCAAATTAAAGTGTGATGGGTGAGGTTCAAAAGCAAAATTTCAAAAAGAAAGAAGAAGAGGCCCACAAGCCCCCCAAGGTTTGTGCCCAGAAATCATGAGAGCCAATAGTGCTTTGTTTGGAGTTCTTATGGTCTCTTTGTTTATTTTGAGTTTGTAGGTTATTGGTATAATGTTGTGTAAAGTCCTTGCATGGCTTGCTTTTTCATTAGCTTATATGATGCTTATTAGTTTGAACAAATCATTACATGTACCAACTGTACTTATTAGAATCAATTCGCAAGACCCCATGGGAATACCTTACTTCGTATGGGCATTGTTTAGACCATACCAGGTCTAATCTACAATATCACTGAGAAATTTATAGTGGTTACCTCAGTAGCTATTTCCTCGTACATTTTGGGGTTAAATTGGTTACCTTAGTAGTTCTTCGTACATTTTGAGGCCCACAAGTCCCCCAAGGTTTGTGCCCAGAAATCATGAAAGCCAATAGTGCTTCGCTTTGGAGTTCTTATGGTCTCTTTGTTTATTTTGAGTTTGTAGGTTATTGGGAAAATGTTGTGTAAAATCCTTGCATAGCTTGCTTTTCCATTAGCTTATATGATGCTTATTAGTTTGAACAAATCATTACATGTACTACCAACTGTACTTATTAAGATTCAATTCGCAAGACCCCACTTTATTTTGTACGGATATTGTTTAGATCATGCCAAGTTTGATTTATAATATCACCGAGAAATTTATAGTGCTTACCTTAATTGCTATTTCCTCGTACATTTTGAGGTTAAATGGGTTATCACATCAATCTGAACGAAGAACATGGGTTGCAACTGCATTAACGAACCGGATCAGACTAGTCTTTTGGAATTGGCATATGACGAAATCTCTATTCTCGTTTGCAACCTTTGTTTCACATTATTTATCGTGAAAATGCGGAATTGAGATTGGAAAGCTATTGCAGGACAAGCTAACAGAATCTGAATAATTTACACATCAATGATAATACTACAATTGTGCACAGCACACAGATAAGTCAGCATACCCTAATATTTACTAGTTAATTCACAGAATTTACCACACTCGACATGACCACAAGAATATTGACAAGTGCAACAGGCAAGCTGCAGTTCCTAATGAACTAAATCGAGGTCACTGAGTCACCATCACTACTCTCGCTGTCGCTGCCCCTACTGCCGCTTCCACTCCTGCTACCGCTGTCACTGCTACTGTCACTACTGCTCTCACTACCCTCGCTCTCGCTGCTACTGCTTGAAGTTGAAGATTGCTCCTGTCGTTCGCCTGCAACCTGGGCTCTGAGAGCTTCGGCCGCATTATAACCCAGATTGCCTTCGTCATCGCTAACATCTACATTGGCAATCTCATCATCCTCTTCATCATGATGTGGTACATTGATGTCAATGCTGCTGTGAATTTCTCTTCTGGAAAGATTTTCAGCCTCTGTTGCTTCATGGCCATCTTCACTATCGACGATATCAAGATGTTCCTCCAGTTCATCATTAGTCAGGTCAGTCAATCCCTTCGAGGTGCTACCACCTGGAGGTAGCCTATCAGCAGTATTTTCATCTTCAGATTTCAAACCTGACAAGCAGATGCGTAGTTACCTCATATGCCAAATATAACGAAGTATTGGCGAAGTGAGCAGACTCCCACGAATGTATGATGTGATAGTGTTTCAATTCGGATTTTCAAAATTACCTTTCATTGAGCAATTTTTGGTTACCCTAGTCCACAAACCTGTCACTTAATCAACCTATCAACACAATCCTGAGTATTCAAATAAGAAAGCTACCAAGAAAGCTAGTAGTGCACCTAAGACCAATCAATTGCACCAGTTCTCAAAGCTATACAATTTATGCTGAATAGTGCCATGAGCACGGTCAGACAGAAACTATAAATCATCAACCATCACCAAGATGTTGTGATCATTCATGAGCATAGCAATTTAAACATACCTACTGCCTCCAAAGTGCCCATGTCGATTCTCTCCACTTCAACCTGTTGGAATACAATGGATGATGCCATCATGTGGTATTCAAAACATACTGGTACAACTTTCACACTCACACGAAGGTACACAAAAGACTAACAGAAGATGCTAGTAATACTTTATGCAGCCTAAGCCCACAAAGAGAGTTCCCACTTGTTTGAGCAATGTATTTCACGCAGTTCCCAACAGTGCCCACAAAGAAGGAATCTATTGGCAATATCCAACATAGGATGATCTTTCCTTTAGATGGAAGTAAACCCAACTTCACTGTTCTAATGAAAAACACACCTCCTATGCCTCATATGAGTTACAAATAGTGCCTCAAGAAACACAAAAGGAAAAAAAAACCTCACCGGTACGTCTTGAACCTCGCCCTTGTTGAAATTCTGAAGGTTTGCTGCTTTACCATCTGGTGGAGAACTAGATTCAACAGCTGGACCAACTGCCACAGCAGCCGCAGACTCACCGGGCACCCGCATGTGCCTCAACCGCTTCACTGCCCGATGCAACCGCTCCAGACGGAAGGTCTCACCATCAAAAAACAGAACCGCATCGTTATCCTTGTAATCCTCAGCAACCCCATCGAAGACCACCTTAGGCTTCCCATGTTGGTTGTTCTGAAACTCCACAGAGACCCGGTTGTCCTTCTTCTTGCGTAGCAATCCAGGCTGGCTCTTATCAACGGAAGCCGGCTTAAATTCATCTGCACAGCACATACCATTCAAGAAAAACGACTAATCGAGCTAACAACAGTACTATTGCACGGTCCACGCATCCAAACAGCACTTGGGGAGGTACAGGATCTAACAACTTAAACGGCCTCACATTAAACAGGTAGGTTTACTTTGAAAAGGAGAGCATACAAGGAAGGTCTTTTCCACCACTAGTTCAGCGTCTCCAGAGAAGAGTGTGGTAAACTCGTATTCTGCAACCGAATTACCCGTCGGGAAGTTCGGTTGGCTCCTCTTCCCCCCGACATTCACATAAACAAAGCATCTTGCTACTATTACAACTATTTCAGTGCGCTACGCCACCAGAACAGGCATTCCCAGGAGCAAAAATAGATACTTCATTCGCTTTTCTTCCCAATGGAAAAAAAAGGTTACAGAAAGGAAATTTCGGAGAATTTGAAGCTACGTACATCGTAAAGTGCAGAACTTGGAAGACGGGTGCCGGTGTCCGAAAGAAGGGCCGAGGCTTATGTCGTACCATCTGTCCGGCACGGGAGCGATGCTCGGTTCGTCCTCTTTGCTCATGCTGGCGATACTCTTCGCCATGCTCGCATCGCGGAATCGTAAGCCCCAAATTCTAGGGTTCTTGTGGGGCGCTGGAAGTTAAGGTGAAATCGACATTTCGATTGAATCTTCGAATGGGTAGAGAGGGCGGAGGGGCATTATTGTCCTTCCGGTTGCCACTCTCCCCTGGCGGTGGGTAACGGTAATAACTGCCTGGGCCTGACTGGGCCGTAGAGAAAAGGAGAGCGAGGCCCACTTTATTGATTAATCGCCTTGATTACCTCAAATGTTTTTGAGTTAATCCTATAAAAAAATTCTAAACTAATAAATATCTATAATATATTTATTTCTAATTAGTTTTTTTAACATTAAAAAATTTAAATTAATATATTTATAATAAATTTACATTTTGTTAATTTTTATTAAATTGAATTAATATCATAAAAAATCACAAATTAATACATGTATAATAAACAGAAAGTAAAATCTTAACTTATACATCTACCAACAGTCATTTGTCATTTAATTTAATAATTTAACAGTAAAATTTAATAAAAATTAGTTAATAGTAAATTTATTATAAGTTAATTCAAGAACGATTAGTTTGATGTTTTTAGTCATTAAAAATTTAATTTGAATGTATGAAGTTAAAGTTTTCGTAATATTAACCAAATGTTTCCTTCTCACGTGTTATCATCGTCAGCCAAACGGTCAACGTTAGACCTCCTCCGAGCTACGAACCGAGTGATGCGAGCCTCCTCTGTCGGGGCCAGAAGGAAGATGGCTCTCGCTTTCGCTTTCTCCCATTCGCCCGGCCACCCGCCGTCGCTGCCTCGGTTGCAGAGCTCGGCACCATCGGTTCAGCTCCGCGGACGGCTCGAAACGCGGACCGGCGTTTCCCCAAGACCCTTCGCCGCCCGATGTCGCGCTTCTTCGGGCTCCGGCGTGAACCCCCTCAGGACGTGCAAGAATTGCAAGACCCAGTTCGACCCTTCTCTCAACCACCCTCGCGCTTGTCGCTTTCACACTGCCCACTTCGGAGGTCGATTGCTCGCTCCCATTTCTCGCGCTCTTTTCCTCTTTTGGTACAATCTGAGATTTCATTATTCTTCATTTCCAACATCCCAGTCATTTGGGTCGGAAGCTTTTGGTAAGTTTCGTGAAATGGAGGAGTTGGCGATATTGATTCTTTGGCGGAGTTTGGGAATTATGGTCGCGGAAGTGCTCGGGTCGAGGATTTAGCTGTAGCTAGCGGTGGGTTGGCTCGTTCCCCAAACCCTTTTCTGGGCATGATTTAGGTCAATTGCTTGTGCTAGGCCAGAGGTTAATGCAAGTTTATGCTGCTAGAATGTACCCCCAATTAGATAATATGTATTGGCCGACCCTTTCAGTATCAGCTGAGCTCTAGAAATGAATTTGATGGTGAATTGCAATTACATGGATAGAATGAACAAAATTGAGAAAACATGCTGCTGAACTACTGAGCAGGCCAAGATCAGTTGTTAACCAAGTGAGGACTGAAAATGACTGTGATACCATGACACGCAGCTGTTTGTTCCAAGTTAGAGAAAATTGATTAATGTTGATCAAGCTTATAGCTTGATAGATCACTGATGGTCCATCTCACTTGGGTCAAGGTATTTTCACACCTTGGCACACCTTACACGTTTTGGAATGAGAGCTTCTGATTTCCGGTAGCTTAAATGTTTGATCAGCTTTGTGGATATAAATGCGCTTCCTGGCCCATATCAAATGGACAATGCAAACTGTAAAACTGTGTCTAAAGTGCACTATCTCAATTTTTCTGCAAAAGGCGAATGAGAAAATTGAACCTTTTTGACACACATTATTAATATGAACTTCCTATATTTCATTTTGCTTTAGTGGATCTACAAATGTTGAAATTTTAAGCATCTTTGGTAACTGGTTCTGCTTTATTGTCTGTTCGCTCTTCAATGAACTTTCTAAGCATGACCAATGAAACACTTTAAGTAAACGCATTGTAGGCTTTTGCATACATATCAGTCTGGTATTTGCTGGAACTGGTGGTCAACTCAACCAAGATTTCCTTACTAGCAGAAAGTTCTATAGAAACTCTTTTGTATTATTAACTCAAGTACTATCAAGTATTTCTTATTCCTGGAAATTCCTTCCAATTGGATGCTGTCTGTGAGATGAAATGGATATACGTGCTCTCTCAAGTTGGATGATTATCAACCGAGATTCAATAAACCATGCACTGTGCTAAACAGCTCAGTTATGTATGAAACCAGAATATCATTCTAGTTTTCAGCTCATGCCCAACTTTAGAAGTCTGGTTATGGAGAATAAGACATGTATTCCTTATGATCACTGAGACTCTGTTTTTTAACAATTTGAGCCATCTTATCTGTTCATGTTGTCATTTATCTCATGTGCCTTTTCATGAGTAGTGGTGATCCAACGTGTAATATTTTGTTTTGTTCATTTCTTCAGGGGAAACAAAAAGGAAGTTTGAGAGTGTGTACAGTGGAGGCACCATGGATACTCCAGACTCAGGCAAAGTTTTTCAATATTGGCACTGCTGTGGGTCTGAAGATCCCTTTGACCCTGGGTGCACCGCTGCTCCTCATGCCTCATATGATGACTAGTACAGCTCTTTCATTTCTTTCGTTCAATTGATTCTCATTGGATATGCACTTAAAGCCAAATCCTTTCTTTAGCGAGCCAGGATTGAATGTACATTTTGATGGTAAAATCATTTGCCTTTCTTACTTTAGCTGTAACTCTAATACCGATTGATGTCAAAACAATTAGTTCTTCGGTTCTCTTGGGACCACTCTCAAGCATTCATCCATCTTGAGGTTCTCTCGTCATATTTTGTTTAGTGAGAGAATATTCGTTCAGCTCAAGCTGACTTCTTAATACATATTCTGCAGCAAAACAGGACATATTTCGTCAGTGATTCATGTCCATTATCTTGTCCTTCTACGCCCGTTCTTTTGTATTTTGTCTCATCTATAGGAATTAGTCTTTTGGTCCATAACCACCATAATTTCTACTGTAGACAGGATTCCACTGCAGGCGAGATATATATGCAGGAAGTCATCGTCGATCCTGTTTCATAACTCAATGACATCCTATTTAGTTGTTACCCTTACGAAGCCAACTTTGATGCTAATTAATAGAACATGTCGGGTGTCAATAAAAATTGTAAACAATATATCGGCCAGCACAAACGTTGATTATGGAACCAATAGAATTAAGTCGACAAGGTGGAACAGTTTTCATCTATCAGCTGATGGTATCAATTTCTGGCAACTCATGTCAGTTGAGCTGTAGAAAAATTAACATCGACTCATGAAGTTTGACTAGAATCAAATCAACAGCAAGGATGAAACTAGCGGAAACAATTATTGCAGTTTAACGCTTAGGCAGGAAGAGTTGACGAAGATGTCTGACTGACGGTTGCAGTCAAGTAGTTATAACGGCTGAGTCAATCAGTTGTTATACTCAAAACTCCTGAGGCGGTTAAAGAATCATATATGGAGTCGAAATTTGATTTCACTGAGCCGGAATGGTTAGTGGGAGAGGCCAATCATTCATGAACCGTGTAAAAGGAGCATACCTCAAGTGGAAATGACACGTACACACATTTGAAGAGCAAGATTTACTTCTGTCAATGCACTTTATTTTGTTTGCCAATCATTTCCCAGTAATTTATTCCTGATGATTCCAGTTGTACATTCCCTTTGGTCAACGATACAATTGCTCTTATTCTTAAAATCCAATCACGTTCCTGTTCCTATTCTGATGCACAATCGCCTGTCGACACAAAGTACGAGGACTGCAGTGTTTGTCCCCGGATCATTGATCAACCGAATTGTGATAATTTTAACAGCATAGGTTGAAAGACCAGTATGTAGTCGGCGATTTAGCGGAACAGTAGCTCAATGAACTGCTGAACTAAAGTACTCAATAATGCTGCACTAATTCAGCATTTTATAAGAAGATAAAAATTAATATCAGCCAAATGATGAAGTCCACTGCATAATAAGACATCCTGAGTCACTTCATTATGTGGGTGCAATCACGATTATTGCTATATGGAGCGCACATCATCTCATATATTAATCACATCTACTGCAGAAAACATAATCATTGTGAAAGAACCGAATGATTCCAATGAACTACTCATCCCACTCAATGGATGCATTTCAACCACCAAAACTTAAGGAACTAGGCATTCAATACATTAGAGATGCACTTAGAACTAGAATGGTCTCGCCTTAACTGGCATGTCCAATAGAGAAAATTGAAAATGAGTGTCGGGATTTGAACTCTTGACCTCTTGCTTTGTTGTCATACGCTAATTATACCATTTTCTTTCGTGGAGATTAAGTCGCTAGGAAATGGTTGACGTGGTGCTTATTGTATATTACTTGACATTATTGTTGATGCCTTTGGAATTATCTTCCGCAGGAATCTGCAGTTTTTTATTTGTTTTGTCTATAGTCAACCCTACGGATATAGTGAGGGAGAAACTAAGGAAATGGCCTTAATCATTAATCAAAAAAATACTTTAGATAGCCGACCATTGCCGTCATTCAGATTCCCAAAGCTCCCGTTCATTGTATCTTATTATTGGCAAGTGGGACGTTTGACATTAAACAGTTTCAGATCTGCATCTGTTTCAGCACCAGCGCTGGCACGCGCAAACGACACGTGTCCAAAAACCGAAACCTGGTCCCCAACTTCCTGGTCCAACGTCTATCTCAGGACAATCCATCTATAAATACAGAACCAGACCTCTGTTTCAGCCATCAACATATTCTCACAAAACTCAACTCTTACTACTCAAGATCTCACCATGGAATCGACTTCTCTCTATTGTTCTTCGACATTCCTTCCCTTGAACTTCCCTGCCCGTCAATCCCATTGTTGTCCGACTGTTGGTCTGTTCTCATCTCGAAGAAGGAAGCATGGCGCTGTGGTTTCGGCTGCAAAACGTGACAGCTATGAGGGGGGTTGCAGTGGGCGGCTCGCCGATGAGGGCATGATAATCCTGAGGAAGCGGATTCACGAGATGAAGATGATTGAGCGCAACTATGAGCCCCCGCAGGATTGGACGGAGTGGGAGAAGAAATACTACACTTGCTATGACGAGTACGTGTGCAAGTTCGTCGGGGTGTTGCAGTCTCAATTGATGAGCACAAGGCCAAGCGTGGCTCTCGGGATGTTGGCTTTCATGATGATGAGCGTCCCCGTTTCTTCAGCAGTGATCTTGTCGAGAGCGGTTGAAGTAGTGATCGGGACATTGTCGGGCGTTCATTTGAATTGAAATGTACATAGAATAGATTAGATGCCAAGTGAAGTGATGGTTACAACTTTTTTGCTTTCCTACGCTTCATTCTTGGGTTTCCTGTATTTGGATCAAGTGAGGACATTATTTATATTTTCTTGAACGAATCTTGAGGCACCAAATCTGAGATTGATTCTATTTCAAAAGTAAATAACATGTTGATTATTCCGGTCGAACGAAGAGAGAGCATGTCTGCTCTGTTTAAAATTAACAAGATGTAATTCTTAACGGCTTCCTGCATCAGCTAAGCTTGCTGCTTCTGAGTCCTCATACGCCTGGATTGAGCCCGTCTCCGGCTTCTATCACATCTGATCACAACCGCTTCAGGAGGATGAAAGTCTCAGCCTTCCGATTATAAAAAGGGTTCGCAAATACAGACAATTCCTGACCTTCTTCCGCAAGCGTTCGAACATGGGGTCAACCAATTCACTCCCGAAATGCGCCTTGATGAGCCCCTCCCAGCTGGCTTTGAAGTGCATCACGGTCGCATTGGCCATCACTTCAGATGCCTCCATAGGCCGCAGATGAACCAGCAGATCCATCCTCTCGATGCTGAAATGCCCTTTTCGCTTCACCAGGGCATCCATTTCCGCCAAGGTCGGATGGTAAAGGGGCAAGTTGAACAAGTGGATTTTCTCTTCACAGAGCAGTCCCTTCAGGATTAAAGCACCAAATCAAGGATATAATTGACCATTTGATAGTTTCTTTTACATTTGACCGCATATTTCTCTCTTCAGACTGTAAACATCGCCATGCAACAGTTTAAAACATTTTGTGACCCTAGAATCTCTCAGCTTTTGAACCAGGATACTTGTCAAATATAAGCATCCTCAAATGAGACATATGAATACAAAAATGCAAGCACGACCGGATTTAATTTGTGTGAAAAAATTATAGCCTTGTAGAGTAAAAACGACCATGTTTGTGAATTTTATCTGGACGACCCCAAATTATGTTGTGGATGCATGAGAAGTAAATCTCAGCGTTGCATGGACTCTTACCGAGCTCTCAAGATCCATGAGAGCAGATTCCAGAAGCTGCACTAGCAAGTCAAAAATGCATTTCGAGCAAGTCGGTGTGCTTGGAATCAAAATGGCCATTAGTCCTCCGGGGACAAGCTCTGCTGCTCTAGCATTCAAGAAAATCTCCATGTCATGCACAAATTGCTTGTGGTAAGCCTCCACGACGTCTTGTGGTGCGTTTGCTGTGTGAATCCTCCTGTTGTTCCAAGTTGAAGATCCTTCTTCTGTTACTTGAAGCGGCACTCTCAATAGCCATTTGAGTGCATAAGATGAATGGACGAATTGAAGAGAAGCCTTTGGGAATAAGCGACCATGAAAAGAGCCCGGCACAGCGGAAAATGGTAAGCTTTTTCCATGGGTAGGGACTTGAATAGCATGTTGAAATGGTTGGCGACTTGGTCGTTGAGGAATGCTTGGAACTCCAGGTTCTTCAAATCAAGGCCCTGAGATTGGCACTTGAGCTTGCTAGATTCTATGACTCTTTCCACAACCCAGTACGTGTTTGGACCAATGGAACATCCTAAGTCGGCAATCCTGAATACTGACGAAGATGAGAGTAACAATTCCACGTCGAGCTTCTCAGTGATCATCTCATCAATCATTTTCACGGCAACATCTATACTTTTTCTCCGCAAAAACATACAACTGAGACTAATTATGAAGGAAACAGAGCATACAGCTTAGACTAATTATGACGATCAAGGCATCATAGAAAGTGGGTCTACTCAAACTAACCTGCATGAAAGAATTGTGAGAGTAACTGTAGACGCCATTGTCGCCATTCATGGGGAAGGACTCGACTCTGGCCATCTCCGTTTTCTGTGTAGGTGTCTGTGCACGAATTGCCTAAATATCCATCAAAAAAGGCACACAAAATGGCTCATCTGGAGTTTGTATAAATGGGAGGAGACTGTCAGGTCAGTCGGACCACATGTCCAATATGAGTAGAACGTTGATGTTGGATCCTAGAGACAGAGATGGAATCTATGGAAGATCAAGTGCCAAAACACGACATGCTCGATGAAGTGAAGGTCTCCCAAGGCCACAAAAGGGAGAACTAATTCAAACGGAAGGCTCCAAAATAATCAGTAAAAGTAAAATAATGTGATGTTTTGTCTGCATGATCTTAGGAAGCATCCCAAAAAGAGCCAGTTTTTACTTAAGTTGTGGCTCCTGGTTCTTTGTTTCTGTCTGCTTGACTCGAGCATTGAGGAGACTTTGCATTGAAGTCACACACAAATTCTAATTTCATTACAAAAAGCCAAAGGATACCGAATTGAATGTTGATTGCACGTGGCTCTGAAACCGATACCCAAGAGATTGTTCATTTCTGGCAGTACGATTTGAGCGATGTCTCGAGCTTTGCTTTCCCACAATGAGACAATTTTACCTCTCTTGACCGGTCAGAAGCATACTATCGGCATCTGGACTGGACTATGGGATTCGTGACGATTAACTTCCTTAGACTTGATCGCAAGAGCTTGCCCCGAATAGTAATTGAACCAACCGAATTTACGTGGGTTCTGTATGTTGTTGTGTTGACCATTAATTCGATAACCTTGTATTTGTAGCATTGATCTACAACCGTCTTCCCCTCGCCGTCTGACTCCTGAGCGAATAGAACAGACTCTTTAACACCTACTGAAAGCCAAGAGAAAACCACAAAGATTGATAGGTGATAGTGACTCACATCTACAGGCCCTTAAACATCTAAAATCTCAGGTGTTGATTAGTATGTATTGGGCCGGGCTCGTATTTACCCAGTGCGACGAATCATATGATATCTCCTCCTAAGTTATCCTAATGTTGGTTAAAAGGCATCCTCTAGCTGTAACTCCAATCTTCATTTATTGCGACGAAGGTCCTTGAAAGGTGTGAGAGAGTATGAGTGCTTGTCTATGATTTCACATATTCTTATCAACCTGCATTTCCCTGAAAAGCATCTGTGTATTCCTCCTCGAGACATCTTTTGTACACTTGGTGATGTAGCCATTGGCATGTGGGAGTTAATTATACCATACCCAAACAGTTATCCGGTTTTGATGGGCCATCATCGACCTGCTGCAAGTGCAGATTGGCATCGAGCGTTCTCTTGGGCTCCTCAAAATGCGGAAGGCTCTCGCATCAAAGTTAAATCGGTGATGCAGTTAGCATGGAAAGCTTCCATATATAATATTTGGAGAGTGAAAAATAAGAGTTGTCCATGACAAGATATCTCCTCATCCTAGCCGAGCTGTGGCTGAAATTTCGATTTGCTGCTAAAGTTGCAATTGAGACTTTGCTTCAGAATGGGAAAAGAACTCTTCCAGCTGAAGTGCAAACTTCGTGTGGGAACCAGAGAATTGATGGGGATCATATTACTTGAAACTGTCAGCCTTGGCACATATCTGAGAAGTTGATTAGGGGTACTGCTGTGTAGTCTTCCAGTGAAGCTCTTGAGAAGTTGAACTTGACATTTGATAAATTAGATGTCGAAGGTGCTTGGGGAATGCTTGTTGTGATGGCTCAGTGTCATCGGTATTATTAACGTCAGTGCTCTTTCTTGTGTATAAAGCCTAACCATATGGAAGCATAAACTCCTATTAGGAATAATAATCACATCATCCTTTGCAGAGTAGAATTAAACACGAGCATCTCAAATTGCACGGCAAGGCATGAATAGGTTCCAGGTCGAGCTACCCCGAGAACTCAGGTCACTAAGAGCTAGTGAGTTGTCTGCGACAAGAATTTCAAAACAACACCCGATCATACAGAACTACTCATCTACTCTCCTAAGGACAATACCAGAGACGTTCTTCACATATAATAAGTTCACTGATCCGAGTAGTTAGATGGGGATTCGAGCTTTGAATTAGAAATCAATGCACCTCTTTTGATAGTTGTCCTTTGAAGGAGTACGGGAACGAACAGATCACCCGACGGAATAATTTCTGGTGGGTGGGTGATTCTCAGTTCTCGGTGCTGGCTTCTGAGAAATTCATTAAGCTTTGACTCTTGATTGCAGAACAACTTCTTAGAATAATAAATAAAGTAGATAATAAGGTCAAGGAGAATGTGGTACGAAACCACGATTGGTTGACAGAGGAAAAGTATTGAATGATGAGCTGCGTTTCAGCGTGGCAAAGTGACCGACACCGTCACCCAGCTCACACCCTTCTTCAAGTTAACATTATAAAACATGAATAAAAGATATATATATTTTCAAGTAAAGCTGATCACGAAGCGGAGGTCAACTTATTGCCCTCACATGCAGTGCACGCATAGTGCAAGGAAAAAGACCTGGAAATTCTTTAGGGGTTGGTATTGAAAGCAAGCAACCGACCGATGAGGCTTGCACAGTTTCGTTTGCCTTGTTTCTAGGAGGCGAAAGTCAAACATATAGGCAACAAAAAAAGGGGATGATAAAGAGATTTCAGATATCGTCGAGTAGCTAGGGAGAATGTAGCGAACGGTTTGGTCCGGATCGGTCATTTAGTACTCATCTATGTTGGGACGAAGACATGTATCATAATCATACCTCTAAGAGTTCATTTAACGCACCTTAATGAAGTCTAGAAGCCATACATATCAGGTGTAAGTAAGCTCTGAGGAAGCAAAATCAACTAGCTCATGAAAAATGTTAAACGACTTCGTAACCGACAGATACTATGTTCCAATCCATATTTAGCAAAATCTAAGTTTGACTCACAATTTTCCATGGAGAAGGATAAGGCGTCTACAAAGGATTGAAGACAGTTTCCCAGCAAAAGGGAGGGGGGCCGGTGTTGGGGGGTTTCTAGTTTTGCTTATTTCTTGCTTACAGAGAAAGAACAAAGTCTTCTTAGATATGCATTATCCGCAGGTCAAATCTCAGCTATCACAAAACTTAAGACCTGGACGAGGATGTAGAGAAGCGGCAAGGGGCTTTGCAACTTTTTTAATGAATAGAAAAATCATCTTACTCAAATAAATTACATGATATACTCTGATTAAAATATTAGAATTTTTATCATGAAAAATCTCTTATTAATGCACTTAAAACAAATTTACTTAAATATAAGTTTTTCACTATCAAAAACTGCAAATTAATATACCTATGACAAATTTACCATCCGTTAATTTCAGTTAAAATTTACAATCAAATTTAGAGTTTTTGATTGTCAAAAAATTAGTTTGGAATAAATTTGTCATAAGTATATTAATTTATGGTTTTTTGTGATATCAATCCAAAATATTATAAAGAACTCATGAATCAGTAAGAAATTTGTTGAAAGTTTGAGTAAATACTCCAAACTTTAAAATGCAGATGAGTTTGTCGATGCGATCGATCACATTTTGAACCATTAGGTAGCCTCGTTGTAGGTTTGTGTGATTTTTGTCGGCTTACCTAAAAGCTTAAGATGTTTACGCTCGGACAATCGAATATCCATAAGCTGAACGAGTACTTTATATGTTGTAAATAAATTGCAGCGCTTATTAACCACACTTAGCAAAAATATTTTTCTCTTTCTGATGCACTACTTCAACTCCTTTTATAACCATTTAACAAGTGTCTCATGGACACTCATTAACACATGTTTAACGAGTGTTTAAATGAACTGTAGTAATACAGTTCTCAATGCACTAACTGCCCTTATGATATCCTCGAATTTTTGATCCACTCTAGTCAATCATTGCGTGCGAAATCATTATTTTCGACGAAAACACTTAAAAGACATTGATAACTTTTCCCTACAATGAGGCGACAACTCCCCAACCGCATTATCTAGTTATCAATGCTCGCTCCACTATCGTCAAATTTAAACTTCCACAAATTCATGTACAATCATCCCTAGTGGCCGAGCAGCTCCCCGAAGTCCCCCTCCCCCTGTTTAATGGACGGTTAGCCCTTTTTGGACCACTAACCTTGTCATCAAATCATTCCTAAAGGCAGTTTCTCTGTGCTTTTCTAATGATCAAAAAATATTTTTAAAAAATAATTTAGCCTTCAGCGGAGTCTCCGAAGAAGGTAAGAATAATATTATTTTTGTATATTCCTTAATAAATAACGTTTAGAAGATGACCATCCGAGATAATGAAATATTATAATCTATGTGATTTATGTGCACAATCTTAAAAGATATCAAGAATATATAAAGAATTTTCGAGATATATCCCTTGACAAAACTACATGGGACATTCCGTGACGAAATTTCGGAACCCGATTAGTCTTGGAACGTGTCATGTGAACCCGGTCGTTGCTGTGGAGAACGGGTCCCCAAGGTCCCACGTTCGAGAATCCTGGAGCACCACCCCGATTTCTGAGTGGACCAACGAGCCACGAACTCTCCCCGTGAATCCTGCGCTGTCCCATCAGGCCACGAACCAGGCAGGTTCCCAGGAGCAAATCGAAAAATATTTCCAAAAAAGAATTTAAGAATAAAACAGCTGCCATTCCGTGTAATTCCCCTGTCCCAATTTCGCGTCTTCGTACGATAATATTTTATATCCTTTTTTTTTTCTTTGGGGTCTCCCGACGCGGATTTAAGCCTGTAATGAACGACTGTCCCGCTGCAGAATCTTCCGCTGCTGTTCTAAAGGTCGGACCTTTTCCATTGTTCCCCTTAACTACCCCCCGTCGTCAACATTGTCAAACTCCTCCTCTCCCCTCGGATATATCTTTCCATCACCAAGACCTCTCACTTTCAGGATAGGGTCTCTCTCTCTCTCTCTCTCTCTCTCTCTCTCTCTCTCTCTCTCGATTAAGCTCCTCGTCTCTCCTCCATTCACGCCTTGAAAACCCACATCGCGATTCTCTCGATCTTTGTCCCTGTTCTTCTCTCTCATCCCTTATAATTCCGTGAGTGCTTGGCAGTTGGCACGAGTCCTGTCGTCGCCGGAAGAAGCCGTGCTGCATTTGACAGTTGTTCATAAGATGGGGAACTACGTGTCGTGCACCCTGTCTGGCCCCGCCGGCCGGCAGTCGATGGCCGCCAAGGTGATCTTCCCCGGCGGCGAGGTCCAGCAGTTCCACGCCCCCACCAAGGCGGCGGAGCTCATGCTCGAGACCCCCAACTACTTCCTCGTCAACACGCAGTCGCTCCGCCCCGGGCGGCGGTTCTCGGCGCTCAACGCGGACGAGGACCTCGAGATGGCGAACGTCTACGTCATGTTCCCGATGCGGCGGCTCAACTCCTTCGTGACCGCGACCGACATGGGCGCGCTGTTCCTCACCGCGAGCTCCGCCGCCAAGAAAGGTGGGGCCGCCTCCGGCGGGAGCCGGGTGGGGGCCCTGCCGGAGGCGGGGGAGGAGCGGGAGGCCAAGGCAGCGGCAGCAGCCGCCGCCGTGCCGAAGCTGAACCTGGAGGAGATCGAAGGGTTCTCGACGCCGGAGTTCATGCATAGGCTCTCCATGTCCAAGTCAAAGAAGCCTTTGCTGGAGACCATAACCGAAGACTGAGAGCCGAGGTAGTTGATGATAGCCGCCATCTGATTGGGCCGTGTAGAATTCTCTCTTTCTCTCTCCGATCCCGTCAAATTAGCAGAGATTAGCTTAGGCATGTACCAAAAATGGAAAGACTAAGTTTGTATTTTTGTCGGAGGGATCTGTGTATAAAAAATTTCAATTTAAAGGTACTATTGCCCTTTTTATCTCTATGGACCTTCCCTTGTTATTGCGAGCTTTGTGAGATGGGAATGCTTTACAAGGAAAAGTCGAAAAGCAGACGAGAAAAAAAAGGGAAATGAACCCAATCAAGTAATTTTGTAAGATTTTATTGAAAGTTAATCACTTAGTATATGAATCTTACCTTTGAATATATATATATGATTGTGTTGGTAAAGGGATTTCAACAATTCTCGTGTACACTTCAAAAAAGGCAATTAATTCTAGTGTGATAATGCTCTCTTCTTGTGGAGATATGTACATCGTTGAATCTATGATAAAGGAAATTATAATTTCTTAAATGATGTGATTCCTTAATCTTTAGTCCTTCAAAAGAAAATTGGGAATATAGTTTCGTTTTGGGTTATGATAATGCCAAGCCCATATCTGTCCATTTATTTGTTCAATGACAGTTCGATCATAATACAAAGGAACAAAATGTCAATAGGTGATGCTAACTCTAACGCTAGAGATTAATGAAAGAGAGAAGACACTTTTCTTCGATTAACTCACGTTTCAATTTTTTTCTCTGCAATAAAACGATTAAAAAAACTTGATCTAACAGTTTATATTTTATTTATTTTAAATAGCTCTCTTTCTACCTCGAAGAAAAGTATACTTCTAGTTCTCATCATCCAAGGAAATAGTACTAGCGTGTGAAATCGGAGAATTTTACCGGATCTTGGAAATATATAATTAGGTCTGGGGCCAACGTCTTTAGTGTTAAAGCACTACCTTTTTCTCTGTATCCAATATCCACATAGCCATTTTTATCTTTTCGATGCGACGCCCCTTTGGAGAGTTTCTTCTACTTTATGTTTAGTTTTTCTTCAAATTATTTTCCCTCCCTATTCACTGTCTCTCTCATTCGAAAAGTGCGATCGAGAGCTGTTCTTTTTTTCTTTTTTTTAAGTTTGATCATGGATATTTCCAAAATGAAGTAATCATTCCTGAAGATTTTCAAGAGCCTGAACTCTCTTCCGATTATTTTATCCCTATAATGTTTTATTAACGTGATATGCGAACGACGAGGGGAAAATTACCAAAAAAATAAAATAAATTCTAAACCTATTTTTAATAAATTTAATCATAAACTTTTTAATTGTGTTAATTAAGTCCATCCGACTAAAACTTAGAATACTCTCAATTTGTTGCACATGTGTTACATGATGAAGAAAATTGAAACAGCTTCCAAAGACTATTTGAGAAGTGTACCCTTAAGATGGTTCAAAAAATCGGACCAATCGAAGTGTTTAAAAACTAGTTCAAATACTACCCGGTCGTCATAATAGAAGGTTCTAACCATACAATGAGATTCGGGGGCCAATGCCCTAGATGCAAAATGCAAAGAGCTTAAAATGGTATAATCTCAACATCAACCATTCTAAATAGGGGGAAATTATTCATAAACGTGGCAATTGATATATTGTAATTGTAAATTGTTCCTACCTTGAGCTATATACATCGCAAGTTCATCCTGTGCGGCAGTTAAAGGGGCAACGCAGTTGTTTATAATTTTAATATCGAAAATAGCGATGAAAGTATATTGGGTTTAATCGTATTTTCCCTTGTCGCGCTGACTTTATTAGGGGTTGAATGAGTTTTGATTCGCAAGGCAGATTTGAGAACCCATTTAAGATCAAAGGCATGAGAACTTTTCGCCAGGGTCTATGAGGGCAATAACTGAAATGGGTTTATCATGTTTGGAAGGAAATATATTAATGGGAATGTATGGTTTACGAGCATGAGAGGTCTGGCAAAAACTTCGGATGTCTGGTGTTTTTGGATCCTGGGAAAGAAGAATAAACTAACTTCTGGATCTGGACCACTGGCCAGTCGCTATCACTGGTTTCTTGGTATGGTTGAATGGCACATAGGCGTTTTGTTAAGAGGGGTCATCCTTTAAAGAGAAAATTGATTGAACGTCATCTTCTTGAAAAGATAATCCGGCCTTCCTTCTCAATGGTTCGCAAGTTGCAACATATGGCGTTCTTTTTCCTCGGCTTGAGGGCATTTATTTGCCATTTGCGATTACAGATGGAACATCTATCTTTTGATTTTAATATTGGGAATCTCCTTTCACGAAGGAATCTATATCTTCCTTTTCTTCATCTGGGAGATTTGAGGATTGAGCTTTCCTGAAATTCCGTTTCTTCTTCCTGCAGCATGTACAAGGGGAATCCTTGTGCAAGCACTTGATTTCCAAGCCGGGCTCTAAACAAGCCTCATCGAATTCTCTTTTGTCATGCAAGTAATCCTTTATTGCTTTTCTTCGAAGACATGATTATACTATAGCGATATGGATTGCTAACTGGAGTTCACCAAGTGTGGCATAAAAAACAAGTTCCCTAGAAATTCTAAAAATTATCATGCAAGTGCCATTGAGTTTTAAAACATTCAAAAAGTGCAAATCTTATTAAGTTAAAGCCAAGTTGGTATAATCAAGTTCTAAAATTTGTTTGTATTTTTCGTTTGTTAAGTCGGATGGAGTTAATTGAAAGATTTAATTTTACAAATTTGATAAGTTTTATAACTTAATTATACTTTTTAAAAATTTTAGGACTCAATTGCACTCTTATGACAATTTGAAGGATTAGATTGCACTTTTGAAAATTTCAGGATTATTTATTCTTTTTTGTGATATTTTAGTATTGTATTGTTGCTTTTTGAAACTAGTGAGTTGAAATTTTTGGAATTCATTTGCACTTTCATGATAAGTTTTAGAATTTTCAATGCATTTATCCCTTTTAATTTTGAAAAACTTTTTCAATTGATATAGCTATTTGCCTAGGAATGGATGATAAGAACATAGGCAGTCTACTCCTATGGCAGAGAAGAGCTTCAGCATTTCTTTGAAGTGTTTGGCAAGATCTCCTCTTGTTGGCATAACATTTTCTTTTGAAAAGCTCTGGTTTTTTATTTATTTATATAAATTTAGGATTGCCAATGAAAAATTGACGGATTTGAATTCTAGTAGGACCAGAAAGGCTGTCTTGTCCTATTTAGAAAGAGATGCCCACCAATCTCGCCGGCTTCTAATGAATTTACCAATAAACATTGAAAAAATTTAATAATGCGCAAATTCTGATGCTAAGGCTTTAGTGGTTAATTAAGCATAGAACTCCTGCAATCTTTCTGGGCCACTTATCACATGGGAGATCAAATACTCATTCGTTATGTTGAATTATGGGTGTTGACGCCCAAAAATGTTCGATTTTTGAAGGATTTCATTGAGGCTCAAGCTCAAGCATGTGTATATAAGAGAGATCATGGAGAGAAGTTGAGATTTTATCAAGATTTAAGGCTGTGGGTGACCTCCTGCGGCCCTCAACTGGGTCGCGCGACCCTCGCTGGAGGTTGCTCGACCTCAGGTGACCTATGTCGACGACCACCGATGCCAGATCTGGCTCACCGACAACCGTGGCTCTTCGCCGAACCGGGGAAGGGCTGCCTCCTTTTTCAATTAAAAATAATAATAATTGGGGGCAAAATCGGAAATATGAAAAATTAGTGAGGGTAGTTTTGGAAGGAAAAAAATAATTTCAGCATTCAAGCCCAAAGCTAGTAAAAAACTGAAAACTGGCTTCAAAGTTGAACCAAATGGTCCAGCATTTCTCCAATGGGCTTTTAGGCCTGAAAACAAGGGGTGTCAAGAACCAAAACCGAAATTGAAAACCGAACTGAACCGAATCGAAATTTTGTGTGTTTTTGGTTCAGTTAGCTGAAAAATAACCATTAACTTTTCAGTTCAGTTCGGTTAACCGAACCAAACCGGAATTCTTAATTAAAAGTGAATAATCTTTCTTCTTCATTTAGGTCCCAATAAGTAAAGCAAAAATAGAAAAATAGAAAAATCGTCCCGAACTTAACTGAATCGAACCACATTTTCAGTTCGGTTCGTATTCGGTTTGGTTTTTCAAAAAACCCAAATCGAACTGAACCATTTACACTCCTACTGAAAGCCCATTGGAAATGTTGAATTAAACACAGCCTAAGCACTTGTAGAGAATAAAGATTGAGGTGCTATTCCGGCACAGTTTGTATGTATGGTTTGGTTCGAAATTCGAAATAAATATTTATCTTTTTTTTTTGTCCGTCAGGATAATTTTTATTTGGAGTTGCCATAGAATCCATCTCCTCTCATCAAAAGTTGAAAAACCACTTGTGAAAAAGATATTTCGCTGTCGATTAAATTTTGGTGAAACAATGGGGTTGCCTCTTATTTCACCCTGCTGCACATGGTTTAGAAGATGTGGGTTCCCACATCTTCATCAATGTTGGATCGACCATGCATCCTGAAATTTGCCGATAGTGGTTTTTCAACAGGGTTAAAGACGATGGCTCTTCTCATAATTGTCCTCAGCATCCAAACCGGATTCTTCGATGGGATTTGTTGAGTCGAGGGAGGCGACGGCTGGCAAGGACTTTCGGCGATGGTCTCTCAAGGATGATTTGATAGGATTTGGAAGCATCATTGAAGGAGAGGCTGTGGCCGTGAGCCTGAGCCTGAGCCTGAGCCTAAGGTTTTTTTTTCCCTTCTGCCATATCATCTCTTTTTCTTGTCTCGGAGGGCGACAACGCGTTATCGAGATTCTGGGCTTTCCTCTGTCAGGGCCAACAAATAGAGGACCATTTAGGAGGAGATCTGGAAGAGATTCATTACGTCTCTTCAGTTTTTTTCAATCTCAGGAGAGGGGTGGCCCCAGTTTCTATCCTTTCGACCACATCTTGCAGAGTCGGAAGGAGCTCATTAGTGGCTACCGCTGTTTGGTCGGCCGTAATGATCTCCATGGTCGGGGCTGGGCTGGGCTGGGCTGTACGGTTAATATGTTTTGCATCCGCTGATTGTGCGGTGGATAGCTTGGAATCAATTGATTTGAGTATATATTGCTATGGGGCTTGAGAACACTATTTTGGGCAAAAGAAATTTCTGTCTGCCAATTGAGGGTGTGTTTGGTTCAGCATTTGTAAGGGGATTTTGAGTCAATGCAAATACTGAAAACCCAAAACTACTTGGGAAAATGAAAATTATGTTTGGTAAAAAAAATTTGCAAATAGACTTTGAATTGAATGTGCATTTGGTAAAAAAAACTTTCGCAATGGACTTTGATTGGTATAATGGGTATAATATGTGTGTGTGTGTGTGTCTATATATATATATATATTTTTTTAAATTGACTTAAAACCCTTCATTGGTCCGGCGAAGGGCTACGGCCGCCAAGCAAGCGGATCTGGCGGCGGCGGCTGTTGATGGAGGTCGCCCCACCTCGGGCGACCACCGGCAAGGGTTGCACGACCCGGCCGAGGGTTGCCGGAGCGAGATCGGCTCGCCGGCGGCCGTAGCCCTTCGCTGGTCCAGCGAAGGGTTGCCTCAATTTTTCAATTAAAAATAAAATAAAATTTAGGGATAAAATTGGAAATACGAAAAACCATTGAGGGCAGTTTTGGAAGGAAAAAAATATGATTTCAGCATTTGGGGGATTCTGAAAGCCCAAGGCTAGTCCCTAGTAGCCTTGAGCTTTCAGTATTTTGAAGGCCAGCTTTCAATTAAAAGATGGCTTCAAAGCTGAGCCAAACGGTTCAGCATTTTCCCAAGGCCTGAAAGCTCATTGAGAATGCTAAACCAAACGCACCATGAGAATAACCTCTACAAGGCTAGTTGTTTTAATTCTTCCATATTCGTCTACTCCAGTCGGGTTTGGCCCCTTTGGCCTATGCTGACATCCAGTTTGATCCAAGAAATTCTGTGGGGGCAGGTAGAAGTACTTCATCCGAGACTCTCCCAGAGAGGGAAAATCCGAAGGACGGAACATGTTGACAGGCGGAGTACATACACGCACGTGTCAATTTAAAAATTGAAATTTTCAATCTTCCACCTACGTCATATTTCATGTATAAAGATTTGATTCAATGAGATTTCTTTTCGCAATTCATTTGGCTTTTTCGCTTTAACTTTATATGAACCATAATGTTTTCTTGTTTATAACATAGGGACACCGGCATTGTACGTCATAAAATAGCCTACAAGGCCTATGAGCTGATTTAGATTCGGCCATACCACATGGGAATCAGTAATGTCCAATCAACATTGGTTGAAAGAATTAAATTGTCAAATTGTCAAATGATTTAAGACTAAAATGGGTAAATTAAAATGTTTGTGATTAAATTAGCCTCCGTACAATAGGTTTTGCATTTTTTTGGACAATTTTCCCTATTTTGAACAGTATATTCACCCAAATAGTCAATGATTATGTCTGTAGATCTTAGCACGTGTTTGGTAATCATTCTGTTCCCGGGAATTAATTTCTACTCGGAAATGATTCTTTTTTATTTTGTTCCTAGACGAGTTTCTGAACATTTGAATGCATTTAGTAACTGCTAAAAATTTCTATTTTCAGAATAAAAATGCATTTAGTACAATCCTTAAATTCTTTTGTTACTTAGAATTTCTTTCAATTTTTAATACTTTTATTATATTTTTCTCTTTTTATTTTCCTTTCCTTTTTTTTCCTCTTCTTCAACCTTCAATCTATCGTTGGCTTTGGAATGGCTAGCGATTGGCTAGATGAGGGCCGACGGCCTCGTCAGCTAAGCCTTGCTAGTGACTGGCTAAGGCTTGGCCTTGCCTTGACTAGGCAAGGCTTGACCTTGAGTTCACCTAGCCGTTGGCAAGGCTCAGCCTCGCCAGGCCATCGCAAGGTTGGCCTCACCTTGGTCAAGCAATGCTAACCTCGTAGTGGCCCGATGAGGTCAAGCCTTGCTAGTGGCTGAGCAAGCTCAGCCTCACCGGCGGTTGGGCAATCTCGATCTCGCCCATATTTGCGAAGGCCGAGCTCACCCTAATGAAAACATAATTCTCCTACATTTAGCACTATTAATGCATGTAATTAACTATTAACACTAATTAACTAATAATACCACCCATTACCAACTAAGACGAAAATTAGTTATTTAACACCGTTCCACTATATATATATCAACATTTATAAATTTAATTTCAACACGTGGAACTCGAGGTGATTACATTCATCGAAATCATCTTCCGTGCCTCACAAAATTTACAATCCACCTAAGATTCCCACATGTCCACGCGATTTCTATTTTCTAAGCTCAAAAGATACTCAACTAAATACTACTATTGGGCACGGAAAATCCTTAAGGTCACATAAATATTATTACAACATGTATCATGCACTACAACTTACTATTAGTTGTTGCTTTCCTCTAAATTCTCTAGTATTATGTCCTCCTCGTGGATCTCCTTAGAATTCAACATTGTCATTTCCCAATGTTGCGACAATGATCGTGATGGAGTACACAAGATGGGCTTCGGTGGCATCTGCAGTGATTCGAAGCTTCCTTCCAACATTTCTATCACCTTCTCAATTGAAGGTCGATCAGATGGACTGGTTTGAATGCACCACAAACTCACGATGACCATTGTCCTTGCTAGCACTTCCTCCTCCTCTGTCATATTCATTGGCAATTTCAAATCTTTGCCAAACTCTAAGTTCCTATAAATCCATTCTGGAAAGTACGTTCCATTGCTATTGGAAACTTCAAAGTCAGAATTCCTGATGCCTACCATATCAAGAACCAATATTCCGTAACTATAAACATCCGACTTATGAGAGACTCTCCCCAAGTTTCGGAAAACAACTTCTGGTGCAATAAATCCAACTGTTCCTCTCATATTGAGAGTTGATATAGCACTCTCTTGCCCATGACAAAGTTTAGCAAGGCCGAAATCCGCAATCTTGGGAATGAAATCTCGATCAAGTAAGATGTTTTGAGGTTTTATGTCGAAATGCAAAATTCTAGTATTGCAGCCTCGATGTAGATACTCTAGCCCACGAGCAATGCCAATTGCAATTTGATATAGAATCTTCCATTCCAAGGAACTACTCGTATTTAAAGCTCTTCCAAAACTTATGAACTTATCCAACGAGCCATTAGGCATGTACTCGAATATTAGAGCTCTTTTCTTCCCTTCATAACAAAAACCTAAGAGAGCGATTACATTAATGTGAGAAGTTCTACTAATGCTCACAACTTCATTGATAAATTCTTTTGGGTTACTTTTCGAATCCATTAGAATTTTCACCGCCACAAGACAACCATCCCTCATCTTCCCTTTATACACTACACCAAATCCTCCTTGACCAAGTTTCTCTGAAAATGATTTTGTCATTTTCTTCAAATCGGTATATCGGTATCTTTTTGGAGCAAAAGATCCATGGATTCCTATCAATTCCTCAACTTCGCGATCTTTCTTGTTCTTGAAGAGTGGAATCTTCCACGTGAAAATGATGGCAATTGCAAATATTGAAGCACCAACGGCAAATGCTCCACCTGTCATTTTCAATCCCTCGAAAGATATCAATGATTTATCAAAACAAGAGATACAAATTCAATGATATCAAATAGATGTTTACCTATGATGAATTTTCTCCACCTGCTGGATCCTGGAAAAGGAAAAATTAATTATTTCCTGAGTTGACTATAATTACAAAGAGAGAAATAATTGAGTGACAGTTTTTAATTTACTATGAGAATAACATTTTGTTCTGCATCATAGAAAAAACAAATAACAAGATTATAAATTATTATGGGGTTCATTCATTTAAGAATTTGTGACTTATAATAATATATTATTCTTACAATAACTCAAAAACTATTACTGTAGCAAAGCCTCGCATTTGCACAATCATATTCGAGATATGAAGCCCTTTTTGCATCGGAAATCATCTGTAAACTATCCATAAAGCCATACTAATCTAATTCAAGTAACCTCCCTTGCTCTTCGATTGGATGGGAATGCCACACATCCTTTTGCATCTGTTGAGGAAATTTCTCTAATTGATTTTAAAAATCGACAAACCTTTCCATAAACTTTTCATGATTCTAATGATAAGTTTTCCAGGAGTGGTGCTTGGAGCAAATATATTCATCAAATTCAATAAACTAGTGAATCTGGTTCTCTATGTCAAGATGTGATTATATTTTCTTGATCAAAGACAAATGTGTAATTTGCAAGGATTATCAAGACAATCGGACGTGAGGAAACCTTTATATTATTTCTGTATGATGTGAAGCGCAACGGCTAGGAAATCGGTATGGATTTCTTTCTATACTTATTGATTGCCCGAAAGGGATGATTATCCACGCAATCTTTCCTTGTTGAAGTATCGTAATTCTTACACAATCAGTTTGAGACGAGATGGACTTTCCATACAAAGAACTCAACTTATGAAAACCCAACTTATGAAAACCCAATCCGTTGTATGGACAATAGAATCAAGTCAAGGGGAGACTTTATTCTCAGCATTCTTGAAGCGATGGGATCTTCAATATCATTCCAGTCTAACGAGTTTATTTGATGAATGATCCTTAGAGTTTCTGTCCAACAGTCAGTTTGGATATTGAGGAGTACTAAAGGAAGTTGTGATGTTGAAGGAAAAGGGGTGAACCTAAGTCTAAAAATTTCAAAGTTCTAGAGAGCTTCGTCCTTATAGACTTGTCTCTTTGAGCTACATATGTAATCACTCAAAGGTTGTTTTCGGAGTGTGGGATATTTGAATTATGAGCACTCAGTTGTTGTAACCTGTGATTGATTCACTAGTGAAATCTAGCTAATCGACTATCAATACAGGAGAGTGGACATAGACTTATCACTAGCCGAATCACTACAATTTTTGTGTGCACTTTTCTTTTTCTTTTTTTAGTAAAGATTTTTGTGCACTTTTCTATCTCTTAAAACCTCAATTATTTCTTGTGATAGAATATTGCATATTGATAAGATCTTATCATTGCACATATTTATCACTGGATGTTGTCCTATTGCAATATTGAATTCAATTTTCTTATTTTCGCATTTTCACCTATTCACCTCCCCCTAGGTGATAATTCTAGCCCTAACAACATCTACCTATAAAAAGGGCGCTATCTGTTCTAGCCTCGAGCTTTTTAAAGAAGCTTCTGCTTTAGGGCTAATTCCTTGACTAAAGCATAAAGTGCAAGCGGGAAAACCAGCATGCATGATAAGAAAATATTTCAGTTTCAGATCAGCAATTCCGCAGCATGTCGTCCTATTCATTTGGAACGAACAGAAAGTGGGTCGATCGAAGTACCTGCGGTCGAAATGGGCTTGCTGCGGGATGTGGAACAAATTTGGTCGCCGCAAATACAAATGGGCTTCCCCTGATCAGAGTCAAACCCACATTCCCCACCAATCCCACGACACATCACGCACTGATCCTCGTACGGATTCGTGTAATTCACGTCAAAACCCGCCATCAGAGCCTGTACTAGTAGGAGCTGGAGCTTCGACCGGCCTTGGGAGAGAATGGTCACCGCGGACTGCAGGATTGGGACCGTGACACTCGCGTTACATTCGCTCGCCTTAAGACCCGGATCAGTGGACCCCCTCGAGTAATAGTTTTCTGTGTCGGTCCCGTTGATCTCGCAACTGAACCGATTCTGGGGCTTGATGGTCGTCAAGTTCGAACACTCATAAAACAAGGTGAGGTTTTCGTCGTCGCTAGCGAAGGTAAAGATGGTGGAGTTGAGAGTGGTGTTGACGTATTGCTGCAAGCAGGTGTCGTTGTCAAGATCGGTTCTTACGAGATTAAGCGATTGGCTCATCTGGTCAAGTACCCGGACGCGGTATGTGAGGGAGCCGGTGGTGAGCTCGGGGGAGTCGCTGACGCAGCTGAGGTGGAACTCCGGCGGGCCGCAGTAGCGGGGCGGTCGCCGCCGGTGAAGGGGTAGGAGACGTTTACAAAGAGGCCGCAGCTAAAGGTTCGGTTGCAGTTGGAGAGAGAGTTGCCGGCAAAGAGAGATGACGCCGTTGGGAGGAGGAGGAGGGCGGTCGCTGCCATGAGGAGGAGGACCCGGTGGCAGTGCACTGGCGGCGGCGGTAGAAAGTGAGAGGGAGAGTGGATGTAACTAACTAGATCAGCGAGGAGCAGTAATTCTCATGTGAGATAGATTTGCAGGGAGGATGTCGACCGATTCGTACGGTGGAAATAATTAGCGTTCAAGGGAACCGTCCCCTAATCCAAATCGAAAGTGAGAAGTGGTTTGAAGTAAAGAAGTCGGATTTTTATTTTATTTTATTTTACTTTTTATCTTATCCATGGGGCAAAGGATTTGTTCCTTCTTGTCGGAGAAGATAAACATCTCGGTTTGACGAAATGGATTAGTCGTGCGCGCCGGGTCAAAGTTTATAAGAGGAAAATGAGAAAGTTCGTGGGTTTCCCTAAGCGTGAAGGAGTAGAGAAAGAACGTCCACGACTTCTTGGTTCGGCCGTGTGGAAAAGTTTTTGGGTTGAGCTTAAACGTGCGATTCATGTCTGAGTTTTATATCCAATTGATTTGTTTATTTATGAATCCTATGGGCTCCGGATGTAATTTGTATTTAGACAATATTTTCTTTAAATAGTTGTTTGTTTCAATTGAAATGATTAGTTGATGAAAAAAAAAATTTATGCTTAAATATTTTCTTTGGATAATGCAAATATTTTTATCCATTTATTTTTGTAAACAATACAAGTTATCATTTTAAGAGAAATGATTTCCAAATTATTTACTTTTCACAAAACAAAAGGAGTTTAAGTGTGGGAAATATTAGAGTCGTAACTCCGATTCATCAATTCCAGTGGATTATTTGCTTCTACCTCCCCTTATAGATGTAGAAAATGACACTCGCCCAAGTGAGGCCAACTTGCTTGGCCATTACCTGTGGCTAGTGGCCGGCACCAGAAAAGGAAAAAGAAAGGAAAAAAGAAAAGAAAAGAAAGATAGAAATAAATAAATAATCGAAAAAAATATTACAATATTATTAAAAATTATTCACGTTAACGCCGATAGTGCCACGTATGCCCGTCGTTGTCCACATCAATAATATGCCACCAAAATTAGCCAAAAAGACTGAATTGGCACTAAATCAAAAAAGTTAAAAACTAAATTGACACAATTAAAAAGTTTATGACCAAATTGGCATTAATACAATAGGTTTAGGACTTTTCTGATACTTTTCGCTGATTTTTGATGGCTTTGGGATTTACCAAATTTCTTGTCGAAGAATTTTAAGACAAACAATATGAGCACTTGCCCCGGTGTTTATGAGGGCAAGAAGTGAAATGGGCTTGCCATGTTTGGAAGGAAAGATATGAATGGGAATGCAGGTTTAGGAGCATGAGAGGTCTGTCAACAACTTTGGATGTTTGGTGTTTTTGGATCTTAGGAAAAGAAGTATAAACTGTCATCTGGATCTAAATCATTGACCAGGAGTATAAAATTGATTAAAGATCATCTTCTTGGAAAAATACTCCGGTCTTCTTCTCAATGGTTTGCAACATAGGCGTTCCTTTTTCTTCGCTTGAGGGCTCTTTCTTTTTTCATTTTTCGCAAAGCGTCCTTTGCGATCACAGATGAAACATCTGTCTTTTGTTTTGTTTTTTTCTTGGGAATTTCCTTTCACAAAGAAATCTTTATCTTCCTTCTCTTCATCGGGGAGATTTGAGAACTAAACTTTCCTGAAATGCCGTTTCTTCTTGCTGCAGCATGTACAGGAGGAATCCTCATGCTACTTATGATATGGGTATTCATCAAGTATAAAAGATACTTGTTCGTGATGCCAAATTATGGGATTGCCTATTATTTCACCCTGCTGCACAAGGTTTAGAAGTTGTAGATCCCATATATTCGTCAGTGTCAGATCCACCATGCCTCATGAAATTTGCTGATAGTGGTTTTTCAACAGGGTTAAGGATGATGGATTCAGAGGAGCTGTCCGGAACATCCTCTTATAGCTGTCCTCAGCTTCCAAACTCGATTCTTTAATGATATTTTCAAGTCCAGGGCAGCGACGGCTGGCAAGGACTTACGGCGATGGTCTCTCAAGGATGATTTGATAGGATTTGGAATCATCATTGAAGGAAAGGCTGTGGCTGTGAGCCTGAGCCTTCGCTCTGGTTTTTTTCCCTTCTGCATTATCTTCTCTTCTCTTTTCTTTTTTGTTTCGGAGGGCGACAATGCGTTTTTGAGATTCTGGGCTTCCTCTGTCAGAGCCAACAAATAGAGGACCATTTAGGCGGAGAACTACTGCATTTTCGGGAAGAAATTTAATTCGTCTCTTCAGTTTTTTGAATTTCAGGAGACGGGTGGCCCTGGTTTCTATCCTTTCGACCACATCTTGCAGAGTTCGAAGTAGCTCATTAGTGGCTACTGTTGTTTGGTTGACTGTATGATCTCATTTTTTGCATATTGGACGATGGATAGCTTGGAATCAATTGATTTGAGTATATTGCTGTGGGGCTTGAGAACAGTATTTTGGGCCAGAGAAATTTCTGTCCGCCAATTGAGAACAACCTCTGCAAGGCTAATTGGTTTAGTTCTTCCATATTCGTCTACTCCAGTCGGGTTTGCCCTATGCTGATAGCTAGTTTGATCCGAGGAATTCTCTAGGGCAGGTAGAAGTACTTCATCCCGAGACTCTCCCAGAGAGGGAAAATCCGAAGGACGGAACATGTTGACAGGCGGAATACATACACGCACGTGTCAATTTAAAAATTGAGCTCTTCAATCTTCCCCCTAGGTCATATTTCATGTATAAAGATTTGATTTAATGAGGTTTCTGTTCGCAATTCGTTTGGTTTTTTTCTTAACTTTTTATGAACCATACTGTTTTCTTATTTATAATAGAGGGACACCAATGTTGTGAGTCATAAAACTGCCTACAAGGTCCGTGAGCCGATTCGAAAATGGTCATGTCACGTAATACTACCGTCGTCACATCAATGCTTTCCATCCATCATTGGATAGAAGAACTAAATTGGCTTGTCATCAAAAGATTTAAGACTAAAATGGCCAAATTGAAATGATTGTCCCTGAATTGATCTCCGTACAATATGTTTTGCACTTTTTGGATAATTTTCTCTATTTTGAACAACATACTCACCCAAATATAGTCAATGGTTTCGTCTATAGATCTTAATTTCTGATTGTAGGCAGCTCCTTCAGCAGCTACAATGCGATGCTTGTAAAAAAGCCAAATGCATAGTTAAAAGGTGACAATATATTATAGAAGATATTTTGATGACAGAGACTTCGTATTGTTTCGGAAAATATTATTATTATTATTATTTTTTTAATATACAAGATCCGGCCTAGCTCAACCTTGTGGGAGCGCACGGCCTCCGCGGGCTCGACAGGCCCAACGATGACCACTGATTATACCTGGAGGGGAGCTAGCCCAGAAACTCATCACCAAGGCCCTCCACTTAAGACGTGTTAGCAGCTACGGAGTTTCGTTCCTAGGACCTCTGCGATGAAGTGTCCAAAATCGAACCAATTCAGCTGCCCACCGGTGGGTTCGGAAAATATTATTGGGACTTGGTTCTATTAATTATGGAATTTTCGTCATAAACCCATTAGTCCTGCAGGATTATCGATTATGAGAGCATGCCCTCTCTCTCTATTATCATTAGTTGTTGCTTTCCTCTAAATTCTCTAATATTCGGTCCTCCTCGTTGCTCCCATTAGAATTTGACATTGTCATTTCCCAGTGTTGCAACAATTTTCTTGGAGAACACAAGATGGGCTTCGACGGCATTTGCAGTGATTCGAGGCTCCCTTCTAACATTTCTATTACCTTCCCAATTGAAGGTCGATCAGATGGACTGGTTTGAATGCACCACAAACTCACAATGACCATCTTCCTCGCTAGCATTTCCTCCTCCTCTGTCACATTCATCGGTAATTTCAGATCTTTGCCGAGTTGTAAGTTCCTATAAATCCATTTTGGAAAGTACGTTTCATTGCTGTTTGAAACTTTGATGTCAGAATTTCTAATGCCTACAATATCAAGAACCAACATTCCGTAACTGTAAACATTTGACTTGTGAGACACTCTCCCCAAGTTTCGGAAAATAACTTCTGGTGCAATAAATCCAACCGTTCCTCTCATACCGAGAGTTGAGACAACACTCTCGTCCATGACAAAGCTTAGCAAGGCCGAAATCCGAAATCTTGGGGATAAAATCACTATTGAGCAAGATGTTTTGAGGTTTTATATCGAAATGCAAGATTCTGGTATTGCAACCTCGGTGCAAATACTCTAGCCCATGAGCAATGCCAATTGCAATTTGATATAGTATCTTCCATTCCAAGGAACTAATTGTATTTAAAGCTCTTCCAGAGTATATGAACTTATCCAACGAACCATTGGGCATGTACTCGAATATTAGAGCTCTCTTCTTCCCTTTGTAACAAAAACCTAAGAGAGTTATTACATTAATGTGAGAAGTTCTACTAATGCTCATGACTTCATTAATAAATTCTTCTAGGCTACTTTTTGAATCCATTAGAATTTTCACCCCCACAAGACAACCATCTCTAATCTCCCCTTTATACACTGCACCAAATCCTCCTTGACCAAGTTTCTCCGAAAATGATTGTCATTTTCTTCAAACCGGCATATCAGAATCTTCTTGGAACAAGAGATCCATGGATTCCTATCAATTGCTCAACTTCGCAATCTTTCTTGTTCTTAAAGAATGGAACCTTCCATGTGAAAATGAGGGCAATTGCAAATATTGAACCACCAATAGCAGACCCTATACCTATCATTTTCAATCCCTTAAAAAATTTCAGCAATTTACCAAAACAAGAGATATAAATCCACTAATGTCAAAGAGATGTTTACCTATGATAAGTTTTCTCCCCATGTTGGATCCTGGAAAAGGAAAATCTATTATTTCCAAGATTGACTACATTTACAAGAAGAGAAATGATTGGGTGACGATGTTTATTTACTATGAGAATAATAATTTATTCAGGATCACAAAAATCAAATAATAAATTATTATAAATCATTATGAGATTCACTCATTCAAGAATTTGTGGCTCACGATAAGTTGTTACTCTCGCAATAACCCAAAAACTATTATGCTAACAAAGCCCTATTTGCACAATTATATTCAAGACACGAATTCCCTTATGCATAGGAAATCATCAGTAAACTATGCATAAAGGGATAGTAATCTATTTCAAGTAACTTCCTCTCCCCTTCTATTGGATTGAAATGCCACATCCTTTTCCATGTACCTATTCAAAGGGAGCTATCTGTTCTAACCTCAAGCTTTTTAAGAAAGCTTCCGCTTTGGGGCTATTCCTTGACTAGAGTAAAAGGTGCGAGGGCGAAACTTGCACACATGATAAGAAAATATCTCTGTTTCAGATCAGCAATCCCGCAGCATGTCATCCGATTCATTTTGAACGAACAGAAAGTGGGTCAAATTGAAGTACCTGCGGTTGCGGTCGGAATGGGGAACAAATTTGTTCACCACAAATACAAATGGGCTTCCCCATATCAGAGTCAAACCCACAGTCCCCACCAATCCCACCCACCACAATCCCACCACACGTCACGCGCTGATCCTCGTACGGATATGCGTAATTTACCTCAAAACCCTCCTTCAAAGCCTCTCCGAGTATCGACCGGTTTGCGGTGAGCATGCTCACCGCGGACTGCAGAATTGGGACCGTGACGCTCACGTTACACTTGCTCACGTTAAGAATCGGATCGGTGGGGACAGACCGATCAAGTAATAGTTGCGCGTCACGGTCCCACTGATCTCGCAATTGAACAGATTCTCGGGCTTGATGGTCGTCAAGTTCGAACACTCATTAAACAGGGCGAGGTCTTCGTTGTCGCTAGCGAAGGTAAAGATGGTGGAGTTGAGAGTGGTGTTGGCGTATTGCTGCAAGCAGGTGTTGTTGTAAAGATCGGTTCTTGAGAGCACAAACGACCGGCGAGTCTGGTCGAGTGCCCGGACGTGGTATGTGAGAGAGCCGGCGGCAAGCTCGTGGGAGTTGCCATCACAGCTGAGGCGGAACTGCGGCGGGCCACAGTGGGCGGGGCAGTCGCCGCCGGTGAAGGGATAGGAGACATCTACGACGGGGCCGCAGCTGAAGGTTCAGTTGCAGTTGGAGAGAGAGTTGCCGGCTAAGAGAGATGACGCCGTCGGGAGGAGGAGGAGGAGGAGGTGGCGGTGCATTGGGGGGTTGGTGGTGGTGGAGGGTAAGGGTGGATGGGAGAGAATAGAGAGACTAGTTACTTTCAGCTAAGTAGACCAGCGTCCAGTGAGCAGTAGTTTCGATTAAAATAGGTGATGAGGGTGATCTGAGAATGAACCGAGAATAGCAGCAGAGGATAAAGCACTGAGACTGGCGAGGGCTAATACAGGCTATAATTTCCACTTTCCACTAAGCTTTTTCTTGGGAAGGTGACGTCGCAACGCCATTAAAAAAGAAAGGCTAATAACATGAAAAATCTTAAATCAATGCATCTATAACAGATTTATTTTAAATTAATTTTTTAATTATCAAAAATCTCAAACCATTACATATGTGATTAGGGGAGTTCAAAAACCCAAATTAACCCGACTCAAACACGATCCGAACACGACCCGAACACCAAGAAAATATAATACATGTTTCGAGTCTTAATAGTGTTCATGTCATAATTATAAAATAAGTAAACAATTATATTTTAGGTCGGGTTAGGCCCAAACATTGTTCAGCCTAAGAAAAAACTTGTTTTGACCCAGTCACCCAAACCCTTCTCTCGCCCAAAATCACGCTTCTCCTCTCTTCTCCTCCCGACAGCGACGACCACACCTTCTCCGCCCGTCGACTCGGCCGCCGTCGACCCCGTCCTCGTCCCCTGCGATTCTGGCAACGGCAAAGTTCAAGTCATATCTCCTTTTCTCTATCTGGATCGGTTTTCTTTTTCCTCATTTGTGCGAGCTTGGGAAGGTTGGGCTCGATTTGTACTGCCCGCGTGTTGGCTTGTGCTACTTATAGGGGTCTCTTTCAACTGAATTGTGGCGTTTCTCAATGATTCTGAGCTAGGGCAGAAGTTGCATTATCTTCTGCTCGTGCCCTGGCATCTATCGGGACTCATTAGACTTGGATTTGTTTTGAAGCAAATGCAAATTTGCTATTGAAATCGACATGGATGTGGCGTAACTGGCTAAAGGATGTTAGTAAGATGGAAGTATCGTACGTCCTCATAAGATCTAGGAACTCCATTTTACTGGGAGATGATTAGCTTGTAGGAGCTTGCCAGGAGAATTTCTGTATACCCCAAATACAGAACTGAGCTTCTTTTGATTATGTAGAGTTGTGATGTGAATATTTTCTTGGGAGTTGTGGATAACAAGGAGTGAGAAGGAGCATTGCAATGGCAAAATGGCAGTAGATTGACAATGCTTACATATGATTAGGCATGGACTTCAAGTTTCTTTTTCAGAACCTAGTTGATTAAAGTCATCATGGGGATGTTGATGGAGTCTGCTGATCATTTCAGTGACAATTTTTTTCCATCATTTTGCAATACACAATGGATTCCATCAGTTAGATCAATTATGGGCGTTACTGTTAGATTGGTGTTGATGATATGAGTTTATGCTTCATCTGGCATATTTGCACATTTATTTTATTATGTTGTGAAGTACAATCTAGCCAAAGATTAAGTTCTTTCATCCTCTTTTGTCAAGGATGCATTCATCTTTCATTCATTGATTAGGGGCGATTCAGTGCTGTTGAAGTAATTTCGTGTCTTGTTATCCTCTTGCATTGCCATGTCAAGGTCTTTTAGGTTGCAGCATCTTG
Organism: Corymbia maculata; assembly: GCA_014182735.1. NCBI lineage: Eukaryota > Viridiplantae > Streptophyta > Magnoliopsida > Myrtales > Myrtaceae > Corymbia > Corymbia maculata. Next base: position 38,724,493 of record CM024687.1, read on the forward strand.
TCTAGGACGCTAGTGTTTTGACTCTTTATCAATTAGGTGATGCTCAAATTCCCAAGACCTGCATTTTGTAACTAAAGTTGCTCTAGAGTAACACTGCACGCGCACATCTCTAAACTCTTGCCTCGACCTAATAAACACACGCTCAAGTTACATAGATGAAATAGCAAAGACTGCTTCTTCAACCCAAGATCAATTAAATAAAGATAGAATAATTCCCACTTATACATTGCACTACAGTCCACAGCCAGAGTTCAATGCCAAAAAGCTTTATTTGGGCAAAACCAAAGGTTCGTGCACAGAAACATTAATGTTTGCAAGTCGTGTAAGCAATTTCTACTGCACCATCGTTCTCGTAATCAAGAAGCCCTTACAATCCTTCGTGGGTGAGGGCACAAGTTATTGTAATACATGCCGCAACTGCCGACTCGGAAAGTTTACACCCGACTCTGCCCTTCAAACCACTATTGCAGGTGGTGCTCGAACAGAGATGCCATCTCGATCTGCCAGGCATAGAAATAAATTAAAAATTGTCTAACTAAGGACAAGAGTTCACAAGGTAAAAAAAAAAATGAATTTGAAAGGTAGAACGCAGGAAATAAGATTTATCTTGCTGAACTCATTGAATCATCTATAGGAGAAACCAAGTTAACATTTAACTCCGCAGAGAGTGGCCAGCATCGGACATTCAACCATTGAAAAATACATAGAGCTATTTATAATTTGTTTCCATTAGGTTATGGTTACCTTTCCTAATAGTTCTTTTCTAATTATGGAATTTTCGTAATAAACCTGTTATTCCGATAGGATTTTTAATTACGAGAGTGTGCACTCTCTTCCTATCCCATTCACGCTAATTTTACGGTCAAACCAACCAGATGCCAGCAAGTCACATGGATCTAAGACTATATGTGTTATAATATTCTAAATATTGGTGTCGACGTCGATATGTTGGCAATTATAACAATAATGCACTCTCTGCTTTCATTCCAACTCTGAGAACGACATACTCAACCTAAAGAAAGGCATGACAATTACCTTGAGGAGATATATCGTGCACTACCACTTTATCATTAGTTGTTGCTTTCCTCTATCTCTAATATTCGGTCCTCCTCATGGCTCCCATTAGAATTCGACGTCGTCATTTCCCTGTGTTGCGACAATTCTCGCGATGAAGAATACAAGATGGGCTTCGGCGGCATTTGTAGTGATTCGAAGCTCCCTTCCAACATTTCTATCACCTTCCCAATTGAAGGTCGATCAGATGGACTGGTTTGAATGCACCACAAACTTACAATAATCATCTTCCTCGCTAGCACTTCCTCCTCCTCTGTCACATTCATCGGCAATTTCAAATCTTTTCCCGACTCCAAGTTCCTATAAATCCATTCTGGGAAGTACATTTCACTGTTGTTGGAAACTTTAACATCACAATATCTAATGCCTACCATATCAAGAACCAACATTCCGTAACTATAAACATCTGACTTGTGAGAGACTCTCCCCAAGTTTCGACAGACAATTTCTGGTGCAATAAACCCAACGGTTCCTCTCAAGCCAGGATTTGATACAGCACTCTCTTGCCCGTGACAAAGTTTAGCAAGGCCGAAATCCGAAATCTTGGGAGTAAAATCTCCATCGAGCAAGATGTTATGAGGTTTTATATCAAAATGCAAAATTCTGGTATTGCATCCTCGATGCAAATACTCTAGCCCACGAGCAATACCAATTGCAATTTGATATAGTATCTTCCATTCTAAGGAGCTACTCCCATTTAAAGCTCTTCCGGAATATATGAACTTATCCAACGAACCATTAGGCATGTACTCAAATATTAGAGCTCTCTTCTTCCCTTCGTAACAAAAACCTAAGAGAGTGATTACATTAATGTGAGAAGATCTACTAATACTCATGACTTTGTTGATAAATTCTTCCGCACTATTTTTCAAATCCGTAAGAATTTTGACTGCCACAAGACAACCATCTTTGGCCTTCCCTTTATACACTACACCAAATCCTCCTTGACCAAGTCTTTCTGAAAATGAGTTTGTCATTTTCTTCAAATCAATATATCGATATCTTCTTGCAATAACAAATCCATGGATTCCTATCAATTGCTCAACTTCACGATCTTTCTTGTTCTTGGAGAGTGGAACCTTCAGTGTGAAAACGATGGCAATTGCAAATATTGAAGCACCAACAGCAAACGCTCCACCTTTCAATTTCAATCCCTCAAAAGATATTAGTGATTTACTGAAACAAGAGATCAAATTCAATGATGTCAAAGAGATGTTTACCTATGATGAATTTTCTCCACCTATTGGATCCTGGAAAAGGAAAAATCTATTATTTTCAGGGTTGACTACAATTACAGGACGAGAAATGATTGGGTGACAGTCCTTAATCTACTGTAAAAATAATAACTTATTTTGAACAAAAAAATAACAAATAATTATAAATTGTTGTAGAGTCCGTTCCTTCAAGAATCTATAGCTCACAAAAAGTTGTTACTCTTACATAGCCCAAAGATCATCATGCTAGTAAAGCCCCACATTTGTACTATCATATTCGAGACATGAAGTCCTTTCTCTGTAGGAAATCATCCATGAACTACCCACGAAGCGATTCTAATCTATTTCAAGTAACTTCCTCTCCCCTTCGATTGGATTGGAATGCTACATCCTTTTCCATCTACCTATACAAAAGGGAGCTATCGGTTATAACCTCGAGCTTTTTAAGAAAGCTTCTGCTTTGGGGTTAATTCCTTGACTAAAGTAAAAGATGCAAGGGGGAAACTAGCATGCATTGTAATAACATATCTCAGCTTCAGCTCAGCAATTCCGCAGCATGTCATCCGATTCATTTTGAACGAACAGAAAGTGGGTCAGTTGAAGTACCTGCTGTGGAACAAATTTGGTCACCACAAATACAAGTGGGCTTCCCCAGATCAGAGTCGAACCCACACTCCCCACCAATCCCAAGACACACCACGCACTGATCCTCGTACGGATTCATGTAATTCACCTCAAAACCCTCCATCAGAGCCTCTCCGAGCCCGGATGCGGTGAGCATGAACACCGCCGATGGCTGGATTGGGACCGTGACGCTCACATTACACTTGCTCACATTAAGAATCGGGTCAGTGGGCACAGCACCCAACAAGTAATGGTTGTCCGTCTCGGTCCCATTGATCTCGCAACTGAACAGATTCTGGGCCTTGATGGTCGTCGAGTTCGAACACTCATAAAACAAGGTGAGGTCCTCGTTGTCGCTAGCGACGGTGAAGATGGTGGAGTTGAGAGTGGTGTTGGCGTATTGCGGCAAGCAGGTGTTGTTGTTGTCAAGATCGGTTCTTACGAGATTGAGCGATCGGCTCGTCTCGTCAAGTGCCTGTACGCGGTACGTGAGGGAATCAATAGTGAGCTTGGGGGAGTCACCGACGCAGCTGAGGCGGAACTCCGGCGGCCCACAGTGGGCAGGGCGGTCGCCGCCAGTGAAAGGGTAGGAGACATTTACGATGAGGCCGCAGCTGAAGGCTCCGTTGCAGTTGGAGAGAGAGTTGCCGGCAGAGAGAGACAACGCAGTCGGGAGGAGGAGGGGGAGGGCGGTGGCCGCCGTGAGGAGGAGGAGCAGGTGGCGGTCCATTGGTGGGTGTTGGTTTAAAGTGAGCGAGGGTGGTGACTAGCTAGATCAGCGAGGAGTAGTAATTTTCCTTTATAGGAAAACAACCTTGGTAAGCCAACGGCACCGTCATTCCTTGTGAATAACTGGGGATTGTTTCTAGACAGAAATGTGGAATACCATTTCTTCCTTCCAAAAAGGAAATGAAACCCATAAGGACTAATTAGTTTAGGTGAGTTTTCTTATTTATTTATTTTGACTAGAAACTTCACTTGATTTTTTTTTTCGTGATTAATTTTATCGTGTTTTTCATTTGCTCTTATTTAGAATTATTTACCACATCAAAGTGATTTTTTTGTTAATTTTCCATTTGTAGATGACTTATGTTTTTACTAAATTGGGAAGGCAAATTTGTATTTTGCTATGTGAATTCATTTTTTTGCAAATTAGACGTTGCCGAAAGTGCTTCAAACTAAAGGTTCATTTTGAGCATTTTCCTTGGGAAAATATGGGGTCAAGATTGCACCGTTACTTTTGGCAAAGTAACGGTGCAGTTAACTAAGCTTTTTTCTATTATAAATATGTTTCAAGTTTGAATCTTCTGAACGACCACCAAGATTACAGCGTGCGGGTTGGTCTTAATAAATAAAGTCCAGATTGGACTTTTGCGATAGTCTGCGATTTTGTTTAGCACGTTGGCCGTCCTCCTTACGTTAAATGCTCAGCATGCAAAAGGAAGGAGGAATGATGAAGACAAAGAAAGCAGCAAACTCACAAGCTGCCATTTAACGAAGAGGGCCCTCCACGCCTTATTATAAGGGTTAATGTTACGCAAAATTCCAACTAATATACATATAATAAATTTATTCAAAATTAATTTTTTTACCACGAAAAATATCAAACCGGTACACCTGTGATAAATTTACCATATATGACCAAAAAAATGCTACACGAGTACACATATGACAAATTTACTCCAAACTAATTTTTTGGACTGTCAAAAACCCCAAACCGATACATTTGTGATAAATATACCCTCTATTAAACTATAAAACTAGTACAACTATGATAAAATGAGAGTAAAATCCCAAGCTGATATACTAATCAACTGTAAAGTATCATTCAACTCAACAATTTAACAATAAAATTTAACGGAAACTAAGAAAAAATAAATTTGTCATAAGTGTACCAGTTTGTGGTAAATTTATTAAAAGTGTAACAATTTCGTTTGGAGTTTTCGTGATGTTAACCCTTATTATAAGGGATCCACAAGCTACTCCCTCTTTTGGTCAGACATGGAATGTCCGCATCCTTGACACATGTGGAATTGGCAAAGTAAAAGAATGCGGGCTTGTTTTTTCTGTGTCAACTCCCTATTTGTACTGACAAAAAAAAAAAATTCCATTTGTAACTCTTGCATGCAAGTCAAAAAGGAGCCGCACCATGTAACCATGTAACCACGGGCTCCCCTAAGTTTCATCGGTTCTGGAACCCATCTTAATAGACGGGAAAAAATTATGAGTTTTGACCAAAAAAGGAAGAATAGACATGAGTTCTTTATTGATGGCAGAGAAGGAGCGAAGGTGAAGTGGGTGCCTTTGACTGCACATGGGAAAATTCCAAGGATTTGCCTGTTCTAATTACACTCTAGCGATTTCGTAGGTAAATTACTAAATTCTTATGATCAGGATATGTATAATTATTAATTATGAGATTTCTTTGCGAACTATGTGAGTTATTAATTATAAGTGGGAGCTGGAAAATACCGTGAGAATATTTGAGTATTCAAATGATTGTAATCTCCGCTATATTACTTATTTCTATAATGAAATTTTGTATTGTTTTATCCCATAAATGTAAGTACCAGTATTTTGATCGATTCATATAAAATCGATATCTGATTTCATTTTCTTCCTTCTGACTATTTATAATTCATTCGTGTCACGTTTTCATAACAATGTCGATGTCAAAATATAAAGTCATAGATAGACAACCAAACAGTTAAATCAACTGATAAATGTGGCGCTAAGTCTGGTTTCTGCTCATTAGATGTAGTCGAGTCGGTTACCTCACGTGGAGAGTTCAAATAAGGTTCCATGGATTTTTCCAACGCCACAATAATAGCTAATTCTTTACAAATTAAGATTCTTGACCGGTTCTTTTTTCGTTGGAAGTTCTGGTCCCTTCAGAAACCTTTTTTTTTTATCTTTTTGTTTTTTGTAAAGTCACTTGTGTTAACTTTGTAAAATGAAGCCTGCTACTCAAAAATCTGAAATGAGCGATTTGGGTTGTGATATGTCCACAGTAGATGAAGACCTTCTCAAAGCAAAACATGCCTGAATGCTAACAAAAGTCCTCCCCTTATCAGTAGCAAGCCTACTCTTGGAAGGAATTTGAAGAGACCTCTTCAGTCTTGAATATGAATTTGTTACCCCGTCTCTAGGTTTTCTCACTATCCCTTCTCCATCAGAGCGATTCTCAGTTTGAGAGCCCAATATCGAGACGTTGGCGCCTCTCGCTCTCCACGCAGAGAGCTTCCGTTCATGGAAGTTTGCTCGTTAATTCAGCAAGGAACTTGACTCGGGCAGTGTAGTTTCAGACCCTTGAAAGGGATGGTGCAGGTGGAGAAAAGTGGAGGATGTGCCATTGTTAGATATGCAGGGAGCTGGCTTTGACTCGAGAGCATAGCTAGTGATGTAATTCGTCCGTTCAGTTTTTTTCAATCTCAGGAGGCGGGTCGCCCCAGTTTCTATCCTTTCGACCACATCTTGCAGAGTTCGAAGTTGCTCATTAGTGGCTACTGCTGTTTGGTCGGCCGTATGATCTACATGGTCGGGGCTGGGCTGGGCTGGGCTGTGCTGTACCTCCGCAAGGCTAATTGTTTTAGTTCTTCCACATTCGTCTACTCCAGTCGGGTTAGGCCCTGTTGGCGTACGCCGATAGCCAGTTTGATGCGGGGAATTCTCCGGGGCAGGTAAAACCGTAAAAGTACTTCATCCCCAGACTTTCCCTGAGAGAAAATCTGAAGGATGGAATCTGTAGACAGGCGGAATACATACACGCACGTGTCATTTGAAAATTTGAGCTTTTCAACCATCCTCCGTAGGTCATATTTCATGTAGTGAGATATCATTCGATGAGATTTCTTTTCGCAATTCATTTGGTCTTTTTGCTTGACTTTATGTGAACCATATTGTCTTCTTATTTATAATACAAGGGCACTGGCGTTGAAAGCCATAAAACTGCCCATAAGGGCATAAGCCGATTCAAATTTGGTCATGCCACGTAAAACTGCCATCATCCATATAAATTATTTCTGACCAACATTGGCCGGAAGAATTAAATTGGCAAATCGTGAAGACTAGAATGGCCAAATTGAAATGTTTGTGATTGAATTGGTATCCGTACAATAGGTTTTACATTTTTTGGACAATTTTCCCTATTTTAAAAGCATGTTCACCCCAATATGGTCAATGATTGTGTCTATAGATCTTAGTTTTTGATTATAGGCAGCCCTTTCAGCAGCTGCAATATCATGCTCGTAAAAAAGCCAAAATGCATAATCAAAAGTATATTATTTACGAAATTTTGATGGCAAAAGCATAATATTGTTTCGGAAAAGATTATTGGGAGTTGGTTCTTTTAATTATGGAATTTTCGTAATGAACCTGTTATTTTGATAGGATAATTAATTACGAGAGGATGCCCTATCTTCCTATCATTTTCCCCTGCTAACCGTTTACGAACTAGATGATTTTGACGAGTCAAACATCTATCAAATATGGTCCCATTCACCCTATTTTCACTGTTAAACTAGCAAGATGCCAGTGGGTGCATGGATCTTAGACTACATTCGTTGTAATATTCTAAATATTGGTCTCAATGTCAATGTCAGCAAGAATAACAATGTCCTTACAATTATAACAATATTGCCCTCTCTAAGAACAACATATTCAACCTATAGAAGAAGTTGCGGATTTGCTTCGTCTTTTCTTTTCTTTTTTTCTCTATGGGCAAGCCGCACGGTCAACTCGTTGGGGCCGCCGTACGAAGAAGACAAAAAAGGACGTCCAGGAGTTCAGGGTTCAGCCGTGAGGAAAAGTTTTGGCGTTGGACTTAAACAGATGATTTATGCCGTGAGTTTTACATCCAATTGGGTTTTGGTGTAATTTAAAATTCGACTTATTCTGTAGAAAATAGATGATTCAAAAATTATTTTCTTAAAATAATCACTTGTTTCGATCGAAATCATTAGTCGATAAAAAAAAATTTTATGACAACAATAAATATATATTTAAGTATTTTTTTTGGACAATGCAAATATTTTTTATTCATTTATCTTTTTAATTGATACAAGTAATTATTTTTTTAAAAATGGTTTTTAGATTATTCATTTTCTACAAAATAAATGAAAATTAAGTATGGCAAACACTAGAATAAACATACCGAAGCGGAATGCGTCGACATCCAAAGTCAATGCTAAATCTAATATTCAGGGAAATTTGCAGCTAGAAAGTACCACATGGTTTTATTGCCATGCCATTGTAATTTACAAACAATTCCAAAGCCTTAGGGAAAAAATACGGGAAGGCTTGATCAATTTTGAAAAGCTCTTTCAACTGATATAGCTGCCTAGGAAAGGACGACGAGAACACAGACTTAGCACTCACATCTACTCCTATGGCAGAGAAGAGCTTCATCATATTTCTTTGAAATGTTTGTCAAGATCTCCTCTTGTTAGCATAACATTTTCTTTGGGAAAACTCTTTTTATTTATTTATTATTTTCTGGATTGTCAATGAAAATTTGATGGAGAATTCGAATCACTTGATTGAATCCTAGTAGGACCAGGAAGGCCGTCTTATCCTATTTCAAAAGAGATGTCCACCAATCTCAACGGCTTCCAATGAATTTACCAATAAACGTTGAAAAAATATAATAATGGCGAGTTCTAATGCTAAGGCTTTGGTGGTTAATTAAGCATAGAATTCCTGCAATCTTTCTGGGCTACTTATGATATGCGAGATCATCGAGTATAAAAGATACTCATCCGTGATGTTGGATTATGGGATTGCCTCTTATTTCACCCCGCTGCACATGGTTTAGAAGTTGTGATCCCATATCTTCATCACCATGCATCCTCATATTCACTGATAGTGGTTTTTCAACAGGGTTAAGGACGATGGTTCTTCTCATAATTGTCCTCAGCTTCCAAACTCGATCCTTCAATGGGATTTGCTTAGTCCAGGGCGGCGACGGCTGGCAAGGACTTTCGGCGATGGTCTCTCAAGGATTATTTGATAGGATTTGGAAGCATCATGGAAGGAGAGGAGCTGTGACTGTAAGCCCCTTTGCTCTGGTTTTCTCCCTTCCGCAATATTATCTTCTTCTTTTTCGTTTGGGATAGTGACAATGTGTTTTCGAGATTCTGGGCTTTCCTCTGTCAATGCCAACAAATAGAGGACCATTTAGGAGGAGAACTACTACTTTTCTGGAAAGGATTTAATACTTCTCTTCAGTTTTTCTCAATCACAAGAGACGGGTGGCCCTGGTTTATATCCTTTCGACCACATTTTGCAGAGTTCGAAGTAGCTTACTAGAGTGCGTTTAGTAACATTTTTATTTTTGGGAACAATTTCTTTTGAGAAAAAATTATTTTCTATTTTTACTCCCTGAAAACAATTTCTAAGTAAAACAATGCATTTTGTAACTACGAAAATTTCTTATTCTCAAAATAGAAAAATAATAGGAATGAGTTTGATACCGAAAAAAAAAAATTATTTCTTTTTTCCTTAATGGCAGCAACGGCCGGCGACTAGAGACCGACGGCCGCCAAATGTCGATTGGCGACTAGCTTGCCAATCGTCGATCGCTACCCGCCGCCACCGGGTCACCAATTGCCAAGCGAAGGGTGGTAGTGACCGACTAACCGTGGCAAGCAAGCAATGGGCGACAAGCTGCCAACCGCAACGAGCAGGCGGCGGGCAGCGATTGGCAGGCACTTTGGATGGTCCCCAAAAAATAAGTTTCTAGAAATCATTTCTAGGAACAACAAGCCACTATTTTTCTACTTCTCATTTGTATTCCAAATCTATTTCCTGAAACAACTTTCTATTCCGGGAAATATAAACATTAGTGGACATTAGGGGTGTCAGCGGGTTGTGTCGAGTCGGGTCTCGATGTTACCCGACCCGACCCGAACAATAAGGGTCATGTCATTTGACCCGACCCGAACCAACCCGAAATGCATAAAACATAAAACAAAAACAAAAAAAACGGGTCAGTTCGGTTCGGGTCGGGGGTCGGGTTTCGGGTTTTTATTAAAAAAATATTACAATTTTTTAATAAAAAACATTATAAAGGGAATTCGAAATATTCTTACGTGACACCGCGAAACCTCGTCCAACCCGTCCGTGAACCATGACGTCGCGAGGTCTCGTCCAATCCGTCTGTGAATATCTCCGCAGATAAATAATTTTTTAATAAAAAATTATGACAAATGGAATTCGAAATATTCTTACGTGACGTCGCGATGCCTCATCCAACTCGTCCGTAAACATCTCCGCGGACAAATAATTTTTTAATAAAAAATTATGACAAAGGGAATTCGAAATATTCTTATGTGACATCGCAAGACCTCATCCAACCCTTCCGTGAATATTTCCACAGATAGATAATTTTTTAATAAAAAATATAACAAAGGAAATTTGAAATGCTTTTACATGACGTCGCAAGACCTCGTCTGACTCATCCGTAAACATTTCCACGAACAGATAATACTCCCTCCTTTAAAGTTCTGCGTTGGCCGTCAAAAAGAAGTAAATCACATGGAAGATGGGGAGAGAGAGAGGGGGGAGAGGGAGAGAGATTGATGGGAGTCGGCCTGAGGGGCGACGACAACGAACCCGTGAGATAAGACGTGCTGGATGAGTTGCGAATATAATGAGTTGTAGAGGAGATAGCTTGGGTGGGTGTATTTGGGTTGAAGCATTTAACGTGTTTGGGTCGGAACAATGTTCCGACCCTAATTTGACTCAAAACATGTATTCCATTTGTGTTTATAATTATTACCCAAAGAATATTAGGACCCAATACATGTACCATACTTATTTCGTGTTTGAGTCGTGTTCGGGTCATGTTTGGATTGGGTTGAATGTGTTTTTTTGACACCCCTAGTGGACATTACCAAATAGATTTATATTCTTTTTTTTATTTTAAAGAACAAAAGAACAGAAAAATTGAAAGAAAAACTGACAGGCTCTTAGTGGCTACTGCTGTTCGACCAGCCGTATGATCTCCATGGTCAGGGCTGGGCTGGGCTGGGCTGTGCCGTCAATATGTTTTGCAATGATGGATGGCTTGGAATCAATTGATTTGAGTATATTGTTGTGGGGCTTGAGAACATTATTTTGGGCAAGAGAAATTTCTGTCTGCCAATTGAGAACCACCTCTGCGAGGCTAATTGTTTTAGTTCTTCCATATTCGTCTACTTCAGTCGGGTTTGGCCCCTTTGGCCTATGCTGATAGCCAGTTTGATCCGGGGAATTCTCAGGGGCAGGTAGAAGTACTTCATCCCAAGACTCTCCCAGAGAGGGAAAATCTGAAGGATGGAACATGTAGACAGGCGGAATACATACATGCACGTGTCAATTTAAAATTTTAAGCTTTTTGACCTTCCACCGTCGGTCATATTTCATATATAAAGACACGATTCAATGAGATTTCTTTTCGCAATTCATTTGGTTTTTTAGCTTAACTTTATAAGAACCATACTATTTGCTTGTTTATAACACAGGGACACCAGCATTGAGAGCCATAAAATAGCCTACAAGGCTCATGAGCTTATTCAAATTTGATTATGCTATGTAGGACTGTCATCATCCACGTCAGTGATTTCCTACCAATATTTGTTAGAAAGTATAAAAATCATCAAAAAATTTAAGACTAAAATGGCCAAATTAAAATATTTGTGATTGAATTAACCTCCGTACAATAGATTTTACACTTTTTGGAGGATTTTCCCTATTTTGAACAGCATGTTCACCCAAATATGGTCAATGATTGTGTCTATAGATCTCAATCTCTGATTGTAGGCACCCCTTTCAACAGCTGCAATGTGATGCTTGTAAAAAAGCCCAAAATGCATAGTCAAATAGTGACAGTATATTATTCAAGAAATTGCGATGGCACAGACTTGGTATCATCTCGGACAATATTTGAAGGGGTGGGTCGTAATGAACCTATTATCAATTATGAGAGCGTGCACCATCTTCCCATCATCTTTCCCAGCTGACTATTCACGAATTAAATGATTTTGACGAATCAAACATCTAGCAAACATCATCTCATTCACACTAATTTTACTGTTAAACTAGCAAGATGTCACTGGGTTGCATGGATCTAAGGCTATTTGTTATATTATTTTGACGTCAACATCAATGTTTGCAAGAATAACAATATGTAGACAGCTATAACAAAACCGTCCCGACTGTAAGAACAACATATTCAATTTAAAGAAAGGCATGAAAATTCCCTGGAGGAGTTAGATCGTGCACTACCACCTTATCATTAGTTGTTGCTTTCCTCTAAATTCTCTAGTATTATGTCCTCCTTGTGGCTCCCATCAGAATTCAACATCGTCATTTCCCAATGTTGCGACAATGATCGTGATTGAGAATATAAGATGGGTTTCGGGGGCATTTGCAATGGTTCAAAGCTTCCTTCCAACATTTCTATCACCCTCACAATTGATGGTCGATCAGATGGACTGGTTTGAATGCACCACAATCACAATGATCATCTTCATCGCCAGCACTTCCTCTTCCTCTATCACATTCATCGGCAATTTCAGATCTTTGCCAAGCTCTAAATATCTATAAATCCATTCTGGAAAGTACATTTCACTACTATTGGAAACTTTGATGTCAGAACTTTGGATGCCTACCATATCAAGAACCAACATTCCATAACCGTAAACATCAGACTTGTGAGAGACTCTTCCTAAGTTTCAGAAAACAACTTCTGGTGCAATAAATCCAACCGTTCCCCTCATGCCGGGAGTTGATATAGCACTCTCTCATCCATGACAAAGCTTAGCAAGGCCGAAATCCGAAATCTTGGGGATAAAATCTCTATCAAGCAAGATGTTCTGAGGTTTTATATCAAAATGCAAGATTCTGGTATTGCAACCTCGATGCAAATACTCTAGCCCACGAGCAATGCCAATTGCGATTTGATATAGTATCTTCCATTCCAATGAACTACTTGTATCTAAAGCTCTTCCAGAATATATGAACTTATCCAATGAACCATTGGGCATGTACTCGACTATTAGAGCTCTCTTCTTCCCTTCGTAACAAAAACCTAAGAGACTGATTACATTAATGTGAGAAGTTCTACTAATGCTCACGACTTCATTGATAAATTCTTCTAGGCTACTTTTCGAATCCATTAGAATTTTCACCGCCACAAGAGAACCATCTCTGATCTTCTTTTTATAAACTACACCAAATCCTCCTTGACCAAGTTTCTCCGAAAATGATTTTGTCATTTTCTTCAAATTGGCATATCGAAATCTTCTTGGAACAAGAGATCCATGGATTCCTATCAATTGCTCAACTTCGCGATCTTTCTTGTTCTTAAAGAATGGAACCTTCCATGTGAAAAAGATGGCAATTGCAGATATTGAAGCACCAATAGTAGACCCGATACCTATCATTTTCAATCCCTTAAAAAATTTCAGCAATTTACCAAAACAAGAGATACAAATCCACTAATGTCAAAGAGATGTTTACCTATGATAAGTTTTCTCCATATGTTGGTTCCTGGAAAAGGAAAGTCTATTATTTCCAAGGTTGACTAGAGTTACAAGAAGAGAAATGATTGGGTAACGGTCTTTATTTACTATAAGAATAATAGTTTATTCAAGATCATAAAAACCAAATAACAAATAATTATAAATTATTATTGGGTTCATTCCTTCAAGAATTTGTGGCTCATAATAAGTTGTTGCTTTCATATTAACCCAAAGACTATTATGCTAACAAAGCCCTATTTGCACAATTATATTCAAGACACGAATTCCCTTCTGTATAGGAAATCATCGGTAAACTATGCATAAAGGGATAGTAATCTATTTCAAGTAACTTCCTCTCCCCTTCGATTGGATTGAAATGCCACATCCTTTTCCATGTACCTATTCAAAGGGAGCTATCTGTTCTAACCTCAAGCTTTTTAAGAAAGCTTCCGCTTTGGGGCTATTCCTTGACTAGAGTAAAAGGTGCAAGGGCGAAACTAGCATACATGATAAGAAAATATCTCTGTTTCAGATCAGCAATTCCGCAGCATGTCATCCGATTCATTTTGAACGAACAGAAAGTGGGTCAAATTGAAGTACCTGCGTTGGATGTGAAACAAATTTGGTCACCACAAATATAGATGGGCTTCCCCATATCAGAGTCAAACCCGCACTCCCCGCCTAACCCGCCACACGCCACGCACTGATCCTCGTACGGATTCGTGTAATTCACCTCAAAACCCTCCTTCAGAGCATCTACGAGCATCGACCGGTTTGCGGTGAGTATGCTCACCGCGGACTGCAGAATTGGGACCGTGACGCTCACGTTACACTTGCTCATGTTAAGAATCGGATCAGTGGGGACAGCACCGATCAAGTAATAGTTGGTCCTCTCAGTCCCACTGCTCTCGCAATTGAACAGATTCTCGGGCTTGATGGTCATCAACGTTGAACACTCATAAAATAAGGTGAGGTCTTCGTCGTCGCCGGAGAAGGTGAAGATGGTGGAGTCGAGAGTGGTGTTGGCGTACTGCTGCAGGCAGGTGTTGTTGTAAAGATCGGTTCTTGAGAGCGTGAGCGATCGGCGAGTCTGGTCGAGCGCCAGGACGCGGAAAGTGAGGGAGCCAACAGCAAGCTCAGGGGAGCCGCCAACGCAGCCGAGGCGGAACTGCGGCGGGCTGCAGTGGGCAGGGCGGTTGCCGCCGGTGAAGGGGTAGGAGACGTTTGTGAAGGAGCCACAGCTGAAGGCTCGGCCGCAGTTGGAAAGAGAGTTGCCGGCGGACTGAGAAGACGCCGTCAGGAGGAGGAGGACGGCAGTGGCCGCCGTGAGGAGGAGGAGCAGGGGGCGGTGCATTGGGGGGTTGGTGGTGGAGAGTGAGAGTGGACGGGAGATAATAGAGAGAGGAGTTCTCCGACAACCAGAATGAGGTAGGGAAGAAGGGGTTTACTGCATGAGCTCTCTTCACGTCTCTAATAATGTGAAAAACGAGGGATTGAATAATAGAATAAATAGAACAAAAGAAATAAGTCAGACATTGAATTTAGGGAAAATTCCAAAAAAGGGTCTCAAGTCCACTCAAATTCTCAAATAAGAGCCCGAAGTTAACTTTGTTTCAAATAAAGACCTAAAGTGTTATTATTTTTTCAAACAAGGGCCTGAAGTGAATTTTATTTTAAATAAGGGCCTAAAGTAGTTATATATGTTTCATATAAAGGCCTGATTTTCCAGTGATTAAGGGCATTTTTGTCATTTACTATTTTTTCTTTTTTTTTCTTTTTTTTTTTTTTTTTTCGATCATCTTCTTCTCCATCATCGGCCACCGGTGAAGCGCACAAAGGGCTAGGCGAGGGCTACTGTCGCCCGCCAGTGGCCGGCGAGGGACGGCCTCGCATGGGCGAGGCGACCCTTGCCTTGGGGGAGGCCGCCCCTCCGCGAGGTCGGCCTCGCCCACGGCCGACGAGGGCCGACCTCGCGGACGACCTCCGTGAGGTCGGCTTCACTCAGACTGGCGAGGGCTAACCTCTTGGATGGTCGGCGAGGGTGGCCCTTGTTGGATCGAGCAAGGGCGACCCTCACCCAGCCCTTTGTGGGCATCGCCGGTGGTCGACCGGCCACCAGCAATGATGAAGAAGATGAAAAAGAAAAAAAAAAAAAAGTGGCAAATGACAAAAATGCCCATGATCGGTTGGAAAATTTAGCCAGTCGGTGACTGGCGAGGTCAGGCCCTCATTTAAAACAATTATGGCCACTTCAGATCCTTATTTAAGACAATGTCAACTTCGAGCTCTTATTTGAAAAACTGAGAGGACTTTAGGCCATTTTTTGTAATTTTCCCTTAAACTTATGTGATTTTGTCATAAAGATATACATCCATGAGAAAGATAACAACGAATTTCACTATAAATCAAGCAAAATCAGGCGAGACAATAGAGGCGACCATCGCCCGGGGGCGCCAGTGTTGGATCACCTGGGTCGCGTGACCTAGGTGACCTCAGACGAGGCTGTCTAGTGGTCAGATATGGTCGCCGAAGATCGATCAACGGCCAAAACTAGCCGCTGGTGAGTAAATTAAAAAAAAAAATTTAGTAAAAGTGTTTTACAAAATGTAATATTTATAAAATGGTATTTAGATCAAAGTTGCTTCATAATATAATGAAAATTTTCAATTTAATCTAAAGATATTTATATTTTTCTAAATGCATTTATCTAAAGCGAAATCAAATGGGCCCATAGCCACGCTGCTCAAGCAATCGAAACGCGCTTCAATGAGTGTTCTTTATCAACAACGAGCAACCCAAAATATCTCCAATTTTTGTCTTTTGCAGCAACGCTGGCCTTATCTCCAACTTAATGGCCGCGAAGTCCATCACGTTGGACTCCCACGTGAAAATAGGAAGCCGACTCTCATCCGTAGAGAGAAACCCACGCGTTTTGCTACGCTCGATTTTGACGTCCGCAAAATACTTAATTCGAAATATTCAAATCTTTACAAATAATAATGAATCTGATCTATATTTTAACATCTAATCCACCTTTTCCATCTAACCACTCAAGAAGAGTTTATAGAAAGAACTTCTTTTACCGAAAGCAAGTTGGATAAAACTAGTCTACATAATGCATCAATATCTTATAGCAATGCTAAATTCGAGAGATAAGTATATTAGAAATGCAAAAGTCTTAAAAATTATCACGAAAGTATAATTAAGATATAAAAATTTTAAAAATATATAATTAAATATTAAAACTTGTCACGAAAGTACAATGAAATATTAAAACTTATCCTAAAATTTATTACAAAGATATTGCAATTAAATTCTAAAAATTCTTAAGAAAGTACACAACTTTCAAAAAGTCCTAAAACTTGTCAAATTGGTCTAATTAAATTTTAGGACTTGATTATATTTTTTTGAAAATTTTAGATTTCAATCGCATTTTCGTGATAAATTTTAAAACTTTTAATATATTTATCCTTAAATCCAATGTTATATATATACACACACAAAATAGTCCCTAAATTTTAAATTATGATTTATCATATTATGGGCTACTTTAGGACATATAATATTTTTAAAAGGGGGATAAAAAGGGATGATAAGGTGCCCCCGCCAGGATGTGGTTTTCTAACTTTCTAAGTCTTAGTGGCCGACAAAAGGAAAAAGAAAAGTCCTAGTCGATGTGAAAAGGAAAAATTGGAAAAGTCGGGTTTTAATTTCGAAAGAAAGAGAGTTAGGGTACGTATGACAAAATTTATATTCCAAAAATTAATTTTTTTATTTCTATTTTCCGAACAAATTTATGAGGTAAAATAAATATTTGATATCGATATAAAATTTATGTTTTCAAAATGGAAATTCATTAAATAATGACAAAATTTCTCATTCCCAAGTGACGGTGGTTGATAACCAACAACGAGCGGCCAGTATGGGACGAATAGGTGGACAACGAGCATTAACAAGAGTAAACAATGAGAAGAGTTTTTATTTCTCACTTTTGTTCTAGAAATAGAAAAGTTAAAATTACTTTTGATTTCTCTTCCAAATATATTTTTGAAATAGAAATTTTTTCCAAAAATAAAAAAATGAAATTGCAATACCAAATAGATTTCTATTTTAAACCTATTTCCGAAAATAAAAAAACAAAGAAACAAAGAAATAGAAATGTACTCATGCGGACCCTTAGATTTGTCAGCATAGGTTCATTTTACTTTTGCACAATATTTAGATGTAGAGATCTATTCTTATGTTAGCAAAAAATATTCAGCCAAACGAAATTTGATATATAGAACCAAATCAAGTATGTGTGTGGTATAAATATATATATAGTTCGTGAGAATTATCGAAATTTATGCCCTTATTGTCGTCTAAGGAAAAAAAAAAAAAGAACCTTGAAATAAGGAGACGATCGTAAACAATTTTTGAATAAAAATAAAGAAGCAAGCTTTCATTGAAGCTCATAATGTAATCTTTTTTTTAGTTTTCATTCTTTCTTTGTCTAAAATGAAAATATGATTTCCGATATTTCCTTTCTCATTGAATAACTTTTTCTTTTCCACAAACCAAATATGTTATAAAATAATAAGAAAATTACACCTTCACTTTTTTAATTATGGAAACATCGAATATGGGTAACCCTTGCTGAATTACGCGTGTATACGAAATAGTCATTTAATTTTGAATCAAGAATTTAATAAATTATGGGCTACTCTGGTGTTTCAGACACCAAGGTCTACTTTCGAAGTCTTTATAGTCAAATGGGAAAAGTATGACAAAAAAAAAAAGGTCAAATGGGAAAAGGAGAAATTAGAAAAGTTAGCTTTCTATAAAGGCCGTGTGTGGACCCTCAATACCCATGCGTATATCCCCCGCACTAGGACCTAACTCCACAAAGGCCATGTTCGAATCCTCAGTGTTCAGGCTCGAATCTCCTGTGCCCGAGCCTCCAAGACCTCGGTGCCTATGCTTGGATCCCTAGTGTTCTTGCCCAAATCCATTAAGGCCGAGCCCGAGTCCACAAAGGCCTAACCCAAGTTCACTGAGGTCAAGTTCAAGACCTCTTCTCTTATGCTCGAATCCCCTACACCCAAGGTCCATGCTTGATTCCATCAAGGCTAACTTGGGACTCGAGTGTTGGTGCTTGGGTCTTCAACGCCTAAGCTCGAGACCCCTATGCCCAAGCCTAGATTCATCAAGGCCAAGCCCGGGATAGGTGCATGTGCCTAGGTCCATCAAGGCAAGACCCGGAATCAATGCCTGTGCCTAGGTCTGTCGAGGCAAGGCTCGGAATCAGTGCCTGTGCCCAGGTGTGCCGAGACAAGGCTCGAGACCCCACTATCAGTGCCCAAGTCCCTAATACTCGAGCCTATAATTGCCAACACTTGGGCTTAGCCTTGATGGACTCAAGCTTAGCCTCAATAGAACCGAGCACAAGCACTTAGCCCTTGGGCTTGATGGACCCTAGCTCAGGTAGGGGGATTCGGGCACAGACATTGGAGCCTCAATAATTCACGTAGTATTTAATCTCATAATTTCTTACGAAGTAATTTCTCAATTTCATAAAGAAAATAACAAATCTATCATTTTTTTTTGTTGCTAAAACACTCTTCAGTTTCATTGGGATGTAGTTTATGAAAGAAGCTACCGCCTTGGATTACGACCAAAATAGCTCGCCATCTCAACGATCCAAAAGGCATGAAAGTCGTCCCTGACCCATATTCCAATACATACGCAGAAATATCAAATCCAGGCTGACTCCAATATGGCAATATCAAACCAACTTCCCCAGGAAAGACATCCGCATCTTTTATTTCTTTCTTGCACCCATGTTGACCAAGTCAAAGAAGAATGCTCACTTTGGACTTTCCTTTTTGTTTGTTATTGTCATCTTGACCGGCGTCTATACGGAATCAATTTCCGTAAGATTCGGCTTTGAACAATCTGTACTATTCCACTTTGAATTTTTACATATCCGAAAATTTAATTTTAAATTCGAGATATTTTAATATTATTTTGGATGAATATCATTTTAAAAGAGAAAAAAGACGATGGCGTGTCACACACAAAGGTCTACTTTCTAAAGTGTAAAGCAACTCTTGCACGAGGATCAGATATGCATAATTAGAAAGTCACTAAAACGTGCGGATTATAATCCATCAAATTATTTATTATTAGAGTAAACCAACTCTTGCCTCGCCCTAATAAACACACGCTCAAGTTACATAGATGAAATAGCAAAAACTGCTTCTTCAACCCAAGATCAATTAAATAAAGATAGAATAATTCCCACTTATACATTGCACTACAGTCCACAGCCAGAGTTCGATGCCAAAAAGCTTTATTTGGGCAAAACCAAAGGTTCGTGCACAGAAACATTAATGTTTGCAAGTCGTGTATCTACTGCACCATCGTTCTCGTAATCAAGAAGCCCTTACAATCCTTCGTGGGTGAATGAACAAGTCATTGTAATACATGCCGCAACTGCCCACTCGGAAAGTTTACACCCGACTCTGCCCTTCAGACCACTATTGCAGGTGGTGCTCGAACAAAGATGCCATCTCGATCTGCCAGGCACAGAAATAAATTAAAAATTGGCTAAATAAGGACAACAGTTCACGAGGTAAAAAAAAATGAATTTGAAAGGTAGAACGCAGGAAATAAGATTTATCTTGCTGAACTCATTGAATCATCTATAGGACAAACCAAGTTAACATTTAAGTCCGCAGAAAGTGGCTAGCATCGGACCCAAATAAGTATTTAAATTGTTTTGTCTAGACTTTAGAACGTAAAACACGGAGGTATTCCTACCTTGTTGGGAAAGAAAAAATATATAACTTAGAAGAAATGATGCGAGTACCGATACGTAAAAGTAAGGAATGTAATCCAAACAGGGTGCTTTCATTAGAGGGGCAACCTCTTTGTGAGGGTCATTGACCTTTCTTATGCCTCAGAGAAAAGTAGGATTGGGCGACCCTCGCCCAAGACCGATAAGGGAGGCATAGCCCTTCCACGACGATGAGGCGAGCAACCCAACTCTAGCGGGGGATGATGCAGATGCATTGTGTATGTATATTGAAAATCCCAGTGTCCAGAAATTGCAACAGCAAGATCAACCGGTGAAAAATACATAGAGCTATTTATAATTTGTTTCCATTAGGCTATGGTTACCTTTCCTAAGAGTTCTTTTTTAATTATGGAATTTTCGTAATAAACCTGTTATTCCGATAAGATTTTCAATTACGAGAGCGTGCACTCTCTTCCTATCCCATTCACGCTAATTTTACGGTCAAACCAAACAGATGCCAGCACGTCACATGGATCTAAGACTATATGCGTTATAATATTCTAAATATTGGAGTCGACGTCAATATGTTGGCAATTATAACAATAATGCACTCTTTGCTTTCATTGCAACTCTAAGAACGACGTATTCAACCTAAAGAAAGGCACGACAATTACCTTGAGGAGATATATCGTGCACTACCACTTTATCATTAGTTGTTGCTTTCCTCTATCTCTAATATTCGGTCCTCCTCTTGGCTCCCATTAGAATTCGACATGGTCATTTCCCTGTGTTGCGACAATTCTCGCGACGAAGAATACAAGATGGGCTTCGGTGGCATTTGTAGTGATTCGAACCTCCCTTCCAACATTTCTATCACCTTCCCAATTGAAGGTCGATCAGATGGATTGGTTTGAATGCACCACAAACTTACAATAATCATCATCCTCACTAGCACTTCCTCCTCCTCTGTCACATTCATCGGCAATTTCAGATCTTTTCCGAGCTCTAAGTTCCTATAAATCCATTCTGGAAAGTACATTTCACTGCTATGAGAAATTTTCATTTCATAATCTTTGAAGCCTACCATTTCGAGAACCAACATTCCATAGCTATAAACATCGGACTTGTGAGAGACTCTCCCCAGGTTTCGAAAAATAACTTCTGGTGCAATAAATCCAACCGTTCCCCTCATGCCGGGAGTTGATACAGCACTCTCTCGTCCATGACAAAGTTTAGCAAGGCCGAAATCCGAAATCTTGGGGATAAAATCTCTATCGAGCAAGATGTTTTGAGGTTTTATATCGAAATGCAAGATTCTGGTATTGCAGCCTAGGTGCAAATACTCTAGCCCACGAGCAATGCCAATTGCAATTTGATATAGTATCTTCCATTCTAAGGTGCTACTCCCATTTAAAGCTCTTTCAGAATATATGAACTTATCCAACGAACCATTAGGCATGTACTCGAATATTAGAGCTCTCTTCTTCCCTTCGTAACAAAAGCCTAAGAGAGTAATTACATTAATGTGACAAGTCCTACTAATGCTCATGACTTCATTGATAAATTCTTCTGGGCTACTTTTTGAATCCATTAGAATTTTCACCGCCACAAGACAACCATCTCTGATCTTCCCTTTATACACTGCACCAAATCCTCCTTGACCAAGTTTCTCTGAAAATGATTTTGTCATTTTCTTCAAATCGGTATATCGGAATCTTCTTGGAACAAGAGATCCATGGATTCCCATCAATTGCTCAACTTTGCGATCTTTCTTGTTCTTGAAGAGTGGAACCTTCCATGCGAAAATGATGGCAATTGTAGATATTAAGGCACCCATGGCAAACGCTCCTCCTGTCATTTTCAATTCCTTAAAAGAAATCAGTGATTTACCGAACCAAGAGATACAAATCCAATTCTATCAAAGAGATGTGTTACCTATGATAAGTCTTTTCCACCTGTTGGATCCTGAAAAAGGAAAATCTATTATTTCCAAGGTTGACTACAATTTTACAGGAATCTGGTGCAAATTGAGTATATGCAGAAATTGCCCATAGCAAACACCCTAAGAGTGAAAACCTTGCCAGCGTGGTGAACATCCGCATTTGCACAATAATATTCTAGACATGAAGTCTTTTCTGTGTAGGAAATCATCCGTAAACTATCCATCAAGTGATACTAATCTATTTCAAGTAACTTCCTCTCCCCTTCGATTGGATTGGAATGCCACATCCTCTTCCTTCTACCTATACAAAGGGGGCTATCTGTTCTAATATTCCTTGACTAAAGTAAAAGGGAAAAGGGGAAAACTACAATACATCATAAGAAAGTATCTCAGTTTCAGATCAGCAATTCCGCAGCATATCATCCGATTCATTTGAACGAACAGAAAGTGGGTGAAATTGAAGTACCTGCGGTGGATGTGGAACAAATTTGGTCACCACAGATACAGATGGGCTTTCCCAGATCAGAGTCAAACCCACACTCCCCACCAATCCCACCACACGCCACGCACTGATCCTCGTACGGATTCGTGTAATTCACCTCAAAACCCTCCATCAGAGCCTCCCCGAGCTTGGACTCGTTTGCATTGAGCATGCTCTCCGCGGACTGCAGAATTGAGACCGTGACGCTCACGTCACACTTGGTCGCGTGAAGACTCGGATCAGTGGGGACAGCACCGATCAAGTAATAGCTGTACGGCGCGGTCCCACTGATCTCGCAATTGAACTGACGGACGGTCGGACGGTCCGAACACTCATAAAACAGGGTGAGGTCTTTGTTGCTGCTAGCGAAGGTAAAGATGGTGGAGTTGAGAGTGGTGTTGGCGTACTTCTGCAGGCAGGTGTTGTTGTAAAGATCGGTTCTTGCGAGAGTGAGCGACCGGCGAGCCTGGTCGAGTGCCCGGACGTGGTATGTGAGGTTGCCGGTGGCGAGCTTGGGGGAGTTGCTGACACAGCTGAGGCGGAACTCCGGCGGGCCGCAGTGGGCGGGGCGGTCGCCGCCGGTGAAGGGGTAGGAGACGTTTACCAAGGGCCCGCAGCTGAAGGTTCGGTTGCAGTTGGAGAGAGAGTTGCCGGCTAAGAGAGACGACGCCGTCGGGAGGAGGAGGAGGAGGAGGAGGAAGAGGAGCAGGTGGCGGTGCATTGGGGGGTTGGTGGTGGTGGAGGGTGAGAGTGGATGGGAGAGAATAGAGAGACTAGTTACTTTCAGCTAACTAGACCAGCGCCGAGTGAGCAGTAGTTTCGATTAAAATAGGTGATGAGGGTGAGAATGAACCGAGAATGGCAGCAGAGGATAAAGCACTGAGACTGGCGAGGGCTGATACAGGCTATAACTTCCACTTTCCACTAAGCTTTTTCTTGGGAAGGTGACGTCCCATTGCGATTAATAACAGAAGGGCTAATAACATGAAAAATTTTAAATTAATGCATCTATAACAAATTTATTTTAAATTAATTTTTTTAATTATCAAAAATCTTAAATCATTATACATGTAATAAATTTATCATAAACTAATTTCTTGACTATCAAAAATCCCAACTAGTATATCTATGACATATTTACCATCCGTTAATTTTCATTAAATTTTACCGTAAAATTATCGAATTTGATGACACGTGACAATTAATAGGTGTACCGATTTAAGATTTTACTCCCAATTTGTCATGAATGTACTAGTTTGTAATTTTTTATGATATTAATTTAGTTTAACGAAAACTAATGAATGATAAATTTATCACAAATGTATTATAGTTAGAAGTAAATTTGTTATAAATGTACTCATTTGGTATTTTTATAGTCAAAAAATTAGTTTTGAAAAAAATTATCATAGACATATTAATTTGGAGTTTTTCTTAGTATTAACTCTGAAAAAGGACACGTTCCTAAGCTTGATGATTAAAGCCCCACCTCCAATGATTGAGCACGCTCCCTGAGCTCTCTTCACGTTTCCAATTCATCTTGTTTTTATCCAACCACTCGAGAAGAGTTTGAAGAATAAATTTTTTACCGAAAGCGGGTTGAATGATAGATTATGGCTACTTGGCCACATATAATACTTTTAAAAGGGGATAAAAGAGGATGATAGAGGGCCACTCACCTTGTTGTGCTTTTCTAACTTTCTAAGTAGTCTTCGACAAAAAGGACCAAAAAAAAAGTCTTAGCCAATGTGAAAAGCGAGAAATTAGATAAGTTGGATGTAGTATTCAAAAGAAAGAGACTTTAGAGCTGTCGGGATTGGGACACTTTACTTTCGCAAAATATTTAGATGTTGAGAGCTATTCCTCCTGTTACCAATAAATATTCATCCAACTGAAATTTGGTCTATAGAACCAAATCAAATATATGTGTATAACTATATATTTAGTTTGTGAGAATTATCAAAATTCACGCCATTATTGTCATCTAAGGAAAAAAAAAAAAACCCCCATGAAATAAAGAGACGATCGCAAACAATTTCTGAATAATAATAAAAAAGCAAGATTTCATTAAAGCTCATATGATGCAATTTTTTTTCTTTTTTCATTCTTTTTTTTTGCCTAAAATGAAAATATGATTTCCGATACTTCCATCCCCATTGAATAATTTTTACTTTTCCACAAACCAAATATGTTCTATAATAACATGAAAATTAGACCTTCACTTTTTATTTATGGAAACATCGAATATGGCGCAACACTTGCGGAATTGCCTATATGTACGAAATAGTCCTTTAATTTTAAAGCAAGAATTTAATAAATTTCGGTCCACTTGCTGCAAAATTAAGCAATCGAATAATATGATAGAAAAAATTAAAAAATAGATCGGACATTAGATTTACGTGGTTCGATAATAATAAACACATCTATGCGGAGAGTAGCAATAAATTCTACTCTAAATAATATTACAGAAATTACATCAATACTCGAGTCATTTAAACAATCACAGCATTTCCCAAGTCTTAATTAAACCTAATAATTCACATAGTATTTAACTCCATAATTTCTTACGAAGTAATTTCTCAATCTCATAAAAGAATTAACAAATTTATCATTTTTTTATTTTTTTTGCTAAAACACTCTTCGGTTTCATTGGGATTTAGTTTATGAAAGAAGCTACCGCCTTGGATTACGACCAATATAGCTCGCCATCTCAACGATCCAAAAGGCATGAAAGTCGTCCCTGACCCATATTCCAACACATACGCAGAGATATGAAATCAAGTCCGACTCCAATATGGCAGTATCAAACCGACTTCCCCAGGAAAGACATCCGTATCTTTTATTTCTTTATTGAACCCATGTTGACCAAGTCAAAGACATGTTTCTGTAAGATTCGGCTTTGAACAAAATGTACTATTCCACTTTGAATTTTTACATATCCGAAAATTTAATTTTAAATCCGAGATATATTTTAATATTATCTTGGACGAATATCATTTTAAAAGAAAAAAAAAGATGATGGCGTGTCGCACACAAAGGTCTACTTTCTAAAGTGTAAAACAACTCTTGCACGAGAATCAGATATGCATAATTAGAAAGTCACTAAAATGTGCGGATTATATATTAGAGTAAACCAACTCTTGCCTCGTCCTAATAGACACACGCTCAAGTTACATAGATGAAATAGCAAAAACTACTTCTTCAACCCAAGATCAATTAAATGAAGATAGAATAATTCCCACTTATACATTGCACTACAGTCCATAGCCAGAGTTCGATGCCAAAAAGCTTTATTTGGGCAAAACCAAAGGTTCGTGCACAGAAACATTAATGTTTGCAAGTCGTGTATCTACTGCACCATCGTTCTCGTAATCAAAAAGCCCTTACAATCCTTCGTGGGTGAATGAACAAGTCATTGTAATACATGCCGCAACTGCCCACTCGGAAAGTTTACACCCGACTACGCCCTTCGGACCACTATTGCAGGTGGTGCTCGAACAAAGATGCCATCTCGATGCCGAGCACGAAATAAATTAAAAATTGGCTAAATAAGGACAACAGTTCACGAGGTAAAAAAATGAATTTGAAAGGTAGAACGCAGGAAATAAGATTTATCTTGCTGAACTCATTGAATCATCTATAGGACAAACCAAGTTAACATTTAAGTCTATAGAAAGTGGCCAGCATCGGACCTGAATAAGTCTTTAAATTGTTTTGTCTGGACTCTGGAACGTAAAACACGAAGGTATTCCTACCTTGTCGGGAAAGAAAAAATATATAATTTAGAAGAAATGATGCGAGTACCGATACGTAAAAGTAAGGAACGCAATCCAAACAGGGCGCTTTCACTAGAGGGGCAACCTCTTTGTGAGGGTCATTGACCCTTCTTATGCCTCAGAGAAAAGCAGGATTGGGCGACCCTCGCCCAAGACCGATAAGGGAGGCACAGCCCTTCCACGACGATGAGGCAAGCAACCCAACTCTAGCGGGGGATGATGCAGATGCATTGTGTATGTATATTGAAAATCCCAGTGTCCAGAAATTGCAACAGCAAGATCAACCGGTGAAAAATACATAGAGCTATTTATAATTTGTTTCCATTAGGCTATGGTTACCTTTCCTAAGAGTTCTTTTTTAATTATGGAATTTTCGTAATAAACCTGTTATTCCGATAAGATTTTCAATTACGAGAGCGTGCACTCTCTTCCTATCCCATTCACGCTAATTTTACGGTCAAACCAAACAGATGCCAGCACGTCACATGGATCTAAGACTATATGCGTTATAATATTCTAAATATTGGAGTCGACGTCAATATGTTGGCAATTATAACAATAATGCACTCTTTGCTTTCATTGCAACTCTAAGAACGACGTATTCAACCTAAAGAAAGGCACGACAATTACCTTGAGGAGATATATCGTGCACTACCACTTTATCATTAGTTGTTGCTTTCCTCTATCTCTAATATTCGGTCCTCCTCTTGGCTCCCATTAGAATTCGACATGGTCATTTCCCTATGTTGCGACAATTCTCACGATGAAGAATACAAGATGGGCTTCGGCAGCATTTGTAGTGATTTGAACCTCCCTTCCAACATTTCTATCACCTTCCTAATTGAAGGTCGATCAGATGGATTGGTTTGAATGCACCACAAACTTACAATAACCATAATCCTCACTAGCACTTCCTCCTCCTTTGTCGCCTTCATCGGCAATTTCAGATCTTTTCTGAGCTCCAAGTTCCTATAAATCCATTATGGAAAGTACATTTCACTGTTGTTGGAAACTTTGACATCACAATCTCTTATGCCTACCATATCAAGAACCAACATTCCGTAACTATAAACATCCGACTTGTGAGACACTCTTCCCAAATTTCGACAGACAATTTCTGGTGCAATAAACCCAACCGTTCCTCTCATGCCAGGATTTGATATAGCACTCTCTTGCCCGTGACAAAGTTTAGCAAGGCCGAAATCTGAAATCTTGGGAGTAAAATCTCCATCAAGCAAGATGTTATGAGGTTTTATATCGAAATGCAAAATTTTAGTATTGCAACCTCAATGCAAATACTCTAGCCCATGGGCAATGCCAATTGCAATTTGATATAGTATCTTCCATTCTAAGGAGCTACTCCCATTTAAAGCTCTTCCAGAATATATGAACTTATTCAACGAACCATTAGGTATGTACTCAAATATTAGAACTCTCTTCTTCCCTTCGTAACAAAAACCTAAGAGAGTGATTACATTAATGTCAGAAGATCTGTTAATACTCATGACTTCGTTGATAAATTCTTCCGTGCTATTTTTCAAATCTGTAAGAATTTTCACTGCCACAAGACAACCATCTCTAGCCTTCCCTTTATACACTGCACCAAATCCTCCTTGACCAAGTCTTTCTGAGAATGAGTTTGTCATTTTCTTCAAATCAATATATCGGTATCTTCTTGCAACAATAAATCCATGGATTCCTATCAATTGCTCAACTTCGTGATCTTTCTTGTTCTTGAAGAGTGGAACCTTCCGTGTGAAAATGATGGCGATTGCAAAAATTGAAGCACCAACAGCAAACGCTCCACTTTTCAATTTCAATCCCTCAAAAGATATTAGTGATTTACTGAACAAGAGGTCAAATTTAATGATGTCAAAGAGATGTTTACCTATGATGAATTTTCTCCACCTATTGGATCCTAGAAAAGGAAAAATCTATTATTTTCAAGGTTGACTACAATTACAGGAAGAAAAATGATGGGATGTCAGTCCTTAATCTACTGTGAAAATAACAATTTGTTTTGAACAAAAAAATAATAAATAATTATAAATTATTGTAGAGTCTATTCTTTCAAAAATTTGTAGTTTACAAAAAGCCATTACTTTTACATAGCCCAAAAACCGTTATGCTAGTAAAACCCCACATTTGCACAATCATATCGAGACATGAAGTCCTTTCTATGTAGGAAATCATCCATAAACTACCCACGAAGCAATTCTAATCTATTTCAAGTAACTTCCTCTCCCCTTTGATTGGATGGAATGCCACATCCTTTTCCATCTACCTATACAAAAGGGAGCTATCAGTTATAACCTCGAGCTTTTTAAGAAAGCTTCTGCTTCGGGGTTAATTCCTTGACTAAAGTAAAAGGTGCAAGGGGGAAACTGGCATGCATTGTAAGAACATATCTCAGTTTCAGATCAGCAATTCCGCAGCATGTCATCCGATTCGTTTTGAACGAACAGAAAGTGGGTCAGTTGAAGCTGTGGAACAAATTTGGTCACCACAAATACAAGTGGGCTTCCCCAGATCAGAGTCAAACCCACACTCCCCACCAATCCTACGACACACCACGCACTGATCCTCGTACGGATTCATGTAATTCACCTCAAAACCCTCCATCAGAGCCTCTCCGAGCCCGGATGCGGTGAGCATGACCACCGCCGACGGCTGGATTGGGACAGTGACGCTCACGTTACACTTGCTCACATTAAGAATCGGGTCAGTGAGCACAGCACCCAACAAGTAATGGTTGTCCGTCTCGGTCCCATTGATCTCGCAACTGAACAGATTCTGGGCCTTGATGGTCGTAGAGTTCGAACACTCAGAAAACAAGGTGAGGTCCTCGTTGTCGCTAGCGACGGTGAAGATGGTGGAGTTGAGAGTGGTGTTGGCGTATTGCTGCAAGCAGGTGGTGTTGTTGTCATGATCGGTTCTTACGAGATTGAGTGATCGGCTCGTCTCGTCAAGTGCCTGTACGCGGTATGTCAGGGAATCAATGGTGAGCTTGGGGGAGTCACCGACGCAGCTGAGGCGGAACTCCGGCGGGCCGCACTGGGCAGGGCGGTCGCCGCCAGTGAAAGGGTAGGAGACATTTACGATGAGGCCACAGCTGAAGGCTCGGTTGCAGTTGGAGAGAGAGTTGCCGGCAGAGAGAGACAACGCAGTCGGGAGGAGGAGGAGGAGGAGGTGGCGGTCCATTGGTGGGTGGTGGTGGAAAGAGAGAGCGAGGGTGGTGACTAGCTAGATCAGCGAGGAGTAGTAATTTTCCTTTATAGAAAACAACCTTGCTAAGCCAACGGCACCGTCATTCCTTGTGAATAACGGTGCCCTTTTGACCACAAGTGCCATTGACATGCAATTGGCAACTGGGGACTGTTTCTAGACAGAAATATGGAATACCATTTCTTCCTTCCAAAAAGGAAATGAAACCCATAAGGACTAATTAGTTTAGGTGAGTTTCTTATTTATTTATTTTTAATAGAAACTTCATTTGATTTTTTTTTCGTGATTAATTTTATCATGTTTTTCATTTGGTCTTATTTAGAATTATTTACCACATCAAAGTGATTTTTTTGTCAATTTTCCATTTGTAGATGACTTATGTTTTTACTAAATTGGGAACGCAAATTTGTATTTTTCTATGTGAATTCATTTTTTTTTCAAATTAGACGTTGCCGAAAGTGCTTCAAACTAAAGGTTCATTTTGAGCATATTCCTTGGGAAAAAATGGGTTCAAGATTGCACCGTTACTTTTGGCAAAGTAATGGTGCAATTAACTAAGCTTTTTCCTATTATAAATATGTCTCAAGTTCGAATCTTTTGAACGACCACCAAGATTACAGCGTGCAGGTTGGTCTTAATAAATAAAGTCTAGATTGGACTTTTGTGATAGTCTGCGATTTTGTTTAGCACATTGGCCGTCGTCCTTACGTTAAATGCTCAGCATGCGAAAGGAAGGAGGAATGATGAAGACAGAGAAAGCACCAAACTCACAAGCTGCCATTTAACGAAGAGGGCCCTCCATGCCTTATTATAAAGGTTAATATTACACAAAATCTCAATTAATACACATATGATAAATTTATTTTTTTGACTACAAAAAACTTCAAATCGGTACACTTGTGATAAATTTACCTTATATGACCACAAAAAATGTCAAACCGATATATATATATGACAAATTTATTCTAAACTAATCTTTTGGACTGTTAAAAACCCCAAACCGATATATTTGTGATAAATATACCCTCCATTAAACTATAAAACTAGTACAACTACGATAAAATGAGAGTAAAATCCCAAATC
The DNA here is from genome assembly GCA_014182735.1 of Corymbia maculata. NCBI lineage: Eukaryota > Viridiplantae > Streptophyta > Magnoliopsida > Myrtales > Myrtaceae > Corymbia > Corymbia maculata. The sequence continues at coordinate 38,755,189 of CM024687.1, forward strand.
GGTAAACTAGTCAACTGTAAAGTATCATTCAACTCAATAATTTGACAGTAAAATTTAACGAAAACTAAAAAATGATAAATTTGTCATAAGTATACCAGTTTGTAATAAATTTATTAAAAGTGTAACAATTTTGAATATTTAGTGATAAAAAAAATTAATTTATGATAAATTTATAATAAATGTATCGATTTGAATTTGGAGTTTTTGTGACGTTAACCCTTATTATAATGGATCCACAAGCTGCTCCCTCTTTCGGTCATACAAGGAATGTCCGCATACTTGACTCACGTGGAATTGACAAAGTAAAAGAATGCGGGCTTCTTTTTTTCTGTGTCAACTCACTATTTGTACTGACAAAAAAAAAAAAAAAAAACTCCCCATTTGTAACTCTTGCATGCAAATCAAGAAGGAGCCGGGCTCCCCTATGTTTCACAGGAACCCATCTTAATAGACGTGAAATAATTATGAGTTTTGACCAAAAAAGGAAGAATAGACATGAGTTCTTTATTGACGGCAGAGAAGGAGCGAAGGTGAAGTGGGTGTCTTTGACTGCACATGGGAAAACTGCAAGGATTTGCCTGTTCTAATTACACTCTGTAGCGATTTCGTAGGTAAATTATTAAATTCTTATGATCAGGATATGTATAATTATTAATTATGAGATTTCTTTATGAACTACGTGAGTTATTAACTATAAGTGGGAGCTGGAAAATACCGTGAAAATATTTGAGTATTTGAATAATTGTAATATCTGCCGTATCACTTAATTTTATAATAAAATTTTGTGTTGTTTTCCCCCGTAAACCTAAGTACCAATATTTTGATCGATTCATATAAAATCGATTTTTGATTTCATTTTCTTCCTTCTGACTATTTATAATTCATTCGTGTCACGTTTTCATAACAATGTCAGTGTCAAAATATAAAGTCATAGATAGACAACCAAACAGTTAAATCAACTGATAAAGGTGGCGCTAAGTCTGGTTTCTGCTCATTAGATGTAGTCGAGTCGGTTACCTCACATGGAGAGTTTGCATGATGTCATCAAATAAGGTTCCATGGATTTTTCCAATGCCACGATAATAGCTAATTCTTTACAAATTAAGATTCTTGACCGGTTCTTTTTTCGTTGGAAGTTCTGGTCCCTTCAGAAACCTTTTCTTTTATCTTTTTTTTTTTTGTAAAGTCACTTGTGTTAACTTTACTGTAAAATGAAGCCTGCTATTCAAAAATCTGAAATGAGCGATTTGGGTTGTGATATGTCCACAGTAGATGAAGACCTTCTCAAAGCAAAACATGCCTGAATGCTAACAAAAGTCCTCCCCTTATCAGTAGCAAGCCGACTCTTGGAAGGAATTTGAAGAGACCTCTTCAGTCTTGAATATGAATTTGTTACCCCGTCTCTAGGTTTTCTCACTATCCCTTCTCCATCAGAGCGATTCTCAGTTCGAGAGCCCAATATCGAGACGTTGGCGCCTCTCGCTGTCCACGCACAGAGAGCTTCCGTTCATGGAAGTTTGCTCGTTAATTCAGCAAGGAACTTGACTCGGGCAGTGTAGTTTCAGACCCTTGAAAGGGATGGTGCAGGTGTAGAAAAGTGGAGGATGTGCCATTGTTAGATATGCAGGGAGCTGGCGTTGACTCGAGAACATAGCTAGTGATGTAATTCGTCTGCTCAGTTTTTTTCAATCTCAGGAGACGGGTCGCCCCAGTTTCTATCCTTTCGACCACATCTTGCAGAGTTCGAAGTAGCTCATTAGTGGCTACTGCTGTTTGGTCGGCCGTATGATCTACATGGTCGAGGCGGGGCTGGGCTGTGCTGTGCTCTACCTCCGCAAGGCTAATTGTTTTAGTTCTTCCATATTCGTCTACTCCAGTCGGGTTAGGCCCTGTTGGCCTATGCCGACAGCCAGTTTGATGCGGGGAATTCTCCGGGGCAGGTAAAACCGTATAAGTACTTCATCCCCAGACTTTCCCTGAGAGGGAAAATCTGAAGGATGGAATCTGTAGACAGGCGGAATACATACATGCACGTGTCATTTGAAAAATTGAGCTTTTCAACCTTCCACCGTAGGTCATATTTCATGTATTGAGATATGATTCGATGACATTACTTTTCGCAATTCATTTGGTATTTTTGCTTGACTTTATGTGAACCATATTATTTTCTTATTTATAATACAAGGGCACCAGCATTGAAAGCCATAAAACTGCTTATAAGGGCATGAGCCGATTCAAATTTGGTCATGCCACGTAAAACTGCCGTTATACTTATCAATTATTTTTTACCAACATTGACAGAAAGAATTAAATTGGCAAATTGTGAAGACTAGAATGGCCAAATCGAAATATTTGTAATTGAATTGACATCTACACAATAGGTTTTACATTTTTTGGACAATTTTCCCTATTTTGAAAAGCATGTTCACCCCAATATGGTCAATGATTGTGCCTATAGATCTTAGTTTTTGATTATAGACAGCCCTTTCAGCAGCTGCAATATCATGCTCGTAAAAAAGCTAAAATGCATAATCAAAAGTATATTATTTAAGAAATTTTGATAGCAAAAACTTAGTATTGTTTCGGAAAATATTATTGGGAGTTGGTTCTTTTAATTATGGAATTTTTGTAATGAACTTGTTATTCCAATAGGATAATTAATTACGAGAGGATGCCCTCTCTTCCTATCATTTTCCCCTGCTGACTGTTTGCGAATTAGATGATTTTGACGAGTCAAACATCTATCACATATGGTCTCATTCACACTATTTTCACTGTTAAACTAGCAAGATGCCAGCGGGTTGCATGGATCTTAGACTACATTCATTATAATATTCTAAATATTGGTCTCGACGTCAATGTCAGCAAGAATAACAATGTCCTTACAATTATAACAATATTGCCCTCTCTAAGAACAACATATTCAACCTATAGAAGAAGTTGCGGATTTGCTTCGTCTTTTCTTTTCTTATCTTTTTCTCTATGGGCAAGCCGCACGGTCAACTCGTTGGGGCCGCCGTACGAAGAAGACAAAAAAGGACGTCCAGGAGTTCGGGGTCAGCCGTGAGGAAAAGTTTTGGCGTTGGACTTAAACAGATGATTTATGACGTGAGTTTTACATCCAATTGGGTTTTGGTGTAATTTAAAATTCGATTCATTCTGTAGAAAATAGATGATTCAAAAATTATTTTCTTAAAATAATCACTTGTTTTGATCGAAATCATTAGTCGATAAAAAAAGAATTTTATGACAACAATAAATATATATTTAAGTATTTTTTTGGACAATGCAAATATTTTTTATTCATTTATCTTTTTAATTGATACAAGTAATTATTTTTTAAAAATGGTTTTTAGATTATTCATTTTCTACAAAATAAATGAAAATTAAGTATGGCAAACACTAGAATAAACATACCGAAGCGGAATGCGTCGACATCCAAAGTCAATGCTAAATCTAATATTCAGTGAAATTTGCAGCTAGAAAGTACCACATGGTTTTATTGCCATGCCATTGTAATCTACAAACAATTCCAAAGCCTTAGGGAAAAATTACGGAAAGGCTTCATCAATTTTGAAAAGCTCTTTCAACTGATATAGCTGCCTAGGAAAGGATGACAAGAACACAGGCTTAGGACTCACATCTACTCCTATGGCAGAGAAGAGCTTCATCATTTCTTTGGAATGTTTGTCAAGATCTCCTCTTGTTAGCATAACATTTTCTTTGGGAAAACTCTTTTTATTTATTTATTATTTTCTGGATTGTCAATGAAAATTTGATGGAGAATTCGAATCACTTGATTGAATCCTAGTAGGACCAGGAAGGCCGTCTTATCCTATTTCAAAAGAGATGTCCACCAATCTCAACGGCTTCCAATGAATTTACCAATAAACGTTGAAAAAATATAATAATGGCGAGTTCTAATGCTAAGGCTTTGGTGGTTAATTAAGCATAGAATTCCTGCAATCTTTCTGGGCTACTTATGATATGCGAGATCATCGAGTATAAAAGATACTCATCCGTGATGTTGGATTATGGGATTGCCTCTTATTTCACCCCGCTGCACATGGTTTAGAAGTTGTGATCCCATATCTTCATCACCATGCATCCTCATATTCACTGATAGTGGTTTTTCAACAGGGTTAAGGACGATGGTTCTTCTCATAATTGTCCTCAGCTTCCAAACTCGATCCTTCAATGGGATTTGCTTAGTCCAGGGCGGCGACGGCTGGCAAGGACTTTCGGCGATGGTCTCTCAAGGATTATTTGATAGGATTTGGAAGCATCATGGAAGGAGAGGAGCTGTGACTGTAAGCCCCTTTGCTCTGGTTTTCTCCCTTCCGCAATATTATCTTCTTCTTTTTTCGTTTGGGATAGTGACAATGTGTTTTCGAGATTCTGGGCTTTCCTCTGTCAATGCCAACAAATAGAGGACCATTTAGGAGGAGAACTACTACTTTTCTGGAAAGGATTTAATACGTCTCTTCAGTTTTTCTCAATCTCAAGAGACGGGTGGCCCTAGTTTATATCCTTTCGACCACATCTTGCAGAGTTCGAAGTAGCTTATTAGAGTGCATTTAGTAACATTTTTATTTTTGGGAACAATTTCTTTTGAGAAAAAGTTATTTTCTATTTTTACTCCCCGAAATAATTTCTAAGTAAAACATGCATTTTGTAATTACGAAAATTTCTTATTCTTGAAATAGAAAAATAATAGGAATGAATTTGATACCGAAAAAAAAAATTATTTCTTTTTTCCTTAATGGCAGCAACGGCCGGTGACCAGAGACCGACGGCCGCCGAATGTCAGTTGGCGACCAGCTCGCCAATCGTCGATCGCTGCCCGCCGCCACCGGGTCGCCAGTTGCCAAGCGAAGGGTGGTAGCGACTGACTAACCGTGGCAAGCAGGCGATGGGTGACAAGCTGCCAATCGTAGCGAGCAGGTGGCGAGCTGCGATTGGCGGGCATTGGGTGGTCCCCAAAAAATAAGTTTCTAGAAATCATTTCTAGGAACAAGCGTTTGGTAACATTTCTACTTCTAGGAACAGTTTCTTTTGAGAAATAGTTCTTTTCTATTTCTACTCCCTGGAACAATTTCTGACTAAAATGGGGCGTTTGGTAACTACAAAAATTTATTGTTCTCAGAATAGAAAAAGAATAGAAACACGTTTGGTATCAACAAAATTTTTTTATTTCTTTCTTCCTCGATGGCGGCGGCAACCAGCGAGCGGGGGTGGGGACCGGCGGCGATGGGGTGTGGATGCCGGTCGCCGCCGCCCCCGGTCGTCGACACAGGTTGCCGCCGCCGCCGGTCGCCGGCACAAGTCGCTGCCGGTCGTCGACCCCCACCGCTCGCCGGTCACCAACTGCACGGCGAAGGATGGCGACTAGCGGTCGGCGGCGACAAGTGCCGGAGATCAACGGTCGGCGGCCGAGGGCGGTGGCGGCGGCGGGTGGTAGTAGGTGGGTGGCCACGTGTTATAAGCGGTGAGAAGTCCCCAAGAAATAGTTTCTAGAAATTGTTCCCAGAAATAAGAAGCTAGTTTTTTCTACTTCTCATTTCTACTCTAAATTTATTCCCAGGAACAACTTTCTATTCTCGGGAATAGAAAAATCAGTTAGCGTTACCAAACGGATTTCTGTTCCTTTTCTATTCCAAGGAACAAAAGAACAGAAAAACAAAAAAATTGGCAAGTTGCCAAACAGACCCGAAGTCACTATTTTTCTACTTCTCATTTCTATTCCAAATCTATTTCCTGGAACAACTTTCTATTCCAGGAAATATAAACATTAGTGGACATTACCAAATAGATTTATATTCTTTTTTTTTATTTTAGAGAACAAAAGAACAGAAAAATTGAAAGAAAAACTGACAGGATCTTAGTGGCTACTGCTGTTCGGCCAGCCGTATGATCTCCATGGTCAGGGCAGGGCTGGACTGGGCTGGGCTGGGCTGGGCTGTACCGTCAATATGTTTTGCATTGATGGATGGCTTGGAATCAATTGATTCGAGTATATTGTTGTGGGGCTTGAGAACATTATTTTGGGCAAGAGAAATTTATGTCTGCCAATTGAGAACCACCTCTGCGAGGCTAATTGTTTTAGTTCTTCCATATTCGTCTACTTTAGTCGGGTTTGGCCCCTTCGGCCTATGCTGATTGCCAGTTTGATCCGGGGAATTCTCAGGGGCAGGTAGAAGTACTTCATCCCAAGACTCTCCCAGAGAGGGAAAATCTGAAGGATGGAACATGTAGACAAGCGGAATACATACGTGCACGTGTCAATTTAAAATTTTAAGCTTTTTGACCATCCACCGTCGGTCATATTTCATATATAAAGACACGATTCAATGAGATTTCTTTTCGCAATTCATTTGGGTTTTTTGCTTAACTTTATAGGAACCATACTATTTGCTTGTTTATAACACAGGGACACCAGCATTGAGAGCCATAAAACAGCCTACAAGGCTCATGAGCTTATTCAAATTTGATTATGCTATGTAGGATTTGTCATCATCCACGTCGGTGATTTCCTACCAATATTTGTTAGAAAGTATAAAAATCATCAAAAAATTTAAGACTAAAATGGCCAAATTAAAATATTTGTGATTGAATTAACCTTTGTACAATAGATTTTACACTTTTTGGAGGATTTTCCCTATTTTGAATAGCATGTTCACCCAAATATGGTCAATGATTGTGTCTATAGATCTCAATCTCTGATCGTAGGCAGCCCTTTCAGCAGCTGCAATGTGATGCTTGTAAAAAAGCCCAAAATGCATAGTCAAATAGTGACAGTATATTATTCAAGAAATTGCGATGGCACAGACTTGGTATCATCTCGAACAATATTTGAAGGGGTGGGTCGTAATGAACCTATTATCAATTATGAGAGCGTGCACCATCTTCCCATCATCTTTCCCGGCTGACTATTCACGAATTAAATGATTTTGACGAATCAAACATCTAGCAAACATCATCTCATTCACACTAATTTTACTGTTAAACTAGCAAGATGTCACTGGGTTGCATGGATCTAAGGCTATTTGTTATATTATTTTGACGTCAACATCAATGTTTGCAAGAATAACAATACGTAGACAGCTATAACAAAACCGTCCTCTCTACTTTCATTGCGACTGTAAGAACAACATATTCAATTTAAAGAAAGGCATGAAAATTCCCTGGAGGAGTTAGATCGTGCACTACCACCTTATCATTAGTTGTTGCTTTCCTCTAAATTCTCTAGTATTCTGTCCTCCTTGTGGCTCCCATCAGAATTCGACATCGTCATTTCCCAATGTTGCGACAATGATCGTGATTGAGAATATAAGATGGGTTTCGGGGGCATTTGCAATGGTTCAAAGCTTCCTTCCAACATTTCTATCACCCTCACAATTGATGGTCGATCAGATGGACTGGTTTGAATGCACCACAAACTCACAATGATCATCTTCATCGCCAGCACTTCCTCCTCCTCTATCACATTCATCGGCAATTTCAGATCTTTGCCAAGCTCTAAATATCTATAAATCCATTCTGGAAAGTACATTTCACTGCTATTGGAAACTTTGATGTCAGAACTTCGGATGCCTACCATATCAAGAACCAACATTCCATAACTGTAAATATCAGACTTGTGAGATACTCTTCCTAAGTTTTGGAAAATAACTTCTGGTGCAATAAATCCAACCGTTCCCCTCATGCCGAAAGTTGATACAGCACTCTCTCGTCCATGACAAAGTTTAGCAAGGCCAAAATCCGAAATCTTGGGGGTAAAATCTCTATCGAGCAAGATGTTCTGAGGCTTTATATCGAAATGCAAGATTCTGGTATTGCAGCCTTGATGCAAATACTCTAGCCCACGAGCAATGCCAATTGCAATTTGATATAGTATCTTCCATTCCAAGGAATTACTCGTATTTAAAACTCTTCCAGAATATATGAACTTATCCAACGAACCATTAGGCATGTACTCGAATATTATAGCTCTCTTCTTCCCTTCGTAACAAAAGCCCAAGAGAGTAATTACATTAATGTGAGAAGTTCTACTAATGCTCACGACTTCATTGATAAATTCTTCTGGGCTACTTTTCGAATCCATTAGAATTTTCACCGCCACAAGACAACCATCTCTTATCTTCCCTTTATACACTGCACCAAATCCTCCTTGACCAAGTTTCTCTGAAAATGATTTTGTCATTTTCTTCAAATCGGTAAATCGGAATCTTCTTGGAACAAGGGATCCATGGATTCCCATCAATTGCTCAATTTCGCGATCTTTCTTGTTCCTTCTTGGAACAAGAGATCCATGGATTCTCATCCATTGCTCAACTTCGCGATCTTTCTTGTTCTTGAAGAGTAAAACCCTCGTTGTGAAAAAGATGGCAGTTGTAGATATTGAGGCACCCATGGCACACGCTGCTCCTGTCATTTTCAATCCCTTAAAAGAAATCAGTGATTTACCGAAGCAAGAGATACAAATCCAGTGCTATCAAAGGGATGTGTTACCTATGATAAGTTTTTTCCACATGTTGGATCCTGGAACTGGAAAAGGAAAATCTATTATTTCCAAGTTTGACTACAATTTTACAGGAATCTGGTGCAAATTGAGTACATGCAGAAATTGCCCATAGCAAACACCCAAAGAGTGAACCTTGCCAGCGTGGTGAACATCCGCATTCGCACAATCATATTCAAGACATGAAGTCCTTTCTGTGTATGAAATCATCCGTAAACTATCTATCAAGTGATACTAATCTATTTCAAGTAACGTCCTCTCCCTTCGATTGGATTGGAATGCCACATCCTCTTCCTTCTACCTATACAAAGGGAGTTATCTGTTCTAATATTCCTTGACTAAAGTAAAAGGGAAAAGGGGAAAACTACAATACATGATAAGAAAGTATCTCAGTTTCAGATCAGCAGTTCCGCGGCATGTCATCCGATTCATTTGAACGAACAGAAAGTGGGTCAAATTGAAGTACCTGCGGTGGATGTGGAACAAATTTGGTCACCACAAATACAGATAGGCTTCCCCATATCAGAGTCAAACCCGCACTCCCCGCCTAACCCGCCACACGCCACGCACTGATCCTCGTACGGATTCGTGTAATTCACCTCAAAACCCTCATTCAGAGCATCTACGAGCATCGACCGGTTTGCGGTGAGCATGCTCACCGCGGACTGCAGAATTGGGACCGTGACGCTCACGTTACACTTGCTCACGTTAAGAATCAGATCAGTGGGGGCAGCACCGATCAAGTAATAGTTGCTCGTCACGGTCCCACTGATCTCGCAATTGAACAGATCCTCGGGCCTGACGGTCATAAACGTTGAACACTCATAAAACAAGGTGAGGTCTTCGTCGTCGCCGGCGAGGGTGAAGATGGTGGAGTCAAGAGTGGTGTTGGCGTACTGCCACAGGCAGGTGTTGTTGTAAAGATCGGTTCTTGAGAGCGTGAGCGATCGGCGAGTCTGGTCGAGCGCCAGGACGCGGTAAGTGAGGGAGCCGACGGCGAGCTCAGGGGAGCCGCCGACGCAGCCGAGGCGGAACTGCAGCCGGCCACAGTGGGCGGGGCGGTCGCCGCCGGTGAAGGGGTAGGAGACGTTGACGAGGGGGCCGCAGCTGAAGGTTCGGCTGCAGTTGGAGAGGGATTTGTCGGGAGAGGGAGACGACGCCGCCGCCGGGTGGAGGAGGAGGAGGGTGGCCGCCGCCGGGTGGAGGAGGTGGCGGTGCATTGGCGGGCGGCGGCGGAGAGTGAGAGAGAGAGAGAGGTGTGAGAGAGTAGAGAGAGAGAGGGAGAGAGAGGGAGGAGTTAGCTGGAGAACTAGAGCTAGTGCATGATGATGATGAAGTCCAGGCGGGGCATCTCTGTTTCATGAGCAAAGAAAAAATTTCTCCTTCTTTCTCCATGTTTGACTGTTGACCCGGGTTTAAAGAGGGAGGAGCTGTCTTTGTTTGACTCCCTTTCGCTCTGTGGATTTATCGTTTTGAAGCTTTGTACTACCTTTTCATATACTTTTGTCTGAAATGGAGGCTCGAGGCTGTCCCGGTCCGGGGGAAGACAAATCGTTCCAACGTGGGTCGCCATCTTTCTCCATGAATGATTGGGAAATTTAATGTTACTTTATTCTTATGGTGTCGTTTTCCGTGACTTAAATCTTAGGGATGAAATTTGGGTCAATGGGTAGGAAGCAGATGATGGCGAAAGCAAATGGAGGCTGACAGCAATCAAATCGGACGGATATGGTTTGCCAGAGATTTAAATAAGCCGTAGCAGTTGGACCACAGGAGCAGAGCATTCAATGGACGGAAGAAACGGCCGGTGAATTTTTGCTGTGGAATGTAATGAAGGGTCGGTCCTGTCGGGTACTAAGGAAAACTTCTATATTGGCTTTTTGGTGTTTTGCTCTATCTTGATCGGCACATGTAAACAAATCCTTTGTTCACCGGCCGCACATGAAACGGTTTTGTAACTACGTAACACAAAGGTAGACTTGCATGAGAAATGACTCTGCGAACAACTCGAAGAAGGACACAGGCACCCAAAAAAGGTTGCTGCAAATTGAGGCTTAAGGCCCACTGGCTTTAATGCTTATGTTGTGGGCCCGGGCCAAACACTGCCCAGCTTCTTAGAAAAGACATACTTCCACTCTTGTATTGTTATGGTGGAATACCCACATCTAGGCCTGCAAAGAGGGCTTTTCTTACCCTTTTTCTATTTGCTGCCACATGAGCAAGCAAACACAATTCCTAGTTTCACCAACATGGATGTAGGATTATATAAAGCAAGGTAAACCGGCAACAGGCCTTACAGTTACACCGGTAGAGAAAATTGAGGATCAATCTCAAGACTCTCTCACAAATGAACGTGAAATGTTCAACATGGTGCAGTTAGCCTAGTTTAACATCAGGGCCGACCAATTCAACTGTTTAGATATGATTAAGGGGCATGAGGACCTAACAAATGTAATAGTTTGTTCTCGAGACTGACCAAGCCCGCAAACTTGTCTGTAGAAGAAATAAATTCTAACTCCATAACGATTAATAGGATAACCAATAGATTGATCCAAAAGGACTCATATTGTAATCAACCCAGGCTCAAGCTAATACTTCATCACCAATAGAGATGAAGAACAAGCAAACAACAGATTAGGTGAGTGGTTGCTGACTAGACTTGCAACTTTGAAGCAAAGCCAAAACAATTTCTTACTAAAGCTTATCCTTGAATCATATCATTTAATGCTCGGCTTTTACTATATGGATCTTTCTTACTAGACAGAATTTGGTGCAATTGACTGGACCAATGCATAGATCAGAAAAAGAAGACTTCTAGCCTAACTGAAGTGGGTAGAATGTCATCATCTGGAGTGCTAACCTTTCAACATCAGCCAAAACATCCCTTATCCTAAGTTCATGGATTTGGGATTTGTACAGGAGTATTTTATTATTGTGAATTATGCTAAGTACGCAACTTAAAAAGATTGTCATTTTCCATGCATTGTATTTCTACTATTATGCAAAATATGCATTTGAAATTTCCTTAAAAAGTATAGTTAAATAGAGTCTCTGGAACTTTTGTTAACAAGACCCTATTATTCTTATTATTATCACTATTATTATCATAATTGTTAGTGTTTTGCATTATGCATAACATGAAATGAGTTGGTGCATCTCGACTCCACCTCATAGCAATTTTCAAACGAAAGCTCTTTATTTGTTCCAAGTGCATATCCTTCCCACAACTTGCGAAAAAATTATATAGAAAAATCTCACTAATTTTTTTTTCTACGGGTGGCCTTTGTTGACCAATCTCTCCTTACGGGGAAAAACAACTAAAGAAGAATACGTAATGACAACTTAATCGGTAGCCCGCAGGCCATCTTTGACTGCCGAATAGCGACCCTTGAAGCCTTAAGAAAGTCAACATCAAGGGACAGAGGACAAAGGAAGAGAAGAGTTTAACAACACTAATCGGAGGAGGCTGGGAGTTCCATGATCATCAGATAATTCTTGAGATACTGTTGGATTTGATCTGGTAAAATCGGGTAATAGGCAATGATTTGTTCGAATAGTTTGGTTGGGGTGAGCCCAGAACGAAGAATTTTTAGGAGACATAGACCATCCCCAACTTCATAGGAACAACAACATTCTAATCACTGAAACGAATTGGTTGATCCTAACATCTTAAGCCTGATTAAATAGCGAAAGCGATCAGATGTTATCTATGATTTTCATGTTCTTCACGATAATTCAAATCAGGATCAGCTATACGTATCAAGTCAAGATTGTGCCCCCCAGCAGTATTAGATCCCAGCCTGAGCCATCGGTCTGGACTAGATCATCGTAGGAATGTTCGAAGTAGAGTCCAAGATAATAACTGACATACCTGAGCATGTGGAAGAATAGGGCTTATCCTTGCAATAGCACCTGAAATCACCAGAACTATTGTCCCGTCCGCACTGCCCGCCTGAGACGAGGCAGAGGTTGCATTGATTATCCACTGTCCACTGCAGCCCGAAGCCCTCATCGATGGCTGACTCTACAGTCGTCCTGTTTGGGCTCGACTCTATCTCCTGAATGGCTGACTCGTTCGCAGGCAGCACCACGCTTGTAGTGCATTCTCCGAAGTAAGTCGCAACGGCCGTGGGATCAGGTATCGGGATATCACTAGCTTTCTTTGTTATGAAGTAGCCGGTGACGTTCTCGCCATTGGAGGTGGTGCAGTTGAACTGGCTGTTGCCGATCAGTGACGGTATCTGAATCGAGCTTGTCCCACACCCATAGTACAGAGTCAGGTTGCTGGCCAAGGTGTCTGTGGTGTATTCGAAAGAGCTGGTGATTGCCTGGGTGGTGTTAACATAAGAGGGAGGGCAGATAGTACCCCAGTAATCATTTCGGGCAACAGTCATAGTCCTCGAGGTGTCGTTGAACCGAAGGACACGATAGATCTGGCTCGATATGTTGAGCAGCGGAGTTGTGTTGTCCGGGCAAGTCAGCTCAAAATTGGGCTGGCCGCAATAGGAGGCGCGGCTCAACCCCCAGAAAGGGTAACTTGCGTTTTGCAGGACGCCGCATTGGATGGTGGAGCTGCAGTTCGAGTAGCTCGCATCGTCTGCGCCGCGCGTCATCGGAGCTCGGATCAGGATCAGGGTGATTGCAATCAGGAAGCAAAGGGAAAGATCCCAAAAGGGATGGCGATGGCGATGCATCATCTTTTGGAGGAACTTTTTTTTGGTGAAGATGCAGAGGAAAGGAACAAAAAAAAAGCACTCGAAACGCGCTTCAATGTGTTCTTTATCAACAACGAGCAACCCAAAGTATGTATAAGGTCGGACATGCACCGCGTGAAGAAGTGGAGCAAATCATGAGGATAGCCACGCGGAGAAGGATTCGGTCAACATAAGTCCAAGATTGGACTCTCCAATTTTTGTCTTTTTCTGCAACGCTGGCCTTGTCTCCAACTCAATGGTCGTGAAGTCCATCACGTTGGACTCCCACGTGAAAATAGGAAGCCGACTCTCATCCGTAGAGAGAAACCCACGCGTTTTGCTACGCTCGATTTCGACGTCCGCAAAATACTTAATTCGAAATATTCAAATCTTTACAAATAATAATGAATTTGGAATCTAGTTTCATCTGTCGGACTCAAATTTGAAATATATATTTTAACATCTAACCACTCAAGAAGAGTTTGTAAAAAAAACTCCTTTTACCGAAAGCAAGTTGGATAAAACTAGTCTACAGAATGCATCAATATCCGATGGTAATGCTAAATTCAAGGGATAAGTATATTAGAAATGTAAAAGTTTTAAAATTTATCACGATAGTACAATTAAGATATAAAAATTTAATAAAATATATAATTAAATATTAAAATTTGTCACAAAAGTACAATAGAATACCAAAACTTATCCTAAAACTTGTTACAAAGATATTGCAATTAAATTCTAAAAATTATTACGAAGATGCAATCTAATCTTACGATTTTCATAAAGTCCCTAAATTTTAAATTATGAATTTATCATATTACGGGCTACTTTAGGACATATAATATTTTTAAAAGGGGATAAAAAGGGATGATAAGGTGCCCCGCCACGGTGTGGTTTTCTAACTTTCTAAATCTTAGTCGTCGACAAAAAGGAAAAAGAAAAGTCCTAGTCAATGTGAAAAGGAGAAATTGGAAAAGTTGGATTTTAATTTCGAAAGAAAGAGAGTTAGGGTATGTATGACAAAATTTATATTCCAAAAATTAATTTTTCTATTTTTATTTCCTGAATAAGTTTATGAGGCAAAATAAATATTTGATATCGATTTAAAATTTATGTTTTCGAAATAAAAATTCATTAAATAATGACATAAAATTTCTCATTCTCAAGTGACGGTGGTTGGTGACCCGGCCGGTAGAGGGCACGGATAGGTGGGTAGCGAGCGTTAACGAGAGCGAACAATAAGAAGAGTTTTTATTTCTTATTTTTTTCTAGAAATAGAAAAGTTAAAATTACTTTTGATTTCTCTTACAAATATATTTTTAGAATAGAAATTTTTCCAGAAATAAAAAAATGAAATTACAATACCAAACAGATTTCTATTTCAAACATATTTCTGAAAATAGAAAAATAAAAAAATAAAGAAATAGAAATGTTCTCATGCGGACTCTTAGATTTGTCAACACAGGGTCATTTTACTTTTGGAAAATATTTAGATGTAGAGATCTATTCTTCTGTTAGCAAAAAATATTCAGCCAAACGAAATTCGGTATATAGAACCAAATCAAGTATGTGTGTGGTATAAATATATATTTAGTTCGGGGAAAATTTTCAAAATTTACACCCTTATTGCCATCTAAGGAAAAAAAAAAAAAAAAAAAAGAACCTTGAAATAAGGAGACGATCGCAAACAATTTCTGAATAAAAATAAAGAAGCAAGCTTTCATTAAAGCTCATAATGTAATCTTTTTTTTAGTTTTCATTCTTTCTTTGTCTAAAATGAAAATATGATTTCCGATATTTCCTTTCTCATTGAGTAACTTTTTTCTTTTCCACAAACCAAATATGTTATAAAATAATAAGAAAATTAGACCTTCACCTTTCTAATTATGGAAACATCGAATATGGGTAACCCTTGCCGAATTACGCGTGTATACGAAATAGTCATTTAATTTTAAATCAAGAATTTAGTAAATTATGGGCTACTCTGGTGTGTCGGACACCAAGGTCTACTTTCGAAGTCTTTAAAGTCAAATGGGAAAAGTATGACATAAAAAAAAAGGTCAAATGGGAAAAGGAGAAACTAGAAAAGTTAGCTTTCTAAAAAGGCCGCGCGTGGACCCTCAGTACCCATGCGTCGATCCCCTGCACTCGGACCTAACTCCACAAAGGCCATGTTCGAATCCTCATGTTCGAATCCTCGGCGTTCAGGCTCGAATCTCCCATGCCCGAGCCTCCAGGACCTCGGTGCCTATGCTTGGATCCCTAGTGTCCTTGCCTTGATCCATTGAGGCCAAGCCCGAGTTGATAGAGACCTAACCCAAGTTCACTGAGGTCAAGTTCAAGACATTTTTACCTGTGCTCGAATCCCCTACACCCAAGTTCTATGCTTGATTCTATCAAGGCTAACTCGGGACCCTAGTGTTGGTGCTTGGGTCTTCAACACCTAAGCTCGAGACCCTTATGCCCAAGCCTAGATTCATCAAGGCCAAGCCCGGGATAGGTGTGTCCATCAAGGCAAGGCCCGAAATCAGTGCATGTGCCCAGGTCTGTCGAGGCAAGGCTCGAAATCAGTGCATGTGCCAAGGTCTGTTGAGGCAAGGCCCGGAATTAGTGCATGTGCCCAGGTCTGTCAAGGCAAGGCTCGAAATCAGTGCATGTGCCAAGGTCTGTTGAGGCAAGGCCCGGAATTAGTGCCTATGCCTAGGTCTGTCGAGGCAAGGCCCGAGACCCCACTAGTAGTGCCCAAGTCCCTAATACCCGAGCCCATGATTGCCAACACTTGGGCTTAGCCTTGATGGACTCAAGCTTAGCCTCAATAGAACCGAGCACAAGCACTTAGCCCTTGGGCTTAATGGACCCTAGCTCAGGTAGGGGGATTCGGGCACAAACATTGGAGCCTCAAGCTCAGCTTCTATGGATTCAAGGTGGGGTGCCAAGAAGCCATGCACAGGCACCGAGTTCTCAATTCCAGCATCTGTGGACACGAGACCAATGCTTGTGCTCTTGCTTAGGACCAATGCCTATGCCTAATTCCCCAGCATCCAGGTCGGGGTTGATCAAGGCGAAACCCAGAATACTAATGCTCATGCTTGATTCCCCAATTATTTATGTGCAAGTTACTAGCACTTAAATAGTGTTATGTATATTTAAGGAAATCAAATTAGATCTTCATTTTTAAATAACAAAAATTATTTTTCGGTTCCTTTTTAGATTTTAGCCAAATATCAAAAAATATTATTAATTTTTTGAAAAATGACTTTCTAAAGAACATTTTCTAAATATGAAATATTTTCTGTGAAATAAATGAATTCTCCCGATTAATCATCTAGAGAAATAGCAATGGTATTCTTGTGAGAGCTTAATCTGTGTTTTGTCTTAATAATATACAATTAGGTCTGGGGCCAACGTCTTCGTGTTAAATTAACCACCTTTTTCTCGATAGGCCAAGCCACTTTTGTCTTTTAATGTAATGCCCCTTCAGAAAGTTTCTTGTACATTGCGATTGGATTGTTTAAAATTCTTTTCCCTTTCTCGTTCAAGCATTTTCCTAGGGCACGGACCTAACATGGTTTCGAGCATCAAAGAGAGCTTGTTCTTTTCAAGTTAGTTCATGGATATATCCAAATTGAAGTTTGATCATAAGGGTTGCTACTAATTATGTTTTTAGTCATATTTATTCACGAAATATACACAGACATGTCATATGACCCTTTGAAAGTACACTGTCGAATAGAATTTTTGTAATGATGACATTTATTAATCAAATGGAGGGTGTCGCATTGTTTAAGTTTTTTAATGATCCTTTGGCATCCTATATCGAAGAAAATGTGCAGTATCATGTCATGGAAACCTTTTGAAATTAATTGTTTTCTTTAGTAAGCTCTTCGTAGTAACGAGTAATTTATTATTAATTTGCTAATCTTCATATCATAAAATATACGCAATCATGAATTACAACTTTTAACCTTATTTTCATGTAGATATTTCGAAATATAATCTATGTGTGTGTATATATATTAAAAATAAATAAAAGATTTAGTACGAAAATATGCAAAATCATATAGTATAACTTTCTTCATCTAATTATAACTAGATAGGGCAAAATACAACCTTCATACATGTTTGAATATGCATACATACGTATACGTATACGTACGTACGTATGTATGTATGTATGATGCGTGCGTGACGTCAAAATAAACTATATATACACATAGACACACAAGCATGAGGATTAGATATGCAGAACTAGAAATCCACTAAAATGTGCGGATTATAGTCCATCAAATTATTCATTAATGGGGTAAACCAACTCTTGCCTCGTCCTAATATACTCACCTTCAAGTTACACAGATCAAACAGCAAAAACTACTTCTTCAACCCAAGATCAATTAAATAAAGATCGAATAATTCCCACTTATGCATTGCACTACAGTCCGCAGCCAGAGTTTGATGCTGAAAAGCTTTATTTGGGCAAAACCAAAGGTTCGAGCACAGAAACATCAATGTTAGCAAGTCGTGTAAGCACTTTCTACTGCATCATCGTTCTCGTAATCAGGAAGCCCTTACAATCCTTCATGGGTGAATGCACAAGTAATTGAAATACATGCCCCAACTGCCAACTCAGAAAGTTTAAGCCCAACTCGGACCTTCAAACCCCTATTGCAGATGGTGCTCAAACAGAGAAGCCATCTCGATCTGCCAGGCACAGAAATAAATTGTAAATTGGCAAAAAAAGGACAACGGTACACAAAGTAGGTAAACAAATAAATTTGAAAGGGTGAAGGCAGAGACTAAGATTTATATTGCTGAACTCATTGGATCATCCATAGGAGAAACCAAGTTAACATTTAAGTCCAGAGAGGGTGGCCAGCACATTGGTGAGGGTCACTGACCCTCCTTATGCCTCAGAGAAAAGCAGGATTGGGCAAGGGCCGCCTTGCCCAAGACCAATAAGGGAGGCATGGCCCTTGCATGACAACAAGGTGAGCAACCCAACTCTTGCAGGCAATGACGCAGATGCATTGTATATGTACATTAATAAACCCAGTGTACAGAAATTGCAACAGCAAGATCAACCAGTGAAAAATACATAGAGCTAATTATGGTTTGTTTAGATTAGGCTATGGCTAGCTTTCCTCATAGTTCTTTTTTCACACGGGCAGATCATCTTTAAAAGTCATTTGCTGATGTATGAGACAATCCCCTATCAGTCCGATTTGAAGGTAGTAGCATGAAAAAAACCACAATATGATGGTTTTTCTCAAGCTTCCCAGAACTAGAAGCACATCTTTACATCATAATCAAACACCAGTCCACAAGATTTCTCATACGATGTTGTTCACAATGGCAATAACAGAACACATCCAAAGATGATGGCCACAATCCATGCAGATTAAGTACATTGTTTGTCAAATTAAGAGATATATGACATCTTCCCAAATGCACGAAAGGATTGAAGACAGAGCCTTAATGACAGTGAAATTAAATTTCAGGTGAACTGTCACCGGGGACATCTTCTTCTATGACAAATTCAATTAGAACATTAAAGGAACCTTCAAGCCTGTGAAGGCTGGAGCAAATGAGGATCTCATTGCAAGTATAATTGGACTTTCTGGATAAAGATGTTTAAGGGACTTCACTTGGCCATATCTCCATATAGAGGCAGTTTAGGGGCAGGGTGAGTTTTATGTTTAGGGATATCTCTATGGCTACTAGCAAGTACTTAATTGATTGGAGGACTCTACTTTCTAATATTGAGAAACTCTGTCTAGCATTCATTCAGGCACACTGACAGTTGCCATAAGAGACCAGAGGTATCAAGCTTAAACTGTGTTTGAGGGAGCCCATGAAAATGCCAACCTGCCTTTGCGGGATATGCCATATGCAATACCAGCACAATTAAATACTCCTATGGCTTCTCATGAAATCGTTTTGTCATGTTCAATGGCAAAACCAGCCAAACCGAAGGATATTGGGATGAAGAGGACAGTTTGCACGTCATCCTTTTTCCACATATCAATAATTGGGGGGAAAGCCAATGTACAGTAAATAACAGGAGGAAGAGAAGCAAAGTCGAAAAGGAAAAGAGAGTAGAAAGCAACACTATATGCAAACAAACATGACCACTTAACTAAGAGAATAATTAGCAACAACTTACAGCAGTTAAAGCAGCCTCAGATCCCTTGTTCCCAGATTTTCCACCAGCTCTGTTCAAAGCCTGCAGATAGCAGAAAAAGTTTATTCATAGGTGAATCTAATGCTGATGAACACAATATTTCAAGCACAAAACCCAAAATCCATAAATTCCCAGAACAATTAATCACCTGGTCCATGTCATCACAGGTCAAGACCCCAAAGATGCAAGGAACACCTGCGAATTCACCCATGAGATTATTTTGTTGTTGAAAAGCTAATATCTAACCAGAAAATCAGCAATTATATGAGAATAGGAGCAATGAATATCGTCAACTATGGGTGCTTACACCAAACTTCTGTGACCACTCAAGAACATCAGATCAATTCAAAGATTTCCAGTGTGTACCCATACAGACAGTTTTACAAAAATAAGAATCCGCACAGATTGGTCCTCCATAGAGGTTCCCACACCCACCAAGTATCTGCTTTGACCTTCAGTTTGATGCCAAATGCCATTACTAACATTGTCACGAAACATTCAAAATAACAAACGCTACTAATCACTTTTGTAACAGCAATTGAGAACAAAATGTGTATCAACATTTTATGAGAAGAAACACATGCTTATTGTGAGGGAAAGCCACCTTTACATGACAAAGGAAAAAACTAGTAGAAATTAAGTATCTAATCCGCAGTGTCTTTTAAATTGTGTGCTGTATGTTAAAAAGGAACCTGTGACAGCCTAAAGGTGTTTGAAACCATATTAGCCATTTTTTAGATAAATGATATCCTTCCCTTTGCTACGGTCACTATATCTATTTGGGGTTGTTTCTCTAGCCATCATAACGAATATAACAAGTTGATCAAACATTTATAAAGGAATAATATCTTGCTCTATTATTTGAATCTTGATCTGATGGTCTGCATATAATAAACCAATTCATGAGTTCATGTATTTTGTGACACTAAAAAAGCAGCTTCGTAATTAAAAGAAAGTGCGTATCAACCTGAATTAAGACCAGCAGAAAGCACCCCAGAGGCTGCTGAATTAGCGACAGCATCATAGTGTGAAGTGTCGCCCCTTACCTATTGACATTTTACGACATGTCAATTAGCCCCAAACAGCAAGTTATCCACATCCTAAACATGATGAAGGGACCAGGACTTGGAGGAATCCGTCAGCAAAATATAAGATGACCAGAAGGAAGGGAAAACATACCACAGCCCCAATGCATAAGACTGCATGATATTTTCCAGACTTCCCTAGCTTTTCGGCAACAACACCTATTTCAAAACTGCCAGGAACCCATACAACCTAATGACAATGGAAAACTATTAACTATACCAACTCTCCAAACAGGAACCATGTAAAGTCCCAGAGCTGTGGGCATGTGGATTGTAAGAGCTACAGAGTTTTACTCACGTCTATGTCCTCTTCCCGTACTGAATATTTTCTGAAAGTGTTCAGGGCACCATCCAATAGGAGCTTTGTTACAATCTCATTGAACCGTGCTACAACCTTTGCAATGAAGTAATGAAAAGAAACAGTGAACATGGACTTCAGGTTGAAATAACTGAATCATTAAAATAAGATAAGGGTAGATTCACCAATCAGTTGATCCTTGTCATACTAGCTTGGATGAAGAATATTTAAATCAGAACATACAAAGTGAAAGCATTAAAAAAGAAAAAAACAATAATTTTTTTCTTACGAGAAAGACTATTAAAACTTGATTACAGAGGCTATTCAAAATCCTTCGTTGCAAACAGTGATTTTTCAGATGTAATACCTCTCACTATTGATAAAATCCACACTGAAAGACAAATTTAGAAGTCCAATCTCATGTGGTTTATATCATACCAACGAGGGAAATATCCTGAAATAGTTACATACTAATGTAAACATCTAGCAATTGCAATTTACCAGACATATTAATACACCAACAAGCACCAGGTAGCAATTTATATCATATGGTCTATTAGTCTGTATCACGTACATTTCATATGGCAAATATACATGGAATAAGTGTTTTAAAGAGAACCTGTGAGCATGTACGTAGCAAGCCCCATGAAAATGGTAAACAAGCAAAGTTTCAGCATAATGGTGAACAAGCTTCTGTGATTTATAAAACTTGTCAAAACCTTCAGAATGTTTTACAATTGCCATTTGCCAATGTAACACCAAACAGAAAAGAACGCTGACTACATAATGCACTTATTTCCCACCTACAGATAACAAAGGTACATTCATTAGATGTTTCAGCGCATAGACAATCCTTTCAAATTTTCTTTTTTATCTAATATACGACCCGTCAATGCAAATGCGTTCAAATTCATCCATTCTATGAAAGTCCAGTTCACAAGCTCACCCAATTCAAGGCAACAGCTTCAGATAAATCGGTATTTTCATGAGAATTTCAGTCTAAATAGTCCCACGGATCAAATCGAGGCGCACCGGATGAATATAAACAAATCAAAAGAGAAGTTTAAAAAGAAAAATGGCAAAACTGACCACACCAAAGCGAAGGCCCTCGGTTCTGGTGAGAGATCCCTCCAAGTGCCGAACCGCAGCCGTTCGCAACAACGAAGAAGACCTCCCCTTCTGCACCGGAAAGTAAGCAGGAGCCCCTAAACGAAAGGAGCAAATTGAAGAAAGCCACCCAAAGGAAAAGAAGTAAATAACGGATCCTGAAGGTGCGAAGAGGCGAAGAAACCGAACCTTGCAAAGAAGAGGAGACGGAGATGGCGGCTGGTTTCGGCCGCTCGGAAGGGAAGCGAAAATGGGGGTGGTGAACGAGCGGAGATGGAGACGGAGATGGGGACGAGGACGATGGAGGGAAGGACTGAGGGACTGAGCAAGGGTCGAGGGAGAGGGTGAATACCGCCATTCCGGAGGTTGTTGTCTGCGCGTCGATCGGAGAAAGTGACGAAGTGGATCGGCGGTCGGGTTGGGGTCGCGGGCTATATCAGTTGAGATTCAGGGATTTGACTTTTCTTTTTCTTTTTTTATTTGACTTCTCTAGGACAATATTTTGATTTTTAATTAAAAATTAAAAATGCCGCGGAGCTTATTAATTTAAAGGGTTAATACCAACATCAAATTATACTCCTTATGACATAAGTAATAAATCGGGAAAATTTAAAAAAAGGACCCAAAGTGAGTCTATTTTTTCAAATAAAGATCCAAAGTGGCCAGTGTCTCAAATAAGGATCTCAAATTGCAGGGCGGCTAAATGTTCGTCAGCTGGAGAGTGTGTGGCATTTCTGGTGGTCATAATAAGGATAATTTTGTCAAAAAAATTGATAGAATTTAACAAACCCTAAAAACAAAACCATCAAACTCTTCGCATTCTCACGTTTTCTTCTTCTCCGTTCACATTGTAGAGCATGTCACGATCGACAAAGCTAAGCTCGCATGTCGTGGAGGCCGAGCTCGGCGTCGGCGGCAATGCCACGGTGTAGCTCAGTATTGCCGTGAGTTGAGTTAACTCCATAGAGTGAATTTGGAATGAAGTTAAATGCGGTCATATTGTGCGGAGGCTCCTTTAAAAGGAACCTCTGCTGAAAAGTTCTATTACTCTCCCTCCTTTCTCGGTCTCTTTGCTGCCGTCTGAGAGATGTGAATGGAATTGCTTCACTTGCGGGGTGATGTTCAGTTCTTGGACTCCATTCTAGACCCATTAACTTGTGATTAGTCTACCCTGAGGCGAAGCTATTTCCACCTTCCATAGGACACTTTGACATCAAATGGCATATCTTCTACTCTCTAATTGTTTTGTATTGGGTTTTAATTTCTGGGTTATGGGTACAACCCGTCTTCGTTTGGACTTGGATGAGGAACATATTTTGAGTAATTGGTGGTTTTGGGGAAGTAATTTGTGCAGGAGAAATACAAGTTTTACTCAGGTTGCTGTATTGGTACTTCATAGACAGTTGCTTCTCCTTGTGTTTGCCTTGTACCGCTTTTGGAGTTTGTTTGTTTCCTATCCACATTCTGGTTTCCAAGGTTTTCATGCCATCTGAACATCCTTTTATGTTGAACCTTTTGGAACAAAAATATCAGGAAAGGAAGACCAATGAAAAGAACGAAGAATGTTAGGAAGATGAAGGCGATAGCAAAGGCCATATCAAAGAATAAGCAGAGCGTGGAGAAAGTTTC
This sequence comes from Corymbia maculata, assembly GCA_014182735.1. NCBI lineage: Eukaryota > Viridiplantae > Streptophyta > Magnoliopsida > Myrtales > Myrtaceae > Corymbia > Corymbia maculata. The sequence goes on from CM024687.1 coordinate 38,778,701, forward strand.
GAAGAACGATAGCCATGAGAACCCATTCTGCAAAAACGCTTTATGACTAACGTAGCTCAATCTTTGGTCCACTCTCTTTTTTTGACGAAGAAGGAGGAGAATCATTATAGGAGTTTCAATTTCTTAGTTCAAGAGTTTGGGGGTTTTGTTTTTAGGATTTGTTAAATTCTATCAATTTTTTTGACAAAATTTTCCTTATTCTAGCCACTAGAAATGCCACACGTTCGCCGACCAACGAACATTTGGCTACCCCGCGATTTGAGATCCTTATTTGAGATTGGTTTAGCCACTTCGAGTCCTCATTTGAGACAATTGCCATTTTAGATTCTTATTTGAGAAAATATATTCACTTTGAGTCCTTTTTTGAAATTTTCCCTAATAAATCTCAAACTTATACCAATATAAAAAATATATTATGGATGGAACTAAATTTTTTCATGACTTGTGATATTTGTATCACAGTAAATATTAAAGTTTGAAACATTGGTATCGCGATAAATGTAATTTGAGATTTTCTGTGATATTTGTCGTGATGTAAAATGTCTCCAAATCATTGACTAAGTAGGTAATCATATACTTGAATAATCACAACTCACTTTCTGGAAAATAATCTTATGAGGATATTAATTTCCAGATTTTCTCGAAACATTTGAAATTTACTAAATATATAAATAAATGAAATTTACATATAATTTCTTGGTAATTTTGGGAAAGCATTGCATGTGCGGGACGCCACATGCGTGGAGGTCGCCACTTGCCGTTGTTTTTCATAAACTGAAATTAGCACATGGCTGCGAATTTGCAACTTCCTAGTGGTAATGGCGATCCTTAAGAAAAACGGATCCGTTAACTTAGTGCCAGAAAGACTATTCCTTTTCTTTCATGGAGGATATGCTGCTAAAAAAAATCCAGTTTATCAAATCAATTTAGAAAAAATATAATCTGTTAACTTTTGAGTAAGTTAACCGAAGTAGGATTGTAAATTTTACAATTAGGAAGGAAAGCACGACTGAGGATTATTACTTACGGATAGGCTTCGCCGATTTACGAAATTGGAAAAAAAACGCTTTGAACATTTAAATAAATTTACCAAGAATAAGGAAAGAGAAAGTGCAATAACTTTTCGTTGCTTCCTATTCTTCGAGGGAAGTTTCGTCAAGGCCTTCGAGCTTATGAAAATTAAAAATAACTTAGGCTTCGTTTATTTCATAAAATATATTTTTTTCAATTTTTAAAGTTTGGATCGCTTAGGAAAATAAGTAAACAAAATCAATAAAAAACATTTTCCTAGCATAATTTGAATTCAAGAAAATGATTTTCTCTTTAAAATTCGGAAATCATTTTTCAAAATTTGACTAAATTTAGTATTTGGACCGCACTCAGTTCTCGACCCTTGGCAACCTGGCCAGGACTAGAGGTCAAGGCCAAGTCCATCGAGGCATTGCCTAGGACCTCAACTCTCCCACTCGGATCCATGTAGGCTATGCCCAACACCTTGGTCATTGCACTCAAGTTCAATGAGGCTAGGCTTGGGACACCAATGCTGGTAACATCAAGGCTAAGTTGGCTAAGTCCCAAACCCTGACACCCATACCCAAGTCCCCAAATCTATCAAGGCCAAGCCCATGAATCTTGTGCCCACACTAGGTCCCCTATGTTTATGCCTTAGTCCATTAATGCCAAACTTGAGACCTCGATGCCCCAAGGTCATGCCTGCAACCGCATGCCTATGCTTTGGTCCACGACATCCGAGCCTTAGTCCATCAAGGTTGTGCCCAAGTGAGTCCTTGATGCATGGCCAGTGTTCGTCAAGATTGAGCTCATGCTTGGGGGCCATCCTTGATGCATTGGGGCCTAGGGGTTGACCTTAGTAGACCTAGGTCTAGGTGCAGGCATCGGTACCGGAATCCCAAGCCTAGTCTCAATTTTATTTTAAAATATTGATTTTGTTAATTACTTTTCCTTTTCTTTTTTATTTCTTCTTCCTCAGTCGGTTATCGTGAGGTGGAGCATGCTAGATTCCAGCAAAGTTGAGCCTCACCCAACTCGCTAGATCTGATAGGGCTCAAGCTCACCGAATTAGGTGAGGCGGAGCCTCCCCCGTGGGAGGCTCCATCTTGCCAAAAGAAAAGAAAAAAAGAAACTATAATTAAAAACTCGAAGAAAGAAAAAAGAAAACTATGCTTGGTGACAGAAGATATGGAAACTTGAAAAGCAAAAAATATTTTTACCTATTTTATATGATATTTTTTGTCGATGGAAAATGTTCCCCCACTAGTTCATTCTTCATGAAATAGAATGCTGAAAAATTGGAAAAATATTTTTGTGGAAGTTATTTTCCACAAAACGAGAAGAATCTAAAAGTAGAAAACTAATCACCACTTATGTAGTTATACCTATAATTATTGAGGTTGATTTTCAATCAATTTGGCTTGAAATAATTGATGTAAATATTAGCTATTCCATATGGTACGCGTGACGTTGACATAAATAATTTTTATTAATATTTTTTTAATTTGATTTTTTCTTTTATTCTATTCTCCTTCTTTACTTGTTTTTTCCTATTCTCTTATTTTCTTCTTTTCTTTTTGCCTTTTTCCTTGTGAATATCACCGAGGCTAGACGATGGTAGACTGAGGTTGTCAATCTCAGATGAGAGCTGCCTTATTGGATTGGGTGAGGGCCTTGTCAATGGCTTGCGGAGGGAAAAAGAAAAAAAGAAAAGTAAAGAAGGAAAATATAAAAATTAATGGAAAATCTTAACAAACAATAAAATATTATTAAAATATATCCATATCTATGTTAGATATGTTACCTAGGATAGTCGACGTCCATATCATCAATTTTCAACCAAAATTGCCTATATAAACTTAATTGGCAAAATGTAACAAAATTCAATACTTAAATGGTATAATAAAAATTTTAGGGCTGAATTGATAAAACGTGCAATATGATTTTCCCGATATCAGAGTCTATTAAGAAAATAAGAAATTTTATATTATCAAAATAATACCACTCATAAAAATAAATTTAACTTAAGACTAAGATTTTCCAAATTTTAATAGGTACAAATGCGAGTGGGGCCGGGGGAATTTCATGGGCGCAAGGTCAACTATTTCTTGATGATTTTAAATATACTTACTAAATAACTAACAAAATCTAATCGTGATGATGTATCTTTTTATATCGTATATGTAAAAGGATGATAGTAAGCTATATTTGTGTTTGTTAGATAACTTTTCCACGTTATAAATAACATTCAACTTTTGTTAATATTTATAAACACAAAAATCATCTTATGGTTCGTAAATTATCTTTTAGGTCCATAAATTAACCACAACCGTTGTAAATTATAAATGAATGACTATAGCTGTGATATTTCTAAATTTAGTTATTCGAGGCATTACTTATTTTCATATATTTGATCATCCTTGACATACAGAAAAATTCTCTTTCCAAAAAATCATCCATCCTAATAGAGAGATAGTCCCAATTTCATACGTTTAAGGTATGGAACAATCTCTTCCAGTTTGACATGAAATTAAGCTCATTCGTGGCTATTTGCCATGTCCAAATCCATTCTTGATTTGAACCTTATTGGAGATCCCGGGCCTCGACGGCTCGGCAATTCCGGGATTGCGTTTTGGTTCGTATGGATCGTACACCGGCGCCCTTCTGTTTCTAGCCCCCGTTTTTTCCGGCCTCCACTCCGCCGCATAAACGCCGAACGAGAAAGCCCGAACTTTTCTTTTTTCTCCCTCCCCCGCAGTACGAATGGTCTCGCCCACTCTGTCTCGTCGACCTTCCGCGTCCGTCCATGGCCTCCTCTGAAACCACCCCCCCGTCCTCCTTCGACTCCACTCGCCTCTTCCTCGCCGCCGCCGGCGAGCCCTCCCTCTCCCTCCCTCCGCCGCCGCTCCCCTCCGACCTCCCTCCCTCGAAGCTCATCCCCGGCACCCGCTTCCTCGTCGACGCCTTCCGCTGCGCCGGCGATCACTCCGTCTCCTACTTCCTCTCCCACTTCCACTCCGACCACTACACCGGCCTCTCCCCCGCCTGGTCCAGGGGCGTCGTTTTCTGCTCCCCCACCACCTCCCGCCTCCTGATCGACGTCCTCGGTGTGCCCGCCGCGCTCGTCGTCGGCTTGCCCGTCGGAGAGGCGGTCTCGATCGATGGCTGCGAGGTCAGGCTCGTGGACGCCAACCATTGCCCCGGTGCGGTCATGTTCCTGTTCAAAGTCCCTGGAGGCGGCGGTGGCGGCGAGTTCCGGAGGTATGTGCACACTGGCGATTTCCGGTTTCGTGATTCGATGAGATTAGAGGCCGGTTTGGGAGAGTTTGTGGCTTGTGACGCGATTTTCTTGGATACCACGTATTGTAATCCTAAATTCGCGTTCCCCTCTCAGGAAGAGAGTGTTGATTACGTAGTTAGTGTCATAGAGAGAGCTGGAGGTGAAAATTGCGATTCGAAAAAGGAAATTTTATTTCTCGTGGCGACTTATGTCATTGGGAAAGAGAGGATTTTGCTTGAGGTAGCGAGGCGGTGTGGTTGTAAGGTGTACGTGGATGGTAGGAAGATGGCAATTTTGCGTGCTTTGGGGTACAGTGAGAGTGGTGCATTTACGGAGGATGAAAGTGAAACTGCTGTTCATGTTGTCGGGTGGAATGTGTTGGGGGAAACATGGCCATATTTTCGACCTAATTTTGTTCAGATGAAGGAGATTATGGTAGAAAAAGGATATAAGAAGGTTGTGGGCTTTGTGCCCACTGGGTGGACTTATGAAGTGAAGCGAGACAAGTTTGCTATTAGGAAGAAAGATTCATTCGAGATTCATCTCGTGCCTTATAGTGAGCATTCGAACTACAATGAGCTAAGGGAGTTTGTCAAGTTCTTAAAACCAAAGCGTGTTGTTCCTACAGTTGGCTCGGACATTGAGAAGCTTGACGGGAAGCATTTTCATAGAGTGCAAAAGCTTTTTGCCGGATTGCTTGATGAGACAGCCAACAAGAAAGAGTTCTTGATGAATTTCCTCCCAAGGTCCTCTGAAAAAGAGGACATAGTTGGAGGAGTAATTGCTACTGCTTCAAATGATGCTTTGATGCAAGAAAAAGAGGAGAAGTTATCAAACGAAGATCTTAGTGAAACTTTGGATCCAAATTTTGTTTTAGGTGAAACAACTGATCTTAAAAAGGGGGGTTCTGAAGAGTTAGATTTGCTTTCAGAAGAGGGTGAGAAGGAAATCTTACAGGCCCTCCAGGATTGTCTTCCTGCATGGGTTACTCGAGATCAGATGATTGGCCTAATTAACAGCTCAGGGAGGGAATTGGTTGATGCGGTTTCTAATTTCTATGAAAAGGAGACTGCATTCTACCAACAAGTTTCTGCTTCTACTTCTCTTTTGCAGGCATCCATTATGAGTTCAAGTGATGTCCATTCATCACCTTTAGCACCAGATTCTGTAAAGGGCAGTGCCTGTGGAACGAGAAGTAGCAAAGACTACAAGTTGCCAACCGTGCAATTAACCATGACCAGCAAGTCTCCTGGAAAAAAGAAGAAGAGGAATGTTAGTAATAGCCCCAAAAAGAAGCAGAAGAGCGCACCAAAGAAATTGGAGTTGAGTGGGTCAGGACAGTCTAGAATAACAAGGTTTTTCACTAAAAGTGTGCCCAACAGTTCTCAAGATGGTGGACTTGAAGCCAACTTCCAGCCATGCTCTAAAGATGATAAGCTTTCAATCTCATATGATGATAAAATAGATCAGTTTATTCAAATTTTAAATGGTGATGATTCCTTAAGAAGCTATGCTGCCAGCATCTTGGAAAAAACAAAAGGAGACATCGACAAAGCTCTGGACATATATTATCGCGATACAGAGAATACACCTGTAGACAATAATAAAAATTCAGTTGTATCTCTGGCCTCAAGTCAATCTGTCACCACTAGTGACGGTAAATTCACCAGTGGCCACATCACGCTGTCAGAGAAATCGGGAAGTGTGGCAACTATTTCAGTGGAGCGTCCGTTAGCTGAAATATGCACAGATTTTGTGTCAGTTCCACTTGAAAAGTATAATCCTGTCGAGCACGGTTAGCTTCTTTTTGTGAATTGTGTGTGTATTTTTTTTTAGGAACTCACTGCGTACCCCCTTTTGGGCCTTTTCACTTTTCACGGGATCCTCAAACCAAACATATGATGACAGTTTCAAACTTTTGCAGCTTCCTGGAGATGTGGAGAGCCTGCTCCTTATATACATATTGCACGGACTTTTGACCTTGTTGAAAGGGAAAAAGGCAAGATAAAAGTTACATCCATGCTTTGCAACATGTTCAGAAGGTGTGCTGAAGCTATTATAAATTCAGATTCTTCATTTTCTCCCCCTTCTTTTTATGGAGTTACTCTTGTGAGCTATCAGAGGCAGGTGTAATATCTATTCTATTTGCTTGAAGCACAGTTTGTTGGCTTTGTCACCTGAAGATGTTTTACCTGCAATTTATCTCTGCACAAACAAGATTGCTCCTGACCATGAAAATATGGTTAGTTTACTAGCTTATTTAACATGTCATCTTCTTTGGTCATGGAGGATGTTGATGTGTCTTTGAGCCTTGTGAACTTTATACTTCCACGAATTTGTTTTGGAAATTGTGAATATGGATGATGACTAGTTTGTGAAAGGCTTTTTGTTAGTACTGGCATTCCAATAATGTTAAATTGTGTAATGTGTCTGACCAAAATGTGCATTTAACCCTCCCGAGGCTTTAGAATGGAGAGGGTTGAGTTCGTCTTTCTTGTGAGAATCAGTTATTATCACTGGAAGGGTGAGTTAGATACATGGTGTGAAAGAAATAGCTTCCGTTAGTTTGTGAATAATTCCAGATTGATTAGCTTCTAGCATCAATGAACCAAGTAAATGGTACTTTTGTGTTTGTTACTTTATTCAACTTTAGCTTGGAAATAAATTATATTTTATTGATGTAAGATTAAGAAATGTGATCCTGTTTGCAACTTATTTATTTTGTATATGGAAATAGCAAACTGAAAGCATGTTTTTCCCATTTTATGTGATAATCCTGCAGGAGCTAAATATTGGGGGAAGCCTGGTTACGGCGGCCATTGAAGATGTCTGTGGAGTGAAAAGGTCTAAAATAAGGGATATGTACAACAAATTGGGCGACCTTGGTATGGCAAAAATCAATAGTTTGTTTATTTTCAGAATGTATTTCTTGGTTTGACATGTTGCAATCTTTCTCCACCCTCTATCTCTGTTTATGTCTGTTTCTTTGTCCTATCAAATAAGTTTAGAATGTTTCAGGTGATGTTGCCCAAGAATGTCGACAAACACAAACTTTTCTTGCCCTTCCTCCAGTGCTGCTGATTAAAGATGTATTCTCTGTGCTAAAAAAAATAAGGTATGAGATATTCTATCTTCTTACCTAAATTGAGCAGCTTAAATCTCACGCATTATTGCAGAACTGTCCTCATGGGAGAATTTTGATATTCCTCTATAATTATTTTTAATTTCGTTAATTAATTTCATGCATGAGGTATTTTGTAGCTCATTCTTTTTTTCTTTTTTTAAAATCTCTGATGAGTGATATTTCAGTTTGGCCACTTGGTAGATTCTCTCTCTTCTTTCTTAAGTGAAGTTTAACAGTTTCCAGACAGGGAGTGGAAGCAATATCCGCAAAAAGAGCCTTATTGTGAGTCTCATGCGATCCTGTAGGGAGATGGAGATGAAATTTATCGTAAGAACCTTGGTAAGAAATCATTGTACTCTAAGAGTAATGGATCTTTATGAATAATTCTTTTATTTTTAGTAGTACAAGCACCCTTTCACTTTTGAGAGAGAGTGTTTAATTTTTCCTGGTAATTGGTTAAGTCCTACAAATGCATTGAGGTACTCTCAGCCACAAGAGGGAAGGAGGGAGTTTTGACTGGGTCAAAAGCTTTGGGATGAGGAAGAGCATGTGCATGTTATTAATCACAAGCTCTCCTGATTGATCTGAAGTAGTTCCTTCAATATCATGTATTGCTGTCATGTATAATTTGCAGAAGTAGTTATGTTCTTTTTTTTTTTTTTTTGGAAAAAAATTCCTATATAACACTTGCCATTTGCATTACAGGTTAGGAATCTAAGGATTGGAGCGATGATGAGAACTGTTCTGCCTGCATTTGCTCAGGCTGTTGTACTGAATTCATCTCTTGAAGACACATCACAAAAGTTGGAGAAGATTCAGGTCAAAATGAATTCTGCAATTCTCAACTTTATATTCGTTAGGTGGGATATTAATAGGTGCTTGGGGGTCTTTGGCCCCAATTTCATTGTTTATGTCCATTAATTAAAAAGATATTAATTTGCTATAGTTATTAGAAAATGACTTTGAGTGCAAATATTTATGTAGTTTTAATGATGTGAGGCCTTTCAATCTTGTGTGCTATGACAGAACAGATGAAAATACTCAAAAGAAGAAAAAAGTGAAGTAAGATTTGCCTATAGATTCATGTGCAATTTTGCTTGTGTCTTTCTTTGCATTGTCAAGTTATTTTGTGTCATAAGCTGGTGGTTAATGGAGTTTTTCTCTTCTTCACTTGGCTCAGGTAGAGCCAAGGGTGCATACTGTGAAAACAAGAGAAATGAAAGTAGTGCAAAGTAATTGCAGGATAAACAAATAGGACTGTGGGATAATAATTACCAGTTTAAAATACGACAGTGTTCAGCAGAAGATGATTATCTACCTTTCATTGCAATTCCACTAAAAACGTAGGTTTTGGACTAGTATGGACAAATTTCATGAAAAAATTGTTATGAACTCTTTAACTAATAGTAGATTAGTCATCGATAATAATAAAACAAATCTGATTCCAAATGTCAAAAGTCTTAGCTAAAGTCAAAAGTTAAAGCCCTTTGTTAAAAGTCACAGCTATGTGAAGTGCTCGCTTTTGTTTTTGGTATATTGATTAGTCACTGTTTTGTCTTTTACACAAGTGAAATGTTTCACCGTGATTATCTAGTTATTAGTTAGAATTATTCTAAATTAGGGAACAGCAATGGACTTGCAACAGGAATATGCACTTGTGAACAGTTGATTGCTCATCCCAGTTTTACCTAATTGGTGTCTTTGTTGCTTGGCAGAGCCTTTCTGCCTCCATACTTGAAGCCTATAATGTACTTCCTAGTTTGGTAAGTCTTTCATTCAATTGGCAGTAATTTTTGGTTCTGATGTTATTCTACTGCTTTTGACCCACCAGTTTATGGCTTTTAATGCACAGTATGCTTAAGTTTACGGGGGGAAAGTGCGATTCTTTTAGACTATTTTTTTATAATTAATATGTTTAAGTTATATCTGATTAGACACCATTTTCAATCCTTGTTTACGAATACATAGGGGAACATTCTAAATTCTCGCTTTACATTGCATCCACTCCACAGGCCATCTCACATCCTCTATTTTTAGAAATACCAGTTTCATCTTAGACTAGCCTAAAAGACTAAATACCATTCATTTGATGAACAAAACTTGATGTTGATGTTAAAAAATGGCAAGGGCATTTTTCTTGGTAGAAAATTGGCAACTTGGTCCAATTTGCAGTCTACTAACTAAATTTGAAGGTGAAAAGTAGGAGGTATTAAGGTAGGGAATATGAAGGGGTACATGAACAAAAGTTGGAGAGGCCATTTAGCATTGTCCCTTAAAAAGTATCATGATGAGCTGAGCTCTGCTAGAGCATTCGCAAAGTTTTCAGTTGAGATATCCCTGATCAAGTTAATTTGAGCAATAATTAGAGACCAAGATATGGGCATGCGAAAAGAAAATACTACCTTTTGTTTATAGTAGGCATATCTTCTTTCCATCAATTTTTTGGGTAAGTTCTTGGAAGATTCTGTTTTGGCAATGACTCACTTGAACCTGTGAGTTTTGTGGACAGGATTTGATTATACCTTCTTTAATGAAGGAAGGAATTGAATTTTCTTCCTCGCATTTGTCGATGATCCCTGGATTGCCTATAAAGCCAATGCTTGCAAAGTATAGACTCATTTCTCAAGCTTCTCATTTGGCCTTTTTTCCCTTTGAAATTTGTTGTGATTCAATTAATTTATGCTTCTTTTTCTATTTGGCGACAGAATTACTAATGGATGTCCATCAGTATTGAAACTCTTTGAAAGCAGGGCCTTCACGTGTGAATACAAGTGAGTACCACTCTGTATCTTGCCTCCTTTTTTCTTCTAATTTTGTTTCATCTTGTTATATTTTAATGCTTACATTAATTGATATTAGAAAGGCTGTTTTTTGGCTATTTGTTTACATAAATCTGGTTTCATGATCTTAATGTTCATAAATTGTGAGTATTGTTCCTTGGTTTTTTCTTGTTTAAAGCATGAAAAAACAGGAACCAGAAACATGCCATCCAAACAATTTAATCTGAACAGGCCATAAAAAGGAAACTATACATTCTGAACATGCACTTGTCATTTGCTGTAAATCTCAGACCTTGGATGATGATCACTGCTCTTGGAAATTATCTGATCTGAAACTGCACCATGTTCAATAATGAATATCCACTCTTGAATCCTGACAGAAACCTTTCAACTCGTAATAGACAAAACTGAAATTGGACTGTAGTATTGTAAATGGAGTAGACCCAAAGAGCAGAATGGATGAATCAATATGTTATGTGGTGCTTAAGGTTCTGCTTTGATAATATACTGCAAAAGATTGGTTGTTCTATTCTTTTAGGAGTTCTATATCTGTTTGCAGATGAGTAATGACTCACGTTGCTAATTGCACTTATTTTGATGTTTTTGTTTTTTCCTATTTTTGAAGAAACACTTCTGTGGTGGCATTTTACAGTGAGAAATGCATTGAAATTCAGGCATTTGTATGATACATCTTGAACTTGTCTCCTTGATTGAATGTCAGGTATGATGGTCAACGTGCTCAGATTCACAAGTTAGCTGATGGATCTATCCGAATTTTTTCAAGAAATGGAGATGAGACAACCTCTAGATTTCCAGATCTGATTGCCATAATTAAGGAATCGTGTAGGCCTTCTGCTGTGACTTTCATATTGGATGCTGAGGTGAGATTATACCATTGTGTCAAAATCAAAAGACAATCATGTTATTGCGTTACTCATATGGTTGATGAATCACATATCTCATGTAACTGAGCTCAGCTACCTTATCTTTGATTCGGTGTCATATAGGTAGTTGCTGTTGACCGGAAGAGCGGATGCAAGCTCATGTCTTTTCAGGAGCTATCTTCACGAGAGAGAGGGGGTAGAGATTCTTTGGTTTCGTTGAATAGCATTAAGGTTTGTACAGCTGAAAATTCAACATTTGCTTATTTGTGTCGGTAAATGTTCCTGTCTTAGTCACCTTGTGGATAAGGTTATTAGTTCGCAGATAAGGAATGAAGTTCTCTTTTTGGCTTCTGAAATTCAATGTACCTTCTATTTAGCCTTAGTTTTCTATTGAGGTCCTGGCTACAAAGCTTACAGCCATAAGCTTTTATCCTTTTGCAGTTTTGGAAGAGTATTTCTTCCAAGTGACCATATTGTGTATCCTGTCCATGTGTTACTTGAAAATCATTTTTATATAGATAAAAGTGTTTCTAGCAATTTATTAAATTGTATGTGAAATGTCAGAGGGTATGTTCGTATGTTTACAACAGTTTGAAACCGTGTTGAGATGTTCTCCTGAGGAGAAGTGGCTTTGTTGTGTACTAAAGTAATGTCAGAAAGGATAAATCAAGTTCCTTCTTTGCCAGGAAAAAGTTTTGTCATTGTATATTGATGTGTTGACCTTTTTTTATCAAAGTTTCAGCTTATAGTAAATGAGTGTTGAATTTTGCATGGATGCTCATGTTTTTTCTCTTCATGCAGGTTGATATCTGCATATTTGTCTTTGACATTATGTTTGCAAATGGAGAGCAGTAAGTATCAGCAAATTTATGCGCTCCCCTACTTCTATACTTTTAAAGTCCACCAAGATTTCATTTTCTGTTCCAGGAAGTTAGGATGAACCATCTTATATTCCTCTTAGGTGACTCAGCAATGTGCAAGTGCAATTGATATTTATGGCTTGATGCATGTTATTTTAAGTCTGTTAATTTGCCGCAAATTGGGGACGTAATGCTGACTTTCAGTCTGTTAATTTGCTGCAAATTGAAGGTGCATTTGGACTATTATCAATTTCAAATGGCAAAGTTAAGCAAATATGAATTAGGTCCTTCAAATTTGAACAAAACTCATCCTCTTTTGCAGGCTACTTGGTTTCCCCCTCCGTGAAAGACGTAAAGGTCTGCCCTTCCCCATCTTTTAATCATGCCAAGAAACTTAAGTCATGAAATGTTATCCTGATTTAGATGCTCTGAGTTCATTGGTTTCTGATGTACTGCAAATCTGCATAACGTTTAACAGTCTTGCGGGAGCTTTTCAATGATGAGAAGAAGGGCTTTTTTGAATATGTTAAGGAAATGACTGTAAGTTTCAAATTTGAGTGAGTTTCCCAGGCATTTACATAGATCAGTTGAGCATGATATCCCAATGTAGGTGGATGCTGAGGATTCTCATTTGGACAGAGAAGATACATTGACTAGGATGAACTCGTTTCTTGAAGATGCACTCCGTTCTTCATGTGAGGGGATTATGGTAAAATCAATGGACATCGATGCTGGATATTCCCCATCAAAACGTGCTGAAACATGGTTGAAGGTCTTATGAGATGCCCTTTCTGTGAACTCCTTTATTTCACTTAAAGAAACTGAGAAAAGACTGTTCTCACCGGTAGTGCTATTCTCTTTATAGGTAAAGCGGGACTATGTGGATGGATTGGGTGACTCTCTAGATTTAGTCCCAATCGGTGCTTGGCATGGTAATGGGAGGAAAGCAGGATGGTAATTATCATGTCTTACTACCTATTGTTACTTCTCATAATTATTAATCCTCTTCCTGATAAGCATGGATGGCATGTAGTAGTAATACCTATATCACTGTTGCCAATAGATGGACACCTTAATTTGCAAACTTGCACTAATGCCCATCTCAGAGTCACTGTTGGCCTCGTTATCTTCTGGATGAATATAAGAGTATTGTCTCTTCAGTTGATGATCACTTACAAATCTGTGCAGCCAACAAAATCATACAAGATGATATCATTGCCAATGTTAATGTCTCTACCTAGTTGTGACGAAGATTTCATTGCACCGATTCACGACAAATAAGTGTGCTAAAGGATTAGGATATTTTTCCATGGATAAGTAGTAGCATTATATCTTTTAGGATTTGATTCTACTTAGGATTATATTAAGTTTCCTTTTTCTATCATGTTTCTTGCCTAGAGTATTGCAACTGGCAGTGGAACTTTTGGAGAGTCTGTTTAGATGGTTGTTATTCTTTCTTTTCAGTAGAGTTTTCTTTTCTTTTTTTGGGGGGGCCGAATTTTTGATAGGGTTGATGATTAGTTGAATTTGGCAGTTCTTTGCTATGCAATTGTGTGTTTCAATTTTTCACTTAGGTGTGATGCTTAAGAAACTGTAGATGTGATGCTTAGGATACTTTCTGTGTGGAGCCTAAACATTTATTCTTTGTTGGGGGACTCATTGTCCCACATCACAAATATTGTAATCAAAGCACTTGGTCTAGGTTAGTGGTGGTCAGCTTAAGATTTGAAATATAGTTGCTTTTCATCAGACTCACTATGATGACAGAATCTTTTCACATTTTATACTTCATCATGGATGATCTCAAGTCTTAGTATCCTATGAATGTCAGAGAGATCTTCATTTAATGAATTAACTATTTAGATTGCTATGCCCAGTATCGGCAAACAAAAAATACCTTTTGGACAAGCCTTGGTTTCTGATTTGTCTGTTAATCACTAGCATTTGACTTTCAAGTGGCATTGCCAATCCTGTGCTGATATTTGACATCGTTCTATCAGGTACAGTCCATTCCTGATGTCATGTTACAATCCTGACACAGAGGAGTTTCAAAGTGTATGTCGTGTAATGTCTGGGTTTTCTGATTCATTTTACATTGAGGTAAATGAAAAGTTTATTTGCTTTGATCTTTTTATAGTATTTTGTATGTCATGTAATGTCTGAATTTTCTGATTCATTTTGCATTGAGGTAAATGAGAAGTGTATATGCTTTGATCTTTTTATGGTTATCTTTTCATGCCATTGTTATCAAGGACAAAAAGAAAAATGAACTCTAACTATGCTTTTGCTTGGTGACTGCACATGCTTGGGAATCTAGCACTATGTTTTCCCAAAAACTTACGCAATAGGCCATCCTGCAAAATGCAGGCACATTAGTTTTAGAGAACACTGAAATGGTAATACAAGCTCACTGTGATGCCCATCTTCCTTGCCGAGTTCAGTTGCAAGTAGGGTGGATTTGGCCACAGAGACTCCATGATGAGGATAATTCTCAACTTCTTCCTCAGTCTTGTTTGCTGCTTATAGTTGAGTGCTTCATATAATAGGCTTTGTAAGATCAAACTTTTATTCATGCATTGAATTTGAATTAGTAGTGGGCAACTATTGATGGAGGAAGAATTTTGAATGACTGAACACTAGCAAAGCCCTGCTGGCTGGCCACTGTTCTGTATGACCGCCATTATGTTAATGTATTTGAAAAATGTGTTTGTCTGATAACTTGTAATTGGGAAGTGTTGCATTGAGATCTATTTATTTTGCACTTTTTTCAATGAAATAATTATAATTTGGTCATGGAAGAATGGGAATGTTTGGTGAGATAGGCTTCTTTTCCCCATCTGTTATAGCCAGATTCTTGCTGATGGATGAGGAGCTAGCAGTTTTTATAATGCTGATTATCCTTGTTGTAGATGAAAGAGTTCTTTTCGGGGGACAGGATCTTGTCCAAGAAGCCACCTTATTACAAAACAGCGGAGGTGCCTGATATGTGGTTCTCTCCGGAAGTAGTCTGGGAAATTAGAGGTGCAGATTTAACTCTGTCACCTGTCCACCAGGCCGCTGTAGGTTTAGTTCATCCTTCTCGCGGCATCTCTATGCGATTTCCCAGATTTATCAGGTGTGTGTCTGATAGAAATCCAGAAGATTGCAGCACAGCGGCTGATATTGCTGAGATGTTTCAGTCACAGAGTAGGAAGATGGACATGAGCTTTACAGGTTGAAGTTGAAATACCATTTTGCAGTTTCGAGGGTAAGGAACCATACACGTGTGTGTGTGTGAGAGAGCGTGTGTGTGTGTGTGTGTGTGTGTCCCCTCATCCATTTCATCAGTCTTTTAGTGGCCATTTTCAGAGTAGAAAGCCTATTTCATGCTACCATAGGTTTCATCTATCTTGTGGCTTCTGATTATTACAGCATTTGTTCATGGATAGGAAGTATGGAAAGTTGCAGATGAGCAGCAGTGGTTGATATTTCACTTGCAGATGGTGTAAATAATTTCTGTGAAGAAGAAATTCAGGAAGGTTATACTGAAGTACCTGGTCCCTTTGGTTAAGGAGAAGTGAGCAGTGTCCAATTCGATATGATGCTCACAAGTCACGGGATCTTTGCAACTTTTAGGTGCTCTATTAGTGCTTTGGCCAAGCTTTTAGCAGCATCCCGGCCTTTTTTGCAGAGTGTACAGGTTGTTAGTGTCATGCTGAGTGTGTTATGTACGTTCGGCTCTTTCTTTTTTACATATAAGCAGTAGTTAGGTAAATGGATTGGCCGTAATGGCAAAAATTTGGTACAGATTGGTGTCTTGGACGGAATGTAATCATGCATGTACAGGCGCATCACTGGGAATACAAGATGCATTCCTCTATCCATTTTGCTTGTGTCTAATGGCGAGATCTCCATCTAACCCTTTGGACCTGCTCTCTTTTAGTTCATAACTGATAACATATCATACTCTCTGAGTTGGATTATTGGCCAACTTAAGGGTAAAGGTCCCAAGATTTCCCTTATAATCAGCTTTGCTTGTACTTGGCTTTGGTGTGACTATGTATTCCATGTCATATTTAGGGGTGAGCAGTTTCAGGTTCCTTACAAGTTCCGCTTGGAATTTGAAATCTATCCTCGAGTATAGGTTCCTCATTTTTTGGAACTTGAAACTTACCCATCAGGATATGGAACCTGGAACCTACCTTGGTACAGGTTTCAACGTCAGTTTCAAGTTCCAATAGATTTTTTTTTTTCATTTTTAGTTAAGCATTATGAAAAGAAACACAATAATAAAAATGAACAATGATTTTACTATCAATTGTCTAGGAACGAATGTCTATATGCATCTGTTGAATAGTATTAATGAAATTTTATAGTTTTAATGTATTGATTGCTTTTGTATTATATAAAATCATTATTTTGAAAGAAGCAATTGCCCAACATGACTGTATTAAAGAAGTAATTGGAGTTTCCATTGGTTTCATAGTCTATGAAAATAAAATTCTCAATCATAAAATGGAAGCTTAGACTAGTAGTTTCGGATTATACACTTATCATCAAATATCATGGAATCCCTTAGAATCGTGTGTGTGAAGACAGATTAAGAAAAACATAGAAACTTATACTAGATTCTAGGTTTTGGGTTACAAATTCAAAGTTCTAGGTTTCAGCAATTTTTGAATCTAGAATCTACTTTGCATACTTTAGAACCTAAAACCTACATGTTTCCACCTGCGATTCTTCGGTTTCAGATTCTACCTTGGAACCATGCTTACCCCAAATTTTTTTAATAATCCTCCCTATGGGCTTGGATTAACACATTTTGATCGCTAAGTGATTTCGTGTATGTCTAATGAGGTATATTAAACTCACCTAATATTTTATCTAAGTGTGTCGTTTTGAATTCTCTAAGTGCCATGTCATTTGTCCATTGTTTATTCTAGAATTGGTTTTTTGCCAAAAAACAAAAGGTCACGTTGGACTTAAAAATTCATTAAAAAAAATCATGTAGGAGTCTTTGCCAAAAATTCGTTGATGTACTTAATTGATCAATCTTTCTTTGATTTAGCATTTAAATGATATGGCGAAGAGTTTTGGCTCCAAAACTAGTGTATTATGAAATTTATGGCATTTCTAGTGTCATTTTCTTGATTTTATACTTACTATTAAGATATATTATGTCTTGAACTGGAATTTAAGCTTTTAAAATGGACATGGAATGGGTGGTCCTGAGTTTTTGTTTTTTCAAGATTGTTATTTTTATTTATCTTCCCTATTATTTATTTTCATGCTTTTCTTGTGAAGGGATATTTAAGTAATCAATGCATTTGTCCAAGAATTTTAAGTGATTAAAAACAATTGATGGTGATTTGTCGGAAAAATTATTAAAAAAGTCTTAAACTTATTGTAATTTTTTCAATATAATCATAAACTTTTTTTTGTCAATTCATTTTTAGACATTTTGCATTTGTGCCAATTTAG
Organism: Corymbia maculata; assembly: GCA_014182735.1. Classification (NCBI taxonomy): domain Eukaryota; kingdom Viridiplantae; phylum Streptophyta; class Magnoliopsida; order Myrtales; family Myrtaceae; genus Corymbia; species Corymbia maculata. The sequence goes on from CM024687.1 coordinate 38,796,100, forward strand.
TTCACAAGATCAATTTTGGCCAGCCAGTGCTAATATGGACTCTAATTGATGTTGGCTATTCGACCGATGCTAATGTGTCAAATTTTTAATATACATTTTCTTCTTTTTTCCTTTCCTTCTTCCCTTAGGCAATCGTAGGATTAGCTAGAGGCTAAGGCTGATGAGGCCGACCTTGTCAACCACTAGTGAGGCCTGTTGTCACTATCGCTGGGCAAAGGCTAGCCTCACCATTGCTGGCGAGGTTGAGCCTTGCCTAGATTTGGCAAGGTCATGCCTTGCTAGAGTTGTCAGCAAGGTCAAGCTCCCTAAGGGCGGCCAAGGCTTATCCTTGCCAATCTAGTGGTTAACAAGGCCGACCTTGCCGACCCTAGCCTTTGGTCGATTCGGCGATAGGCTAAAGGAAGAAAGGAAAAAAAAAAGAGAGAAAGAAAACAATCAAAAAAATATATTAAAAATTTGACACGTTAGCATCAGTCGGCATTTATGTTAGCATCGGGTAGTCAAAAATGTCTGGATGAATGCAAAAGGTTAAAAACTGAATTGGTAAAAAAAATGTTTATGATTGAATTAAAAAAATTGTAATAGGTTTAGAACTATATTGATCATTTTTCCGTGATTTACATATTGCGATCATCGGCAGGAACTTACCTTCTTGGATAAAGAGTTCCTAACCAAAGTCAAATCATATCAATTTGTTATTTTTCCGTCTATAAAGTTGGTACTCACATGAAGAGTGGGTAATTTGTGAAATTTGTTCATTGAAACTTGGAACTAAGTAGAATCTTAATTTTTCAGTATGAGAGTTTAGCACTAGGAATCCAAAGGTTACCGTATGATTATTTCTAATACTCCATTTCTCTATAAAAAATTACTAATCTAATTTGGTTACTTTCATTTATTAAATTAAAGGGTTAATTTACAAAAGCACCTTCAATTGGTACATTAAGAAACATTTAATTCCAACTAATTTTCATGTCATAAAAACTCTCAAACTAATACACTTGTGTCATATTTGTTCCAAATCGATGCACTAGTGCCATAGATAACTAATTTTTATCACAAAAATTCTAAACTGGTGCACTCATGCCACACTTACCTAGACTAGTGTATCCGTGCCACATTTATTCCCCAATAATCTCAAATTTATCATAATTTGAGATAATTGTGCACATGTATATCAGTTTTGGTAAATGTGGCACTAGTTTATCAATTTGGGGTAAAAGTGACATAGATGTGTTAGTTTGAAATTTTTTGTGAAGTACAAAAATTAATTAAAGATAAACATTACACATGTGTATTAATATGAGAGTTTTTGTGACACAAAAAGCAATATATATATTTTGTATTAGTCCTAAATTAAATGAGTCTGTATGTACGCATTTTGGCCTTGGAACTAGAGATAGTTGCTAACTTATAAAATATAAATTAATCGTAAAGTAAAAAGTAATTGTATTCACTTCTAGGTACTAAATTTTTTAGTTTTTTTTTTAAATGGAACTTAGTGCAAAATATCCTCTAATATTGTACTAGTGTTTCGCCAAGAATGTTTACAGACAAAATATTTTTCACCGAAAGTTGACTCTTTGACTTATTTGTGTTGTTTTGGAAATGAAACGATGGATTTTAATCTAATGGCGATAACCATTCGAATAGAAGATAAATCTAACAAATTTGAAAATAATGCGAGATAAAATATAACCAAAGAACGATAATGGCAGAAAAACAACTGCCTTGATGTCCCACAAAGTAGTTTACACACACCCCGCTTTGGCAACTTCCCCACTCTTCTACCTTCCCGCTTTTCCGAATAGTAACCGACGCCAAGCCATCGGTAACTGCGATTACGGCCATGTCCAAACTTCCTTGGGCCAATGAGTCCTTTACAGGCCCAATGGGCCTTTGGGCTCCCGATAGCCCATGGGGACAAACGGTTCGGGGTTTTTCATGGGCATCATCCTCGAGCACCATAAATTGGAAAATCCCAACAAATCCATTTTTTCCTTTTTCTTTTACGTAGTTTTTTTATTTTTTTATTTTTTGGCTTTCCATCTTTTATTATTAGTTCCCACTTTAATGGGCTTGCCTCTTTTTCCTTTGTCTTCTCCTCCGAGGTATGTATCTTTCCCCCAAAAAGGCCCTCCACCAATCTCCCGCCAAATATTTTCAACCGGCTATCGCCGGTCACCTCTCGCGCTCCCTCCCTTTAACCCAAAATCCCCTTCGCCGAAAAACGAAAATTAAAAAATAAAATAAAATAAGAAAAACATCAAAATCCGTCTTTCGTTGTTCCTCCTTGTAAAATCACCAGTTTTTTCCTTTCCGATTTCTGAAACATTTCTCTCTCCTCTCTCTCTCTCTCTCTCTCTGTATTCGCGCGCTGTTTCGAGCTCCATGGAGGGCCTCCGCTTCTAGGGTTTCGCTCCCCGATTCGCCGTCGCCGTCGCCGTCGGCCCGTTTCATGCGCGGAGGGGGCGGCGCCGCCGCTGCTGCTGCTGCTGCTGCTTCCGGATTCGAAGAGCGATGAGTGCCGTGAACATCACGAACGTCACGGTACTGGACAACCCCGCCTCGTTCCTCACTCCTTTCCAGTTCGAGATCTCCTACGAGTGCGTCACCCCTCTCAAAGACGGTAACTCCCCCTGCTCCCGTTTCGAAATCCTTCGGAATCGCGTTCTCTTCCTCGTTTAGCGCCGCGGTTTGGTGCTTCAGGTTGCATTTCTCGGCTGTTTAGGTTTTGCGATTTCATTAGGGGGGGATTACGGCTTCTGTTGCTTGGGATGATTGATTGGTTTGACGCTAGGTTCGCTGTGCTATTAGCCGATTCTTCTTGAGGTATAGGGAACTAGGATAGCTGCCTAGAACACCAAACATAGCCAAAAGAAATTTCATGGCGTGTTTTATAGGTGAAGTTCCTAGGATTGGGTTTGCTCAAATGGGCGACTTTGCGAGACGTGGTATCAGGTTATTATGTGCATCCTGAGAAGGGTTTTTTTTCTCTCTCTCTCTCTTTGTTTTGGGTGCCATTGAGGTTGCAACAAAGATGGCAGATGTTTGGATTGCATGGCTAGGAATATGAGAAAAGAGGTGAAAGAGGGTATTTGTAGCCTTATTCCCATGGCAAGCTTTTTTGGTTGCTTCTTTATGCTCTTACTTGACTTATTATACCTCGCATCATCAGTTCATATGGTCGATGCATAGATAATGGAGAGGTATCTGCAATCTTAAATATTTTCACTCAAGTCAAAACATCTCTTTTTTGGTTTTTCGTAGATTATCTCATCAACGTCTTCAATTTTTACAGTAGGTACCATAATAAAACTTTGTCAAGCTTCCTCTATTTTTATGCATCACAATATGTTGTAGAAGCAAAAAAGGGCCAGAATTGGACCATAATGGAATTTTGGTCTATACCGGGACCATCATATCAGAGTGGGGAGGAAGATTAGAATTAGAGATTTATTGAGAAGCAGGAGATGAAAATCTAGGGCTGGAAAGTTGAACTACACCATGGAATCGTCATCTCTTGTATATTTGCATCACAGCATGTGTAGTCTGGACATCTTTCGCATGCTGAATGCCTTGTCATGTTCAAGTTCTTTTTGATTACCTATGCTTGTAATAAGCTCAATACAAGGATTGACATGGACTGTTAGATAAAAGGGAATGCCTGTGCTGCTCGTGCTATTTGGATTATTTGGATGCCTCAATGATTGATGTTATGGAGGAAATTTGGAGACATGTTTATTTGCCATGTTTGGAAATTGACTTTTGATCCTCAATCCTAAAGCCAAATGATTTGGGCTTAATTCACAATATTTGGTTAGAGCTTTTGTTTGTACACATGCTATATTGTTGCGACAGAGTGGTTTGTGCCCCATGTTGACTCCTTGCATATGGTTAAACAATGTTGATGATGGGATGAATTTACGCTGGTGAATTGGCATTCAAATTTGTAGATATTCTCTTTGTTTTTCTAGCTCCTGTCTTCCACATTTATTAAGCTGGCTCTATTCTGATTTTTCCATAACTATGCAGATTTGGAATGGAAGCTTATATATGTGGGATCTGCAGAGGACGAAACATATGATCAATTGCTAGAGAGTGTACTCGTTGGACCAGTCAATGTTGGGAATTATCGTTTTGTGTTACAGGCAATCTTGATTAACTTCTTGTACAATTCCTTTTGTCCCCTTTTAGTTATATATCCTTGTGTTACCGGTTACAAATCTAAGAAATGACAGATGTTTTGCAGGCAGATCCACCGGATCCATCAAAGATTCGGGAAGAAGATATTATTGGTGTGACTGTACTTCTACTGACCTGCTCTTATCTGGGTCAAGAATTTGTCCGTGTGGGCTATTATGTGAATAATGATTACGATGACGAGCAGTTGAGAGAGGAGCCACCCCCAAAGGTACTAATTGACAAGGTCCAGAGAAACATTCTCTCCGATAAACCTCGGGTCACCAAATTTCCCATCAACTTTCATCCAGAGAACGGTGGAAGTGGAGAACAATCCCCTTCACTTGATCAGCAGCCTGCTGAAACTGATGTTGATGGGGAGCAACCATCTGATTTGCCAACAAATCCGTCAGATGAGCAGGAATCTTAAGTAGCAAGAATACACAGTTCATTCCTGACTTTTGATTTTTGAGTACTCTAATTTCAAGATCCACCATGGTGCCAAGTTAGGAGATGATCGTTGCTAGAATTTCGATCATGCCAGGCTTTTCAGCATGTGAAGTTGTTTCGAGAGTAGTGGTTTGGACGAAGTTTCAATCTTAAAAATCTTTTGGCTGCTCTACCACTAGCTCTTCTCTTAGCCCGTCTTAATGAGTTGATTTTTTTTTTTTTCTGTTACAGATGTCGATTAGTAGGAGGGATTTTGATTTCTCTAACTTGCTCTGTGCTCGTGGTGTTCTGAGAATTTGAAATGAAATGTTTGTGGCAATTTTACATATGTTACCAATTCGAGTCCATTCTCCTTTGGCTTGTCTAGGTGTGGATGATTACGTTATTGCTCCTCGTTCAGTGACCATGGCCTCTTGAGACTTGAAAGATTTCTTGTATAAAAAACCCCTAGGGATGGATTCACAGGATCAATTTTGCTTTCGATTATCTCAAAGGGAGCACTGGTGCGAAGAAAATGCTGCGGGAAAGACCGACTAAATGTTTAACCCTCTCATGTCCATTCTTATCGTCTCCTTCATCGTCCTCCTCAATTTTCCCCTATCCATTTTACCATAATTTCTTGATGTCATACAAGATAATTACTAGTGTAAACTACCCCTAACCACAAGGATGACCACGAGGGAAATTATAATCATTTGAACCTTATCCTTCGCTAAGCAAGACATACGAACACTTTTATTTTAAAAATCCGGTTGTGTTAGTAATTGCGAGGTCAGTTAAATAGAATATACCTCAGCTTCTTCAGAATACTCGCCCTAATAGCCGATTTAACCAGCGGGTGTTATCTCGTCTCCTAGATTTAAACAGAGACACATGCTCAGCGAAATAATTTGTAATGATGGACTGGTCCGTCCAGGGAGGCTTCATTTTCTCAGTAACATCCAAACAAAAGGCAAGAATACTCTGAAGAAGAAAACCGAAAACAAACAAGAAGCACCCAAATAATTTCTTGGCAACATCTGTACTCATTCCCGGCAAACAAAAACAATTTCCTCATTTCCTCCGCTGTTTCTTGGCAGGAGATTTGGTTGACTGCCTTGCATTTCCAAGGTTGGAGTCATCCGCCGTTTTCTGTACCGATATGGGGGAGCAGATAGCCATCAGTTTGTCTTCATGCCAAAGGTACAAGCATCTATTAGCAGCAGAAAATAGCTTACCTTTTTCCTTGATCTCTGCCTCTGTCGCCCTTTGTTTTTCCTTTTGCCAACATTCTGGAACGTACATGTTCTTTCAGAAACTCATGGCAAAATTACCACATATAACTTCATTTTTGGTCAGGAAATTAAGACGAACCTGTGCCATAGCTATGACCCGGGCATGCATCTCTGCAGCTGTCTCTTGATGCTCAATTTCCCCATCACTGTTGAGCATTGCTTTTAGCCGACCTTCTTTAAGCAATTTTTCAGATCGAGCATGCTTCTGAATCCATTGAAGACAAAATCAGAAATCAAAATTCACTCCCAAGCCAACCGCACATATTTACCTAGGATTACCTCGCTCAAAAGAATTTTGACAGCTATATAAGGAAAGTTGGAGGGATATATATGCTTTTTCAGGCTGGAAATGAGACATCAAAAGTTTTATGTATATTTGCATGTATGTGATTTCAAATTTTAAAAATTTTCCAGTTGCCTCTTAATTGGAAACAGAGAGACTGAAGATTTAAATTTGAAATTTCACCTCTATCAACAAATTACAGAAGACTCCTTACCAAAAAAAAAAACAAATTACAGAAGACTCTGTTAGGAAAAAGGGGTTAAACTAAAGAGGAGCCAGTAAAAGCCACCAATCAGATTCATTCAATCTGGGAGACAACTAGAAGGAAATTGTGTTGACTGGTAAAGAAAGGTTCTCATCTGGTGACTTTTAATAACCACCTAGTGTCCCTCACCAAATAAGCCAGCTATATTCTAGCAAATTAACGAGTTCAGGAGGCATATAAGCATGAACATGACCTCAAATGTGGAAAATACAAAATGCACAGAACTGAGTGATAGTTGCAGCTCTGATAGCCAATCAATTTGTTATTAGTCGAAGCCCAAGGGACCACACCAACAAAACTGGCTCGCAAACCAGTTTTATATGATACAGAAAACAAAAAGGGAAGCAAAATCTAATGAATGGCAATTATAAGTGAAATATGTTCCCTACACATAATATAAGAAAAGTCCTAATTCCAGTAAACATTTAAGCAAGTTTAAAAACAAAAGAAGATGAGAGAGGAGTTCTTTTAACCCATCTTTCTTTTGCTGGCAGTTTTGATTTTTTCTTTCCCTCATTCAGGCAGGGTGGAAGGTGGGATGTGAAGAGCAATTACGATGGGACGAATCACATTTAAAGAAAATCCCATTTTGTCACATGTCTAGAGATTATGGAACATTTGGCATCACAAAACTCTTACCTTGGATTTAAGATGGGTCTTCAAGGTTTCTTCCTTCAGACAGACAACTCTTGGGCATATCCTGCACTTATAAACAGACTTGGAACACAAGATATACTCTAGAGCATCAGCAGGTATTGGATCCTTTTCATCCAGGGTCTCACCCTTTGGCTCTGTATTGTCCTCACATCCTTTAGAAGACAGCTGACTGTCATTAATTAGTGGCAAACGAGTTCCACTTTCGTCATCTTCTTCATTTACTGATAAACCAGAAATTTCATCTCAATGTCAAATACATATATGCATTTTGACCAATATATTCAAATTGCAGCCAACATTGTCTTTAATTCATGAAGAATTCTATATGGATTGACAATCACAAAAGAAATAACAGGAAAGAATACAGTGTAACAACACATGTATGTCCTGAAAAGGAGAGATAACATTCTACTTGACAAGTGCTTTAAAAAGTTCATAAAGACATGAGACATTGCCACTTGCATAACTCTCCCATCCACTTCCTGATTGCAGACTTGCTCACACAAAACTAATTCTTTTTTACTTAGGTTAGCCTTCTACTCATAAGAAGCCAGGAATTAAAGGCCCCCGATGGTATCTGGCTTCAGTAAGTAACGCCACCTCACTTTTTAATTCAATATAACAGCTGCCAAAACCTTCTGGAAATTTTTTTTCCTCAAATATGTTTAAAGACTCAAATCTCTTCCCACAAATGGCCTCTTACTAACAACACATACTTCTACAATGATGTTCCTGAATCAAAAGAATGAAATAGGCAGGTTGCACTTGCACAATCTACTGCTCATACCTAAACTCCTGAGAGTGAGTTCCCATATGAATGACTTTCTTGAACATAACATTAACGAACACAGGAAATGGCCAACTAGCTATACATTTTCTTCTCCCAGGAATTTGAGTCTTCCAATTGAAAACCGTCAGCTCTTTTAGTAACTTTGGCAATCGATTCAAGCAAATGAGCTTCAAGGGATCACTGAACTAATCTTTTTCGCAAATATGAGCTCAAACAACCTCCTATCAAAGAATAGCAACTTCACTCGAAACCTCTGGGAGAGCAAACAAGATCAAAAGTGGCACTCACTTCCATCAAAGAATGAGAAAGAGAAGAGAGAAAATCCATTAACAAACGCAAAAAGGCCACATTTCGTTCCACAGACAATACTCTCTGGAAAGCACCATTCAGACCAACACATATCTAGGAGCTGTGATTTGTCCAAACACCGAGAAATCGAAACAGGAAAGCATGGAATTCGCCCAGGCCAACATTACAAATTAGACAGGACGATCATACCTGATGAGTCCGCACCGACCTCATTAACAGAGCTATCCTCGCTCTCGTATCCTGCAAAACTTGATGAAAAGCTCAATTTTAGCATCTTCAGAGGAGATTCGCAAGAATTCTCGAGAGCGTCTTTCATACTACACATCTCGCGCAAATGGAGCACGAAAAAAACAATCTAATCGACGAGCGATTCAATGTAGGCTCAAAAAAAGAACGAACCGGATGAGGAGGAGGGAGATTCAGGATCGACCTTCGCTTCCGCTTCCCCTACATCGTCGTCGTCGTCGCCGTCGCCTTCCGATTCTCCCGCGACCTCCGGCTGGAGCTCCAACTCCGACTCCGACGAGGAAGAGTCGGAGCCGCCGTCGTTGTCGTCGTGGTCGACCTTAAAGAACCGGCGCTTGATCATCTGCAAAAGGAAATGGCATTCACGCGCGCGCACCGGCCGTGAATCTCGTATTTGATGATACGCCTAACAAAGTTTATCTTCGAAATCCAGTAGCCGATGACGGATTACCTTGCTCCCTGTTCTTCAGCGTTCGCCGGAGTGAAAGATGCGGCGGGGTAACGGACAGGTCCGAATCGCAGTAGAGATCGACGGGGACGAGCGAGGATGACGGCCAGTCGCTCAGAGAGAGAGAGAGAGAGAGAGAGAGAGGGTTTTGGGTTTTGGGTTTCGCGAGAGACGAGGAAAGTTTTGCTCTTCGAGGATGTTATGGGCCTGGGGTCCAACCCAAGACTTCATTTGGGCCGATAAACCGGTTTAACGTCGTTAATCCGAGATTAGGTTTTTTCTATTCCGTGCAGCTCTGCTTGTCTGAAGTTGTGCTTGTTTTCTATGGCCTCGCCACATCTCTGATGGCCAAAGTATCCTTTTTATTTTTATATCATGGTTAGGAGAGGGCGGAGTCTGAAAATTGCATCGTTACTTTCTTAAAATAAGATCCAAACTCATCCACCAACCACAAAGGAAGCCGACATATTGATGACCTATTTAATACATTATTGTCACCCGCATTGTTGGGTTTGGATAACCCAATTTGCTAGCCAATCCACAACATGCATCTTCCTTAGCCAAGATTAGGAATCATGGACCGAAATGGTTGGTCCTAGGATCAGGAATCGGACCAATCATTAGTCCAGTCCGGTTTAATAGAATCATTCACTTTTTTTTTCCCACTAAAGAGTATCTGTGCACATTGGAAAAGAATGACAAATTTTAAGAAATTGACAGAATGAAGGATGAAGTGAAGAGCCATTGTGCCGCAACTTGTGGTGCCACTAGATGAAATAGTTTCTAGTTTACATTCTACTATTTTTTTTGAAGAAATAAAAAAAAAAGTATATGTAGTTTGTCCGACTTGGTTCAGTTCCTCTTTGGAACTGGGAATTCGACTAACGCTCTTGAGAGTTGGACCTAACTCAATCAGCCCATTCGAACAATCCATTTCACATACTCCTAATCTTCATATTCCTAAAATTATGGAGAGTTTTGACCTGTTGAAAATATTTGAACATACTTCCAATTCTCAAACTGAGTTTGCCATCAAAATAAAGTGGTGAAATTGATTACTGAAGGAGGGAAATGGCTGCTTGCAAGTCTGCCTCCACAATAAGTTTGGTAATGCCTAAAGAAATTGTCTACCTAAGGCTCAAGAAAATGCCCCCCAATTCTACTTTGAGTGAAGAATATGCTGTCATTGTTTGTGTGACTTAAGCCAGCCAATTCCTTAAATCATTGTGATAAAAAAAAATACTTAAGTCATCTGGAATAAGTTCATCTATTGAAATTGGACTTGAGTTGCCTTTAGAGGCCCATTAGAATTGAGTTTGACTTAGTCAAAAGTAGAGAATCTCACAAACTTATCTCTTTTTTCCATTTTGGTAAACAATCTATTTTTTACTAATTGAGCATATATGAAATGATTAGCATATCTCAAAACTAGATGCATAAGTTTACATGGAAATGAAAAGTTTTTTTTGAAATAATCTTTGATTCCTTGAATTTCAAAAAATGCCAACAAGTCACACCATATACAAAATGGCTAGTCATATTCTTTTATCAAGATTGCTGTAGCAAATATGTTTGCTAACAATCGCTTATGCATATCAATAGTAAAGAAATGACCCCTTAAATCTATAGGCAAATCTTATGTCAAATAACATTTGCATGCTTAAAATCATGTTCTTCTCTATTTGATTATTGGTGGTTCCAAATTCAAATTATGGGCCATAGACCTTGTTCAAATGCGCCGAGCAAGACGAGAAATAGATCCAAGATCCGGATCTACCAATCATCATTTTCGATACAGTTATCGTCGAATTAAATATCGAAACGTTACCCAAAATTGAACTCCATGCATGTATGCAGCGGTCGTCCATATGCCCTCGTGTAAAAACCACTGTTTAGGTTAGGGATCGAGTAGTGATCAAGCCATGTTTTGCGTCCCGCCACCGCATTGACCAAGGCCGGAGTTTCCTCGGACAGGTCTGGTCGCCAGACAAGCAAACTTGGATTGCAATTCTCTTTGCTGTGTCGCACGACCCACCGACGGTGCCAAAGGGCAAAGCCGACATCGCTGTTCGGAATCGAATTGCGTCTTTCCTTCTTCTTCCTCTTCTTTTTTTCCAGAAATCCGGGTCCAACGAAATCTCCCGAATTGCTTTTCCCCATTTTGCCCCTCCTCTCACAATGACTCATCTCATGTTATAGGTTTAATGAAAGACAAAATCAAAATATTGACTATCGAATTTCAAACTATTATTTGATAAGTTTCTTGGGTTTATCTTTTGCAATCTTAACTATGTAAAATAAATAGAAAGTGCCTCCATAGGGAATCAAGTTTGCTGTGGAAGATACTTGAATTTCTATTTAATTCTTCTGCTCTAAACATATATTGGCTTTACTCATCATTTACTTGCTACTTTGTTGGGATTAAAATCTTTATATGTAGTAAGAAAAAGGTGAGTCACGATCCCTAGAGTCCCCAGATTAATGAAATGATCAAATTTAGCCCTACATTTGATTTGTCAAGGTAATCTTTTAGGGGCAAACCAAGGAAAAAAAACCGACCAATCTTCCTAAAAACTGAGAAATCTTTGGTTATAACATAATATAAGTAAAACAGTGCGATCTACTTAATAAAATTGGGTTATCAAGTGAGGGGAGCATCGCCTTAAAAAGAGGGATACATTTAGTATACTAGTTTAAGCAAATTTACCACTTTTCGAATAGACTTACACTTTTGCTCTCTCTTTTTTCTTTTGCTCTGGACACAAAAACAACATTAAGTAGGTGTATACTATATAAATACCTTGTCGCCGCCGATAATGCGTTGGATAAATGGTAAAAAAGTTCTTTCGTTTTCTTGTAATCGTGGGTAAAAATATTGACTAGAGCAATTCGGGACTAAAAATTCTAAATGCACATGTCCATAAGAGGGCATGCGTAAATCTTCTATATCATTTATAAAAATATTTGAAGGGTATCGACGTAAATTCCACAGTATTTAATTAGATATCACCTCCCCCGATAGTCACTAGTAAGACAAGAGTGTCGCTGCCCAATTAACAAGTTACCTATTTATATGTGTGTGTGTGTCCACTCAGTCTTGTCAAACTTTCTTCCACATCACCGTCTCTTTTACTTGACATATCACCCCACGAACCATCTCGGATACATCCCTCTCATGGCGGATCCGAACTCGAACCCGACCGGAGCTCCGATCCTGATCGATGGCAACGTCGTCGCCGCGAAGGCCCTCGCTCGGTTCGGAGTGGACCGGATGTTCGGCGTCGTCGGCATCCCCGTCACCTCCCTCGCCAACCGGGCCGTCGCCCTGGGCGTCCGTTTCATCGCCTTCCACAACGAGCAGTCCGCGGGCTATGCCGCCTCCGCCTACGGCTACCTCACCGGCCGCCCCGGCGTCCTCCTCACGGTCTCCGGCCCGGGCTGCGTCCACGGCCTCGCCGGGGTTTCCAACGCCATGGCCAACACCTGGCCGATGGTGATGATCTCCGGCTCGTGCGACCAGAAGGATTTCGGGAGAGGGGACTTCCAGGAGCTCGATCAGATAGAGGCCGTGAAGCCCTTCTCCAAGTTCTCGGCGAAAGCCAAGGACATTAGGGAAATCCCCAGTTGCGTGGCGCAGGTCCTCGACCACGCGGTCTTGGGTCGGCCCGGGGGGTGTTACTTGGATCTTCCGACAGACGTGCTGCACCAGACGTTGACAGAGGCGGAAGCTGAGACCCTTCTGGAGGAGGCCGAGAAGTGCAGGTTGAAGGAGGAGATACCGAACGTGTTGAGTTCGCAGATTGAGGAGGCCGTCGCTTTGCTGAGGGGCGCCGAGAGGCCGTTGATTGTGTTCGGGAAAGGAGCTGCCTTTGCGAGGGCGGAGGACGAATTGAAGAAGCTGGTGGAGTTGAGTGGAATTCCGTTCTTGCCGACTCCGATGGGGAAGGGCCTTCTGCCCGACACGCACGAGTTGGCAGCGACCGCGGCGAGGTCGCTCGCCATTGGGAAGTGTGACGTTGCGCTTGTCGTCGGCGCGCGGCTCAATTGGCTGTTGCATTTCGGGGAGCCACCCAAGTGGTCTCCTGATGTGAAGTTCGTTTTGATTGATGTGAGCAAAGAGGAGATTGATTTGAGGAAGCCGTTTTTGGGTTTGGTAGGTGATGCTAAGAGGGTGTTGGAATCGATCAACAAGGAGATCAAGGATGACCCGTTTTGCTTGGGGAGGTCTCATCCGTGGGTCGCGGCGATTTCGAAGAAGACAAAGGAGAATGTGTCGAGGATGGAGGCTCAGTTGGCCAAGGAAGTCGTGCCCTTTAATTTCTTGACGCCGATGAAGATCATAAGGGATGCGATTTTGGGACTGGGGAGTCCGGCGCCGATATTGGTTTCTGAAGGGGCCAATACGATGGACATTGGGAGGGCAGTGTTAGTTCAGACCGAGCCGAGGACTCGATTGGATGCTGGGACGTGGGGGACGATGGGAGTTGGGTTGGGTTATTGCATTGCAGCTGCTGTGGCTTCCCCTGATAGGCTTGTGGTCGCGGTGGAAGGAGATTCTGGGTTTGGGTTCAGTGCGATGGAAGTTGAGGTATGCTTTCTTCAAAAGCCGCCGTATGTTGCTCAATTTATCTCATGTTCATCGATTCTTCCATGATTTGAAGCGTATGAGTTGCTTGTCTCGAATGATGATAGATGCATGTTTAAAGTGCCTGTGCAGACTGCCATTAATAGGAACATTCATATTCTCTGTTCTGTAAGATTGTTCTGTTTTGTTCAAATGTAGATGATTGATGATCGGCACTTTTTTTTCTCACTGGCCGCTCACCGCGCATGCTATCTCCACATTAGCTCCACGAGGAATGTGACATGCATGATTTTTATGTGTCAGAAAATAGTTAAGTGCCAACCAACTAATGGCAATCCTCTCAGAATGGGCTGTAGGAGCACCTAGAGTGCAGCACTGTCATGTTTGGACCCTCCCTTGGAGATCCACTAGTAGGAGTGGAGCATAGATTGACATCCAGCCACACAAACGGTCTAGTTGCTTAAACTTAAAACTGGTGTTGATAGAAATTGACTTAGGCAGCATAGCTACTTTGGGGACAGGACATAGCTATCAGGACATTAAACCATGTGAGACTAAGCCCCAGCAATTAGACTATTCCTAGTGGCAAAGAACTTTTGCCGGCTTAAAATTTATGATTTAGGTATTAGTGGAAACTTACATTTGCATGTAATGCTTGGGTTGATCTAGCAGGTGCTTTGTTTTCATGAGCTCTTTTTGTACACGAGTCTAGCTTTGTGAACTCTTTATATGTATGGATTTGCACCCCTTGGTACAGTATAGTTTATCTTTTTACCTACAAAGGAAAGCACTTTTCCTGGCAGTGGCAAACTTCAGATGGGTGGATCTTCCATTTTCTGTCCACAGTCAGCACCCTTTAAGAAGTGGCAGGCTTGCAATAACAGTAGAAACAAATACCTTTGAAGAACACATATTAATGAACCACCTTAGGGAACTAAAGTTACATTTCACTTATCAGACAGTAGTAATTTCTCACAGATTAATACAACTAGGACAGTAGGTCCAAATCCAGGATGCTGTTTTATTCTGGGCATATGAATTCTCAACTTTTGATGGGTCGGGTATTCAATTACATTCCACATTGCTCATGTTGCATTCTTTAGAGTAGGTTTTGTGTTTAGATGTATCTTTTGCCATTTTCCCAGGCCATCTGTAGCATGGCTTATGCTTACTGGGTAGAGATATGTGGTAGAATCATGGCAATTTGTGGTATATAATATAACAAAAGGAAATGAACCTTGCTTCTGAAGTGTTTCATTTTATTGGGTAATATTTTTGTGAAACCATTATGTCTTGATGGGGTGTGATCAAGTCTCCTGGAGGATAAGATTGGTAATGACAGCATTGAAGGAACTGGTTACTGCGCCATTCATATGTTCATCCAAATATATCTTCTTTAAGCTTCAGTCTCTTATGGATGTCATTTTAATTTTTCTTTTCTTCCTCTTATAGTCTGAGTGGACCTGCCTGCTCTCCTTCATTGACTGTGCTTTTGTTTAACCTCTTGACCTAATTCATTTTACATAACAAGGCATAATTTCATTAGCTTCAGGCGTGTGTTCCATACATAACACTCAGTTGTGCACATGTGAAGGCTGCACACTATGCTTGGTCATCTACATGATGCATGGTTTGAGGTATAACATGAACTTTCTCCAGATGCCTACCAAAGTGTTTTGCTTTCCAATCCTTTTGCACGGGAGCAAGAATGAGGGGTTGTAGCATTTATAGTGCTATTATTAGGTTCGATCTTATTGTTTCTATAGTCCATGGACTACTGAAATATGAAGATTTCTCTTGGCCCATAAACTTGAGAGAGATAAAGAAAAACAGGGGGTGAACAGGCAGAGATTACTTTATGCCAAAACATAAAAAAATAAGTAGTAGTTTTCCATGTTCTCTTAAGTTCTTATGTCCTGAGTTTCATGTCAGTGAGTAAGTGCTTAAAGAATAATCAAACAATATAAAAAGAATAGATGCTTAGATCAAAATGCATTTCTGGGTTTAGCCAGACTACACATTGCATATGGATTTCATGAGTGATGTTGCATATTTGTTTGTCTAGTTTCTCCTGGCTGCACAGTGTTAAACGAAACAGTAGTCAGTTAGCATGCCCTTCTTGGCAAGCATCGTGTTAGATATTTATTTATATTACTCTGCATAGAAGGATCTAAACATGAACTTCTATTGTGCTTGGTGTTCATCACTTACTATCCTTCTCTTAATCTCCACTCCTCCAATAATATGCGGAAAGAAATCTTGATTAGACTTACTGTCTTCTCCTCTTCTGTGAAGGAATTTCATGTGTATACTCACTTCTTGTATCCCTTGCAGACTTTAGTTCGATATCAGTTACCGGTGGTTGTGATTGTTTTCAACAATGGCGGTGTATATGGTGGTGACCGGAGGACCTCTGAAGAAATCACCGGGCCCTACAAGGACGATCCTGCACCCACCTCATTTGTCCCGACTGCTGGATATCATACTCTCATTCAAGCCTTCGGTGGCACAGGTTATGTTGTTACTACACCTAATGAGCTCAAGCACGCTCTCTCAGAATCCTTTTCTGCTCGTAAGCCAACCGTGGTGAATGTGATTATTGATCCATATGCCGGTTCAGAGAGTGGCAGACTACAACACAAGAACTGATCAAGTGTGGTATGTCCTCCTTTACTTCCGGCTGCTCTTGGGAGAACTTATCTATCAAAATCCGTTGTCTCCTGTGGTGTATTCAGAGCACAGAGTGCACCATACGATGCGACGATCTTTCATGGATAATTATCACCAAGCGCAGCTGATGTGGAAATATGGAAAGGAGGCCGAACTTGATCGATCAGTTCTTCCTGCACACATCAATTACTTCATTTTAGTCTTACCTCCAACGGCAATTGCAATTGCAAAGTGATGGCCAGCGATCCTTGCTCCCTACTGCTTTCTGGTGTTGTCCTGCTTGTGAAGGTTTCTGTATAGTCATGACTGCCTGGCAGCGACCGAAGAAGTGTGACGAGTTTTTCTTTTATCTGGGTAGTAAAAAGTGTCATATGTCGGTTGGTGTTTATCAGAGTCGTCTCATACTGTGTGGAAACATGAGTCTGAACAATAAACTAAAGGTCTAATAAATCTATAGTGATGTGTAGGGTTGAGAACGTAGCTCCTATATACTCAAATCTGTTGTGCATCAGTTGTATCTATAGATTAATCTTACGCATTCTTTTGCATTTCAAATCTTGCTGAGTAATCGCCCTGTTCCTGATTCCTTTGATTCTCCGTTGGTTATTAATCTATCCGGTGGGAATCTGACCGGCCAAACGAGTTTTGGCCGCACCTTGCCTATCAACCAGACATCGGTCCAGAACATAAAGTGACCGCAATCTGGACGGTTTGGCTGGCCTGGCTGTAGCGGCCAGAACCTCTTCTCTGCGCCCCTCAAGTGTGGCGGTTGATCAGGCTCGGGCCAACGAAGGGGGTTAAATCGTTTCCTTTTTATTAGGACACTGCTCAAAAGGTGCTTTTCAAGAGATTTCCTTTGTTTTGAATCTCTCGTTGGGGATAAGCGGTTTCGGGTTAATTAGGAACCTATTTATTGATATAGAACCTTCTATATTTTTTGAAACCTATGATACACCCGTCGGAAACTAGAAACCAATTTTGTTACAGGTTTCGTGGTCGGTTCAGAGTCTAACAAGTTCCCTTTTCTTTTTGTTTAATTGTTGGTTAAGCAAAATGAAAATAAATGCAAAAGTAAAAATGACGGCTTTTCATTTTTCAATAGTAGTAATTCATAATAGATGAACACGTATGATAAAATAAATAATAGAAGGTTAAGAAAAACCTACCATAAAACCTATAATATAGAACTTCAGTCCTCAATCATCCATGAAAAATTGCTTCAAGTCTAACCACCTGAAATTAAAAGAAACAACAATCATAGGTAATCATTTAATAATAAGTAAATTTAAAATTACTATTAACTAAATTGAAATAATTAGCAGAGAATCTCACCATATATATTCATTACGCTTCAACCGATAAACTCTATTTACCAATGATAATCTCTTCATTAAGACAATCCACATCTAAAAAAGAAGAAGAAGAGATTAAATAAAAAATTAATTTATTAGATATATACGAAGGAATTACAATATATAAAGACAAAGGTTAGAAGTGGAAAGGAAACACACCACAGAAGACAAAGTGAGTTGGAGAAGATCATTAAGGATTTTAGGATTTCCGGTCCAGTTCCCTTCCTGGTTCTAATGATGGTTCCGATTCTAGTTCCTATAGGAACTGGATCCTGTGGTTCCTAAAAAAGTGGAACCGGGAACCGGATCATCTCTCCCCAAAACTTGGAATCAGATTGGTGAAACTATGCTCATCGCCACCTCTCTGTATTTTATCCTGACATATCAAGAAAATTTTTCGGAAAAAAGAAAGTCAAATGTTGCGTGCACAAGGGTCGTTGTCTCCTGGTTCCACAGAAGGTGAAGCCTGGATTTTCCTTTCTTGGCGTGCCTTGGACCTTCGTACGCATATCACCTCTGTCCCTTAAAAGTTCACGAGCTTAATCTCACTGATAAGTTTGAGCTTTATGCCCAAGTAAAATTGATCAAACATAAAGTAAGGCAAAGTATATCTCACCACTAAGCTCGTCAAATCATTTGGCTTGGCTAGTCGATTTGATAAATGGAAAACAACATATCTTAGTAAATTGGTATTGACTTGCGGTTATGTCAACATGAAATAAGTCATATATTAAATGGTCTTTCCCTATCTCTCATGCCTCTCACCGTTTCTTTATGATTTTGTCAAACAATACCAGAGACTTCCTACGAAAAATATCGATCCTTTTTAGGTAAATGAAAGGGGCAAAGTGCACATTGATTTTGTAATATCATGCTTTATTTTTTGTTTGCTATATATTCAATCACGTACTATAACCAGATCAATATGTGCATAATCAAGTTTACTTATGAACACTTCATCAGCATCATCATATAAAAATGGGGAGGATGGTGATTCCATCTCCTTTCACCTCGATGAGGCTTGGATACCTGACCTTGGGTGGTGGTCGATAACCCTTACCAAGTGGTCAGTGTATCAACCTCTCAGGGTAGTTGCGATAGGGGTACCCTCATCCTCACCGAGGGCATCAAACTTGTCGTGTCTTGGAAGGATTACGGCGCCACACAAAAAGGTTAGACCGGTGAAATCACAAGAAAACTCTACGAGCAAAGAGGGGAGAAGTATTGCATTTACGAAGTGAAGGAACAGCAAGTCTGCATGCATGCTTTGTTGCGAAGTGCCTCAAACACCGCCGCGTAGATGCAAGAATATGGTCATGTATGCGCCACATGTCAAGGTTAATGCAAAACAGCGAGTTAATGCGTGCTTTGGTAGAGAAGATGAGGGGGCTGAAGGTGATGACGGAAGATGAGAGAGCACAAAGGATCGAAAATTGCAGAGAATCTCCCAAGTTATTGCAATTTCACCATCTGTGCTCTCTATCTTCTGTCAACAACATCACCATCATTGCCTCCCACCTGTCTAACCAGAGAGAGAGAGAGAGAGAGAGAGAGAGAGAGAGAGAGAGAGAGAGAGAGACTTTTCCAAGACAAAACCGTAGAGAAATAGTTGTCTGTGCATGTCTTAAGCAAGCAATGAAGGAAACACTCCATTTATAGAAAGGAATTGATTCCAAGATGGCCTCTGTCTCTCTTGGGTGCGCATATATTCCCTTGGATCGATTGAAATCATGCTCAATAGGAGTCAAGATTCAAGCAGCCCGGCTTTTTCCTATCTCATCGCCTCATAATTTCAACGCTCAGACTAGATTGTGTAATGGTGTTCTTTTGTATTCCTGTCCCCAAAATTCAGGATGAGATGTTATTGTATTTAATTCATGGATGAGGAGGATGGAATATTTGCTACAAAAGCAATGCATGATTGTTCATCCCATCATGTACTCATTCTCCATGAATTTCCCGAGTCTTCTCATTTCATGTAGTTCTGTTCTTTCTCTTCATCGAATCTCATGGATTAGACTGATGAATGACAATATTTTACAAAATTATTCGACATTTTAAAAGGTTACGAGCATTCCACTAGACAAGATAGCGGATACCATAACAAAATATTATGACTTAGTCCACTCAAATATGTGACAATTCCTAAATGACAAATGCACTCATATTGTAAGTTGTTTTCTTCCGCATGTAATTTAAATTTAGTGGATACATCCAAAGGCCAAACAAAAATCTGTCATATTACTTCTCAATTACGATTCAATAGACGAGTTTTGATATATCTAACGATAATTCACTTTCCAATTATATGTGCATGACTGGAATGGAGAAAGGGAGAGGGCGACGCAAGCGATGACGGCCTAAAGGGGTCAAAATGGGATCGATACCCTCCACCTGTCATCACCCCTTGAGCCCCCCATTCTCATTCCGTCGGTCGGGAAGTGCTCGATAGAAATTTGAAGGAGCATCACATTCTCATCCCCAATCATCACGCAGGACAGTATTCTCTTGATCAAATGGCAATCAAGTATATCTTCGCTTCATCTTCACATTGTATAGTCAAATCAAAGCTGTATAAAAAATACACAGACGTTCCAGTGGACATTATGCACTTGTTACACAACAACCCTTCAGAGGAAGGGCCAAGGAAGTGGGGGAGGGGGGCAACGAATAGGAGAAAAGATGGCGGGTGAAAGTTGGATTTCAAGTGGGAATTTGTAGAGCGAATCATTAAACACTAATATGTTCCTTGTGATTAACATATCATTAGACATTTTGGGCTTTTCTGTTTTGCGGAAGGTTTTATAGTAAAGGAAAATACTTTTCATAAATATCAGTTCAAATGACAATGGTTGGTTTTCAAGTGGGAATTTGTGGAGTGAATCACCAAAAATACTAATTAGTGTAATTAACATATTGGGTTTGTTTGTTTCACGGAAGGTTTCATGGCAAAGGAAAATACTTTTCACGAAAATCAATTCAAATAAAAATGGTTAGTTTTCATTTGTTTATAGAACGTTAAAAAGTGATAAGGCTAGAGCCTTATCTCAAGATAGAAGGAGAAAGATGGTACAAGCTTTTGTGGTAAGAGACTTGTTATGCTTGGGAAAATGATCTTCTCTATTCACATCTGGAAATTCGTTTTCCTAGTAAGAGACTTATTGACTTATTTCGCCAAAAATTGTCGACAAAGTACCTTTTGAAATATGGATAGAAATGGAAATTGATAAAGGATACAAAGGGTTCTTTCGATGATTTTTCAAATATGGATAGAAATGGAAATTGATAAAGGATACAAAGGGTTCTTTCGATGATTTTTCAACGATAAATGCAAATTAATGACAAAGTTAAAAATATGAAGATCGAAAGTAATCGTGGCTAGTCATTTAAAATGATATTGAAATATAAAGATAATGAAAAAATAAAATAGAATAACTGATTTTGATTGATTGATTAGTGGTGTCTTGCTCGGATAACAATCCTAATAAATATAGCTATTAAAAACAGTTAGCCGAAATGATTGGTCTCACGACTGGACATGTCCTTTGCTCTTGATTCACCAATCTCCGCTTCAACTCTGACTCCTTTGTCCATTGAACCAAATTTCATTTATTGATACCTTGTGGTTCAACACTTAGCAATTTCATTTCATGTTGTCTGTCAGCAACTTCACCTCACCTTGTCGATTGTTGAGGTTGCCAACTAAAAAGACTTATTCAATTTCAATCTTGCGCCATGCTCTACTCAGTCTTACTCATCTCGAGTCAACGACTATGGACTTGGGTAATTTTGGGTGTTAATATTGACTCAAACCATTTTTAACGAACTAAACACTTTGAAAATTTTGAAAGCCAATTTGCAGAAAGCTCTTTGAAATAAACACAACTTTACTTAAATTGTTTTGAAGATATAAACAGCCCATGCATCTACATACTGATTATTGTTTTGAAAATTTATTAAAAAGAAAACGGAAGAGCCCTAAGTTTCAAGATATGGGCATGCATGGGTAAGTGAGAAGCACGTCGCAATGCCTTGATCGATAACCCTACCTCGTCCTCAACATGTAAGATTAATGAAACGATTTTGTTTCTTTTATTTTTCTCAGTAATTTGTGAGAAATTTTTTTGTGTTCTTTAATATACCGATAGGATGTCCGAGGCTTCTTCTATATCAATGGGGATTTTTTTTTTTTTGCAACCTTAGGATATGATTGAAATGTGATTAGACTCATTCTTTTTTGCAATTCACAATTAACTTGCATATTGATTAAAAATTAAGATCGACTTGTCGTGAGCAAAACAAATTATTGGGAGGGCCTGGATGCCTTTGAATAGAATGTAGAGAATATTCAAAGTACCTTTAGGAGTAATTGTTTTATGCCCTCTGTAATTTGATATTCTCCTTGATGTAAGAAATATTTAAAATAATATACATTGGATTTTTTTTTACACTCTCCCTTAATTTAGAATTCTCGGTTGGTCATCGACTAATGGTCTGGTTTAGGCGGAGGATTTCGTCCCTGCATGGAGCGGAGAGAAGAAGGTCAAAGGATGATGGACCGGTCCGACAGATGTGATCGTCGAGGGCTACATTCATTTGTCCTTAGATCATCTTAGATCAGTAGCGGCATGTCCGAGGCCTTATGGTTTACGGATCGGTACCGATTTGTATGTTTGCTGGATGATGAGTACGGCACTCATTTGGGGAGCAAAGTAATAGAAATGACCATTAAATCAAAGTAGGATGCATTCGAAAGAATTATAGATCGAATGGGGGCAAAAGGAAAAGGAAATTTTGATACAAAATCCTCTCAACACAAGACAGATATTTTTGTTAAAAGCAGCCTTTTCTCTTCTCAACTCAAGATCTGCTGCTCCCTATCGGTATCAGTGGACTCGTAGCACCTCCAAGAACGAATCTTCTATCCAATTCTGCATCCCAATACTCAAGTATGGCGGTTCATGTAGCTGCGATTCCGTTTCGCTTTCGATTCATTCTTCCTTCGGGAGCGATCTGTCAAAAAACAATGAGCCAAGCAGACGAACTGTGTGTTTTGGCATACGAGGAGCAAGAAAAGCATAGTTTCATAAGGAGATCATCGAAGATCTTTCATGAACTAATCAAGAAAGCCCCTAATGATACATACCCTTGGCGTTTGGCTATTGAACAAACACTACCTTTTTCCTCTCAAGTTGCACGGTGGCATCTCCGAGACAGGTCGGTGACAGTAGGCATAGAGACGGAAGGGAAAGGGAGGAGCCGCCGGAAATCATCGGAATGGGCGGCCTTGGGAAAAACTACAATCGAAAGAACTCATCATACCGAGATCTCGACGATGTCTTTTTTCTCCCGTTCTCCCAAACCGCCCATTCCCACAACTTCCGGTAGCTCGAATCTCCCTTTCCCTCATCTCACTCATTCACTTCATTTCTCTCTTCTTCTTCTTCTTCTTCATTCTCCTGCTCTTACACTCAGTCACTCTCATATGCCAAACTTCGTATGTGACTCTTGACCACAACTCTGTCGAGAACAAGAGTGTCCTTGCCTTTTTATAGTACCCATGGCCAATGGAATCCGCTCCGCTCGCCTAGCTACCCACTCACAGCAGCATTTTTGCAATTATGCCCTTCCTAATCTCTATATTTTGCCCTTATACTCCAACACTGTTAGTCTATTTCACTCGAGGAGTTGCTGTCGGCGCGCCTTTTCATCCATTCCACGGACGTATTCGGTCATGTATCACGGAAAATGCCCCGAAATTTCCAACTCAACCATCGATCGAGATACTTAAGTCATCTCTTGTTCGTGTTAGGAATAAGCATTCGTCGATGTATTGAATTGAGAATATACGGCATTCAACAAGTCCTGCAAAGGTTAACCCTCGATTCGAAACACACGTCTAAGGCCCGATATCTCGTGCCGAAGTCCTGAACGTAGTTACCCGATTCAAGTGGGCATGGGTAAGGGGGATGAAAGGATGAATTGCGAGCTTACGAGGGGGGACTGAAGGCGGACGAATCGCAGAGGAGTAAAGTGATAAGGACGCTTTGGCAGGTGTCACGAGTGGGGACAACCGGACCTGGTCTCTCAGCTTTCTTTCTCACAAAAGCTTCCAAACGCTCGGGAATCTTTCCTAGAAATGAGGCTAAAGTCCTCCTTTCTCGCCTCTTTCTTTTGAATTTGCTCTCCAGCATGAGATTCCATATGTCTCAGCACCTGTGCAAATCAAAGAAAGAGAGAGAGAGAGAGAGAGAGAGAGAGAGAGAGAGAAAGAAAAGAAATATCCGCCAGTCTTTCCTTCCTTCCCATCATTCCACAGGGCATGCAGCACGAGGCATGGTGATGCAAAAGGTTCAGCGCCGTTCGAGGCTACTCCAGAAATGGGGAGGCGCATCTTCTTTTTGATTGCTCTATTTCTCCACTCACAGGAAAAGACGGGTGACGAAATTCCCGTGTTGATTAAAGTTAAGAGAGGAAGAATTCAAAATAAGTAACTTTGCCTTTTGGATCCCATTATTCAGCTCCCATCTAAGAGAGAGCCAAATCCAAATTGAATTCGAACAAACCCCATAAAGTTCGGATCGAACCCACAATCTCTCTCTCTTATGCTTAATATTATCTTGATTTCTATCTTTTTTAGAGGTCGCCTGATTTTGGATTAGTTTTCACCAACCTTGATGGGTTCGCCGGGTCGAATTCACTTCAAATTTCATTTGTATGATAGGAAAATTTGGGTTCAATGTAGAAGATTGGAGGAAGGAAAAGGACCCAATATTTCCAAAATGTTGCATTGTGGCTCCTGACATAAGAGAGAAGAATAAAGTTTCCCCGAACTCCTTTTTTTCACGGCCAGTGAGGAACGTGATGCATGTGGACAGCGTTGGGGACACGCCAGACTGACGAAGTACTCTCTCTCCCTCTCCCTCTCCATCAATGAAAAGAGAATATCAAATTGGGCTCCCTATGAATAAGACTTATTGAATATATAAAGTTGGGCTTATACCGATATTTTAAAGGGGGCAGGAATAAAGTCGAGATTTATAATATGAGATATTTTCACCTCTCCAAATTGACGTGGCATGGAAATTTTTTTTGGTCTCAATCCACTCAAAAATATGATTTGATTGCAGGTGCGTTTGTCTATCGGGAAATTTCATAATAAATGAAAATAGTTTCTGGAGATTATCTTTTAGGAAAATGGTTAATTTTCCTTTGTCAGGTGATATCACTGATAACTTGTTTGAATCTCATTTAAAAAATGATTTTAATCTTATGATTGTATCTTGGGACAAAAAATGCAAAATTTTAAATTTTTAAATTTTTTTTTTCCTTTTCTCTCTGTCAATTGTCGGCCCTCAATGACAACCACATGCAAGCTCTGCCTTGCCGGATCGAACAAGCAGTGAGCTCATGAGGATTGATTGATGTGCGAGCTTACTTCGATTTGGTGAGCCTCTAGCTTGTTGGCTCGTGTCCTAGCTAATCGTCGGGTGCTAGCTATCACCAAGGCATGCGGCCAGTGAAGGAAGAAGGAGAAAGGAAAGAAAAAAATGTTTCATTAATCTTGGACTTGAGCTTGAGTTTTGAAAAACCCTTATGCAATCTTTATGGACACAAGGTTTAGGGTTGAGACTTGAGCTCGAGCATTGGGGACCTGAGCACGACCTTTATGGACCCAAGCTTGCGTACGGGCACTAAAGGTTTGGGCCTGGCCTTGATGGACCTGAGCGTGGGCATTGGGGGCCTAGGCCTGACTACTAGGGTCTCAAGCCTAGCCTTGATGAATCTGGGCCTAACCGTTGGAGACCCGGTCTTGAGTTTTCATGCTCAAGTGTAGAGTTTCGAGTCCACACACCTATACCTATTCATATTTTGGAAAACATTTTTTGACTCTTCCAAAGAGGAAATCATTTTTTAAAATTTAAGCTTTGGTAGGAAAATCTTTTCTTTTTACAAAGGGAATATTTTCCATTGACTCATTTTTCTAAACAAACCAGACACTAGAAAATGAGGAAAATTTCCCACGAAACAAATGGACCCTGCTTTTCTTTTCCTAGTCGATTCCATTGAAATGCAAAACCATAATTTCTATGGTGACTTAGGCTAATTATAGTCTATTCGAGTTTGAAAAGTTTTCCTTTCAATGGTTAATTATCAAAAAAATTTAAAACCCATTGTATAGAAGGTGGCAAATTAATTTTAAACTTTTTGACAATTTGCTATTTAACCCGAAATTGCTAACATGGATAATAATTGTCCTATGTGATATGTCCAGTTGGCACTAACATAGGCCATTTTTGCAATTTTTTTTAAATTTCAATTATAAATTTTTTCTTTTGTTCTTTTTTTTTTCCCACCGTGGCCGATGAGGGCTATTGAGACCTCCTCCGCCACTAGGTGAGGGCAAGTGCTGCCTTGCCTGCTACCAACGAGGCTTCCTCACTTGGATCGTGGCGAGGTAGTTGCTACTCATAGTGAAATAGACACACACACACACACACAAAATTCAGAAATTTTTTTTTTAAAAATTGTCCATGTCAATAGCCATCGACATTCATGTGAGTGATTTTTGGCCAAAATTGGCCGAAATGGTTATATTTGTTCCTCAACGAGTTTCTGAGTATGTGAAAGCATTTAATTGTCCAAAATTTTTATTTCCGTAATAGTAATATGTTTGGTACGACTTTTAAATTCTTTTGTGACTTATATATATTTTTCAATTTTTTAATAATTTTATTACATTATTCTTCTTCTTTGCCTACCTTGGTGGCAAGGTCGAGCCTCATTGGCTCTAGCCTCATCTTGGTTGCATGAGGCTGACCTCACGATGGCTCGGCAATGCTCTAGTGAGGTTATTGACCCTCGTTTGGCTGGTTGCTGGCCATGGCCAAGGGAAGAAGAAGAAGTAGAAGAAAAGGAAAAAAAAATGAAGAAAAGAAAAGAGGAAAAAAGAATTGGGCTTAATTTTGGAATTGTTCTCGGAAGCTTAATTCTGTTCCAAATCTATTTTTAAGAACAATTTTTTTTTAAGAATAGAAAAAAATTAACAAACGGATTTCTGTTTTTATTTTTGTTTTGGGGAATAAAAGAATAAAATCAGGCACTGTTTGACATATTACCAAACATGTCCTATATCAAATAATGCCAATATGTTATGGGATTCGAATTGGATGTCCATGGAGTACACAGGCCCACCTATGTCCCATATCACACACATTATTCTACTCGATTAGGTATTGTTGTCACGTAGTCACCACAATAGCCAATGATACCCAAGAAACGATCCCAATTTAAAGCGCCGCGTGTAGAGGCGAACATCTCTTTGTCAACCGATTCGAAATGGCTCTACCAACTACTTCTTTAAGACATACTTCCGTTGGGTACGTAAAGAAAAAAAAACGAAAGGGAAATTTAACATCACATGTCGTAGCCGCTTGCTTGAAAGACAAAACAAAACGTTCGGCCCCGAAGATCTTAACCTCGCACGCGTATGGACAGGCAGCCGTAGACACCGCCGTCCCAACAAAAACCATTGACGAACGAGGCCGAGGATAAGAGAGCGCATCGTTGCATCGATCGTCAATAACTTGGAGTGGAAATCCGACAGTACTGAATTCGAACGCGTGGTGACTCTGAATCTCGACACAAACAGAGAATTTAGTGGCACCTTAGCTGGACCCCTCCTTGCACCCCCAGCCAAAGGGCAAATCTCTCCGCGATCTATATACATGGCCGAAGAAAACGACGTTCCAACTATTCAGGCGGGCGCAAACAAGAGCCGGTGGTTCGAAAGTCCAGGCGAGTGTCCTTTCCTGATCGGCTTTCATCGCTTCAAATCATGGGGGATCCCTCATGATTCGGCGATCGTGATTGATGATGTCGGATTTTACCCAGGAATGGGTTCCACTCTTATCGATGCCGAAAAATGTTCGGAGCGTGACAGTCGGCAGCCACATCGACAATGGGTATCTGTTGGAAGGGCGACGGGAGCGGTAATGGTGGCCGAGAGTAGAGGATAATTAGTCGGTGAAGTGCAGTCCATCGACAAAGGGAGTCCGGCTCTAGCTAAATGAGACCGTCAGTGACGCGGCTCAGAGTTGGAGCAAAGAAATCGATAAAGAGAGGAGAATGGATGGAAAAGGGCATGGTGGAATCGTCAAGAGTAGTGGACGTGATATAGCCGTTAAAGGATTGGAGGGGACTAACGTAATTGTTCAATTGTTGAGTGGACCTTGGATGCAATTGTTAAAGGTAGTAACCGTCGAAAAAGTGGAGGCATTCCGGCTATGGTAAAGTCTATGATCAGTAAAGTCGATGATTTATGGGATAAATGTTTGTAGATAAGTAATGCCGAATCATGAGAGTTGTTTCTAGTATGTGTAGTTTGGGAAAAATCTCAGAAAAATCTATTTTATTGATGCCAATTTAATAGGGGTGAACATATTGGACTGATTGAAAACCCGAAACCAGCCGTACCGGACTGGATCGGCCGGGTTGGTTCATCAAGGGAGCGTTGATCCAGTTCCTAATTTTGATATGGGCATTTGTTCATATAATCTCACTAAAGAAGGAGCCATTTTCATTGTTACAGTGTAGGATATTGAGATGAGATTTGCTTGTCTAGGACTCAATCTTGATATCGGTCCATAATAATCAAAGTTGAATCATGAACCTATTAATAAAGCAAATTCAATGTAGCAACAACGGGTTCCATAAAAAAGCGGTCATAAATTAAAGTGTCTTGACCAATTTATAAGATTATTTAATGTAGTCGAAATAACTAAATTTTGGGATGTTCAAGCAAGTAAGGGAAATTCTATGGAATTCATAACCGTCTCAATGTTATTTTTTTTTTACTTTTTTTATTGTCTGAATATTCAGGAACTAAGACCATTCCAATGCTCCTTTTCGCCATGCATAAACTAAACCAACAATTAGGATAAGCACGAAAATGAAAGCTTATGGAACCAATGATTTTCGATTCGGTTCTGGAGAGAACCGGACCGGATTAGAACAACGGACTGAATTGACTTTTTTTTTTTTTTCTAGTTTTTTAATATTTTAAAAATAGCAATAAACGTCAAAATAATAACAATTCTAGTATATTTTTAAAAAAAAATCAATTTTTTTTTTGGGTTAAATGACCGATTCCATTGAACCGAATCAGATTGGTTGGTTCAGTCCAGTTCTCAATCCAATCCCAAGTCCCAAAAATTGGGAATTGATCATCCTAGTTCAATTCTTAGTCCCAAAAATTGGGAACTGGTCCGGTTCTTGGTTCCTAGGTAGGATGGGACCAGACTGGAAATCGATCATCCCTACAATTTAGTTCTAACCCTTTTATTGTTGCCAATCTAGTCCTAAAACTTTTGATCTAATGCCAATTCAATCATTCTAACTAATTTTTATTGGATATTGTTGTTATGAATGCTAGTCAGCCTACGTGGCACGGTCAATACTGACGTGGATAATTTTTAATAAATTTGAATTTTTATTTTTATTTTGATTTCCTTCCTCTATCTCTAGCTAGTTTGACCAGAGGCAAGGAACCTTGCTAACCTTTGACCAGTCTCACCTAGCCCCTAGTGAGGCTGGCCCTAGCAACCTTTGGCCAACCTTGCTAGGGGTTGGGCCTAGTGGCCAATGAGGCTGGTTAGAGGCCAACGAGGTCCCTTGTCTCTAGCAAGTCGTTGAGCTAGCGATTGGCTAGAGGAAGAGGAAGGAAAAAACAAAAAACAAAAAAATAAAACTTTTGAAAATTTATTAAAAAGTATCTACATTAGTGTCATTTGATACTAGCCATGCCACATAGTTCGACTAGTGTCCACGTTAGCAATATTTGATCAAAACGAGTCAAAATGACTGAATTGACATTAAATAAAAATGTTTAAGACTAAATTGGCACTAATAAAATGTTTAAGATTAAATTGACACAAATGTAACATGCTTAAGACTTTTCTAACACATTTCCTTGTGTAGTTTTCTTAGTAATAGGTATTTGCTATCAATTGTAGGTATAAATACTTGAATCGCAAGTTGTAAAAAACAAGTGATGAGTTAAAGAAGACTAGTTCTTCATCTTTATTTTCAGTTTACCAATACATTCCAATACCCTTTAATGGTTGACAATGATTTTTTTTTATTCCACATTTCTTTTTTAGGAATTCTCGTGTAGGAGTCAAGCTATTTCACGTCGTCTTTTGTCCAGTTGTAAGTATTACGAAATTTGAGATAGCAAAACTTTAGAAGTGCATATCTTATTGGTCAGGCATCTTTTTTGAGCAATTTTTTTTTATTCGACATAACTTTTCGAAAGAGATTTCATGAAAATCCTAGCTTCTGTACATTTAGGTTTCTCGTCATTTACATTTCTTATCTAAGGAAGAGCAAAGAACCCTTCTCATCCTTTGTCAATTTGCTTATCAATCCACGGTTCGAAAATATATTTCCTTGAAAAAAGTCTCTAATAATATAACAAAGTTTGATTGACCTAACACCAATGGTGCCTTTATTGCCCAAGAGGCTAGAGCTTTGAAGCATGTACTCAATATGAGGCAGTCACGTGCATTGAGACCTTTATATCTAGCGGTGTCAATATGAGTCATAAGCCTATATTATGACCCACTTTTAGTTAAATGGGTCAAATATAAGTCAAGTGAAAGTTAAATATGGGTCAAATATGGGTTGAGTGAGTTATTAGGTAGACCCATTATCTCTTTCCTTCCATCCCCCTCCTTTATGCGTTCTCATCCTTCGTTGCCGATTTGATGAGGTTCACTCAACAATAATTAAAAAATCGATTTTTAAAAAAATAATTATTTTCCTCCAACTATTTCAATTTTTATTTACTAATTTTTTATTATTTAATTTACTTTATAAATTTGATGTGAAATTTTTATTCAAATAATTTATATGTGAAAAGTTAAAAGTGGATTAAATAAGTAGGAGTAGATTTTCTTAAATTAAGTTAAATATTAATATGTGTTGGTAATATGTGTCGGGTATGGGTTGAGTATGGGTCGAGTCGGGTATGTGTTATTAAATTTACATTGCATGAAAATTGGTCAAAACGGGTTAAATGGGTTGATGTGGGTTGGACCATTCTTAACCCAACCCAAACCCGACCCGACCCGACCCGACTCACCCATTTGACACCCCTATTTATATCTAGGGGTCTCGTATGGGGGGAGAATTACCAAAAAAATCTTAAACCTATTACAATTGTGTCAATTCAATTTTCAATCTATTTTTTTTACTGATTTAGTCCTAAACTTTTTGCAATTGTGCCAATTTAGTCCATTTGGCCAAATTTAGCCGGCTGGCACCGACTTGGATGCCAGCCAACGTCTACGCCAATATTTTAATAATATTTTTTTATTTTTTGAATTGTTTTTTGAATTTTTCTGTTTTTTTTTCCTTTTCTTTTTTGTCTCCTTTCTTCCTTACCCTCCCACACCCCCCGTGACGGTGGTCGGCCAGCTTTGATGAGGCGAGGGCCACGAAGCCCATCGACCACCGGTAAGGGTCACGGCCCCCGTTAGACGCCCACTAGGGGTGTCAATAGGTCGAGTCGGGTCTTGATGTTACCCGACCCGACCTGAAATGCATAAAACATGAAGAAAAAAAAAACAGGTCGAGTCGGGTTTTGGGTTTTTTATTAAAAAATATTACAATTTTTCAATAAAAAATATTATAAAGGGAATTTGAAATACTCTTACATGACGCCGCGATACCTCATCCAACCCATCCGTGAACCGTGACGCCGCGAGGTCTTGTCCAACCAGTCCATGAACATCTCCGTAGACAAATAATTTTTTAATAAAAAATTATGACAAAGGGAATTCGAAATGTTCTTATATGATGTCGCGAGGCTTCGTTCAACCCTTCCGTGAATATCTCCGCAGACAGATAATTTTTTAATAAAAAATTAAATATGACAAAGGGAATTTGAAATGCTTTTACGTGACGTCATGAGGCCTCATCCGACTCGTCTGCGAACATCTCTGCAGACAAATAATACTCCCTCTTCTAAAGTTTTGCATTGGCTGCGAAAAAGAAGCAAATCATATGGAAAATGGGGGAGAGAGAGGGGGGGAGAGGGAGAGAGATTGATGGGGGCCGACCTAAGGGGCGATGACGACGAACCTGTGAGATGAGACCAACTGGATGAGTTGCGAATATAAGGAGTTGTAGAGGAGATAGTTTGAGTGGGTGTATTTGGGTTGAAGCCTTTAATATGTTTGGGTCGGAACATTGTTCCGATTCTAACTTGACCCAAAACATGTATTTCATTTGTGTTTATAATTGTTACCAAAATAGTATTAAGATCCGAAATATGTACCATACTTATTTCGTGTTCAGGTCGTGTTGGGATTATGTTCAAGTTGGGTTGAGTGGATTTTTTTGACACCCTTACTGCTCACCCTTGCCAGTGGCCTTGCCCAGACTTAGGGGTAGCGGCGAAGCTGGACAATTTGAAAGGGGCTACAACCATCGTCAGAGGCCTCACCTAGACCTAGGGGAGGCCTCGCTGCGGCCCCCAAGCCTCGCCCAAATTTGGGTGAAGCTGCCTCGCTGCAGCCCCTAGGCCTTGCCCTAGTTTGGGCGAGGCCACCGGCGAGGGTGGGCCGTTTGACGGGGGCCATGACCCTCATTTACTGCCGACAAGCGCTTTGCAGCCCTTGTACAGTGGCTGGCAAGTGCCCTTATGTAGTGGCTGGCAAGCCTCGTTGGAGTTGGCCGGCCATTGTCGCTAGGAAGGGAGGGGAGGGCAAGTGAGGAATGAGACAAAAAAAATAAAAAAAATAAAAATTTTTGGAAAATAATAAATATTATTAAAATATTGTCATCGGCGTCGCCCGGCGTCCGCATTAGTGCCGGCCAGTCAAATTTGGTCGGATTGACTAAATTGGCACAATTGCAAAATGTTTAGGACTGAATTGATATAATTGTAATATGTTTTGGACTTTTTAGGTAATTCCCCCTTGTATCGGTACACGTATGCCGCACTGTATCTAATGGTCAGATTAATACAATAACACACTCACCAAGGTAAAATTTTAGAAAAGTGGTACCAACCATGGCAAATCTTAAATTGGAGAAGTAACTGGGTGTGATACCCACTCGACTTCAATATATATGAAAAGAAAACGATGTTAGATATGTTAAAATCAATGATTGTCAAACGATATCGCATAATTTTAGAGACTATTGACTAATGGGATTCAGTTCTTCGAATGGACGTGTACATATTTGTCACTTACACCATAGCACGATACGGTAGCTTGGTAAACTAGCCTTGGTGGGTGTCCAAAAAATGAAATAAAAAAAGCCGTAGTGTACCTAATATGATTCTCGGATAAACATCCAAGCCGTTCCCCAAAAAATAGAATATATATGTTTTTAATTAGAAATATCATGAAAGTATTATTTTCATTCATGAAATGTTAAACATTAATTCAAACTCACACCTAACAATTAGACCTTTTGCTTTGGACTCTTTTAATAGGTTTGATTGATGACAAAGAAGCTCCCACTTAGGAAACTGAACAAAAGAAGTCTTCATTTCTGATTAAGACATTTGGAATTACCATGAAAGTTGCTTTCAAGTCAGTTTGCCACGGTCCATCGGGATCCAGAGTACATAGAATCATAAAAGAAAAAAAAGAAAAAGAATCCAACCAATGATAAATAGTGGCTCCACATTTCGCGATTTTGCTAACGAACGAACATCTCACTGATTGCAACAACTTTTGAAAGGGGAAAGAGGACAAGGGATAACTAGCTTGAACTGAAAGTAACGTACTCCGTGTGTAACAAATTGCGTCATCATTACAAAACCCCCAGACTTTTGGTATGGTTGGTTAAGTTGGTCCCTGTACCCCAACCAACCATAAGGTCAACAACATGCAAAACAACAGTAACAGAAACAGCCCAATCTGTCTTAGCGTGATAGCTAATATATGCATAGTAAAATCCAATCGAATAGTTTTGTCTTAAATCTCTTGAGGCTAATCTCATCTATATACCCCACCTGGATATACTCCTCCCTCCACTAAAAAAACCGACTATCCACCGCATTTAGTTTGATTTACCTCATTTTACCATCTTTATTGTCCTTTTTGAGTTGTTATTTGTGGGTTTGATCAATTTCTTTGGGGAGTTTTCTTTTATCTACATAACCAAATCAATGGAGAAATTAATGAATGCAATGACGTCAGGATCAACGCGAAGCCAGCATCATCTCCTGCTCAGTGAGGGAGTGGCGGAAGTGGCACCTGTGGCCGTAGGGACACATGTCGCCGGCGAGGACCATCCTGCAGACCTCAGTCTTGTAACGTGGGTGCCTGATCACCGGACGCAGCTCGGCAATGCCATGCGCGAACTGGCAGTGGTCGCCGTACGGGCACGTGCCAGTCTCCTGCCACTTGTTGCACAGCTCCGTCTTGAACATCCCCTGGCTGTACACTTCGAACTCCAATGCCTCCTGCTCTTTCTTCCCACCCGGCACGTACACGCGCTGTTGCACCTGCACATACGAACTGTCCTTCCTGAGATAATGCCACCATCAATGACAACTTCAACCGAGATCGTCAACGAGAAGGGAAAAATCAGAATTAAAATGGACGAGAAATCTACGAAGGCCAAACAGAACGTAAAAATAAAAATGTACATGGACGACACGAAGATGCTCTGACTTCAAACGTGTTATACGATGAAAATGACCACCCAACCATTGCACATGAGAAGAAGAGACCCCGTCGCAATTGGCAACGAAGAAATTCGATCAGCGTAAAGAAGAAGAAAACCGCGATTACTCTGATACAAACAACAACCAAATAAAATTTAACGCAATCACCAAAAATCAAATGAATAGGAATGTCAGTTCAATCGACAGAGACTGAAATCGACCGATACCAAAAGAAATAATCAAACCCGTTCAGCAAAATGATACGAGAAGATGATTCAGTGACGCCCCCACAGCGTAATCATGACACAAAAAATATTCATCTAACGCAATAAATCAAATATGAGGCGCCAGTTCAATCAATAGATCGACCGATCAAACGAGGAAACGCAATTTCACAGATCGATAGACAAATAGCGGAAGAATACATGTAATCCAGAGAACGAACTGACCTTTGGAGGCTCCTGTGCTCTTGGCAAGCGGAGTTGACTCGCCGGTCGACTCGAGCGGCTGTTGCTAGCAGCAGGCTGGTTCAATTTAAGGTAGCCGCTGGACCGAACCGATATGCTCTTCGGTAGCCAAACTCTCTCAGGATTACTCGTCTCATATCCGCTCTGATCCATGACGCTCGTCGGACTGTAACTGCCGACGTCTTCGCTGGAGAAATCCGATCCCGCGGCACTAGCATCAGAGAGACCGAGACGACGGAAGCAGCTTTGCAGAGTGCCCTGGGAGGGCAGGTTAAGGAGTTTGACGAGCTCAGAGTTGGCCAAGCGAAGCCGTGCATTCTCGCGGCGCAGCGAGTCGATCTCCTCCGTGAGGTCGTTGAGGTGAGCGCGGCAGAGATCGTAGTGATCGCGCAGCTGCTGGTACTCCAGAACGAGGCGAGCTTGGTTGAGGCGGTGCTCGATGGCGATGGTGCTCCTGGCGGCCGCATTCTGGTTGTTGTCGGAGGAAGCGGAGGAGCACAGGGACGGCGGAATCAGCGCGGAGCTCGAGTGAGGCGAGTGAGGCGAGTGAGGCGGGAAAATGGAGTGGTACAGCGCGCTGAAATTGGCCGCGAACTGCTGGTTCAGCGGAGAGCTCGAGGATTGAGGCAGAGGCGGCGAGTTAGGCGCATGTGGAGGGGGCGGCGGAGGCCGGGGCTGCGCCTCCGGCGAAGTGGAGGAGGTGGTGATGGTAGGATCCGACTGAGGGGAGGCGTCCTTTTCCATGTGCCTCGAGCTTTCTGCCGCAACAGAGAGCGAAAACTATATTCAGTTACGGGAGAAAAACCGACATTAAACCAGTCTCCGCCTATAGCTACATTACGTCTCCCCACGTCAATTTTTCTCATCGGAATCTACCGGATGGTGAATTATCGCCATTAAAGCAAAGAGCAAAAAGCAAACCCGACGGAAGCGCAGAAGAGATGGAACATGCACCCTCTCACCGAACCATCGCTCGGGCCTCGATCAACGCATGCGCAGATTAACCGATGAAGACTGGAACTCAATCGAACTCTCAGATATCTAACGCGACGATGCAGGACGCAGATCAGACTCTCATAGTAATCCCCGAGACATCAGAACTCGAGGTTTTCAAACTAGTAATCCATGAAAAGCGAAGCGGAAGATGCGTCGATGGAGAGCGAGTCTCACCTGTTTCTGCGGGCGAAGAGAAGGAGAAGGAGAAGGAGAAGGAGAAGGAGGAGAGGGAGGGAGAATCAGGAATGGAAGTAGGAGGAGCTACTTTTAAAGTTTATAGGCAGCGGCGGGGAGAGGGAAGGAGACGAAACTAATCAGGTACTCCCAGTGTTCGCGAACTCAGGGACGCTTACGCCAAAGCTCAACTCGACCGCAGACCCCACGTGGAGGGAGGCTATTGGGCGGTGAGATAGCCGAGGGGTGGAAACGTCGGAACCTCTCTTTTCTTTTCCCGCCAAAGGGACAGCGAGCGCCCGGACTCCCCCCGAAACCGTTTTAGAGAGAGAGAGAGGCAAACTGCTTGAGGGTGAAGCCAGCTGGGCTAGAGATAGAAAGAGAAGTGGACGATTATATATGGATCGGTCGATGACATGTGAAGGTTGGTTAGAGGGGGAGAGAAAGAATATGGAGGGGAGGTTGGTCAGACGAATATTGGCGTGGAATGGAAGTGATGTGGATGCGGAGTGTGCGTGTGTTGTGTGTTGCCGAGTTTGGTTCGTTGGTGTCTTCTTATGATTAGGGATGCGTCGATTAGAGAATGAGGAGGAGAAAGACTTAATTATTGTTTTTAATGTGTGCATCGCAACCATCGGAATTGTGTTTGCTTCTTTGTTACAACTTTAACTAACACTTCCCCCTCCCTATGGCCCCCCGCCCTTCCCTCCCTTCCCTTCTTTTTTTAGCTGCGCTTGCTTGCTTGCTAGCCATCCCCTTCCATCAAAAAGTCATTGATGGCGTAATGTGCTCTCCTTCTGGCCAACCGCTTAATCATGAATTTCGCCCCCATGAATATTTATGTTAATTAGTGAGGATCGAGATTCAGATCGTTTAGGGATGCCCAGTTGCTGTCGTCGCCCCACGGGGAAGGAGATGGCCCTTCATGAAGTTTCAACGACCGGGGAAGCAAGAATTCTCAATCACCAAATGATGATTGCACATACGCTACTTATCCATGCTTGTGTAGTTTCGATTTCCGGCAATTTTTATATCATGCATGTGGGTGGGGGGTTTTACCTTGGATGGCTTTTGCTGTCGACGTCGACGTAATTGGAGACGTCTTGCGCCTGATGGTCGTGTCTAGACCCGATCGTGAGACTCACGTCACTTGTCTCCTATCCATATGCCATCAAGGGTAAATGGGCGGGCTTGGGAAAGGGCCTGGCATCGAAAAGCTTTGTCCGATGCGGTTGGGCCTCACTCAGGCCCAAGTGGACTTGAAATTTTGTATGCAATCTTCTGATGATGGACGCCGATCGCTGGTCCGGTTCCGTTAGGTCTGCCCATTAGAGTGGGTTTACTTACTGCCGTCCATTGTCCACTGCAGAGGAGAACACGATCATTTCTAAGTTGATTGTGAAGTCAGTGTAAGGTAAGATGGTGATGTTATCGACTAAAGGTCCAAGAGAAGAAGATTTTAACGATGCTAAGTCGCATGCATTATTATATAGACATTTTGCGGTTGTTGCATTTTGTCTGTGCAGTCATCTGATTTACAACATATTCTTGATTTGCTTTTAGATAGGAGAATTTAAGCAATCGAAATCTACGTTCATTCCACTTAAACGACGTAAGTTGTTGATCCTCCAAAAAATGTGATGGGAATTAGGTGAGGTAAAGACATTTAGCTTCAGGTGTGAGATTCAACTTTAATTCTTACATAAAGAGACATAGTAAAAATCTGAAAGAGATAATAAGACGGATTAAAATTAAAAAAGAAAAAAACAGAGAGGGAGGTTCCTTGGTCAATTTATTCCTTGATCACATGATGAAAGATCTCTGTTTTCTCCACATTAGTTAGTCCCTTGACAGAACGTATATGGTTTCAAACTTCAATGGTTATGTGGTCAATTCACCGACTTTTGCCGGTGGAACTTCGCCCTCAACGACGGACGGTGCAAAAGAAGAATAAGTCGTATGCGAAGTTAACCAGCTACGGAATGAAAAATGTGTTCTCAAGAATGCTAACGCCGAAAACATCACCCCCGTCAGAAAGCGACCTTTCGGAGAGTGATTTTGCAGACCTATGAACCTGATATCATTAATTATTGTACCGCCAATAATGCACCGGCTTTGGCCAATGTCTACTGCTATGCTTCGTCGGTGTATGAGCATCTTATGAAGATGCATGTGACTCTTGTACCTTTGTCTATTACAAGTGCCTAAAAGTTTGTGATACCCTCGGCGTCGCCTATAAAAGGGTGGCCAAACTTTTTGTAGCTAAACCCGTGTCTCAATTTTATAAGTCCATCTTCAAATGGGCAAAGAGATATCCCGATCGTGACGGATGCATTGCACAATTTTGCAAACAAGAAGCAGGGCCACCTTCCCCTCATTTGCTCTGTCTAGGGTTTGCATGCTCCAGCCATCAGATTTCCCTGCCTTGGGCTAATTTACAAGCTCAACTGGATATGGGCATTGCCGAAAGATTCGAAACCCAACTGGAGTACATCCAGCAGGAAACTCCCAAAAAAAGAAGAAAAATCAGTCATGTAGAGGCTGTTCTAAATTTGGCAGACAGAAAATGCTCTGGCCATGTCCTGTCTTTTATTCGTGTTCGGTTTTATCTTGTGCGGGAGCATCAAAAAGTTTACTCTATAAGTACCCGATACTGAACAAAACCAAGAGTTTGAAATAGTCAATTCGATATGGGCACTGATACCCTTGTCTAACAGAACTAGAACTATTCCAATAGCGATGCATCTGAGGCGGTAACCTTCATCCTAGACCCAACTCGTCCCGAGTTTTCCTAATGCTCTTGGTATCATTCGCATATCATCAGGTTAGGGACCGGCATGTCTACGGAGATATCACCCCGAGGTAAAAACATAATCCCGGCAGTTCCCCACACAAAATGATTGAATTGGCCTAAAACCGTGAGGCTCTAGGTTTGATTCTGGCTTGGCGCGGGTCTCCGGTCATGGGAACACCATCCGTGACGACTGCCTTTGAACAGAGTAATGACACGTGAACTGAATGCGGAATGCAAATGTTGACTTTGGACTTAGATTTGGTAGATGTACAGTTGAAAAATATTCTTTGCTAGGGCAGGCAAACGCTTTTGCTCCGCAGATAATTCCATCCAAGTTGCCTACCGACATAAACAAAAAGAAGAAGAAGAAAATAATGCACTTACAAGATCTTCCCATCACCCTCTCAACAGCAACCCTAAAACAGGAACACAGGAAGAAGCACATGATTTACTTGCAGAGAGAGAGAGAGAGAGAGAGAGAGAGAGAGAGAGAGAGAGAGAAGAGAGAGAGATGTAAGGGCTTAGCACATCCTCTCCATGTCCTAGACATTAGAAATCTCGCGAGAAGCTTGCAAGGCCTTGCAGATCTCGTACACGAGCCTCGCTTCGACCTCCTCGCTCGAGTACATGATCCGAGGCTGCCGGCGCTTCGGGACCCGCTTCCCGCCGAAGAAGTTGTCCGTGTTCAGGGACCCCACCTTGCCGGCCAGCCGGACCATCATGTTGACGTACGTGTCCCGCAGCCGCGCGAGTATCTTGTAGGGAGCGTAGTAGATGGTCCTCAGCCGCAGCTTCCGGGCGATCTTGATCTTCCAGGACCTCCGCGGACTGCCAGTGTTGCCGCCGCTGCCGAGCCTCGCGACCTGCAGGAGCCGGGTGCGGTCGCCGTTGAGCCGCCTGTATTTCCTCCTCCTCCAGTATCTCTTCACGCTTCCGTCGAAAGGCTTTGCCAGAAGATCCATGAGAGAGAGAGAGAGAGAGAGTTGATAATTGAAGAGGTAGGTTGTGGTACGCGAAGCTATATATGGTGAGGAAATTTCATTTGTCCACGAGCAGCATAAGGGTTGATCCAGTCAACAAAGCCGGTTTGACTTGTGCTTGTCGCGTTTCTTTCTTTTCGCTTTTCTGATTTTTAAGACAAGGAATTTCAATTTTCAAGTTAGTAATTCCAAATTTATGAAAAGAAAAATCATATCCCTATCAAGGACGGAGGTAAAACGTGAACCCAAACACAAATAAACGACTTAAACATAGAAATATTTATACTCGTACATATATTATGTTAGAACCATCTAAACGGGATTGATGAATTTCTCGATTCATGTTATGGGTACAATTGCACCTCTAATCTAAAAATAGCACAAACATTTCGACGAACTCCATATGAAATTGACACGTACGGGTTTTCATCAACAGTATCGTTTTTTTTGCATATGCATTCAATGCAAACCCTGCAAAAATGTAATTTGAGAAAGAGAGAGAGAGAGAATGAGAGAGGGAGAAATCAATGCGTGGATCAGGATCGAGCTGGGGAACAAACGAGAAAGGCGTGGGGGGTTGAAACTTCATGCAAAAGAACAATTTCAGATGGAGACAGGAAGAGGAAAAAGTCGGACGAAGAGCCAGCCAACCGCAACCGAACCACACCGCAACCAGACAAGGATTGCATCGGATGTAAACGTATGGCTCGTGGGGTTCGGTAGCTGGATCATCAGTCTAAATAAATGACCCACAACTGTCAACTACGCCGGGTCCGGTAATTGAACCATACCCAGAGCTTTCATTCGGAGAAAAGAACATACGTATGCAATTCGCTTGTCAAAATTTATTT
The DNA here is from genome assembly GCA_014182735.1 of Corymbia maculata. NCBI lineage: Eukaryota > Viridiplantae > Streptophyta > Magnoliopsida > Myrtales > Myrtaceae > Corymbia > Corymbia maculata. The sequence goes on from CM024687.1 coordinate 38,836,563, forward strand.
AACGCATTGTGTAATTTGACCGTGACATCGAACCAACAACCACCAATGAACTACATAATAATCCACAAGGCAAAGAAAGTGTTAAATTTATTACGGATGTGTCAATTTGAAAATTTTGAGATTTTTGATAATTAAAAAATTAATTTTTTATAAATTTATCACGTGTGTATTAACTCAAAAATATTTTCACTGTATATTAAAATACTTAGATAATATTTTTTGTTCATTAATTATTTCGAAAAATATAAGGAAAGTATTTTTCGAAATTCTGCTCGAGTCTTAATTAGACTCTTTGGTACGAGAAAATGTTAGGTGAGTAAGGGAATGCGCTGGACAAATCATAACCGAACTCATAGTGGGAAACCTTCATTCTGGTCAAGGGTTTATAGTCGCTCATTAGATTCTCAATCTCAAATTCCGCCACATGTCATGCCCCTATTGGCAACCGATGTTTGGTGGCTGATGGAAGGTGGGTCGAATTGATGTATGCCCAAGCTAATTCGAGAGGCACGTGTGACAGTAAATAGTGACCATTGATGAAAGGCATACGGTACAAAATTCACCGATGACGAGTGCTAATTAAATCAAGGCCACGAAAATAAAATAATTCAAAAAAATATATATTTTTTTCGTTTGAAATTATTAGTCGATGAAAAATGCTTTCGTCATTCACAGTAATTTGTGTCTAAAATGTTTCGTGGACGATGGAAATAATTTTCTGTTCATTTATTTTCACAAGCAGTACAAATGATTATTTTTAAAAATATATATTTTAAATGATTTATTTTACACGGAATAAATGAAGTCTAAAAGCACGCGAAAAATGCATTTAGAGATGCAAGGAATGGAGGGACGGACGGGCCGAAGGAGACGTGAGCTTGACGGGGACCAAAAGTGTGTTGATGCCAAGAAGGCCTAATGAGCCTTGACTTTTTCGTGGCTGGTAGAGGGGGCCCACTAGCAATTTTGTAAGCTAGGCCTGCCTAAGTACTCGTTTAGTGTTTGTCGTTAGGGTGGTTTTTCCCTATTTTTGGTATTTAGCATAGCCTTTACCTTTTTGTTCGTGTGAGATTTTTTTTTTTTTTTTTGGTAGGTAAGTGTGAGATTGAGATGTGATATTTTTATCGCTTTGAATGAGTCCCCCCTCGTGATGTTAAGAATGGTTTGGAAAAATTTACTAGCGAGTAAAAACGTTTCCGTTATTAATTCGAGTATATTTTTTACTATCTCGATGGCTAAAAATAAAAATCTCACTTTGCAAATCATCCAAAAGCATTCGTGTGAGAAATCACCATTGTCAAATGGGTTTAAACTTGAGATGAATAAAGAAGGGGTGGGGCAAAATAAAAATAAAAATAAAAATAGCGGGATCTTATCTACTTGGCTAGCCTAACTAGTGATGGAGTTATATCGCTTACGGGTCAAAGGTGAGAACTCGCCAAAGCACGAAGCGCACCTTGCCCTCGAGGACATGTTGCTCTCAACTTTCAACACGCATAAGAATGCCAAAAATAAATAATAAATTTCAACAAAAGGCATGGTAAAACTATATACATAGCAACCTTACTCTATATCTGTAAATTACAAGATTAAAGAATATAATGATTAGTTTCAACGAATAATGGCAAAGTGCTTGTTAGGCCGAAGAGATAGCACGAAGCTAGAAGTAACATTGTATTTTCCCATTCATCAATAATCATGGATCAAATTAGATCAAACAGAAACAAATTATGATTAAAGTATCACGGGCACATTCCGTTCTTGCTTTAGTAATTTGAATTAAGTATTTCGGATTCCGTGAATAGACCATTCAACTCATTTGTGCAGAGATTCGACTAGATTCCCCGATCCTTGTTTCTAGAAAATCATAATTTATAACGGGAATTCATTGATTAATGATACAAAAGCCTACAAATTTATCAATTGGGCACATATACAGGTAATCAAAGGCCAACCCACATCGTATCAAGGTCCACGAAGAGGAAGCAATTGGTGGTTTGGGTTGCAGGGCCAGGCTACTTTGAGCAAACCAGGCGAAACTGAAGTCTCTTTTGTAATTTAAATGCACAAGATCCTTGATGTGATCAATAGTCAAAAATAATTTGCTTGATTCTCGTGCATCCCGTTTTTAAAATAATTCTAATTCATATCGTCGATCTCAGTAATTCTGTGCATGGATTATAAGATAATGTGGATCCTCCTGAAATGATTTCACCGTGCATCGTTAATGGCGCGAGAGAAACTTAAAAACGAATCGGTTTTAGTCGCGCTAGAATTTCCATTGTGTTTCAACCTCAGAAGAGAAGACGAGAAAAGATAGCTCTTCCTGTACTTTCCTTTTGTTCTCCATGGGGTTTTATTCTCTTTATAAACTCGATATCCTTATGAGTTTTGTGTTTTGTTCCTATCTTCAGTTGCTTTTCTTGGGATGGCTCTATTGTTATGTCTCTCTGCATCAGCCTTCAAGGGTTTGAAATTACCCTCCGAACAACTATCTTTAGTTGCATGCGTCTTCAACAAAACAGCACACTTTTTCAAGGTGACATCTTCAAACGTGAGAAAACAGGTCTTCAAGGAGCCCACTAACAATATCAGAGTAACTAAATCCACTTCATATCAGAAAAACTAGATCCCGCTAAACATCAAAAACACAAGTAGCTGAATCAAAACTATAGTAGCATTATTAACAACTTTCTGTACAATCGTGTCGAAGCATTATTGGACACAAAAAAAAAAAAATTGCAAGAAAACTACAATGACGAACGACTCTTGCTTGCCGGCCCTTTAAGAGTCTTTTTGCAGAATGGATTGCTTAGGAATGGGTTGGGTCATTGAAGAATTGAACCTAACCACGATGAACAATCTGATGAGAAGAATTGCTCCAGGGATTCACACATCATGCTCTGAGTAGCTTCATTGACAGTGCCACACCAAGAACAGTCACTGCTTGAGGGTCTGAATTGTGTTGAATCCTCAGGCGGTAAGGAAATCAATGGTGGCGGATAATCATGGATTGATCCAGCTGAACTGTCCTGTTGATACGGCAACTTGAAAGGCAGTCCGGCTTCGACTAACTCGTCTGGCATGTAGCCTGCATTACTTGCATAGAGGTCCACTTCGCCACTCGGTGCGATCCAGTCACTTGGTGCCGCCATATCGACCCTTCTCTTCTCCTTGTCCTGTTGATACAGGAACTCAAAAAGCAGTCCGGCTTCGACTACCCCATCTGGCATGTAGCCTGCATTGCTTGCATAGAGGTCCACTCCGCCACTGGGTACGATCCAATCTCTCGGCACCGCCATCTCGACTCTTCTCTTCTCCTTGTCCTGTTGATACATGAACTCAGAAGGTAGTCCAGCTTCGACCATCCCGTCTAGCTTGAAGCCTGTATCGCTTGCATGGAGGTCCACTCCGCTCCAGTCACTTGGCGCCTCCATCTCGGCCCTTCTCTTCTCCTTCGTCGTGGCAAGCCAAGTCTTCTCCTTTTCAAGTCTATCGCCCACAGCGCTCAGGACTGACCTCAGTTGAGGCTCTGAGAGATCTTTGAGGACCTCAACTGAGACCGGATACTTGGCCTCCCAATTGACCCTGCGGGCCTTGGCCAGCTCGGCGTCAATCTTCTTCTTCTGGCTTGTGAAGAACTCGTTCAGTCCGGTGGCATGCTTGGCACGGCGATCCGCAGCCTCACTTTGATAGCGGCAAATTATACGCTCCACCTCCTTTCTGTCTGGCCAGGTCTCCAGCTCGAGCTGCCCCTCACTGGACATCCCCGTCGGGTTGATGATCACACACATGTCGACGCCGCAGAGGATTTTTAATTCTTGAGCCTTCTTCATCAGTCCCTTCTTTCTTTTCTCGAATGTGACTCTGCGAGATCTTGAATTGGGAATGAGTTCGAGTTTCAGTTTAGCGCGACCCATGTTGATTCAAATACTTAGAATTTCTCTGTCGAATGTTTGGATCCGACTAAGCCAAGACGTCCTTTTCCTTCTCTGCAATAGAGACAGAGAAGTATATCTAGTTAGAGGAAAGGAAGTTTGTCCGTCAAATGATCTTGTTCAAACAGACGGGTCTCTGCCCTAACGACCCTCGTCTTCCTCTGTCGTCTTTTTCATTAAAACCTGCCGAATCTTGAATGATCGCCATCAAAGTAAAGCAAACCCACGAAAGCATAGAAAATCGAAAGAGATCGAACACACATCTCTCGCTGAATCAACGCTTGGCCTCCAAGTAATTAAAATCTCAGGTCGATTCAAGGCAGAAGCAAGATCATCACGTACACAGATTCATCGATGGAGATTGAAATCATCAACTCAGACACGTAAATGGCGGATTGCAGTACGCAGAACAGACGGATGGTAATCCCACGAGTCGTCAAACTCAAAGAAAGTTTCAAGCAATATAACCCATGAAAATCTAGGAGAAAACGAGTCAATGGAGAGCGAGACTCACCTGATTCAACGTGCGAAGAGAGATGGACGTTGAGACAGCTAGTGTTTCAGTGTTTGCACCGAACTGAAAACTGCTATAAATATATATATATATCTTCGTAGAATCGGTTGAAGATATTGTTGAAGATATTGTCCATGTGGGTGTCGTATCCCAGTGGTATATTTCCTGTTTTGATACGCTAATGTTACCGTTAATGTAGTTAATGTTACGTTAAAGGCAGTTACCTTGTACATACCAAATATAATAATATTATATTATAAAAAAGACGGACCCGGGTCGGACTCTCGGATCCGGCCCGGGTCTGGGCCAGCTCGGGTTCGGGCTTCGGAGTCTTAGGCTCCTCGGCTGGGCTGTCCGGCGAATGGGCCCGGTTCGCCTAGCCCAGTACCTGAAACAAAAGGAAATAATTAGTCAAGCCCATAAAAACAAACCCCAGCCCAAGTAAAACAGAGGTGGGCCACCAAAGCAAAATAAGCCCAATAGGCATAATTAATCTCAGCCCATAGCCCACAAACGCAAACCCTAGCGGGTCGACCGGGTCCATGTGCCCGACCCGGTCAATGACCCGACTCCTCAGCCCCCTCTCTGTCACCGACCCTCCGCGGCGCCAAGGGGACGGCTGAGCGTCTCCCGGCCACAGCGAGCGGCGGCGGTCTTCGCGAAACCAGCTGGCGGGACAAACGAAGTGGCGGGGGGCACCGGGGACGACGGCGGTCGGCAGCACGGACGGTGGTCAGCAGCACGGACGGCGTGAGGTTTAGCCGAGATCCGCGAGCGGCTCCGTCATCGCGGGACAGAACAGCGACGGCTTCGGGCACGGTCGTCGGCGGAGCGGCGTGAGCAGGCGGCGTCGGGGGCGGCAGAGCAGCGGTGGTGGCTTCGGGCCGGCGTGGTGACGTAGGGTGGTTGAGCAGTGGTGGTGTCGGGCCGAGCAACCAGCGCCGCACGCGGCGGCGGGACTCGGCCGCGCAGCAACCTCTCTCTAGTCTCACCCTCATGTCTCTCGCATTCTCAGATCTCTCTCTCAGTTTCTTTCTCTCTTCTCTCTCAGATCTGTTTCTCTCGCGGCAGATCTGCCTCAGATCCGGTCAGTCGACTGGCGGTCGCTCAGAATTCCGGCCTCCCTGGATGTCTCTCCCGGGAAGTCAGAACGCCGAAGCCTCGCCATCGCCGGTTTCTCTCTCTCTCTCAGATCTGTTTCTCTCTCAGATCTCACCTCCCTCTCTCTTTCTCGCTCTGTGTTCCTGTGTTCTCCTTCGCTCGACCCCTCTATTTATAGGCGAGGAGCCCGGTCGACGGAGGTGCTCCGACCGGCGGTCCTCGGCGCCCAGCCGGGCTCTCCCTCGACCGAACCGGCGTCCCATCCCCTCTTCTCCGCCGGGGCCATCTCGGCATTGAAGGAGTCCCGCCAAGACGTCCCCTCCGCCCGGGTTTTGCGCCGGATCTCGCGCGGCGGCATTGATGAAGCATGCGAGGCGTCCCTTTCATCGCCGATCTGCTCCTCTCTCTCTGTCCAAGCTGTCTTCGCGCGTGAGTTGCAGAGACAGAGGAGGGAGGAGGCAGGAAGGAGGAAGAAGGAGGAGAAGGGGCCGGGCCGGGCTGCTGCAGAAGGAAGAGTGGGGGGAAGATGGGCCTAGGCCCACGTGGACAAGAAGAAATAAAGAAGAATGGGGCTGGGCGCGAAAGCCCAGCCCCTCCATGGGCCTTTTTTTTTAATACTAATAATAATAATAATCCGAAAAATAGTGTAAAATAAGGGGAAAATAAAACCTAGTAGACGTGCACAATATTAATACCTAAGTGCTACGAAAAATCATTTTTGCTAGGGCCAAATTATGCCCTAATTTTCTATGCAGATTAAATATAAATATTTAGTCAAAATTTAGATGCCAACAATCACGCATTCGCAGTTGACATGAAACGTGAGAAAGCAAGTTCTTCAAGACATGTAAAAAGCCTATTAACATCATCAGACTAACATAATCCAATTAATGGATCCACTAAACATCAGAAACACAAGTAGCTGAATCAAAACTATAGTAGCATTATTAACAACTTTTTGTACAAGTAGTGCAAAATCACTGTTAAGCTCCATCTGATCGTGTCGAAGCTTTATTGGATAGGAAAAAAAAACAGTTGCAAAAGACCTAAAACGACGGCCCTTTAAGCGGGTTTTTGTAGTAGTGGAATGCTTAGGATTAGATTGGGTCATTCAAGAATTGAGCCAGACCACGATGAACAATCTGATGATAAAAATTGCTGCAAGGGGTCACATATCATGCTCTGAGCAGCTTCACCGACAGTGCCGCACCAAGAACAATCACCTCTTAAGGGTCCGCACTGCGTCGAATCCTCAAGCGGTAAGGAAATCAATGGTGATGGATAATCATGGATTGATCCAACCGAACTGTCCGGTTGATAGAAGTACTCAAAAGGCAGTCTGGCTTCGACCACCCCGTCTTGCATAAAGCCCGCATTGCTTGCATGGAGGTCCACTCTGCCGCTGGGTACGATCCAGTCACCTGGTGCAGCCATCTCGACCAATGTCTTCTCCTTGTCCTGTTGATACAGGAAATTGGAAGGTAGTCCGGCTTCGACCACCCTGTCTTGCTTGAAGCCTGCTTTGCTTGCATGGAGGTCCACTCCGCTCCAGTCACTTGGCACCTTCATCTCGGCCCGTCTCTTCTCCTTCGTCCTGGCAAGCCAAGTCTTCTCCTTTTCAAGTCTATCGCCCACAGCGCTCAGGACTGACCTCAGTTGAGGCTCTGAGAGATCTTTGAGGAACTCAACTGAGACCCGATACTTGGTCTCCCAATTGGCCCTGCGGGCCTTGGCCAGCTCGGCGTCAATCTTCTTCTTCTGGCTTGTGAAGAACTCGCGCAGTCCGGTGGCATGCTTGTAACGGCGATCCGCGGCCTCACTTTGATAGCGGCAAATTATAAGCTCCACCTCCTTTCTGTCTGGCCAGGTCTCCGGCTCGACCTGCCCCTCACTGGACATTCCCATCGGGTTGATGATCACACACGTGTCGACGCTGCAGAGGATTTTGAATTCTTCAGCCTTCTTCATCAGTCCCTTCTTTCTTTTCTCGAATGTGACTCTGCGAGATCTTGAATTGGGAATGAGTTCGAGTTTCAGTTTAGCGCGACCCATGTTGATTCAAATACTTAGAATTTCTCTGTCGAATGTTTGGATCCGACTAAGCCAAGACGTCCTTTTCCTTCTCTGCAACAGAGAGAGAGAAGTATATCTAGTTAGAGGAAACGAAGTTTGTCCGTCAAATGATCTTGTTCAAACAGACGGGTCTCTGCCCTAAGGACCCTCGTCTTCCTCTGTCGTCCTTTTCCTACCGAATCTTGAACGATCGCCATCAAAGTAAAGCAAACCCACGAAAGCATAGAAAAGCGAAAGAGATCGAACACACATCTCTCGCTGAATCAACGCTCCAAGTAATTAAAATCTCAGGACGATTCAAGACAGAAGCAAGATCATCACGTACACAGATTCATCGATGGAGATTGAAATCATCAACTCAGACACGTAAATGGCAGATTGCAGTACGCAGAACGGACGGATGGTAATCCCACGAGTCATCAAACTCAAAGAAAGTTTCAAGCAATATAACCCATGAAAATCTAGGAGAAGACGAGTCGATGGAGAGTGAGACTCACCTGGTTCAGCGTGCGAAGAGAGAGATGGACGTTGAGACAGCTAGTGTTTTAGTGTTTGCACCGAACTGAAAACTGCTATACATATATATATATATATATATATATCTTAAATCTTCGTAGAATCAGTTGAAGATATTGTTGAAGATATTGTTGACGATATTGTCCATGTGGGTGTTGTATCCCAGTGGTAAATATTTCCTATTTTGATATCCTAATGTTACCGTTAAGATAGTTACCCTACGCGTGTATATCAAATATTTGCATAATGATAAAAGTAAACAGAATTATAACTACTAAATAATTTCCTGTCGACTAAGCCATGTGATATTTTTTTTTTATAAATCAAGAAGCCGTGTGAATTAATACGCTGGCAACTGGACTATTTGAATTTGCCCTCTCTTGCAACGGATCAATATACTTTTCTTTTTATCAAGAAGACCCTTATCTTCCTCAAATAGCGAAATACATAAATACATAAATTATTTCGTGTTATAAAAAAAATTTACGGACCACAAACGTTGATAATCAAAACTATATCTCTTTTCTTATTAGATTTCGACACTAGTTGTATGCATAATTATTCAATTTAAATTGTTAGATGAATATGTAATTTAATAATTATATATTTTAGCGCTCCCTCTTCCATGTAGGACAAACTATGTAATTAGGGAAGCAAATAGAGGCTTATTTGAACAAATGATCTACTTTTCTGATATTATGAGAAATTTTGTGTAACCATTGCTAACTATTTTAACTACTTGAGCTGTTTGTACATCTTAGTTTACTGCAACAATTTGACCTCTGGGCAGCATAGTTGGTGTGTGTTCTATTCCTCATTGCAGAGGTCGAGAGTTCAAAATCCTCTCGTTGCGAAGATAAGATGAGTCATCTCTGAGAACTGAAGAGTAGTTATGTTATAAGTAGGCTTAAACTTTGACCCATTAACGACCCATATATTTTAGTCTTTGTAATTTTAAACCCATTATATGTACACTTATAAAAAATGGTGCATAACCCATTTAAATATTAAATAGGTCATAAATGGGTTAGGTTTTCTTTTAGATAAGTTTAAAATTAAAAAGATTAAAAGAAAGCCTAATCCATTTATGACCCATTTAATATGGGTTATGCACCCATTTTGACATGTGTAATTATTTGTATGTCATCCATGTGACGATCGGCTGCCGGCGTTCCACTTGCCATTATCCAAGTCGAGCACCAACAAGAGAGCAAGTAGCTTATTACTTATTTATCACCTTAGTACGAAAGAAACCCTTCAAGCTCAAACTTGGACGCAAATACTTATCATCATTTCGGCAAGCAACTGAAGCCAGAGCCATTGAGATTGAACATACATTCTCCACAGGTCCCTCGCCACGGTGCTGCCACCGCGACCCTCTGCCGTGAAGCTGCGGCTCATGTTCAGCTACGATTTGCCTACGCATTGTGTAGACATCCTAACATGATAAAAAGATAAAAAAATAAATTGACAAAAATCACGGTAGAACCATATATGTAGCGACCTTACTTGTTATCTATAATGAAAAATGATACAGGTGGTGCTTGAACTTTAATCGAATGTGCATTGTGGTCTCTAAGTAATAATTAGTTTAATGCGATCCTTGCTTTTTAACTCAATGTGCAATGTTGTCTCTAAAAAAGTATTTAATATTATCTTTACAAAAAAAAGTATTTAATATTTTTCTTTCATTAATTTTTATGTAGTTTAGGGATTAGTTTGAACATGCATCAAAAGTTTAAAGACTATATCAAACAAATTAAAAATTGAGAGATAATGTTCCACATTAAATTAAAGTGTAGACATCATGCAACTTATTTGTACAGAAATTTGATCAGATATAATGATCCTTATTTCCGAAAAAATTATTAACATGAATTCATCGATTGATTTAAAAGTCGAAAAAGCAAACACCTAGGCGCAAATGAAGGTGATCAAACGCCACCCACATCGCACTAAGGCTCATGAAGAGGAAGCACGGGCCGTACACAGCACCACTTGGTTGCATGGATGCAAGTTGCTTTTAAAAACCGGGTGAGACTATAATCAATGGTCATGATATTATAGAATTTATGTAATCATTTTATTTGACATAAATTCTCTCCTTTTTTTTTAATACATCATAACTTGCAAGCTTCTTATGCATACTGCTTTTTAAATAATTATGATTGATTTAATCGACCTTAGTAAATTTCATTCACAGATGGTAAATATACTTTGTTTTCCTTCTTATCTTCAGTTGTGTTTCTTGGATGGCTCTATTGTTATGCGTCACTGCATCAGGGGTGTGAAATTGCCCTCTGAACAACTTTCTTTAGCTGCATGCGTCCTCAACGAAACATCACGCATTCGGAGTTTACATGAAACGTGAGAAAGCAAGTTCTTCAAGACATGTAAGAAGCCTACTAACATCATCAGACTAACAGAATCCAACTAATGGATTCACTAAACATCAGAAACACAAGTAGCTGAATGAAAACTATATTAGCATTATTAACAACTTTCTGTACAAGCAGTGCAAAATCATTGTTAAGCTCTATCTGATCGTGTCGAAGCTTTATTGGACAGGAAAAAAAAAACAGTTGCAAAAGACCTAAAACGACGGCCCTTTAAGCGGGTTTTTGTAGCAGCGGAATGCTTATGATTAGATTGGGTCATTCAAGAATTGAGCCAGACCACGATGAACAATCTAATGATAAAAATTGCTGCAGGGGGTCACATATCATGCTCTGAGCAGCTTCACCGACAGTGCCGCACCAAAAACAATCACCTCTTGAGGGTCTGAACTGTGTCGAATCCTCGGACGGTAAGGAAATCAATGGTGATGGATAATCATGGATTGATCCAACCGAACTGTCCGGTTGATAGAAGTACTCAAAAGGCAGTTCGGCTTCGACCACCCCGTCTGGCATGTAGCCTGCATTGCTTGCATAGAGGTCCACTCCGCCACTGGGTGCGATCAAGTCACTTGGCGCCACCATCTCGACCCTTCTCTTCTCCTTGTCCTGTTGACACAGGAACTCGAAAAGCAGTCCGTCTTTGACCACCGCGTCTGGCATGTAGCCTGCATTGCTTGTATAGAGGTCCACTCCGCCACTGGGTACGATCCAATCACTTGGCGCTGCCATCTCGACCATTCTCTTCTCCTTGTCCTCTTGATACAGGAACTCGAAAGGCAGTCTGGCTTCGACCACCCCGTCTTGCATAAAGCCCGCATTGCTTGCATGGAGGTCCACTCTGCCGCTGGGTACGATCCAGTCACCTGGTGCAGCCATCTCGACCAATGTCTTCTCCTTGTCCTGTTGATACAGGAAATTGGAAGGTAGTCCGGCTTCGACCACCCTGTCTTGCTTGAAGCCTGCTTTGCTTGCATGGAGGTCCACTCCGCTCCAGTCACTTGGCGCCTCCATCTCGGCCCTTCTCTTCTCCTTCGTCGTGGCAAGCCAAGTCTTCTCCTTTTCAAGTCTATCGCCCACAGCGCTCAGGACTGACCTCAGTTGAGGCTCTGAGAGATCTTTGAGGACCTCAACTGAGACCGGATACTTGGCCTCCCAATTGGCCCTGCGGGCCTTGGCCAGCTCGGCGTCCATCTTCTTCTTCTGGCTTGTGAAGAACTCACGCAGTCCGGTGGCATGCTTGGCACGGCAATCCGCGGCCTCACTTTGATAGCGGCAAATGATACGCTCCACCTCCTTTCTGTCTGGCCAGGTCTCCGGCTCGACCTGCCTGTCACAGGACATCCCCATTGGGTCGATGATCACACACGTCTCGACGCCACAGAGGATTTTGAATTCCTCAGCCTTCTTCATCAGTCCCTTCTTTCTTTTCTCGAACGTGACTCTGCGAGATCTTGCATTGGGTATGAGTTCGAGTTTCAGTTTAGCGCGACCCATGTTGATTCAAATACTTAGAAATTCTCTGTCGAATGTTTGGATCCGACTAAGCCAAGACGTCCTTTTCCTTCTCTGCAAGAGAGAGAGAGAGAGAGAAGTATATCTAGTTAGAGGAAAGGAAGTTTGTCCGTCAAATGATCTTGTTCAAACAGACGGGTCTCTGCCCTAACGACCCTCGTCTTCCTCTGTCGTCCTTTTCCATTAAAACCTACCGAATCTTGAACGATCGCCATCAAAGTAAAGCAAACCCACGAAAGCATAGAAAAGCGAAAGAGATCGAACACGCATCTCTCGCTGAATCAACGCTCCAAGTAATTAAAATCTCAGGACGATTCAAGACAGAAGCAAGATCATTACGTACACAGATTCATCGATGGAGATTGAAATCATCAACTCAGACACGTAAATGGCAGATTGCAGTACGCAGAACAGACGGATGGTAATCCCACGAGTCGTCAAACTCAAAGAAAGTTTCAAGCAATATAACCCATGAAAATCTAGGAGAAAACGAGTCAATGGAGAGCGAGACTCACCTGATTCAACGTGTGAAGAGAGATGGACGTTGAGACAGCTAGTGTTTCAGTGTTTGCACCGAACTGAAAACTGCTATAAATATATATATCTTCGTAGAATCGGTTGAAGATATTGTTGAAGATATTGTCCATGTGGGTGTCGTATCCCAGTGGTATATTTCCTGTTTTGATATGCTAATGTTACCGTTAATGTAGTTAATGTTACGTTAAAGGCAGTTACCTTGTACATACCAAATATTTGCATAGTGATAAAGGTAAATGGATTCAAATTGAATAATTGCTAAATAATTTCCGGTCAATTAAGCCATGTGATTTAAATTAATACGCTGGCAGTTGGACTTATTTCATGTGACATTCTTTTTATCATGAAGACCTTTATCTTCTTCAAATAGCCAACCACGTATATACTTCAATTATTTTGTGTTATAAGATTTGGACACTACTTGTCCCAAAGTTGGAGATAGGGAGTACAACAAAAGACAATCAATATATGCTGGTGAGAGACTTGTGATAATACCATCGGCTATTGCACTTAAATTGTTAGATATATGTATAATTTAGTATTTAAATACTTTAACGCTCCCTCTCACGCGTAAGATCAACTTGGGCCTAAGCCTAAAGTGAGAATTATGTAATTAGGGAAGCAAATGGAGACCTATTTGAACTAGGGACCTACTATTCTGATATAAAACCACTCTAATTATTCATAAGTTTAAGCTATTAGTACACAAAATAGGTTTCAAACTGATTTCTTAGACGAACACAACATTTTGACCACTTTAATTAGCATAATGCTTGGAAATTTTTAGCAAATTTTTCTTGTGCATCTTGTAATTTGAGATTTTCATTGAAAAGCTACATATATTGAGGTATTGTGACTGTAAATTGGTTATAAAAGTTTAGGATTGTAAATTTGCAAACGCAAATGGTAAATTCTTTTTGAGCAGTAAAAAGGGCAATCAAATATGGCCTAGCTGATACATTTGAATAATTACTCATCATGTTTTATATATTACTAATCATTGACAACTAGTCATTAATTCTACTCGAAGATCACTGAAATCTTTTGACCCAACAAATGAATGAAATACTTGTGAATTTGGTCCCTTAATATTTACAATTAAGAGCGATTTATGAACACACCAACAAATTCAAATTCAAATCCAAATCATCAATAGGAAAATTGACAAAAAATCTTAAATCCAATTCATCAATAGGAAAATTGTCAAAAAATCTTAAATCTATTATATAGCTGTCAATTTAGTCATAAACTTTTTAATTCATCAATAGGAAAATTGCTAATATGGATGCTACATGTTCTATATGGCATGATTAGCAATTTGACATGTTTGACGAGCTCAAAATGATATCGGTATTAGGGTTTCTTTTCAATTTTTCTATTTATTTTTCTCCTTCATCTTCCTGAATTTTTGGCTAGTAGGGTTGTCGAGACCTCAAGTTGGAATGCCGGTTTTGATTAGACCACTACGTTAACAATTTTTTTTTGCCTAAATTGGTTGGGTGAATTATATTTAAAATTTATCAAAAGGTTTAGGATTACATTAGTCAAATTGAAAAGTTAAAAACCGAACTTGGGGGGCAATATAATAAGTTTCATTGGAAATTCTCTCATTCATCAATAATGGAAACAAAAAATAGTTCACTATTTATTTTCATATCTTATTATGTTATATCAATGTAAAAAAAATTCACGGGGCTCCGACGTGACAGCTGGCGTCTCCTCCAAGTCGAGCACCGACAATGAAGCAAATAGCTTTTTATGAATTTATTACCTTCATACTAAGCAAAGGCTCCAAGCTCACAATTTGACGCAAATACTTATCTTCATTTTAGCAAGCAACGAAAGCCAGACACATTGAGGATCAAACTAAAATCTCCATTGATCCCTCGTCGTTCGGTCGCCGTGGCACGATGGACCCGCCGCCGTGAAGCTTGCCACACGTGCAGCTACAGTTTGCCCGTGCATTGTGCATACATCTTAATAGGATTTTAAAAAAATTGACAAAAAAAGTGATTAAGGGCCAACCCGGGCATCCGTACGCAACCCCAATTTTTTTTTTTTTGGATCTGGTAGTTCGTTGTTTGGATGCAGGCCATTTATAAAAAATAAAAAATAAACTACCCTAAAAAAATCCGAATTATGGTCATCGAAATACAAACATCTCAATTTTCTTATGTCATTAAAAATCCTAAATTTGCTAGTTGCGACAAAACACTTCAAACCTTTTGTTGAGCCACAAAAAAATCCAAACTTATATATATGTGATATATATTTCATTTATTTCAATTCCATTTAGAATAAATTAGGTATGCTAGTCTAAATTCGATTTCTTATGACACCAAAGAAAGTTTGGGGCATTTTTCTTGTGACAGGCAAGTTTTGGTGAGAAAAAAATCGAATATTTATGTCAGTATGGGCATAATTTGAGATTTTTTATTGTATTAATTGTAAAAAAAAACAATTGAGAACAATATTGTAGAATTTGCAATTGTAGTAATGTAATCATTTTCTTTGGCATAAATTCTCCCCTTTTGTTTAATAAATCATAACTTTCTTGCTTCCTATGCACACTGTTTTCAAAATACTTCTTGTTTGTATAATTGAGCTTAGTAAATTCCGTGCACAAATATTATACAGTAAGGTTCTTCCTAATATGATTTCATCGTTCATCATTAATGGTGTAAGATGATGTGGTTTTGGTTAAAGTGAAATTTTCATTGTGTTTTAAGCTTAGAGATGGGAAACATAATTTCTTCCCATAATTTCTTTCGGTTTGCGTGGGGTTCTTAGTTTCTTTATTAACTCGGTGTTCTTGGTGAAATTGTGTTCTGATCCCATCTTTAGTTGCATTTCTTGGGATGGTTTTATTGTTATGTCTCACTGCATCAGCATTTAGGGGTTCGAAATCACCCTCTGAACAACTCTTTAGTTGCATAAACATTCAACAAAACAGCACGCTGTTTCCAGTTAACATCAAACGTGAGAAAACAGGTTCTTCAAGACATGTAAGAAACCTATGAACATCGTCAGACTAACAAAATCCAATTCATGAATCCACTAAACATCAGAAACACAAGCAGCTGAATCAAAACTATACTAGCATTATTAACAACTTTCTGTACAATCAGTGCAAAATCACTGTTAAACTCTATCTGATCGTGTCGAAGCTTTATTGGACAGGAAAAAAAAACAGTTGCAAAAGACCTAAAACGACGGCCCTTTAAGCGTTTTTTTGCAGCAGTGGAGTGCTTAGGAATGGGTCGGGTCATTGAAGAATTGAGCCTGACCACGATGAACAATCTGACGATAAGAATTACTGTAGGGGGTCACACATCATGCTCTGAGCAGCTTCACTGACAGTGCCGTACCAAGAACTGTCACCTCTTGAGGGTCCGAACTGTGTTGAATCCTCGGGCGGTAAGGAAATCAATGGTGACGGATAATCATGGATTGATCCAACCGAACTGTCTGGTTGATATAGGAACTCGAAAGGCAGTCCGTCTTCAACCACCCCGTCTGGCATGTAGCCTAAATTGCTCGCATAGAGGTCCACTCCGCCACTGGGTGCGATCCAGTCACTTGGCGCCGCCATCTCGACCCTTCTCTTTTCCTTGTCCTCTTGATACAGGAACTCGAAAGGCAGTCTGGCTTCGACCACCCCATCTTGCATATAGCCCGCATTGCTTGCATGGAGGTCCACACCGCCGCTGGATACGATCCAGTCACCTGGTGCAGCCATCTCGACCAATGTCTTCTCCTTGTCCTGTTGATACAGGGAATTGGAAGGTAGTCCAGCTTCGACCATCCCGTCTAGCTTGAAGCCTGTATCGCTTGCATGGAGGTCCACTCCGCTCCAGTCACTTGGCGCCTCCATCTCGGCCCTTCTCTTCTCCTTCTTCGTGGCAAGCCTCGTCTTCTCCTTTTCAAGTCTATCGCCCACAGCGCTCAGGACTGACCTCAGTTGAGGCTCTGAGAGATCTTTGAGGACCTCAACTGAGACCGGATACTTGGCCTCCCAATTGGCCCTGCGGGCGTTGGCCAGCTCGGCGTCGATCTTCTTCTTCTGGCTTGTGAAGAACTCGCACAGTCCGGTGGCATGCTTGGCACGGCAATCCGCGGCCTCACTTTGATAGCGGCAAATGATACGCTCCACCTCCTTTCTGTCTGGCCAGGTCTCCGGCTCGACCTGCCCGTCAATGGACATTCCCATTGGGTTGATGATCACACACGTGTCGACACCGCAGAGGATTTTGAATTCCTCAGCCTTCTTCATCAGTCCCTTCTTTCTTTTCTCGAACGTGACTCTGCGAGATCTTGCATTGGGTATGAGTTCGAGTTTCAGTTTAGCGCGACCCATGTTGATTCAAATACTTAGAATTTCTCCGTCGAATGTTTGGATCCGACTAAGCCAAGACGTCCTTTTCCTTCTCTGCAACAGAGAGAGAGAAGTATATCTAGTTAGAGGAAAGGAAGTTTGTCCGTCAAATGATCTTGTTCAAACAGACGGGTCTCTGCCCTAACGACCCTCGTCTTCCTCTGTCGTCTTTTTCATCAAAACCTACCGAATCTTGAACGATCGCCATCAAAGTAAAGCAAACCCACGAAAGCATAGAAAAGCGAAAGAGATCGAACACACATCTCTCGCTGAATCAACGCTTGGCCTCCAAGTAATTAAAATCTCAGGTCGATTCAAGGCAGAAGCAAGATCATCACGTACACAGATTCATCGATGGAGATTGAAATCATCAACTCAGACACGTAAATGGCAGATTGCAGTACGCAGAACAGACGGATGGTAATCCCACGAGTTATCAAACTCGAAGAAAGTTTCAAGCAATATAACCCATGAAAATCTAGGAGAAGACGAGTCGATGGAGAGCGAGACTCACCTGATTCAGCGTGCGAAGAGAGATGGACGTTGAGACAGCTAGTGTTTTAGTATTTGCGCCGAACTGAAAACTGCTATATATACCTTCAATCTTCGTAGAATCAGTTGAAGATACTGTCCGCGTGGGTGTCGTATTCCAGTGGTAAATATTTACTGTTTTGATATCCTGATGTTACCGTTAAGATAGTTACCCTACGTGTGTACACCAAATATTTGCATAAAGATAAAAGTAAACGGAGTTAATTTGAATAATTGCTACATAATTTCCTGTCGATTAAGCCATGTGAATGAATCCGTTGGCAACCGTATTTAATTATTTATTTTGGTGTAAGCAACCGGACTTATTTCCAGTGGCTCTCTCTTGCCGCGGATCACTATTCTCTTCTTTTTATTATGAAGACCCTTATCTTCTTCAAATGGGGAAATATATAAATATTAGGCTACATTTGGTAGCTAATGATAAAAGTTAGGATAAAATAATATTTATCTTGTCCTTTGTTTGCTTGTACCCAAGATATAATTAGATATAAGGGAGATATAACCTGATTAAAATTATCTCATGGGACGTGGGATAGATTATGTTAGGTTTTCTTATATTCATGATATAAAATTTATTTTTTTCGATTAACAAACTTCTTAAAGAATAATTAAATATAAATAATGTTAGAATTATAACATAAAAAATAAAATTCAAAATAACAAATAATTTTCATTTATATTTATTCTTATTTTTATTTATGTATTCGAATTTCTTTCTACTCTATAATATATATTTTGTACTTATATATTTAGTATCTATAGTCCTACATATTTTAGGTATAATATTATAGTATGTTATTAGATAAATTTTTATTAAGTAATGATGAAAGAAAATAAAAAATAAAAAGAGATAGAATAATAATAAAATAACTAAACCAAAGTGAAACAGAAGAACCCATATTTTATGTGAATAAATTTAAATTTGAAAATGATTTTTCCAACTCTCGATGAATGAAGGGTAATGAAATTTCTAAGAAAAAAACCTACTCCTCTGTCTCCTATCTCTATTTATACATTTTCAAGTTTATTCACATTGAAATATTGTAAATATCCGACAATATAAATGATATGATACAATAATATTTGACTTTGTTTTTGCGATTTATCAAACATTGGATAATATATGACAAAATCCTTAGATGTGGTATCCTATCATATCCTATCCTGACAACCAAACATAACCTAAGAGTATTTCTTGTTACAAAAAATATTATTGACCATTAAATTTGATTATCAAATATATATTTCTTTTCTTGTTCGATTCAGACACTAGTTGCCCGCATAACATGAGTGAGGGTATACAACAAAAGACAGTCTATACATGCAGTGTGAGATTTGTGAGACTACTAGATCTTAAACTATTAGATAAATATATAATTTTATATTTTAATGCTCCGATACTAAAGTATGTAAATATATAATTGGGGAAGCAAATAGATACTTATTTAAACTTGGGATATATTATTTTTATATCATGTGAAAATTTGTGAGACCATTGTTAATTGTTCTAAAAGTTTATATGGTTAGTACGAAAGTAGGTTTCAAATCAATTTCTTAATTGATTGCAATATTTTGACCTCTTTAATTGGCATAATGCTAGAAGATGCATATATTAAGGTACTATGATTATAAATTTGTTACGAAAGTTTACAATCATACATTTGCGTAAATTGCAAATTCTTTTTGAGCGGCAAAAAAGGGCTACAAAATATGCGCTAGCTAATAGATTTGAAGAATTCAGACCAAAAAAAAAAAAAAACAGATTTGAAGAATTACTTATCCAGTATTAAATATCAGTGATCATTGAAAACTAGTCATTAATTCCACTCAAAGATCGTTGAAATATTATGATGCAACGAGTGAAATACTTATGGATCAGGCCCCTTGATATTTGTAATTACAAGTCATTTATGAACACAAACAAATTCAGATCCAATCATCAACGGAAGAATTATTCAAAAAATCTTAAATTTTATATATGAATATCAATTTAATTCTAAACTTTCCAATTCGACCGATATAGTCGTATACCTTTTTGATGATCTTCTGATATGAGAAATGCCTATCTGACTATTTTTAATATATCGTGAAAATAAAAACTCGTTTTGGGAAAAAAAATAATTAGAAATTATTTTGTGTCTACTTTTTAAAGAATTTGTGGCTCACAACATTATATTACTCTTACAATATCAGAAAATCTATTATAACACACTTTTTATGTCTAAAATTTTTCGTCAAGGCCACGAAAATAAAATAATTCAAAAAATATATATTTTTATCGCTTGAAATTATTAATTGATGAAAAATGCTTTCATCATTCACAGTAATTTATGTCTAAAATTTTTCGTGGACGATGGAAATAATTTTCTATTCATTTATTTTCACAAGCAGTACAAACGATTATTTTTAAAAATATATATATTTTAAATGATTTATTTTACACGGAATAAATAAAGTCTAAAAGCACGCGAAAAATGCATTTAGAGATGCAAGGAATGGAGGGACGGACGGGCCGAAGGAGACGTGAGCTTGACGGAGTCCAAAAGTGTGTTGATGCCAAGAAGGCCTAATGAGCCTTGACTTTTTCGTGGCTGGTAGAGGGGGCCCACTAGCAATTTTGTAAGCTAGGCCTGCCTAAGTACTCGTTTAGTGTTTGTCGTTAGGGTGGTTTTTGCCTATTTTTGCCTATTTTTGGTAATTAGCATAGCCTTTACCTTTTTGTTCGTGTGAGTTTTTTTTTTTTTTTTGGTAGATAAGTGTGAGATTGAGGTGTGACATTTTTATGCTTTGAATGAGTCCCCTCTTGTGATGTTAAGAATGGTTTGGAAAAATTTACTAGCGAGTAAAAACGTTTCCGTTGTTGGTTCGAGTATATTTTTTACTGTCTCGATGGCTGAAAATAAAAATCTCACTTTGCAAATCATCCAAAAGCATTCATGTGAGAAATCACCATTGTCAAATGGGTTTAAATTTGAGATGAATAAAGAAGGGGTGGGGCAAAATAAAAATAAAAATAGCGGGTTCTTATCTACTTGGCTAGCCTAACTAGTGACGGAGTTATTTCGCTTACGGATCAAAGGTGAGAACTTGCCAAAGCACGAAGCGCACCTTGCCCTCGAGGACATGTTGCTCTCAACTTTCAACACGCATAAGAATGCCATAAATAAATAATAAATTTCAACAAAAGGCATGGTAAAACTATATACATAGCAACCTTACTCTATATCTATAAATTACAAGATTAAAGAATATAATGATTAGTTTCAACGAATAAAAAAAAAAACGGAGATTGATTTATGTAAAAGAAATGAAACTGCAAAATGGCAAAGTGCTTGTTAGGCCGAAGAGATAGTATGAAGCTAGAAGTAACATTGTATTTTCCCATTCATCAATAATCACATATCAAATTAGATCAAACAGAAACAAATTATGATTAAAGTATCACGGGCACATTCCGTTCTTGCTTTAGTAATTCGAATTAAGTATTTCGGATTATGTGAATAGACCATTCGACTCATTTGTGCAGAGATTCGATTAGATTTCCCGATCCTTGTTTCTAGAAAATCATAATTTATAATGGGAATTCATTGATTAATGATACAAAAGCCTACAAATTTATCAATTGGGCACATATACAGGTAGTCAAAGGCCAACCCACATCGTATCAAGGTCCACAAAGAGAAAGCAATTGGTGGTTTGGGTTGCAGGGCCAGGCCACTTTGAGCAAACCAGGCGAAACTAAAGTCTCTTTTGTAATTTAAATGCACAAGATCCTTGATGTGATCAACAGTCAAAGATAATTTGCTTGATTCCCGTGCATCTCGTTTTCAAAATAATTCTAATTCATATCGTCGATCTCAGTAATTCTGTTCATGGATTATAAGATAATATGGATCCTCCTGAAATGATTTCACCGTGCATCGTTAATGGCGAGAGAGAAACTTAAAAACGAATCGGTTTTAGTCCTAGAATTTCCATTGTGTTTCAACCTCAGAAGAGAAGACAAGAAAAGATAGCTCTTCCTGTACTTTCCTTTTGTTCTCCATGGGGTTTTATTCTCTTTATAAACTCGATATCCTTATGAGTTTTGTGTTTTGTTCCTATCTTCAGTTGCTTTTCTTGGGATGGCTCTATTGTTATGTCTCTTTGCATCAGCCTTCAGGGGTTTGAAATTACCCTCCGAACAACTATCTTTAGTTGCATGTGTCTTCAACAAAACAGCACACTTTTTCGAGGTGACATCTTCAAACGTGAGAAAACAGGTTCTTGAAGACATGTAAGAAACCCACTAACAATATCAGAGTAACTAAATCCACTTCATATTAGAAAAACTAGATCCCGCTAAACATCAAAAACACAACTAGCTGAATCAAAATTATAGTAGCATTATTAACAACTTTCTGTACAAGCAGTGCCAAATCACTGTTAAGCCCCATCTGATCATGTCGAAGCATTATTGGACATAGAAAAAAAAAAAAATTGCAAGAAAACTACAATGACGAACGACTCTTGCTTGCCGGCCCTTTAAGAGTCTTTTTGCAGCAATGGATTGCTTAGGAATGGGTTGGGTCATTGAAGAATTGAACATGACCACGATGAACAATCTGATGAGAGGAATTGCTCCAGGGATTCACACATCATGCTCTGAGCAGCTTCATTGACAGTGCCACACCAAGAACAGTCACTGCTTGAGGGTCCGAATTGTGTTGAATCCTCAGGCGGTAAGGAAATCAATGGTGGTGGATAATCATGGATTGATCCAGCTGAATTGTCCTGTTGATACGGCAACTTGAAAGGCAGTCCGGCTTCAACTAACTCGTCTGGCATGTAGCCTGCATTACTTGCATAGAGGTCCACTTCGCCACTCGGTGCAATCCAGTCACTTGGTGCCGCCATATCAACCCTTCTCTTCTCCTTGTCCTGTTGATACAGGAACTCAAAAAGCGGTCCGGCTTCGACCACCCCATCTGGCATGTAGCCTGCATTGCTTGCATAGAGGTCCACTCCGCCACTGGGTACGATCCAATCTCTCGGCGCCGCCATCTCGACCCTTCTCTTCTCCTTGTCCTGTTGATACTTGAACTCAGAAGGTAGTCCAGCTTCGACCATCCCGTCTAGCTTGAAGCCTGTATCGCTTGGATGGGGGTCCACTCTGCTCCAGTCACTTGGCGCCTTCATCTCTGCCCTTCTCTTCTCCTTCGTCCTGGCAAGCCAAGTCTTCTCCTTTTCAAGTCTATCGCCCACAGCGCTCAGGACTGACCTCAGTTGAGGCTCTGAGAGATCTTTGAGGAACTCAACTGAGACCCGATACTTGGCCTCCCAATTGGCCCTGCGGGCCTTGGCCAGCTCGGCGTCAATCTTCTTCTTCTGGCTTGTGAAGAACTCGCGCAGTCCGGTGGCATGCTTGGCACGGCAATCCGCGGCCTCACTTTGATAGCGGCAAATTATACGCTCCACCTCCTTTCTGTCTGGCCAGGTCTCCGGCTCGACCTGCCCCTCACTGGACATCCCCGTCGGGTTGATGATCACACACGTATCAACGTCGCAGAGGATTTTGAATTCTTCAGCCTTCTTCATCAGTCCCTTCTTTCTTTTCTCGAATGTGACTCTGCGAGATCTTGAATTGGGAATGAGTTCGAGTTTCAGTTTAGCGCGACCCATGTTGATTCAAATACTTAGAATTTCTCTGTCGAATGTTTGGATCCGACTAAGCCAAGACGTCCTTTTCCTTCTCTGCAACAGAGAGAGAGAGAAGTATATCTAGTTAGAGGAAAGGAAGTTTGTCCGTCAAATGATCTTGTTCAAACAGACGGGTCTCTGCCCTAACGACCCTCGTCTTCCTCTGTCGTTTTTTTCATTAAAACTTGCCGAATCTTGAATGATCGCCATCAAAGTAAAGCAAACCCACGAAAGCATAGAAAATTGAAAGAGATCGAACACACATCTCTCGCTAAATCAACGCTTGGCATCCAAGTAATTAAAATCTCAGGTCGATTCAAGGCAGAAGCAAGATCATCACGTACACAGATTCATCGATGGAGATTGAAATCATCAACTCAGACACGTAAATGGCAGATTGCAGTACGCAGAACAGACGGATGGTAATCCCACGAGTCATCAAACTCAAAGAAAGTTTCAAGCAATATAACCCATGAAAATCTAGGAGAAGACGAGTCAATGGAGAGCGAGACTCACCTGGTTGAGCGTGCGAAGAGAGAGATGGACGTTGAGACAGCTAGTGTTTTAGTGTTTGCACCGAACTGAAAACTGCTATACATATATATATATATATATATATATATATATATATATATATATATATATATATATATATATATATCTTAAATCTTCGTAGAATCGGTTGAAGATATTGTTGAAGATATTGTTGACGATATTGTCCATGTGGGTGTTGTATCCCAGTGGTAAATATTTCCTATTTTGATATCCTAATGTTACCGTTAAGATAGTTACCCTACGCGTGTATATCAAATATTTGCATAATGACAAAAGTAAACGGAATTATAACTGCTAAATAATTTCCTGTCGACTAAGCCATGTGATTTTTTTTTTTTTAAAATCAAGAAGCCGCGTGAATTAATACGCTGGCAACCGGACTATTTGAATTTGCCCTCTCTTGCAGCGGATCAACATACTTTTCTTTTTATCAAGAAGACCCTTATCTTCTTCAAATAGCGAAATACATAAATACATAAATTATTTCGTGTTATAAAATTTTTTTACTGACCACAAACGTTGATAATCAAAACTATATTTCTTTCCTTATTAGATTTCGAAACTAGTTGTCTGCATAATTATTCAGTTTAAATTGTTAGATGAATATGTAATTTAATAATTATATATTTTAGCACTCCCTCTTCCGTGTAGGACAGACTACGTAATTAGGGAAGCAAATAGAGGCTTATTTGAACAAATGATCTACTATTTTGATACCATGAGAAATTTTGTATAACCATTGCTAACTATTTTAACTACTTGAGCTGTTTGTACATTTTAGTTGATGCAACAATTTGACCTCTTTAACCCAACCATGGGCAGCATAGTAGAGTTCGAACCTTCTCGTTGCGAAGATAAGATGAATCATCTTTGAGAATTGAGGAGTAGTCGGGTTGTAAGTAGGTTCAAACTTTGATCCATTAACGATTCATATATTTTAGTCTTTTTAATTTTAAACCCATTATATGTATACCTATCAAAATGGGTTAGGTTTTCTTTTAGATGGGTTTAAAACTAAAAAGGCTAAAAGAAAACCTAACTCGTTTTGACATGTGTAATTATTCGTATGTCATCCACGTGAGGATCGGCCGCCGGCATTCCGCTTGCCATTATCCAAGTCGAGCACCGACAAGAGAGCAAGTAGCTTATTACTAATTTATTACTTTAATACGAAAGAAAGCCTTCAAGCTCAAACTTGGACGCAAATACTTGTCATCATTTCGGCAAGCAACTGAAGCCAGAGCCATTGAGATTGAACATACATTCTCCACAGGTCCCTCACCACGGTGCTGCCACCGCGACCCTCTGCCGCGAAGCTGCGGCTCATGTTCAGCTACGATTTGCCTGCGCATTGTGTAGACATCCTAACATGATAAAAAGATTAAAAAAAAAAAAATTTGACAAAAATCACGGTAGGACCATATATCATATGTAGCGACCTTACTTGTTATCTATAATGAAAAATGATACAGGTGGTGCTTGAACTTTAATCGAATGTGCATTGTGGTCTCTAAGTAATTAATTAGTTTAATGCGATCCTTGCTTTTTAACCCAATGTGCAATGTTGTCTCTAAACTATATGAAAGTATTTAATTTATCTTTGCAAAAAAAAAGTATTTAATATTTTTCTTTCATTAATTTTTATGTAGTTTAGGGATTAGTTTGAATATGCATCAAAAGTTTAAAGACTATATCAAACAAATTAAAAATTGAGAGATAATGTTCCACATTAAATTAAAGTGTAGACATCATGCAACTTATTTGTACAGAAATTTGATCAGATATAATGATCCTTATTTCCGAAAAAATTATTAACATGAATTCATCGATTGATTTAAAAGTCGAAAAAGCAAACACCTAGGCGCAAATGAAGGTGATCAAACGCCACCCACATCGCACTAAGGCTCATGAAGAGGAAGCACGGGCCGTACACAGCACCACTTGGTTGTATGGATGCAAGCTGCTTTTAAAAACCGGGTGAGACTATAATCAATGGTCATGATATTATAGAATTTATGTAATCATTTTATTTGACATAAATTCTCTCCTTTTTTTTTAATACATCATAACTTGCAAGCTTCTTATGCATACTGCTTTTTAAATAATTATGATTGATTTAATCGACCTTAGTAAATTTCATTCACAGATGGTAAATATACTTTGTTTTCCTTCCTATCTTCAGTTGCGTTTCTTGGATGGCTCTATTGTTATGCGTCACTTCATCAGGGGTGTGAAATTGCCCTCTGAACAACTTTCTTCAGCTGCATGCGTGCTCAACGAAACATCACGCATTCGCAGTTGACATGAAACGTGAGAAAGCAAGTTCTTCAAGACATGTAAGAAGCTTCCAATTAATGGATCCACTAAACATTAGAAACACAAGTAGCTGAATCAAAACTATATTAGCATTATTAACAACTTTCTGTACAAACAGTGCAAAATCACTGTTAAGCTCCATCTGATCGTGTCGAAGCTTTATTGGACAGGGAAAAAAAAAACAGTTGCAAAAGACCTAAAACAACGGCCCTTTAAGCAGGTTTTTGTAGCAGTGGAATGCTTAGGATTAAATTGGGTCATTCAAGAATTGAGCCAGACCACGATGAACAATCTGATGATAAAAATTGCTGCAGGGGGTCACATATCATGCTCCGAGCAGCTTCATCGATAGTGCCGCACCAAGAATAGTCACCTCTTGAAGGTCCGAACTGCGTCGAATCCTCGGGCGGTAAGGAAATCAATGGTGATGGATAATCATGGATTGATCCAACCGAACTGTCCGGTTGATAGAAGTACTCAAAAGGCAGTCCGGCTTCGACCACCCCGTCTGGCACGTAGCCTGCATTGCTTGCATAGAGGTCCACTCCGCCACTGGGTGCGATCAAGTCACTTGGCGCCACCATCTCGACCCTTCTCTTCTCCTTGTCCTGTTGACACAGGAACTCGAAAAGCAGTCCGTCTTTGACCACCGCGTCTGGCATGTAGCCTGCATTGCTTGTGTAGAGGTCCACTCCGCCACTGGGTACGATCCAATCACTTGGCGCTGCCATCTCGACCATTCTCTTCTCCTTGTCCTCTTGATACAGGAACTCGAAAGGCAGTCTGGCTTCGACCATCCCGTCTTGCATAAAGCCCGCATTGCTTGCATGGAGGTCCACTCTGCCGCTGGGTACGATCCAGTCACCTGGTGCAGCCATCTCGACCAATGTCTTCTCCTTGTCCTGTTGATACAGGAAATTGGAAGGTAGTCCGGCTTCGACCACCCTGTCTTGCTTGAAGCCTGCTTTGCTTGCATGGAGGTCCACTCCGCTCCAGTCACTTGGCGCCTCCATCTCGGCCCTTCTCTTCTCCTTCGTCGTGGCAAGCCAAGTCTTCTCCTTTTCAAGTCTATCGCCCACAGCGCTCAGGACTGACCTCAGTTGAGGCTCTGAGAGATCTTTGAGGACCTCAACTGAGACCGGATACTTGGCCTCCCAATTGGCCCTGCGGGCCTTGGCCAGCTCGGCGGCCATCTTCTTCTTCTGGCTTGTGAAGAACTCACGCAGTCCGGTGGCATGCTTGGCACGGCAATCCGCGGCCTCACTTTGATAGCGGCAAATGATACGCTCCACCTCCTTTCTGTCTGGCCAGGTCTCCGGCTCGACCTGCCTGTCACAGGACATCCCCATTGGGTCGATGATCACACACGTCTCGACGCCACAGAGGATTTTGAATTCCTCAGCCTTCTTCATCAGTCCCTTCTTTCTTTTCTCGAACGTGACTCTGCGAGATCTTGCATTGGGAATGAGTTCGAGTTTCAGTTTAGCGCGACCCATGTTGATTCAAATACTTTAGAATTTCTCTGTCGAATGTTTGGATCCGACTAAGCCAAGACGTCCTTTTCCTTCTCTGCAACAGAGAGAGAGAAGTATATCTAGTTAGAGGAAAGGAAGTTTGTCCGTCAAATGATCTTGTTCAAACAGACGGGTCTCTGCCCTAACGACCCTCGTCTTCCTCTGTCGTCCTTTTCCATTAAAACCTACCGAATCTTGAACGATCGCCATCAAAGTAAAGCAAACCCACGAAAGCATAGAAAAGCGAAAGAGATCGAACACACATCTCTCGCTGAATCAACGCTTGGCCTCCAAGTAATTAAAATCTCAGGACGATTCAAGACAGAAGCAAGATCATCACGTACACAGATTCATCGATGGAGATTGAAATCATCAACTCAGACACGTAAATGGCAGATTGCAGTACGTAGAACAGACGGATGGTAATCCCACGAGTCCTCAAACTCAAAGAAAGTTTCAAGCAATATAACCCATGAAAATCTAGGAGAAGACGAGTCAATGGAGAGCGAGACTCACCTGATTCAACGTGCGAAGAGAGATGGACGTTGAGACAGCTAGTGTTTTAGTGTTTGCACCGAACTGAAAACTGCTATAAATATATATATATATATATCTTCGTAGAATCGGTTGAAGATATTGTTGAAGATATTGTCCATGTGGGTGTCGTATCCCAGTGGTATATTTCCTGTTTTGATACGCTAATGTTACCATTAATGTAGTTAATGTTACGTTAAAGGCAGTTACCTTGTACATACCAAATATTTGCATAGTGATAAAAGTAAATGGATTGAAATTGAATAATTGCTAAATAATTTCCGGTCAATTAAGCCATGTGAATTAAATTAATACGCTGGCAGTTCGACTTATTTCATGTGACATTCTTTTTATCATGAAGACCTTTATCTTCTTCAAATAGCCAACCACGTATATACTTCAATTATTTTGTGTTATAAGATTTCGACACTACTTGTCCCCAAAGTTTGAGATAGGGAGTACAACAAAAGACAATCAATGTATGCTGGTGAGAGACTTGTGATAATACCATCGGCTATTGCACTTAAATTGTTAGATATATATATATTTAGTATTTAAATACTTTAACGCTCCCTCTCACGCGTAAGATCAACTTAGGCCTAAGCGTAAAGCGAGAATTATGTAATTAGGGAAGCAAATGGAGACCTATTTGAACTAGGGACCTACTATTCTGATATAAAACCACTCTAATTATTCACAAGTTTAAGCTATTAGTACACAAAATAGGTTTCAAACTGATTTCTTAGACGAACACTACATTTTGACCACTTTAATTAGCATAATGCTTGGAAATTTTTAGCAAATTTTTCTTGTGCATCTTGTAATTTGAGATTTTCATGTGAAAATTTGTGAGACCATTGTTAATTAGTGTGAGATTTGTGAGACTACTAGATCTTAAACTATTAGATAAATATATAATTTTATATTTTAATGCTCCGATACTAAAGTATGTAAATATATAATTGGGGAAGCAAATAGATACTTATTTAAACTTGGGATATATTATTTTTATATCATGTGAAAATTTGTGAGACCATTGTTAATTGTTCTAAAAGTTTATATGGTTAGTACAGAAAATAGGTTTCAAATCAATTTCTTAATTGATTGCAATATTTTGACCTCTTTAATTGGCATAATGCTAGAAGATGCATATATTAAGGTACTATGATTATAAATTTGTTACGAAAGTTTACAATCATACATTTGCGTAAATTGCAAATTCTTTTTGAGCGGCAAAAAAGGGCTACAAAATATGCGCTAGCTAATAGATTTGAAGAATTCAGACCAAAAAAAAAAAAAAAAAAAAAAACAGATTTGAAGAATTACTTATCCGGTATTAAATATCAGTAATTACTGAAAACTAGTCATTAATTCCACTCAAAGATCGTTGAAATATTATGGTGCAACGAGTGAAATACTTATGGATTAGGCCTCTTGATATTTGTAATTACAAGTCATTTATGAACACAAACAAATTCAGATCCAATCATCAACGGAAAAATTATTCAAAAAATCTTAAATTTTATATATAGATACCAATTTAATTCTAAATTTTCCAATTCAACCGATATAGTTTTATACCTTTTTGATGATCTTCTGATATGAGAAATGCCTATCTGACTATTTTTAATATTTTGTGAAAATAAAATCTCGTTTTGGGCAAAAAATAAATAATTAGAAATTATTTTGTGTCTACTTTTTTAAGAATTTGTGGCTCCCAACATTATATTACTCTTACAATATCACAAAATCTATTATGCTAGCAAAGTCTTTCTAATATAGTGCTTTCAGCCGATTTAAGCTGAAAATAGTTGACACGGGCATTTT
Organism: Corymbia maculata; assembly: GCA_014182735.1. Taxonomy (NCBI): domain Eukaryota; kingdom Viridiplantae; phylum Streptophyta; class Magnoliopsida; order Myrtales; family Myrtaceae; genus Corymbia; species Corymbia maculata. Next base: position 38,866,505 of record CM024687.1, read on the forward strand.
ACGTGACATGACTGGCAATTTGACGTGTCCATGGGCTCAAACCAACATTGTATTTAGAATTTTTTGTTTTTCCCTTTTTGTTTTCTTTCTTTTCTTTTTTCCTTCATCCTCTTGGATTCTGGCTGAGGGGGTCGCCATATAGGACGGCCGGTTCTGGCGGGACCTTTACATCAATAATTTTTTGCCTAGATCAGGTTGTTCCTCTTCCCGACGAGGCTCGAATCCATATTTGAGTGGGCTCAGCCCTCCGTGCTATGTCAACCCAAAGATCGAGACTTGGTTTATCAACGCGCTCTCAAGGGCGCACGGATTGTGGGGAAGGAGAATGACTTCGATCAGGGCGTTGGTGCCGGATCGGTGGTTCTCGAAACGAGCATGTCTTTCGGGTCGACGTGATCGTCTGATCAGCTGGAAGCCAAGACTCATCCCCAAGATTCAGGGTGTGAAATTATCCTCTGAACAACTTTCTTTAGTTGCACACGTATGCAACCGAGCAGCACACTTTCGAAGTTAACATCAAACGTGAGAAAACAGGTTTCTTCCCGACATGCAAGAAGCCTATTAACATCATCTGAGTAACTATTTAATTTCAGGAAAACTGGATCCACTAAACATTAGGAATGCAAGTAGCTGAATCATAACTATACTAACATATTTAAGACTTTTCTGTACAAGCTGTGCAAAATCACCATTAAGCCCGAACTAATCGTGTCGAAGCTTCATTGGACAGGGAAAAAAAATAAACAGTCGAAAGAAAACTAGAACGACAGATGACTCCTGCAGGCCCTTTGAGCGGGTTTTTTTTGTAGCAATGCATTGCTTAGGGATAGGTTGGGCCATTGAAGAATTGAGCCTGATCACGACGAACAATCTGATGATAGAAATTGCTGCAGGGGACCATACATGATGCTCCGAGCTTCACAGGCGGAAAGGAAGTCAATAGGAAGGGATGTTCATGGATTGATCCAACTGTTGATACACGAACTCAAGAGGCGGTCCACCTTCGACCACCCCGTCTGGCATGAAGCCTGCATTGCTTGCATGGAGGTCCACTGCGCTACTGGGTACAATCCTGTCACTTGGTGCTGCCGTCTCAACCATTCTCTTCTCTTCCGTAGCGGCAAGCCTTGTCTTTGCCTGTTTGAACCTATCGCCCGCTGTGCTTAGGAGCGACTGCAGTTGAGGCTCGGAGAGATCTCTGAGGAACTCATCCGAGACTGGATACTTGGCCTCCCAGCTGGCCTTGCGGCCCTTGGTGAGCTCTGCATCAATCTTCTTCTTCTGGCTTGCAAAGAACTCACAGAGTCCGGTGGCGTGCTTGGCACGGCGATCCGTGGCCTCACTTTGATAGCGGCCGACAATGCGCTCTACCTCCTTACTGTCCGGCGGCCAGATCTTGGGCTGGACTGGGCCGTCACTGGACATCCACATTGGGTAGATGATAACACAAGTGTCGACGCCGCAGAGGATTTTGAATGCCTCGGCCTTCTTCATCAGTCCCTTCTTTCTTTTCTCGAAGGTGATCCTGCGAGATCTTGAATTAGTTATGAATTCGAGTTTCACTTTAGTGCGACCCATGCTGATTTGAATACTTAGAATTTCTACGTCGAATGTTTGGATCCGACTAAGCCGAGACGTCCTTTTCCTTGTCTGCAACAGAGAGAGAGAACTCTATTCAGTAACAGAAGTGGAAGTTTGTTCATCGAACGATCTTGTTCAAACAAACGAGAGAAAAATCGACATTCAACAGTCTCTGCCTAACTACAGTCGTCTTCCTCTGTCATCTTTTCTATCACAATCTACCGAATCGTGAATGATCACCATCAAAGTAAAGCAAACCCGACCGAAGCGATCGAACAGACACCTCCCTCTGATTCAAAATCTCAGGATGATTTAAGACAGAAGCAAGATCAATACATACACAGAATTATCGATGAAGATCGAACTCATCTTCTCAGATATGTAGCGAGAGAATGCAGGACGCAGAACAGACCGATGGTAATCCCAGGAGTCATCAAACTCGAAGTTTCAAGCTATAACCATTGAAAATCTAAGCGAAGATGCGTCAATGTAGAGCGAGTCTCACCTGGTTCAGCGTGCGAAGAGAGAGATAGGATGTTGAAAAAGCTACTGTTTACGTCGAACTCAAAACTTCTATATGTCTCCAATTTTCGTAGGATCGGTTGAAGATCTTGTCCGTGTGAGTATCGTATCTCAATGGTATATATTTCCTCTTTTGATACACTAATGTTACCTTTTAGATTATTACACTATATATATATATAGTGTAATAATTGCTAAATAATATCCTGATGACTAAGCGGTAAAACTATGCTGGGAACTGGACTTAAAAGAGTATTTCGTTTATAAGAAAAATTATTGACCGCCAAAGTTGGCAATTGAATATATGTTTCTTTTCTTATTAGAAACAATATCAGTTAGACACAATATTAATTAGGAAGTACAACATAAGACAACCTATACATGCCATGTGAGATTTTGTAAGATAATTACCAAATAATATCGGGAATTTTAATAGCTTTTTCCATACTTTTATTAGAGGATGGTGAAATAAACTATTCTAGAAAATAACACATATCAAATAATATTTATATTATTTTATTTGATATGGAAGTCTCTAATCTTCATAAATATATTTCATTAGCTTTAATTAGCATAATGCTTAAATTTAGCAAAATTTTCTAGTGCATCTTGTAATTTGATTTTTTATCTAGAAGCTACATATATTGAGGTAAGGGTAAGTGATTCCAAGATCAATTAAGGTTTTATCTATAACTTGGAGCTTACCATCAAAATCGGTCCCCAAAATTTTGAATCTATAACTTACCTTGGATTTGTTAGAATCCGGAACCTACCTTGTCATAGGTTTCACCTATATTTTTAATGGAACGATTGCAGAGAATCAACACTTTTAATGACTGCTATTTGTTGCTAAAATTCGTTAATCATAACTTATATTTAAACAAACAAAGAATATCAAATATGAATAAAAGTCTAAGTCATGAAGGTCACTGGAAAAAAAATTCAGACTAATGATTCCAGATTTCATATTTGTCATAGGATACTATAGGATTGTGTGACAAAAATTTCTTTAAGGTTCTGTCAAAATTGATTTTTCAATTTTTGAAACCTAAAACCTAGAATTGAATTGGTCCCCAAAATTCGATTTTCGGTTCTATTTTGAAATCATGCTAACCCTTATATTAAGAGTGAGAATATATAACCTAGCTAATAGATTTGACTAATTACTTACCTGGTCATCAATTCCACTCGAAGCTCACTAGATTGTTGTGAATGAAATACTCAAGGATTAGTGCCCTTGGTTTTTACAATTACAAGCTATATGTGAACTCATCAACAAAATTAAATCAAATTAATGAATGGGAAAATTTATTCAAAAAATCTTAAATCTATTATATGATTATCAATTCAATCATTAATTGTTTAATTTGGCTAATATAATTTTATATATATTTTACAATTTTCTAATGTAAACCTTCTAGCCATTTTAGATATGAAATAGCTAGTTTATATCTTGTCATCTCATGTGGCATCACTTAAAACAATGTCGTTTTGGGAAATTTTTTAATTTTTTTCCCCTTCATCTTCCCCAATTGACGTGTCGCTCGGGCCTTTGAAAGTCATTGATCATTAGTGGGGCTTCAACGACCCCGTCGGCTGAAAACCCAAGAAAATAAATGAAAAAAATAAAACAAAAGAAAAAAAATAAAAAATCACATCAAATTGCCAATCGTTTCACATAGGGTGATTGGCTCAGACGGATTGTCACGTCAATGATTTATTATCTAAATCAGCTAGATGGACTATATGATTTTTTTTCCGATAATTTTCTCCATCATCGACGGTGGAAAAGAAAAGGATGACTATTAATTTTTCTCTTTTATTATATCATATGTCATCGGGAAAAGAATTTCACCTGGCTCCCACGTGACGGCCGGCGGCGTCTCCGCTCCCCGCTATCCTTATCCGGCGCCGACGAGGGAGCACGTACCTTATTATTAGTTTAATCTATTGTAAACCTCCATACGACGCATAAGACTTTCTTCCCTTCCGCAAGCAACCAAAGCCCAGACGCGTTGAGGATCGAGCTGCCAATCTCCACAGATCCCTCCGCCGCCCGCCGCCGGGGCGCGATGGAGCCGCCGCTGCCGCGACCCCCTGCCCCGAAGCTCCGCCTCATGTGCAGCTACGGCGGCCGCGTCGTACCCCGGCCCCATTCCAAGTCCCTCTTCTACCACGGCGGCGAGACCCGCATCGTCACCATCGACCGCACCTCCGCCGCCGCCTCCACCCTCCACTCCCTCGTCGCCCACCTCTCCGCCACCCTCTCCGTCGCGCCCCCCTTCGCGCTCAAGTACCAGCTCCCCGACTCCGACCTCGACGCCCTCATCTCCCTCTGCACCGATGACGACCTCGCCGTCATGATGGATGAGCTCGACCGCCTCTCTTCGTCCTCGGACCCCAGAGCCAGGCCCTCCCGCATCAGGCTCTTCCTCTTCCCGACGAGGCACGAATCCGGATCCGAGTCGGCTCCGCCATCCTCCGTGCTGTGCCACCCCAAGACCGAGACCTGGTTCATCGACGCGCTCAAGGGCGCGAGGATTGTGGGGAAGGAGGACGACTTCGATCAGGGCGGCGGTGCTGAATCGGTGGTCCTCGAGACGAGCTCGTCTTTCGGGTCCACGTCGTCGTCGGCTTCCCTGTCGAATTTGCCTCCTCTCGTGGCTCATGTGGACGAGCTGGGAGCTAAGAATCATCTTCAAGATTCAAGGTACCTAATGTCAATGATTCAATGCAATTACATTGCAGTGGCATTAGCTTGAGATTAAAATGATGACTTATTCAATGCTGGTTCTTTAATTGCATTTCATGTCCAAAATGTCACATTGAAAGGATAACTCGTTCAAACTGAGCTTGGATTTACTAGAATAAAGAATTCTTAGCGGTTTGGTGTTTGACACAAGGGGACAATGTGGTCCATTTGATTGATGTGATTGGGTTTCCTTTTTGTTTTTTTATTTTTTATTTTTTATTTCTCTTCTTGTTGGTCTATGATTTACAGAGATAGTAGCTGTGTTGCGAGTGCCAATTTGAACCCGTTGACCGGACCCTATACTGTCCCCGGTGCGCACATTGCACCCCTGCAGACCCAGGCTCCTGCGAATACTCTCGAATCGAAAAGTAGGGCCGTTTGTTCTGGTACTCAGCCATGTACAACTATTCCAGTTTCTGGTTATCCGGTGACTCCTCAATTTGATCAGTTGCAACATCTCCAGTTTGTTCCTGCGGCCTCACCTTACATGTCCCAGAACCCTGCTTTTGTATTGCCCGTTTCACAGTACTATCCTGTATATCAACTGCAGCCACAGCCATTGTATTACGCTCCAAGTCAATCTTATCCCACTTATGTAGTGCCTGTGCCTGTGGCCCAGTCTCAGAATCTGCCAATGCAGGGTCCACTGCGTGATGCTCCGGCAATCGCCTCTAGTCAGCCGGCTCCAGATTTTAGTCCTTTGGTGAATCCTCAGGTAGCTTATAAGGAAGTCCCTGAAGCTCACAGAAAGCCGGAATTAGCTTCGCAGGTTTTCACTACCACACAGGGGACAGCACTGCATGCTCATGCACCCATTACTGAGAATAAGCCAAATCTCATGCAAATGAACCCAGTCCAAAAACATCCTCAGCCCGTCGATGTTGTGCATGAAGAAAGTTGTTACTATGATGATGAGTATGTCGAGGACCCTGCCCGGCTCCAAATCTACAAATCTCAGCCACTACCTCCAACACTGCCTTCTCAGTACCAGACCATGACTGAGGCAAATACTTTATTGCTGACAGAGGCATTGTCCCAGTTGAATACAGATTGCATGAAGCAACAGACTAAAACCTAAATGCCATGTTGAGGCATTTCAAGCAAAGAAGTTTTAGGTTTCCATAGAAGTGTTGATGTTTCTCAGACTTTTCTTCTGTCCTCCTTGTATGAAGCAGTGTTTTTGTGTTCGCTGTAACAGAAATAAATATTACAGTTTTGTGAGAGTTACTGATTATTGCTTTATTTTTTATTGGTGCTATGCATCATGATTCCTGTTAGAGGACAAAACATGCATCAAAATGCAGTTTCACAGAGCATTATTTTCAGTTGTGATATTGGATCGTCTTCTCTCTTGATAGTTCAATCCATCTGCTGAGTGAGAGTTTTGTTTGAAGAAATTGTCTTGAGTCGGCATTTGGCTTTGATCTTTGACCCTAAATCAGATTTATGATTTTGGCCAGTGGATATTGGTAATAATAGTGAAAGCGGTCATGATGGTTGCTAGTGGCTGATATCTCATTGGTGCTTAACATCTTAACACACAATGTGGGAGTATTTCTTCACTAAGGACTACCTGCTGCAGATGCAAATATTAATGAGTGGCAGTACTATTCGAGTAGGGGTTCACTAGACAAGTGATGATGGCAGCAGGGTGCTCTATGGAAGAATGTATTTTATTCACAGATTCTGAAAATATGTTGTGTGCATAATCTCAGAATTGTGTCCTTGTCTCCATTATTTTTGTTTTCTTAACTTGATGATTTTCCGGCAAGACTATGGATGTGGCCGCATCAAGAGGTAGCAACGCACATGAACTTTTAGGTGCTTTCTTCTGTTTTCCTGTTTTGTCACCTGCGGCAGAGGGGGATGGTGCTACTCAAGTCCAGGTCTACTTGGGCAACCATGCGGATAAGGTAAAGAAATGAGGGTGACTATCCTGATCTCTTGCGTGATTTGAACCAGAGTCATGTCTTCAGCAGGAGAAAGCTATTTCTGCCAAACTTTGTTCTAGCTTACATGTTCAGGATTGTCTGAAGTTCGCTGACTCTGTACAATGAAGTTTAATGTCCCAAGTGATTATAGCCTAGTTAATTATATATCTTGGGCAACTCAAATTCACAACCTCCTGGATCCAGGATACTGAGATGCTGTGCAAAGTCATTGTTGTGGCTGATCCTATGCATAATCTCGATCTGGGTACATGAACTTCTTGTGTGTTTGGTGTGTCGGTCTCTTGCTTGCTTTGTTCTAGCTTGCATCATCGTTGCATTGATTGAAGGATGTATATTGATTTGCTATGCTAATAGTGATTCAGCTTCAAAAATATTTCATGTCGAATTGCAGATTTGTCCTAGCCACTAGTTGTTGCTTTCCATCCTTCAAGCATACACAGTTGATAACTTCGCCTCTGAATCTTTCCATATAGAGACTGGGTTTATCAGTATCTCTTTTCCTGGCTACTGGCAGTAGGAATTGCACATAGAACTGCAACAGTATTTGTGTGAAGAAGAGGAAAAGAAGCAGAAAAATGGGAACAGTATAATAGTTTCTTTTGTATACGAGTAATGAAAGCTAACTCGGCAGCCATTTGGTCTCCATATGCGAGCTTGATTAGATCAGACACGGCTCATGGAAACTGGAACAAGGTTAAGGAAGAAGAAAACTCAAAAGAAACGTGCCAATGGGGGTATTGTCGTTGCTGGAGCTCAACAATGTCAAAAACCGATGTCAGGACAGGAGAAAAAGGCAAAACTCCCAACGCATTCTTTCAATAGCCTCTGAAATTTGAAGCTCTCGTAACGTCAACGTTGCAGGTGCTAGCTCCCACCTGCGAATCCTGGCAAACACTGACCATACTGGTCTGGTCTCCTCATGTAAAAACAGTTGCATCTCCTGAAAACTTCCTGAAAGAGCACTTTGGGTTTGGACAGCCATTCAATCTTGGAGTTCCTTGGACTTCCTCTTCATATCTCCCCCACTGAATAACTTGGATAGGTTCGGCATCACCTTCTTTCTCTTCTTGAGAGTTATCGAGGTTGATTGAGTCATAAGACGGGTTCCAGGTGAACTCGACTTGCGGAGCTTCGCTCTTCTGGCTGGAGAAAAGTTGTCATTGTCCCCTGTAAGTTTTCTCGGCGACTTTCTAGGCAAAGCCAACTGAGCATTCTCGCTTCCTGGGATCTTATCCCCTTTTTGCCTCCAATTTGTCATCTCTCCCTCGACCCTTCTCTTCGCGGAGAGTGACCTTTCCGTCTGGTATACCTGTTGCTCTTCCTCCATCCTCATTTCTCTCCCCTGTCTATGTACCAGCTCTGTCTTCATCAGGATCTCTCTCTCGCTTGCCTTCAGAGCCTCGATCCAAGCCTGAGCTGCCACAACCTTTTTATCTGCGAGTTCTTCGGCCCCAGTGGCACGGCCTGTCAAATAATTGTACTCGAATTTTGAAATAGTGATTGAAGAGCTATGCTGAGATACAGCAGCTCTTTCTCTCATCGTATTCTCAATGAGAATTTTGAGGTTCTCAAGAGCTTGAGCTTCTGAGGCTTTGACTGTTACAAGCTCCTGCATAGCAGCTTGTAGTCTTTCATCAGTCAAATTTATCTCACCGTCAGTTTTCTGAATCTCCTCCTTTATCACTTCCGTCTCTTCAAAAATCAACTCCTTCTCTTTCTTTGCAGCCTCTGCTTCTGTCTTTAACTGTTCGAGGGTGAGCGAGAGATTGGCAGCGATTGACTTGGCTTTCTCCTCGGCTGCTGTTGCAGATTCCAACTTGGATTTCGCTCTCAGCAGCTTCGAATTGAGACTTTGGACAGTTAATTCTGTTTTCTCCTCTGCTTTCTTCAGTCGAGCTCTTTCTTCTGTGACAAACTTCAACTCATTCCTTATTATGTCCATGGAGGCCATGAATTGAAAGCCCTCTTCCTTAATAGTTGCCAATTCTTTCTTCGCTTCCTCCAATTCCTCCGTGACTGCCCGTAACATGACTGAAGTTTCATCTTCCTCGCCTTTCTCGATTCTGTCTTCCGGATGCCTGAAGCCATTCTCCATTGGAGCCCTTTTGTCCATTTCTCTCACTAATTTCAGCTCATTCTGTAGCACATCCACGTCGGATAAGGTTACAGCCAACCTAGCCTCTAGCTCCTTCGAGTTCTCAACTTCTTCTCTCAAATGATTTATCTTTTGCCTCGTTTCTTCCACTTTGGTTGAGTAATTGCTCAATTCCTTCTCTCTCTGAGCTTCGATCACTGTGTGTTCCTTCAGAGCTTCGATTTGCGCTAACTCGACCAGCACCTCTTCCTCACCAACTTCCTCGATCTCCTTCCTCAGTGCCTCGGCTGAGCTCATGTAAGACTGCATTTTCGAGCTTGATGCTTCTGCTTCTTTCTCTGCCCGCGATTTCTCATCCCGCACTGAAGCCACGTCCAGCTTGAGCTTGCTCAGTTCCTGCTTGACATAATCGAGCTCTCTCATCACTTCTTGATACCGAGACTTCTCGCTCTTCCTGACACCCTGCAGCGCCTGCGGCCTCATTCCCTTATCGAATTCGTGCAGCTGCAACTTGGCATTGGAATTCGATGCCTCAATCTGCGCTTTGAGATTCTTGACCTTGCTCCTCGCTTCGGAGAGCTCGGTCTCCACCTCAGCTCTTGTGGATTCGGCATTCCTTCTCCTCTCGCTGTACCGGGTAACGTCCCTCTTGGCCAGAAGCAATTCCTTAGCTCTTGAAGAGGAATCCTTCACGAGATTGGAATTCGAAGGAATCAAACAACGAAACACTTGTATGTACTTAAATAACCACCAAGCGATGTGGTAAAAAAAACTGGCTAAACTCAAAAGAATCAATCCAAAAGTGATGAACAAATGATACCTCCGGGAAATTCTTGTGGAAATTATTCCTCAAAGCCGGGCTGCTGCTCTCAAGAATCCTCTCTCCATACATATTAATGGCTGCTTTGACAGAGCCGATGTTTCTGTCACCGCCAAGCTCCCTCCTCCTTTCCATGCCAACTCTTCAGCAATCAAAATTCAAAAGGGAAAATTCTCCAAACTTGGGGACTGAAAGAGAGCTTCGAATCAGAAGACTAAACTTGGCAGACACTCCGCAATATGATGATGAGCACAAACTTGGGCTTCTGAGTAATTTCAGATTGTAAAGTTAAAGAAGGGGTACCCGAATGCGAAAGATTACCTTGTGTCGTTGCTTAGGTAAGTGCGAAGGCTGTCTGAGTGAGCTAAGAGAGGATGAGCTGAGCCTCTGGAGGCGGGCGATGAGTCCAAGAAGCCAATTCGGCAGGAGCATCCGCGTGCATAGGGGAGAGGCTTAGTGCAATTGGAATGAAGAAGATAAAGCGGCAGCTGAGGCATGAGTCCTGACGATTGGCTGTAGTTCTCAGAGGATCCTCAGCCATCTGTTTCTTGTTTCATATTTCCTCTTTGGAGCATTTTTTATTTTCTTATTTCCTAATGCAATGCCTGGTTGGCGTTTTTTAATTTAATGTGTTGATACTCATACTCCTACTCTTGTTGTTGGTATAGTATCTTTTATCGAGCTTGTATTTAGTTATACTTTCTATGTGTTTAATGTCCAAAAGATGTCGAGGTTTGCACGATATCTCAAACGAAATAGTTTAAGGACGTACTTAAATCCAAATTTTATTTTTTTTGAGCATTTTTATTTTCTTATTTCTTAATGTGCGGTCAAGTGATAAATTTTTGCTAATTGAGGTTTTAGTTGGTGAGCTTTCAATAGTTTTACCAATTTCAGGAAATGAGGAAATTGTTGAGTCTTCCGTATTTTGAACGGGTGGCCTTGGAGCACTTATAGCTCGTTAACCATACTTAATCAAAAAAAATTTGAATTTTTAACGATAATTACACATGATAAGAGGGACGGACAGTGCGTTTAAAATGACAAATTTTGCTAAATCGATTGCTAACAAACTCCTTCTCCGAAACCTTATATCTCATATGTTTTTCTAGAATAAATAGAGTATAAGAGTTTATTGAAAATATATATTTTATCTTGTGCATACATGTAAGTGGGAATTTGTGCATCCCTTAATAACTGGCAAGGTGACTAGTCATTATATATATATACTTTTGGTACTTGAATTTTCGTGTGTCACGGATTAATTACAACTTTTCTATCTAAACTGACTCCATACATAACCACATCATGGATTTGTCAAGCCCAAGCCAATGACAGTTTATCCACTTGTAGATAGGACTTGGAATCGAAGCATCCACTCCGTGGGTTCTTTTTATTTCTACCGATGAAACGATGTCTAATTGTTGATAAGAGGTAAAGATTCATGGTGCTTAAGATCATCCCTTTTTCGCAATGTTTTTCGTTATTATCATGATGTTCTTTCTTTTGGCAACATACGACTCCTAAAAAAATCCCATGTTGGAGCCATCCCCGGCCCAACTTTTCGTGGATTTCCTAGAGCCCTCGTGGTTAGGGACAGAGACAGGATCCATGGACCTGATAGCGCACCTCGTATCGGTACCAGTACAAACGACATCATCTGTCGCCATTCGAAGAGGGGGACTCCCCAGCAAAACTCCACAGGAAAAACATAAGTGGACACGGATCGATCCAATGCACCCCCGTCGGTGATATCAGAGGTAAGAAAACAGCCACGCTTCTGTGCACCCAACCGCATGCGTCTGTGATCCAATTTGTACTTGGTAATTGGTCGGATGCTGGACAGAGGATGCTCCAAAAGCACGTAATAATCCCTCTGAATCGGGTCTCGTCTTTGCTTTTGTCCTGTCACTAATAAGACTTTTAGCAAAGCAAAACATGAGAGCGACATTATAACTTCTACATACCCATCATTAAATACTGATTGAAATCAGCCGATAGAAAACCGGGATATTATCGGGGCTTTGTAAATTCGGATCCAACTTCATAAAAAAACACCCTCTTTTTTAGTCTCGTGATCTTGAGTTTTTTGAATACTAGATATCCCATTTTAGTCTCATTTTGACTTGATTAGTCTACTTTTAGAATTGGCTATCAACATGTAAGTCAGCATTCGATGTTGCAAATAATTATTGTCTAACGTTATTGTCTCTTGGCATGAAAAAAAATATATCATTTGACCAATAATACATTTAGTTAAGTAAAAGTCTCCAATAAAATAAAGAGCTATTAGGAATTAAAAAATGGTTTATACCACGAAAAATCCTCAATTAGTACAACTATGATAGATTTATATCAAATTAGTAAATTTATGATAAATTTACCATATGTTAATTTCTATTAAATTGAATTAATATCATGAAAATCACAAACTAATAGACTTGTGACAGTTGGATGGTAAATGCCACATATTATCCAACTCAATAATTTGATGGTAAATTTAACGGAAAGTAGCGGAAGGTAAATTTGTCACGGATGTATCAGTTGTGAGCTTTTGTTGGTTAAAAATTAATTTGGAGTAAATTTATGATATGTGTACTAATTTGGAGTTTTTTATCGTATTAACCCTATATAAAAAAATGTATTGATAAGGGATAATTTCATAATAAATGAATTGCTAATTCTTGCAAGTTTTGTCATAGAGTTGGGGACTTGGCTATGAGCGTTAAGTTATGGTACAAAGCAAGAATTTTGATCTAAGAGTAGATATTTGGGTTCTATTTATTAACGATTCTATTTTTCTGTTCTTTTGTTCCCTGAAATAGAAAAAAATAGAAATGCGTTTAGTAATGCCAATTGATTTTTTTTATTCTTGGGAATTGAAAGTTGTTTTTGGGAATATATTTGAAGTAGATAAAAAATAACTTTTTATTTTTGGGAACAATTTCTAGAAATTATTTCTTGGGGATTATTCACCGCCTATAGCGCGTTGCCACCCGCCCACCGTTGCCACCGTCGGTCGGCTTGCCATCGGACGCCAGTTGCCGTCGCCCGTCGTCGCTCGTCGTCGCCCGCTGATGTCGTCGGTCGCCGCCGTTGGACACCGGTTGTCATCGGTCATCGATTGTCATCATTTGCCGCCACCGGATGCCGGTTCTTTGTCGGCGCCGCCGTTGTCGTCGGTTCTTTTAGGTCACCGATTGTCGCCGGATGTCGGTTGCTAGTTCTTGCCGCCGCCACCGGATCTTGGGATGTCGGTTGCCGCCACTTTGCGCCGCTTAGGACGCCGAATGCTAGTTCGCTAGACGCCGGTTGTCGTTGATCGCCGTCGTCGGTTCTCGGCCGCCCCACTCACTCACCCTTGGCCGATTGTCGATCGCCGGTCGCCCCCACTCGCTCGCCCCCGGCTGATTGCTAGTCGTCGGCCTCTTGCCGTAGTCCTTCACCTTGTGGGCGGTGGGGGTTAGTGACCGGAGGTGGTAGCTGGCAACCAACAATTGGGGGGGTGTGAATGGCGACTGGGGGCGGCAGTTGGTGACCAGCGATCGGCGGCCGGTGGGCGAGGGTCGTTGAACATTAGTTGGCAGCAATCGGTCATCGATCGTGGCAGCCCCCGCCCATCAGCTATCGGTCATTGGCTACCACCCTCGGTCGCCGTTCACACACTATCGCCACCACCGCCCGCCGGTCTCTGCCACTATTGGGGAAGAAAGAAATAGAAATTTTTTGTTAGTACCACACATTTTTATTCTTTTTCTATTCCGAGAATAAGAAATTTTTGTAGTTAGCAAACGCTCTATTTTACTCAGAAATTTTTCTAAGGAGTAGAAATAGAAAAGAACTATTTCTCAAAATAAATTGTTCTCAAGAGTAGAAATGTTCAAACGCATCCTTAGTCCTATTTTGAAAAGTAATTTTCAATTTTTTAATGAGAAAAATTATTTTTTCTAAATTTAAACATATATTTTTCTTTGATTAGAAAATGTTTTCTGTTGACTTATTTGTCTAAACATTTCAAATACTTAAAAATAAAGAAAATGTTTCTCGTTTTGTGAAACAAAAGAATTTTTGTTAATAAGGATGCGTATGATAAAAATTTTGTACTAAAACTTGACTTTTTCATTTTTATTTCCCGGATGAGTTTTTAAGGTAAAATAAGTTTTTGATATTGATATAAAATTTCTGTTATTGGAATAAAAATTCGTTTAATAACAATATCAAATTTCTCATTCTTGAGTGTTGACGAAAGATGGCCAGTGGTGGGTAGTGGTTGAAGGAGATTGCGGTGGCCGAGAGGGGGCGGCGATAGCAATTGATTGCCTGACTGGTGACAGGGCGGATGGTAATGAGAGCAAGCGGAAAGAGATTTTATTTTTCACATTTGTTTAAAAAATAGAGAAGTAAAAAATTTTAACTTTTGATTTTTTTCTAAATTTATTTCTTGAGTAGAAATTTGTTTCAAAAATAAGAAAATGAAATTACGATACGAAATGAATTTTTATTTCAAATTTATTTTTGAGAACAAGAAATATAGAGAAATAGAGAAATAATATATATTGTCACGCGGATCTTAAATTTTTTCGCAAAAAAGTAGTTAATCTCCATGAATTCTCGAGGGGGAATAAAGCAAAAGGGGGAGGAGTTGACTCTTGACAGCTCGTGACGGTCCGCCAATCTCCAAAGCTCACGTCGCCCGTGCTTTCCTCTGCGACGAGGTTCACCGCAAATCCATCAGATCTCGTCCATCACGCCCTCCGTTTCGGCGACCGATCTCATCGTGCGTCCAGAAAAGAGCGGCTCCTCGAGCTCTGGTGCTGCCGCGACGCAGCCGAACACAAATGTGGCTACAGAACCACCGCGACTCGGACATCGTCACTTGGTCTCGCCAATACGTATAAAAATCAAAACTCCGAGCTCGGAACTTCCATTTTAATGGCGACAGATCTCGTCTCGGATCGCGAATCTCCATCGACATCGCCGTCGTCGCCGCCGCCGGTGGAAGAGGAGGAGCTCTCGACCTGAAGCTTCGGTTCCGGATGCGGAGATCGTCGAGCGCGATCCGAGCCTGAGATCTGCTGATCCTTGGGCGGGGGCGCCGGTCATGGATGTGGAGCGGTCGTCCCTGTGCAATTGCGTGGTGAACTTCTTGCTGGAGGAGAACTACCTGTTGACGGCGTTCGAGCTCCTCCATGAGCTCCTCGACGATGGCCGCGACGCGCAGGCCATTCGCCTCCGGGAGTTCTTCGCGGATCCCTCCCAATTCCCTCCCGATCAGGTTTCGCGTTTCAACACTCTCCGAGGTACGTCCACGGATCACGGATATTGCTGGCGTAACTAACGGGTGCATGTGGGTTCGGATAATGAGGCTTGGAAACGCAAATTGGAAGTGTTGTTTGATGGCGAATTGGAGCTTTTCTACTGGACTTGTTCATTTCGAAGTCTTGGATCTCGATTGTTCAGCTGATCGTGTAGCTTCTCGAGTCTGTTTACTCTTGTCAATGGTTGGGGCAGCTGAGGTGACTATGGCGATTAATGGATATGAAGCTGCATGGAATTAGAATTTGGTTTCTTCAGATATTGGCCGTGGCAATAGCATGATCTTCTATGTAGTTAAAAATGGCGAACTTTTCTTGGGGTAGAGAACTCCTATCAGGTTACAATTTTAGAGGATGATAGGTTGTGGCAACTATTGATAGTACTCATAGTGCTGCTAAGGCCTGCTTCTTCATTAGTTTTGGTTTGTTCCTTAACTTCATATCTTCCATTTGAATGGAGACTCTGCATACTTTATAATGTATCTTGGAGAGAGTATAAGTTTCTAGTTTAGTTAGGAAGCTGCTGGTTAACGTCATATTCAGTTTGTCCCCAACTGAGTATGTATGGTTGAAGTTCTTCTCATTTTTTATTGCTCGTGTTATATATTGTGGAATTTTGCTCATAACTTTCCAGTCCTGCTGTTCTGTAAAATGGGTAGTTGGGATCTGGAAGTTTGCATTCCTTTAACATTGTGCTGTGAACTTTTATTGTGGTCCATGATGACTTTTAGCATCTTACATTGATCTACATGTACTTTGAGTACATGATTTCTTTTGAAACATTCATGGTTAATATCATGTTATGTTTGTTTCACAAGCAGTTGCAGACCCTCAGAGTTTGCTAGAAGAGAAACAAGCATTGGAGGAAAAAATGGCCTTTTGTGAATATGAGCTCCGTTTGGCGCAAGAGGATGTCACAAAGTTGAAGACAGAATTGCAGAAGAAATCAGAAATTTCTGCAAATGAATTAAGTGGTAGGCTCTACTTCTTTTGTTGGCCTTAGCTCAGCTTTTTGAGGATGAATAAGTTTCCCACATGTCAGTTATTAAATCATTGATGGTAACTGTGTCTATTTGCAAAACTACCATTCGGTTGTGGAGAAAAGCAAGCAAAGAAAAACAGATGTTTTCCAGAGTAGAAGTATGTAATACAGTTTTCATGCTCCCCCTCATTTTTATGTATTGACGGTTTCTTTTAAAACAAACCTTATGCATAAATGGTCCTCCAATTAGATGCTACAACAGTGCAGAATGATGATGGGACTTACTACCACTGCTATGCCAATATTCCAAACTTTGAGGAACATTTGTATTGCAATAGCCATGAACATACATGGGCTTCCTATAATTCTGGCAATGATTTCTTTGAACTTTGATGCATTTGCAGTTCCTAACGTAGAGTCTACAAAAGGAGGACAAGATATACAGAGACAGAAGAGGGAAATTTCATTTTCTGAACTGGGCTCTTTAAAGGATAACGAACGTTGTGATCTTAACTGTGCAGTGAAAGAATATTTGCTTATAGCAGGCTACAGGCTGACTGCGATGACTTTTTATGAGGAGGTATTGAGGACATCATGATTGCAGTAATCTTGCACCTGTTGCTTCTAATGAATAGGACCTTAGCCTTTATATGTTGGTTCTTCTTCATCTGGGTTTGATTCTTATTCTTGAAACTGGGTTTCAATCTCCATTTCTTTATGTCTTTTCTAATAAACTGTGTTAGAAGAACCGAACAGTAATTCCTGGATATCATGTTTGTAGTCAGTAGAGTAGGTAACCATGGTTTCTATGGTGAAACTATCCGTTGCTTATGGTTTTTGTTATTTTAAAAGAAGTAAGCTGACATAATATAAGCATTGTAACGAACAATCAGAAGGGATAAATGTACTGGAACTAGCATTTCCAACAATTCTAAATTTACCGTATTTTTAAATATATAAATGTTGTATACCAAGATAGAAGCTGTTGAACATCCACCTCAGAACACCATGTAGATTGATTGGCGGCCCAACCCCGCTGACTGGCACATTTGTTTATAGACCTAATTGCTGCACAAATTTAAGGAGGAACCACAATTAGCCCAGTTTTTGGGAACTGACGTGCTCGTCTGGCAGCAGGTTGAGTTTTCAGTTCTCAACACTGTCGCCTCAGGCTTCTTCTTCTTTTTTTTTGGGTTCTTTTTCCCTGTTGATAAAGCACTTACTTTTTGCAGAATTGATTTTTTGTTATCAAATTAGTTCATTCTATCTAACCAAGTTCAAAGGAAATAATTCTAATTAAGAAATTAGTATTTATGATCAAATTGTTTATAGAAAATAAATTTCCTTTTACACAATTTGTTCATTTTATTTTTTTATTGACTCATAGAAGATTCTTTATATGTGAGCATATCTTTTTATTTACTTTTATTCACAATCACTCATTTTTCGTGTAATTAGATCAATGTATGTGTAAATCATTGTGCTTCGTTGTTATTGCCTCATATGATATGGAAAAAAAAAAAAATTACTGGAAATGAGAATAATTCAATGCTGTTATCAGATGTCTTGGAATAGTTAAATTCTCTCTTTTGCAACAGACAAATGTAAAATCTAAGGATGAGATATTGATTCACCATCTAATAAGAACACATATGAGATGATGATGTTGAAATATCCATTGGCCAAAAAGTGTGTTACATAGAAGATTAAGTTTATTTGTGGCTTTGCATGGGTCTGTTCTAGTGTTCTTAATTGCTGCATACATATGTACCATTGACCTGGTTGACACTTGAATGGATGGCCATATAACCAACTTCAAATAAAGTAGTTGGTCCCAGACTTCATTTTTTCCTAATGGGTTCTTCAATCGGAAAATCTAGTGGCTAAAATGTTTTATTCAGCATGATAAAGTATTAAGAGAACCGTTGAAAGTGGTGAATAGATACATCAATTATTATCAAGATAACCTTTTTTCTTTGAACCACTTTAGTAAACATTTTTGAAATTTCCAAAATAAATTTTCAACTTATCAAGTAACCATCCATTTGGTTTATTACAGAGATAAGATCCTGTGGAAGCACTTTTATCTGTCCTTATATAGTTTTCAGACTATTGTAACAAAGGTCCAATATTCTTCTGCAGGTCACGGACCAGAACCTTGACGAGTGGCAGGAAACACCAGCACGTGTGCCTGATGCTTTAAGACATTACTATTATCAATATCTTTCATCCACTACAGAGGCAGCTGAGGTACTTGCAGCAATATAGAAGATTCCTGATAAAGTCACTTTTCTTTTAAGACGGGGTAGGGATTTGCATGTGCTCTTTTTCCAAGTGTTGTCCTCAGGCACTTGGATAACAATGGAAAATAAATTCTTGCCCTCCCTCCTTCACTTTTGCTAAGGTCACTTTAGCACTCTTTTACTACCCTTCTATCTACCGAGCTTAAGCCTTTCTGCTGGAAGAAGTTGTGCTTGTTCTTGATGACTAGTACTATGTCTGCATCCTTCCAGTGTGACCTATTCCATCCTATGCTTCCAGTCACTACCTTTTCCTCCGTTGTAAGGGCACAAACTGACTGTAATTTATGTCTTTATAACTATACACTTTCTGTTTCACTTGGCTGTGACTCTGTGAGTGCTGTTCAATTGTTATGAGCTATTTGACAATAATCCATAATTTGTTTTTGGATGTGTCTGTCTTTCTGGGCCAACTTTTGGATATTTATTTTTGACTAAATGTAGTGGAAGCAAGAAAGTTTGAGCATCGAAACACATATATATGTGAAGACTTGTGGTTTTCCTGGGATTGGGTATTCGAAAACTGATTGTTGCTTGAATACAAATTTTCTTCCTATTTGCTTAAGTGCAAAAATAAGTCAAAACCATCCTACATGCAGGAGAAAATTGCCATGATTCGGGAAAATGAGTCTTTACGACAAGCAAATGAGAATTTTGTTAAAGCAAAAGAAGTTCTGTTGAGAAGCAAAGATGCAGCAGAGGGTCAAGTAGGTGTATTGACCCGCACAGTAGAAGCTTTGCAGAAAGATCTGAAAGATCGGGACACCCAGGTATCTTTTCATTTGTCTTGAAACTTCTTGTTTGTTCTTTTAATGCTGATATCGTGATGACAAATATTTCAGACATGTATCCTCAGGTTCAAGTTTTGAAGCAGTCCTTGGAGCGACAAAGGGAGGAGCTAAATGAATGCAGGGCTGAAATAACCTCACTCAAGATGCACATTGAAGGATCTCTTTCTGGAAGAAACTTGGCAGCTGCTGACATTGATCATGTCCAATCTCAAATAGTGGAAAGATACAAGGAAGAAATAAAATTGCTTCAGCAGGAATTAGAGACTTTGAAGGCCAAAAATTCAGTTGCTCCTGATTTTCTTGATTTGGTCAACTCTAAGGAAGAATTTAGTGAGAGAGAAGTTGTGGATATACACGAAGATAAAGATGCCTTGCCTCAGTCATTGGATAGTCAACCAGGCATTGTGGATGAGTTGGTTAGCTTTTCACCTGCTGTTCAAGCCTTTGGTGATGATGCTCCTAAACCTCAGGAAGTTTTGCAAGATGCAGTTATTAAACCTTCAGCTGAAAACCACACTTTTAGTAATGGTGACAGTGTTGCCAAGCAAAATGGTGAAGTACCAAATGAGGATAGTGGGGACCTCACAAACTCTGGTGATTTAAAGGGTGGAGCTGCTGCAGAAAAGATGGTAAGCTAACATTTCTTCTGATAGAACGCCATAAAGGGTCAAGCAAGTGATATTTTATATGCACATCTCAACTGCAGCAGCTGAAGTGCTTATTGGCTGGGTGGCTCTTTCTTTTTATTCCCTCCTTTTCTTTAAACAAAAGTAGCATGATGTTTTGGTATATGGAGATCACTCATGTCCTTTCTGAGGAGGAGAAACCTTACAACAAGCTCTTGTAATGTTGTTCTTGATTTAGTCGCATTTAGCTGAAGTAAATGCATGCCTCACAGGGTCTGGAAACAATTCAAATCCTTGCGGATGCTCTACCAAAGATAGTCCCTTATGTTCTGATCAACCATCGAGAGGTTGGCATTTTGATTACTATAAATCATGTCTCGAGTGTTATGTTACGTATGTGGGGGTTGGCCCTGACACCGTACGAGGTTTGTTTAATTTCAGGAGCTCCTTCCTCTGATCATGTGTGCAATCGAGCGGCATCCAGATAGCAGCACAAGAGATTCCTTGACACATACCTTATTTAATTTAATCAAACGTCCGGATGAACAACAGAGGCGAATCATAATGGATGTAGGTCATTTTTTAAGAATACCTCTCGCTTATTGTACCGAACTTTGTGATTGATCATAGTGCTTAATCTGTTGTTTTTTTTTTCCCCAGGCTTGTGTTACCCTTGCCAAGAATGTAGGAGAGATGAGAACAGAATCAGAATTGCTTCCTCAGTGTTGGGAACAAGTGAGTACCAAATTCCATGTGCCAAGGACTGTCCAGTTCTTCCTCTGTCCTGTCCTCTTCTTTTAGTTTATTGCGTACTGATCCCCTTGGCCTTTTGTCTTCAGATAAACCACATGTATGAGGAGCGTAGACTGCTTGTTGCTCAATCATGTGGTGAACTTGGAGAATTTGTGAGGCCTGAGATTCGTGATTCTCTTATTTTGTCAATTGTCCAACAACTGGTGGAGGATTCTGCTACCATTGTCCGTGAAGCTGCTGCGCACAACTTGACTTTGCTGCTGCCACTCTTTCCAAACACGGACAAATATTTCAAGGTCAGCCTCACTATATATCCCTTGAGGCAATCATGGAGACGAAATCTGACTTCTTGCCAGAATTGGCTACAAATGTAAGCTCTAGAACAGGTTGATGACATGTGGTCTAGAGAGGGAGTCCCCCGATTGTAGCATGCATTCTCCCTGGACTGCATAGAAAGACAAGACATACTGATTCTTTTGTTCAAACATTCTGTTGTTTGATAGGTTGAGGAGTTGATGTTTCAACTGGTCTGTGATCCCTCTGGTGTGGTGGTGGAAACTACTCTGAAGGAACTAGTTCCAGCAGTTGTGACATGGGGAAAGAAATTGGACAATGTCCTTAGAGTTTTACTCTCTCACACCTTAAGCTCAGCGCAGGTAGTTTGTTTGAGTGTCTCTGTTATTTTGTTCGTGCTTCACATTTACAGACTTGGTTTTCCAATGATTTTTGTCCTCTGTACATCAGCGTTGTCCACCACTTTCGGGAGTTGAAGGTTCTGTGGAGTCACATCTTCATGTTTTAGGAGAACGTGAGCGGTGGAATATCGATGTTCTATTGAGGATGCTTTCAGAAATGCTGCCCTTTGTATATCAAAAAGCAATTGAAACATGCCCATTTTCTTCTGCTTCAGAAGCGACAGGAACTGTGATTTCGAGCTCCTTGTTGGAATTGTATTCTGAGTAAGTTTTCCATTTCTGTTGGCACCATAATGTACATTACTAAAGTCCTTTTCTTGCTACACCTGTTTTGAATTTAATCTTGTCTTCAGGGGAAGATTGGAGTGGCCTGCATTTGAATGGATGCATGCAGACTGCTTTCCTGATCTAATACATCTGATGTGCTTGTTGCCCCAAAAAGAAGACAATTTAAGAAATCGAACCACAAAGGTGAAGTTCTCCTATTGGTTTTCTTCTGATTCTCTAGCTTCTTACTTTTATTGTTTATATCAGGCATTTGTTTTGTCTATATTTACTGACTATGCCATAATAATCCAGTTCCTATTATCAGTATCAGAGTATTTTGGAGATTCCTACCTGACGCACATAATATTGCCCGTATTTATGGTGGCGGTCGGGGATGATGCTGATTTGAAGTACTTCCCACCTACTGCCTGTACGAAAATCAAAGGTAATGAAGAGAAATGTTAATAAAGCTAGTGTGATTCCCTTTGCAAATTGGTCAAATTTCACTAATGGTACCTTGCTTTTGAAACCTATTCTTACGTTGTTAAGACTGTTGATGACCATTAATTTTCACTTTTGCTCTCACAAACTTTAGAGATGTTGCTTGATGCAAAAGGAAAGGTGCCAAGGAGTCAAATATTCTTGTATTATTCTCTTATTCACCTCACTGAGAACTATTTCTCAACTAGATATGCTTTTATAAAATGCAAATAGTGTGATTCCCTTTGCAAATTGGTCAAATTTCACTAACGGTACCTTTCTTTTGAAACCTATTCTTACGTTGTTAAGACTGTTGATGACCATTAATTTTCACTTTTGCTCTCACAAACTTTAGAGATATTGCTTGCTGCAAAAGGAAAGGTGCCAAGGAGTCAAATATCTTTGTATTATTCTCTTATTCACCTGACAGAGAACTATTTCTCAATTAGATATGCTTTTATAAAATGCAAATAAAGTTCCATAAGTGCCCACATCAGTAAATAAGAGGGTAAACGACATCAATGATTCCTAAACTTTGGCCTAATATGTATTGTGGTCCCTAAACTTTAAATTTGTTTCATGTGGTCCCTAGACTTTGGGTCGATGAGCAATGTCATTCTTGAACTTTTAATTTGTTCAATGTGATTAGAAATGCTAGTACACGTTTGATTTAGTCTATGGATTGTATGAAAATGCTCAATATCGTCTCCGAACTTGAGTTAATGAAAGGACAAAATTGAACTTTTTCATACAGTCTAGGGATTAAATTGAACATGTACTAGAGGTTCAAGGACCACATTGAACAAATTTAAAATGCAGAGACCACATTGCACATTTGGTCAAATTTGAGGGACCCTTTGTGTCATTATCCCTAAATAAGATAGGGTACTAGAAGAAGCCTGAAGTATGTGGAATAGTGGTATTTTTTAAATCACTGATGTATGAACATGTGATCTTAAATTATCACTTCCTTCTATAATTTGAAAGTCAAGAAATTCTTTCCTCGGTTACAGGTTTGAAACCAAGAACTGCTGTTGCTGAAAGGATTGCCAAAATGTGTGTCTTGCCACTTCTCCTTGCTGGTGTTTTAGGTGCTCCTAGCAAGAGAGAACAGTTGGCAGAGTGCTTAAGAAGGCTCTTGGTTCAAGAAACAGGGATGGAGAGTCAGACAAAGCAGGAAACTGAGATTTTTTATGCTGTCCGCTTCCTTTGGTCTGTCTTTCTTGATCATCACGTGCTTGTACGCTCCATATCTTATTGTTCATCTAATGAAGTTTCTTCCTCCTTAAATTTGCAGTACATCTGAAGAGCATCATGCCATGATCTTTGGCATATTGTGGGAAATGGTTGTTAGCTCTAATGTAAATATGAAGATCAGTGCAGCCAACTTGTTAAAAGTCATTGTAAGCTTCTGTATACTTTGGATTTCTTCACGCAACAAGTGATCTATCTGAAACTCAATATGTCTCAATCATGTCATAGGTTCCTTACATTGATGCAAAAGTTGCATCAACTCACATTCTTCCTGCTCTGGTGACTCTTGGATCTGATCAGAATTTAAATGTGAAGTATGCAAGCATAGATGCTTTTGGAGCTGTGGCCCAACATTTTAAAAATGACATGGTAAAGTTTGTCCAGTAAGTTGAATGTGAAATCTTAAATGACAATTATCTTTTATTTACTGAGCAACTTATGTCAAACAGATTGTTGACAAGATACGGGTGCAAATGGATGCTTTTCTTGAAGATGGATCACATGAAGCTACTATTGCTGTTGTTCGTGCACTAGGGGTAGCTGTACCTCATACAACAGAACGACTGAGGGATTATATCCTCCAAATCTTTCCATCAGATCAAATGCACTCTTGCTTGTTTTGCTTTTGGTCTTTGCATTTATCAACCTTAAGTTTGTTGGCTAGGAGTTTCTACTTGAAACTTGCATATTTTCATCTGATATTTTGTTTCTTTAACAAGAGATACATCTTTTATCCAAGATTTTTCACTTCACCACCATACCAATTCCTACTGGTGATGTGATTCGTCGTCGTGAAAGAGCCAATGCCTTTTGTGAATCTATTCGTGCTCTGGATACTACAGGTTAGTGCTTATAGAATTGGAAGAATGATCTCAACTAAATGCTTTATCTTCTTTCAGAGTGTGATCATCCCCCTCTCTAAATAGGACCTTTAATCTGTGTTTGTGACCAATTTTTGAACCACTAGCTCAGTGGCATGGAAGATGCTGGCTTATTACTAAGCCCAAATTAAGTGCCTCTTGCTATGCATGGGTTCCTATATTTACTCTCTTCATTGTCTGTGCGTTCTCAGGTTGGGTGAGCTTATTATATCTTTTGGTAGTTGTTCAGACATGTACTTTGCCTTGAGAAGTGACCATCTGTATTAATTTCACCACTGCTCGCATGTTATTTCCACTCTTTTGGGACTGCATTAATCTATTTGCCTCAATTTTGCAATCTGCTTGGTCATTGACCATTTTAGTCATGGAAAAAAAATGGTTTGTTGGGCATCTATTTGTTCATTGTGTGTTGCAAGTTGGTAGATGGGATATCAGAAAGTTCATCCAACCTATTTTATCTGTTTACAAATTGCTTATCGGTAGAAAGTGGACTAGTATCAATTGCTACAGTAACCATTGTTTTGTGTTATCGTCTAAGTTGGTTCACTTATAAGTGGATGATGCATTCATATGCTCATTATACTTGGCTTATTTGGCATCTACTCATGGTTTATCTGCCCCGTTTTGTTTGCTGCAGATCTCTCTGCAAATAGCATCCGAGATTTCCTCATACCAGCCATACAAAACTTGTTGAAAGACTTGGATGCGCTTGATCCAGCTCACAAGGAAGCTCTAGAAATTATACTGAAGGAAAGATCGGGCGGAACTTTGGAGGCTATCAGCAAAGTGATGGGTGCCCATCTTGGGCTTCCGTCCTCCATGACCAGTTTTTTCGGTGAGGGAGGACTTCTAGGGAAGAAAGAAACTGGGGAGGCACCAGTAGAACAACCAGAGTCCCCGAAGCCGGTCCCACAGCCTCCGACGGAAGACACGCGCTTCAGGCGTATAATGAGAGGAAACTTCACGGACATGCTCCGGGGAAGGTCCAAAAGTCAGGAGGATCATCCTCTATGAGATGGTCAGTTTTCAAAATTTTTTTTCTTTACGTGTAAATGATTTCAATCGATTCTTTTGACTCCGACGAGGTGATGTAACTATTGAATCGAGAATAGAGAAAAGATGAGAAAGAAAAGGTCTTGATTTCCCACTTTCTCTTGTTTTTTTGGGTGGGGGGAGGGGTTTATTCTCGAATAAAATTTAAATTCTTTTATTAGTTCTGTCCAGCCCGTTCATCATCGGTCGCCCGTTGTCTCCGCGTTTCCGAGTGCTAAAAGTCTCTGGTAAAAACTCTCGACTTCCCGTTCGGTCTAGATAGTCAATTTTTAAAGTTGATTTTGCATTTTTGCAGCTTTAACGACCGCATCCCTTGCAAATGTCGTAGCCTCTCCTTTTTCTATTTATTATCATCAACATGTTAACACGGGGATACTGCCTACCTCCTGATGCTTGCGCGAATTATTTAATGACGAGAAGTCACAAATTTAATCAATAAAAAAATTGTCGCTTGAAAATCTTACATTGTCATAAAATGTTAAAAATAATAGAAAATGCCACTTAAAATTTTATACTATGATATTTGTACTTTGAATTCCTTTTTTTATAACATTAAAAACCTCAAATTATACTCATTATGATGTATTTATTCAAAGCTTTTTTTTGTGATACAAAAATCTTGAACTTGTACTCTTGTGATAAATGTACCTCATTTGGTCGAATGGCATTTTTTTATTTTTATTTTTATTTTTTTCACCTTTTGGTGGAGGGAAGTCGGCGAGGGCCATCTTTGCTGGTGTCAGGCAAGGGTCGCCCTTGCTAGATTGCCTGGGACACGTGAAGAGGTGGGGAATGCTGCTGGCTGTTCGTCTTCTTCCCCGCAGGGGTGGTGGTCGTCAGCATTCCATCTCTGACATTGTGCTACGGAGAAGACTTGAGTTTGAAGCGTGAAGTAAGGAGGAGAGAACAAGGAACGTGGGGTGCATGCACTTCGCGATCGTGGAACTCGGTCTTTCCGGGCCTTCTTCTTAACGGCTCTTGCTGTCGTCCAGTGTCGCGGAAGCTACTTTAGGAACACTTCACCGGCAGTTTGCCCCCAAAAAATCTTCTTTAGTCAAACCCAGGACGATGCCGGCCGATTTGTTTCCTATAATTTTCGGTCGATTCTTTTTGTGGATCTGGCGCATGCGGAGGCAGAGATCTTGGGATAAGGCAAAAGAAGGGAAAAAAAACAAAGAAAAAAACAAATAAAAATAAATAAAAAGATGAAAATGTCATTCGATCAAAGAGTTTAGGGATAAATATGTTCACGAATATAAATTTAAGATTTTTTATGTCATAAAAAAATATTGAGGTAAAATGTGTCACAATGAGTATAATTTGAGATTTTAATATCACAAAAAAAAGTTCAGAGTAAATTTGTTACAAATGACATAGTTTGGGATTTTTAATGTCCCAAAATATTATAAGGTAAACTTGTCACAAGTGACATAATTTAAGGATTTTTTTGTGGCATTTTTCCTAAAAATAATAATTTTTTAAAAATTTAAAAAATTATTTACGTTAGCGTTGTCTAATATTAATTAGACAATTACATTAGCTGTTTTAAATCAAAATTAACTGGAAAGACTAAATCAATAAATTGTCAAAAGATTTAGAATTAAATTGGTATAAATGAAAATTGAATTGACGCAGATACAATAGATATATGAGTAAATTAGCCAAAGCCAAATGTTTATAATCGAATTTGCAAAAATGTAATTATATTTATGACTTTTCTAATAATTTTACTTGAAATCTCGATTGGACCGCCTTCATCGTTAGCATGCTTGTGGGGAAGAGTAAAGCAAGTTGACTTCCAGTGGAGAGCAGATCATAGCAACAAATCAAATAGGTTTTTCTTGTATTTGATTAAGAGGAAGTTTCACGGCATGCGACGGATTCAACGCGTTCTGCACCATTCCACGATTCAAGTGGCTCCCTGAGTACTTGCGGGGAATCAGATTGGCATATTCCCCGGTGGGCAACTGCTGTTAGAATAATTTCCACAAGTAATTCTGTTGAATTCTAAGGCAACCCAATTTCTATCACGTGGCTGAGCATTGAAATTGAACGAACTAAGGTTGACTACTAAGTCTCTACCTCCTCTCTCTCTCTCTCTCTCTCTCTCTCTCTCTCTCTCTCTATCTATATTGCCCACTTTGACGCATCCATTTTCTTCGTTATTCTCCTCCTGAGGTCCATGTCCCTCTAGGAGTAATCGTACGAAGGTGCAAATTCTACGTGACAATGATGATGTTGCCATCAATTAAAATGAAATGGCGGTGTTAATTTATTTTTATTAATTGAGTCCTAAATCTTTTGTATTTATGCAAAACAAAGTCATAAATCTATTAAAATTGTACCAATTCAATCTTAAACTTTTTTTTTTTTTTTTTTTTTGATAATTGAGTTCTAAATTTTTTGCGTTTGTATAAGTTAAAAAAATCACTTTACCACTCAACTTAATATAAAACAACATGAGTACTAAGCAAGCAAAATGTATGCTGAGTGCACGAGATATCGAATAACCACATTGTTTTACTCATGTGCATACGAATGGCATAACATATTTTGATGCATGGTAACCACCAATTGGTTCATTCATGGAATATATTCACCAGAAGTCCTATAATTTGTCACTAAAGTACAACCGAGTCTCAAAACTTTTAAAAAGTATAATCAAATTTTAAAACTTATTAAAATTGGTGCAATCGAGGTCTTCCATTACCTTCATCTAATTTGGCTAATGGAAAATGTTGACATAACTTTTTATTATTATTATTTTCTCTTTCTTACGTGGCACGATGTGGCTAAAACAAACAAAATAACCCCAAAATGACTTTTTTTAGTCCAAATTTAATTTTTAATATGAATATAAATTAAATTAAATTAAATTAAAAAAATAATCATTTTAGGGTCCTTGTTGTTGTTGCCCCCACCATCACCGATGATGGGGCAAGGGTTGGCAAGGGTATTTTTAAGTGAATATACTCAAACTCAGTAAGTAAATATACTTAGACACAATAGGTAAATATACTCGGACGTAGTAGATGAATATATTCAGATTCGATAGGTAAATATACTTAGGAAGTGAATGAATCTGAACAAACAAATGAATATATTTAGAAAGTGAATCTAACTAGCGAATATAAGATGGTTAGGCTCATCACTAACAAGCGATTACCAATGATGGTTGAGTCTAAAATTACAAAGATGACACTTCCAAGTTCATATTTATTATTTTCACACATAACAAATTACCTCACCTTAGGAAAATCAATCAAACACTCGTTGGGCATTAAACACTCATAAGAACAAATCAAGTATTCACATCATCTTAGCACACCATTATTGAACAACTAACGCTCATCATCGAATTTAAGTTAAAACTAAAATTACATACATCAATCAACCAAGTCAAAATCACTAAGTAGATTAATTTAACTTAATGCCTAGATATTTTCACTTACCTTTGAACAAAACTCAGACAATCAAATGCCTTAACCCCATTTTGATTTGTGAGAAGATAAAATCCAAGATCAAAACTAGAAGAACTTTGCTTCAAAGGATTGAAATTAGAGTGATAGGACGAGGTTAAAAATTGAATTTGAATCTGAAAGTGATAACAAGCGATAGATGTGGGTTGGAAAGCTGCATGAGTCTACGCGTGGCAATATCTCACTTAATCCATGGCCATATGGAGTATAAGTTTGAAAACTAATGTGTTAAGGGAATCATTGCTTTGTTTTAAGTGTCAAATTAGCATAAGGGTCTCATTTAATCTACAACCAAATGGGAAATGAGTTGGTGACTAATGGATTAGGGTGATGGCACCTTACTCTTTAGTTGTCATATTTAGTGTAAGAGCCTTCCTCTGAGTAAGACACTCGATCTTGCATATATCCTCGAAATGACAAGTGAGCATTATGTGTCTTAGCAAGAGAAGTTTGAGAGTGGTGACATGTTTTATAGTAACGATGATTTGTTTATGTGTCAACAAGCGTGTGATTATTTCATCTTAAAAGAAGTAAGTGGCCTTACACGCCACTGAGATGAAATAAGTGGCTTCTAATGTGACTTGATAAGAATGATGAAAAGATATCACTATGAGAAAGAAGTTCTCCTCTGGCCAAGTGGGTGAGACTTTATGAGTATTAGTGAGTTACTATAAGGAATTTACTAAAGTTAGAATAAATGATGCAACTCTTAAAAACTAATTAACATCACTCTAATTATCAATGTATATATCAATGTTTGTCAATTTAATTTCAACACGTCGGACTTGGAATGATTATGGTCATAGAAAATCATCTTTCGCGTTTTCTATATCTTGCAAGATTAATGGTTCACTAAGATTTTTACGTGTCAACCCGGATTATAAGCTAATTAATTCTTAGCTTTGTAGCTTGAGTATCATTATTGGACATTGAAAATTTCTAATATCACATAAATATTATTATGAAAAATCCAGATGTCACATGATGCACCAATAAATTAGTATAGATGCAAAAAATTTAAGACTTAACTGGAAAAAACAAAGGTTAAGAACTAAATTGACACAATTATAATAGGTTTATGATTTTTTTGATAGTTTTCCTTTTAAATACCATGCTAATAAGTTTTTTTTTTCTTTTTTCTTCCTATCACTCCTAATGAAAAAAAAACTCCACTAGTTGTATTAGATGATTAATAAGTGTGGCAGCCCAAATCTTAAAAATTAACTACTGTTCTCTGCGTTAATAAAGCTTCTCGCGAAGATTTTTCTAGAAACAAAAGGACTGGCAATCTTTCAACCTCTTTATATATTTTCTTCCTTCCATGACTGTTCTTATTGAGGCTCCCTTGCCCGAAGATGTCCCGATAAACACGGCGGTAATTAGGCAGTGATTAGTCAATCGACCAAAAAACAATTCAAATTTTACAAATGGAGGATAGACACGTTATTCCCTTGTCCTAAAATGCGTACTCAAAACGCACAACTCATCACATGCGCACAGTAGAACACAATTGAAAAGTTTACTATTCAATTGACACAATTGAAAATTTTAAGACATAATTAATACAAATGTAATAGATTTAGCATTTTTCTTCTAGTAATTTTCCCTCTTAAATCTGATCATTGATTGAAATGGAAGTGCCATCTCTATAAATCTCCTATCGATCGCCTTGGCAACACAGCATACATCCCCACCTACCTCTCCAGTCTCCACGCAGCCTCTCCCACCGATTTCTATCTCCTTTCATTTGCTTCCCATTGAAGGTCATGGCCAAGCCGTCCAATTGCTCCCCATCTCCACGCTTGCTTGTGGCAGCTCTCATAGCAGTGCTCGTGTTTCTCTCGGCAGATCGAGCCCGAGTAGCGGAAGCAGTGACGTGCAGCGCCACGGAGCTGAGCCCGTGCCTGTCCGCCATCACGTCATCCTCGGCTCCATCGGCTCTGTGCTGTAGCAAGCTGCGAGAGCAGAGGCCATGCCTCTGCGGGTACATTAAGAATCCAAGTCTCCAACAGTACGTCACCTCTCCCAACGCCAAACGGGTCGCTCGTAGCTGCGGTGTCGCGTACCCGACGTGCTAGTATCCAGAACCCAAAAGCTCTCATGTTCGATGCTGAGACAATACAAAAATAAGAATGAGTGTGGTACTAGTTACTAGTTACTAGTTAAGTCGGTTGAAATAAAGAAACAAGCAAGGTTGCTGGAATGATCATAGTGCAACGACGTGATGTTGTCATGATCTATATAGTTGTGCCCTATGAACTTGAAGGGATGAACTCTTATCTAATGTTCTGCTGTTGCACTTCTCTTGAACTATATGAACTCTTATCTATTGTTCTACAGTTGCACTTATCTTGAACTATTATAATTAGAGCTCTCTCTCTCTCTCTCTCTCTCTCTCTCTCTCTGTTGTAGAGAAAGCGAGCAGCAATTTGGTAAGGCCTTCTAGGAATGAGTTCAGTATTTAAATGGCTCTTAATTGGACCCACTCGGGGCCGATTAATATGGACAAATTTTGAGCTAAGCTTATCTCTTCAAGGACTTCCCTCCATTAGATCAGGCAGTCCGTCCTTATGGGCAGCCTTCTACAGTGCAATCCAAAGTTTTCACGGGACTACAATTGGTTTATGAAATTTCCCTTCAGCCAAAGTCAATTATGTTGTTTTAAAGTAATCTCACCTATATTTGAAAATCTCACGTGACAATTTATGAGTGGTTGAACTTAATTGAAAGTCGATTGAGAATGCTTGCTAACTCTTGGGCTTTGGCCCTTCCCAGCTATTGCCAAAGATCACGGGAGAAACAAGTCATGTGTGTGGCAAGATTTCTAAGAGCAAAATGAACACCAAATTAGATAGATATCGGTTTCTCAAGACATATCGAGGAATCCAGAGTTTCTCAATCGATTGCTCTTGTAGGATCCCTGTAATCCCAGAATTTGGTTCATATGCTTTACATACATACATATAATACTAGGTATATTAAGAGTAATATATTGAATCGATATACTAATTGATATGGTAGAACCACGTAGATTGTTGAATATGCCAATTAAGTGGACTGAGTGCTTGATTTATCGAACGCCTACTCATCATATGATGATCATTCAATAGTGGCTGCTATATGGTCATTGTAGGATCACTTTATGTTCACGGGTGTTCTTGCATGGCAATCCATCTTCATGCATGACGTCTTCTCATCATATGCCTCGCCTGTTATTTCCAATCTTTTGGGATTGCATTCATCCATTTGCCTCAATTTTGTGATCAGCTTGATGATTCGCAGGGAAAAATGGGGTTGTTAGGCATCGATTCGTTCATTGTACGCTGCACGTAAAACTAATGCATTTTCACCCTGCATATTTTGGTAGATGTGTAGATAATGTAGAATCTTCAAGAGAGATGAAGAGAGAATCAATAAAAACTACAACTTTGCTCAATTAACTTGACTTTATAACTTACTAGAGTCGAGAGCATTTATACCCGAACAATACTTATAGGAAAGGAAGTAATCTAATAAGGAAATTAGCTATCTTAGAAAGTAATGAAAGATCAAATGATATCCCTAATATTTTATAATGTCTCTAACAATATTTCTAGAGAAATTTTCTAATATCCATAAGTATATTTTAACAAGATGCTACACCAGAGAGTTCATCCAACCTATATTATCGGTTTACATTTTGCTTATCGGTAGAAACATGTTCAGTGGACCAGCATCAATTGCTAAAAGTAACCATTGTTTTGTGTATCGTCTAAGTTGGTTCACTTATAACTGGCTGATGCCTTCATATGCTCATTATACTTGGCTTTTTCGGCATCCACTCGTGATCTATCTGCTGCATCTTGTTTGCTGCAGATCTCTGTACAACTAGCGTTCGGGTTTTCCTCATACCAGCCATACAAAACTTGTTGAAAGACTCGGATGCACTCGATCCAGCTCACAAGGAAGCTCTAGAAATTATACTGAAGGAAGGATCGGGTGGAACTTCGGAGGGTATCAGCAAAGTGGTGGGTGCTGATCTCGGGCTTCCACTTCTATGAGAAAACACCAAAGACGGTCCCACGGCCTCCAGTGGAGGACACGCCTCAGGCGTATGATGAGAGTAAACTTCACAGAATGCTCCAGAAAAAAGGTAGAAAAGTCAGGAGGATGGTCAGTTTTCAAAAGTCTTTTTTCGTGTAAATGATTCCAATCAATTCAATCCATCATAGAGGAAAAATGAGTAAGCACGGGTCTTCATTTCCCACTTTCTTTTCGGCTGCCGTTGCCTCCGCGTTTCCAAGTGCTATATTGCGGGTGAAAATTCTGGAAGAGTTCACATCTGATGTAGATAGTCTACTTTAATGTTGATTTGTGCATTTTTCTGTAGCTTTAGCGACCTCGCCAGTATCGTTACCTCTCTTTTTCCTAGATGATGTGGTCGTTTCTTAACAATTTTGCACCTATTAATTATTATAATCGTATCAACACGAGAGTACCTCAAACTCCTGTGTTGTTGCGATTTTTTAATGATGCAAAGAAATTAATTTAATTAACAACAAAATTATTGCTCCAAAACTCTTACTTTTCAAAAAAAAAAAAAAAAAGAAAGTTTCATCTATAAGTTCACTGGGCTGAATTTACAAATACCATGAAATCACCTCCACTGGAGTTCGGCTCCAAGGCCGAGAAAATGGGTCTGAAGCTTCTTCATATTAGAAAACCGCATATAAATAGTTGAGGAATGAATGTTAGGCCATTTAAGTAGGTTTCGACTTGTACGTTATATGATTCATAAGTCTAGCGGGATTATTTCAATAAAAATTGTGATTTGACAATAATCTAATTTCAATATTACTCTCTGAAATAATTTATTATCATCTCTGATTTCTAAACAAGAATGTCACCAAATAATATAAAAGTTATTAGTTACCAAAAAATTCCATGCTCGGAAGCTTAATGTTCCCTTAAAAGAATGGTCGTTGTAATAATTGTTATTATCATGCTTTCAGTTGAAAAGTCATTACTCACACTCTCTACTATGGGCCTGTTGGAAGGTCATGGGTTCTCAGTGAAGTGAAGTTGAGGTTACTTTCACTGGCCTCTCTTCCTTCAGGGTTGTTTCCATTATGAGGGCCGCTAGTGGTAGTCCCTCTAATAAAGGCGTTCAATTTGACTACATTTCTTATTCTTAACGTGTCCATACCCACATGCCCCGCATCCCTTATTTCAAGTTGTATATTTTTCTTCCCCAACTTGATGGGAATCCTCTCGAGTTTTACATCCCAGAGTTCAATTGAAACAGTTTAAAAATTTGCTCTGTTCCGTCTTTTTTAATTTTTAAGACAAGAAAAAGAAAGCTCGATAATAATGGTGTCTAATGATAGAGATGGATACCGATGTAAGAGGCGGCTGCAAATGAGTGGGCTAGCACAGCTCTGTAATAGTTGAAAGATTGAACCGAGTAGACTCCAAGTCAAGAGTGGAAAACGAAATTTCCGGCAGCATTCGGCAAATTTCATAAAGCTTTATCGAACCGCCTTCACATTGGCTTTCTTGCGGTGAAGAGTAAAAGCAAAGCTAGACTTCCAGTCAAGAGCATATCATAGGAACAATCCAAATAGGCTTTTCCTGAATTTGATTAAGAGGAAGCTTCACGGCATGCGGACGGATTCAACGCGTTTGGAACTATACGCGCGCCGGTGGGTAGCTGCTGTTAGAGTGGTTTCCGAGTATTCTGTTGAATTCGGAGATAACCAAGTTCCATCATGTGGCTGAGAATTGAACTCGAATGAAGTCGAAAGTCGATGGCTCCATTGTTTGTCTACCGTGAATGTCCCAGTCTCATCTTTCTCTATCTATCTATTTTGGGCGATGATGATGTTCCCATCAATTAAATTGTAGTGGCTTTCCATTCCCTATAGCAAACGATTTCCCTCCGTCTCTCTCTCTCCTTATCCTTATTAAAGGGAATTTTGATTCTCATCTCCTTATCCTTATCAAAGTGAGATTTTATATGACAGTCTGAGTGGAAATGAAGTTGTCACTAAGCATGAAAGAAAATCGAGTTTCCACTTTTCTTCAGATTTGAAGCACCATGCCAATGAATTTCTGCATTTTCCTTCGAATCACTCATGATGAAAAATAAACTCCACTGGCAATATTAGATGATCGTCAAGTATGCGCATACGAAGTCTTTAAAATTAATTCATGTTTTTTAAAAAGAATTCGGCTTTGCTTGTCACCACGTTGAAACATAGGCGAAATAAAAGTCTCAATTCGCGATACAAAGAAAGCGATCGTTTTCACCAAAAAAATTCCAATAATAAAAGCACTGACCATCTTTCGTTCTCTTTCTTTCAATTTTTTCTCCTCCTTGTATATTATATTATTTATTGTGGCTCCCGTGGCCGAAGATGCCCCGGAAGACAAGGCGGTTATTAGGCAATAAATAGATAGCCTTAAATGATCGAGCACCGACAGAAAATGTAAATTATGGTCTACACATGGTGGGCGGTCTATTCCCTGTACTAGATTGCCCAACCCAAAGTGCACTAGTGCCCAAAACACGTTGCGAGCATGCAACCTAACTTCTGTAAATTTATGATTAGCCCTATTCTATTCAGCATAAATTATGCGATCTTTAATTCAAGTGCCATCTCTATAAATCTCTTCCATCACGCACTCGCTTTGGCCACCCAACACTCTCCCCCACCTACCTCTACAGTCCCCACGCACTCTCTCCCACTCATTTCCATCTGCCTTTCCACTCGCTTCCCTCTGTCGATCATGGCCGAGCCGTCCAATCGCTCCCCGTCTCCACGCTTCCTCGTTGCAGCACTCGTGGCGGTGCTCGTGCTTCTCTCCCCGGATCGAGCCCCGGTGGCGGAGGCGGTGACGTGCAGCGCCACGGAGCTGAGCTCGTGCGTGTCGGCGATCACGTCGTCCGCCCCTCCGTCGGCGCTGTGCTGTAGCAAGCTGCGAGAGCAGAGGCCGTGCCTCTGCGGGTACATCAGGAATCCGAACCTCCGGCAGTACGTCACCTCCCCCAACGCCAAGCGGGTCGCTCGCACCTGCGGCGTCCCCTACCCGACGTGCTAGGCGTCCAGAACCGGGAACCTCCCTTGTTCGATGCCGAGAGGATACGGAGATGAAGAACGAGTTATGGTGCTACTTTACTAGTTAAGTAAGTCGAAATAAAGAGACGTGCAAGATTGCCGGAGCAATCTGATTGCAACGAGATGATGTTGCCATGGCCTACATACATGTACTCTACGAAGTGAAACCCTTATTTTAAGTGTTCTGCAATTTGGTGTCCTTTAAAGTTAATTTGATGTTTCTCTTCATTTAGGGTCTGGCAAGCCTTCATATATATATATGCTGATGTTAGAACTCACGATGAGTTCGATGCCATTGTCGCTTCGGGAAGGTCTGGTATTTGAGACAACACAAGTTGCTATCGCGCCAGGGTTAACTCCAGCCCATTACTTGTTCGAACTACTAGTATTCTGGTTTCCTTGGTTAATAGATCAATCCATCCCCGGATCGAACCGATTAACATTCTAAAACAGAGTTTGTAAATGATAAAGAATCGAGACTAAGCGGGCATAGTAATTAGCGACGTTCACCGTATCATCAATAAAATGACTTCATCCAAATATCCTCTCTCTCTCTCTCTCTCTCTGTGTTCATTTTGTATGTGTTGTAGACAGATTGAACAGCAATTTGGTAAGGCCTTCTGTGAATAAGTCCAGTATCTTTGAATGGCTCATCAAATGGCACTTAATTGGACCCTATTCTGGGCCAATTGGTGTGGACAATTTTGAGGAGAACCTAAGGGATATGAAACAATAATTTCGCAAATAAATTAACATTTCTCTGCTCCGATTGGATAAACTCTGATGCAAGGGGACAATGAAGAATAAATTCACAAGAAAACAAATATGAAGGAAAGGTTAAAATTTTGGGTGTAGAAGACGCGGCATCGGTTAAAAAAAAAAAGTTATTTGAGAATGACGTTGATAGTTTGTCTTTTAGCAAAATTGAAATCAAAGAAAAAAATTAAGAAAGGTGAGAAATAACCTAAAATAAATAGCAGGCCCGCAAGGAATAATGCAGACAAGTTAATAGAGGTTGAAATACGCAAGCCTAAATTTAGTATATTTTTTTTATTAATTCTCTCTCTCTCACGCACGCACACGTGCGCAAATGCACACTTACGCTAGACTCTTCAAATGAGTGTGTTGAGTTGAGTTGCTAATCAATGATCCAATCCAAACTCATATTTATATAAGACAAATTTAATAATTTCATACCTGACTCGATCAATATTACTAAAACACTTCCACATTTAATCCAATTTATGAAACTCATACTCAAACTGAGATGAAAGTGCAGAGTGAGCAAGTGTGAGATCAAGTGAAGACAAAAAAGAGTCATAGAGGTATATTGAGTGTGTGTAAGGTGTAAATTTGTTTAATACTCATACTATTTTGGATTTTACTATTGTAAGTTCATTTGTGAGCCATTTATTAAATATAACTAATCCATATAACTACTCAATTAATCAATATAGGTTAAGAAGTGCAATTATGACCCATTTTAATAGGTCTGCACACAGGCACAGAGACACAAACACACAAAAGATGCGCACGCTCGCATGCACGGTTTACTCAAATGTACTGCTCACAAGAAGCTTGGATCGAAAAAATGTCAAGCTACCGGTTTTCCATATATTTAGATTTGACATTCGACACCTCTTGGTTACAAAAGCCAGGGTTGATTAGAAATTGAAGTTAAGTTCGGGGTAAAATTGGAAGTTTTCAAGGATGAAGGTGCCCGTAAAGAACCGCATAGGATTTATGAGGCAATTGAGCATTGAAATTATGAACATGCTCTGAAGTTTTTGTTCCCTTCGAAGAATTATCTTTTGAATAATCAACTGTCCTCTCTCTCTCTCTCTCTCTCTCTCTCTCTCTCTCTCTCTCTCTCTATATATATATATATATATATACACCTGGAATGCCCAACGTAAGGTCAGGGACTAATGATGATAAATAATGGAAAAAATGCATACTAATATCATTGGTTGCCAATAAGCGGGTTAGGGTGGATCTTTTATGAAAGGGATGATTGAATCGAGTTGAATCCAAGTCAAGAGTCTAGAAGAAATTGTTGGCCACCATAGGAAAATTTCATCAGCGTCGTCGGACCGCCTTCATCATTACCATTCTTGAGTGGAAGAGTAAAGCAAGTTGACTTCGTCCAAATCAAAAAATGAAATTGGATCAACGTCCATATTGAATCCACTAATTAGTAAACTGATTGGAAGAAATCTCCTCTAATCATGGATGGAGAAGAAAAAATGCCCTTTTTCATATAAGCTTAATTTAAAAACGACTTGATTTCAAATACACATAAAACGACACAAGGTCGTGTAAAGTGATAACACGCTAGAGGAAATCGAAGTCCTAGGAATGATATTTCACTGCTGGTAGCACTTTATCACGATGGGGTATTGAACTTATCTTTTATGGACATTCTCAAGAGTTATCGGAGTAAACTGTTTGATTGCAAAACGTCAAAAAACATATTGACACATGTAAATGTTTTACGCGAGAGTTGATTTTAAAAGAATCTTGAGTTCCTTAGTCTAGTCGGTTGCTAAGACAATCAAGTTCTATCGTGTGACCGACCGTTGAAATTGAATGAACTAAAGTGGATTGGTACACTTTATGAGGCTGCTGGTTTGAAAATTCTATGTGATGATGACGATGTTGCCATCGTTTTTGAAATTTGGGCTCTCTCTCTCTCTGAGTGGCTAAAATTGTGTTCGCATTGAGTGTGGAAAATTGAGTTCGCACAATTTATAATTGGGTTTTCACTTTCTCTTTAGAT
Organism: Corymbia maculata; assembly: GCA_014182735.1. Lineage (NCBI taxonomy): Eukaryota > Viridiplantae > Streptophyta > Magnoliopsida > Myrtales > Myrtaceae > Corymbia > Corymbia maculata. The sequence continues at coordinate 38,904,979 of CM024687.1, forward strand.
TTAAAGTACTAAGTCGATGAGCTATTCTTTTTTTTTTCTTCCTTTCATTATAATCTCTATGAGCAGTATTGGCTAGTTGATAAGTGTGAAGCTGAAATCTTTAAAATTGACTGCATTTTCTAAATAGAATTCCGTTATGCGTTAGCATTTTGAAATTAGCTTAAATGTAATGTCAATCCCTATTTTTTTTTGTCTTTTTAACCACTGAAGTTTGCCATGGTAGCCACCCTTCTCATATGGAAAGGAGAATGTATACGAATCCCCACATTTTTAAAGGAGATGGGGTAAGAACAATTTAGTTTCAAGTATGGATTTTAATTCTCACGCCTACAAAGAAGTAGGGCAAAGTTTGAAAGTAAGAGTTAGAATAGAAATAAAGTAAAAATCGACAAAAAAAAAAAAAACGTCAATCCCTTTTTGATGGATTCATATTGTTATTGAAAGCACATTTACAAGATGATGGAAAAGAAAAAGGGACTCTATACATAGTTATTTATATCGTGTTTCTTTATATCCATGGTATCATTCTTAATAATTATATTAATCAAGCTTTTCATGAAAAAATTTCTAAAAAAAAAAAACAACTATCTTTCGTCCTTTTTTTTTCCTTCCACGTAAATTAGGCACCGACAAAAATGCACTTCGACTTTTACAAATGCAGGATGGATGATCTCGATCAATTCCTCCTACGAAAATGTGCACACGAAATCCACTACTCATCACATGCACATAGTCGAACACAAAATATGTTGCATGCCTTCATGCACTTGAAGGCGGGTATTTAGTATTAGTCTCACTGTTTCTTAAAGTATATGATTAGCCTATTCAATTTTATATAAATTATGAAATATTTAATTCGAGTGCCGTCTCTATAAATCTGCCATCACTCGCCTTGGCCACACCACATGCACCATCACCTTCCTCTCCTTTCTCCCTCTCACTTGCTTCCCATTGAAGATCATGGCCAAGCCAAATCATTCGCCGTCTCCACGCTTGCTTGTGGCAGCCCTCACGGCAGTGCTTGTGCTTCTCTCGGCAGATCGAGTCCATGTAGCGGAAGCAGTGACGTGCAGCGCCTCCCAGCTGAGCTCGTGCGTGCCTGCGATGACGTCTTCTGCGCAGCCGTCGGCCTTATGCTGTAGCAAGATGCGAGAGCAGAGGCCATGCCTCTGCGGGTACATCAGGAACCCTAACCTCCGACAGTACCTCACCTCCGCCGACGGCAAACGGGTCATGCGAGTCTGCGGCGTTCCCTACCCCACGTGCTAGTGTCCGGAACCTGGAATCTCCCACGTTCAATGGCGAGAGAATATGGAAATAAGAATGAGTATTGTACTAGTCACTTGTTAAATCCGTTGAAATAAAGAATAAGCAAGATCCCTGTAATATTTATGTTGCAAAGAGATGATCTTGCCGTGACTATATAGAGTTGTGGTCTGTATGAAGTTCGAGAGGCGAACTTTTGTTTAGTGTTCTAGAGTTTGGTGTCCTTTAATACTAGAATAATGCCATTGTCGTTTTGGGAAGATTTGATGCGCGAGACAACAGAAATTGCTATGTTGCCAGGGGGATAACTCCAGCCCACTACATGTTTGCACTTTTATGGTTTTGATTTCTCTCAGACTTGCAATTCAACCCATCCCCGAATTGATCCGACTAACATGCTAAACGAATAATATATTCAAATAACAAACAAACAATCGGGACTATGTATGCAAGTCCTCGGCACTTCTCTTGGACTATATCCCTCCCTCCCTCTCCTTCTATGGATGAGTTCAGGCAGCTTTGATATGGACAGCTTTGAGCTCAGACTATATGTCCAGGAGGACTCGCTTTTCTTCTAATCTTAAATTAAATCAGGCAGTCCGATCTTATGAGCAGAGTTCTCCAGTGCAATCCAAAGTTTTTATGGGAGCATGATTTGTCTATTAAATTTTCCTTCAGCAAATCTCGTCTATTATGTTACTTTGAAATAGTCCCGCATGTATTAAAAAATCTTAAGTGATAGTTTATGGGTGATCGGTAATTGTTAAAAACATTAAGATTAAATTAACACAATCAAAGAGTTTAGGACTGAATTATCTGTTGTACAATAATATTTGGATTTTTTTGGACAATATTGCCATGCTAGATCCTAACTCTTGTGTTGGCACATTCTATTTAATGATATAGAGAAATAAATTTAATCGTAAAAAAATTATTGCTCAAAATTTTTTACCATTCCGAAAAAAGAAATCATTTATATGTACGATTGGGCTCGATCAGATACCATAGCTATAAATAAAAGAAAAACAATAAATTGCTGCTCTATAGTAGAAAATTGCATGTATGAATTATGTGCGTGAATTAGATGCGCAAGATATGTTTGATTATGCATAGTATCAAGTGTATACACATATTAGACTATTTATTTGGATTTTGATTTGTATGTTAATATGAGATTGGCAATAGTCTAATGCTAGTGTTATTTATGGATATGACTTATTCTCCTTTGACATTTAATCGATAATATCAATCCAAATAATTTAAAGGTATCAATCACTTAAAAATCATTTTAGTGAGGGAAGATTTGAATTTTCTTTTTATATGTCAACTTTATCACAATGTTAATCACATTATTTCTTTTTAATTGTTATTTTTAATTAAGATATCAATCCCACTATAAAGATGTCATATATCTAAGAGAAATGATTGGGTTAGAAATTTTAATTTACTATGAGAAAAATAATATGTTTTAGATTACAAAAAACTAAATCACAAATAATTATAAATCATTGTGGGATATACTTCAACATGAATTTATAATTTATAATAAATTGTTATTCTCATAGTAAACATGCATATACGTGCGCACACCTTCAGGCTTCTACTCACGAGAAGCTTAGATGAAGAAAAAGTCAGCTTACTAGTTTGCACGCATCTCTAGATTTGACATATGACCCCTCTTGGCTAGAAAAGCCAGGGTTAACTAGAAATCGAAGTTGAAGCTCGGGGTAAAATTGAAAGTTTTTCAAGTTGAGGGTGCAAATAAAACATCGTATAGGGTTTTTGAGGGATTAAGCATTGAGATATGAGATACTGAACATGCTCGAATGTTTTTGTTCCCTTTGACAAATTATCTTTTGAATAACCATGCTTCTCATTGTCTGGAAAAGTATAACCACCAAACTTTGATTGCAAGATGTCAAATGTAAGGTCCGCGACCAATGATGATATTTAATGAAAAAAGATGCATAGTGGTACCACAGGTAGCCAATAAGTGGGTTAGGCTAGGTTTTCCACGACTTGGAAGATTGAATCGAGTTGACTTGAAGTCAAGAGTGGAGCCGAAATTGCTGGCTGCATTTGGAAAAATTCATCAGCCTTGTTGGACCGCCTTCATCAATAGCATTCTTGAGTAGAAGAGTCAAGCAAGTTGAGCTCTCTCAAATTATGTGCATATTTGTACCCATCAATTAGAAAACAGGTCTGAAAAAGTCTTATCTAATCATGGATGGAGAAAAAGACGAGTTGATTTCATACGTACCTTTAATATACAGGGCCTTATTTGGCAATAATTTGCATTGGAACAAAAGAACTGTTGTTAGTGGAAATTCACGTCCGAGGAATTATATTTGTTCGTATAGTAAATCTTATGATAGCATTCCATTTCGCTGCTATTGACTATGCACCATCATGGGGTGTTGAAATGGTCTATTATGGACCTTCTCAAGAACTATCGGAGTCAACTGTTTGACCAAAGACCACTGGGGAAAAAAAACACGTCGATACATATTGATGTTTCATGGGAGAGTCAATGAACTTCGAATTCCTTAGTCCGGCGAGTTTACATTATGGGAACAACCCAATAAGTCTTCTTTTTATTTGATTCCGGGGAAATTTCATAGAGGATAATTATAAAAAAAAAAAATTAAATCGATTGTATTTATATTAATTTAGTAATAATTTTTTTAATTTGATCAATTTAGTCCTATACTTTTTGACAATTTGCTAACGTAGTCCATCTTATTGGAAATCGCTAACGTAGATACTTTTTTGGATTTTTTCTAATTTTTTATTTCTTTTCTTATTTCTTTTCTTCTTATTTTATTTTATTTTATTTTATTGTGGTCGGCAAGAGTTGTCAAAGATCAAAGGCCATTGGGCAAGGGCTACAAAACCCTCATTGACCGCTAGCAAGGGTTGCAACCCTTGCCCATCATTGCCCAAATCGAGGCTAGGCTAGCCTTGTTGGTCGGGGCAAAGGCCGTCTTGCTTGTGTCTAACAAGGTTATCGTGAGGCTGGCTTTGCCCAGATCTAGAAAGGTAGTCACGAAGGTCTAGACGAGAGCCTCAGACCCTTGCTAGTGGTCGACAAGCTCCAATGACTTTTGCCAACCATAGTCAATGCCGTGCTATGTAGGAAGGTCAATATCAATGTTGGCAATTTTCCTATCAAATTTAATACATTGATAATTGTTAAAAGATATATGACTAAATCAGTCAAATTAAAAAGGTTTAAAAATGAATTGGCATAAGAGTAATCGGTTTGTGACTTTTTATTAATTTTTCAATATCACATATGTGATAGACTTAATATAAGTGGAATTATCTTACGTTTTTGGCTCTCCGAAAACTTGTGACGAACCAAATTGGCATCCGTTGGTGGGCAACTGTTGTTAGAATAATTTCCAAGTACTTGCAAAATTTTAAGACAACCAAGTTTTATTGTGTGACAAAGCATTGAAATTGAATGTACTAAAGTGGATTGATTCATTCTATGAAGGCTGCTGGTTTGAATATTCTATGTGATGATAACGATATTGCCATCGATTGAAATTTAGGGGCATTTCATTTCTCAAAGGAAAATTGGGCGCGCACCGAGTGTGTGGAAAATTGGGGACGCGCCGTGGAAAACTGGGTTTTCACTTTTTCTTTAGATTTGAAGTACCGTGCTGATGATTTTTTTTTTTTTTTGCCTTTTGCTTCCGATCACTTATAATTATAAATAAATCACTATGAGCAATACTAGCTGATTGATAAGTGTGTGCAGCTGGAATTCTTAAAATTAACTATATTCTCTAAATAGAATTTAACTTTACGTGTCGGCATATTGTAATTAACGTAGGCGTAATAAAAATCCATATGCATTAGACTTGTGTTATTATCGAAAACTTATGTGTAAGATTTGCAGGGTAAAATGAAAAGAGAGTGAATTGGTGCCAAGTTATTAATACCGTGATTGGTTAATATCCATGATATATCATCCCTCATAATTACATTAATTGAGCTGCTCACAAAATTTTTCCCAAAACAAAAGACTGGCTATCTCTTTCTCTCCCTTCACGGATGTTATTATTATGGTAGAACATAAAACATGTTGCATGTAAGGTATTTAATATTAGTCTCATTTGTTTCTTAAAATAGGTGATTAGCACATTCTACTCAAAATAATTTATGCAATATATTCAGAATACCATCTCTACAAATCTCCCATTTCACTCGCTTTGGCCACACAACATACACCACCACCTTCCTCTTCAGTCTCCTTTTCCCTTGCTTCCCATTGAGGATCATGGCCAAGCCATCCATTCCCTCCCCATCTCCACGCCTGCTTATGGCAGCTCTCACGGCAGTGCTCGTGCTTATCTCGGCAGATCGAGCCCACGTAGCGGAAGCAGTGACGTGCAGCGCCTCGCAGCTGAGCTCATGCGTGCCGGCGATGACCTCGTCCGCCCCTCCGTCAGCCCTGTGCTGTAGCAAGATGCGAGAGCAGAGGCCATGCCTCTGCGGTTATATCAAGAATTCTAGCCTCCGAGAGTACCTCACCTCCGACGACGGCAAATGGGTCATGCGTGTCTGTGGCGTTCCGTACCCCACGTGCACCTAGTTAAATAAGTTGAAACAAAGAAATAAGCAAGCCTGCCGGGAATGTCGCCATGACCTATGCAGTCGTGCTCTATATGTAGTTCAAGAGTTGAACTTTTGTTTAGTGTTTCCCCCAATAAGGTGTCCTTTATTATTAGTTTGATTTTTCTCTTTACTTTAGGGTCTGGTCGGCCTTTGCTGATACTAGAAACCCACGACTAGAATAATGCCATTGTCGCTTTGGGAAGGTTTGGTCACAACAGAAGTTGTAATAATGCCGGGGGGTAACTCCAACCCGTTACTTGTTTGCACTATTATGATTTTGATTTCTCTTGACTTACTGCTCAACCCATCCCCAATTTGAATCATCCAACAGGCTAGACAGGCACTTTGTCTCCAATGATAAATGTTCCGTTCGTTTAGAGGAAATTTTTCAAGAAGTCATTGCGTAGAAATGTGATAATGTTTTTCAGTATTTTAGCTCAAGTCTGCTAATGAATTGAAAATTATTTTCCGTGATTTGAAATAAAATAAAAAACATGATTTTATTTTCCTAAAAATACACGCTCTACTCATGCGATATAAGGGATACCCAATCACCGTTGTCTTCATTGTATGAGTCGAGGTTTCTGGGACTAGCCATTAGGAACTCGAGAATGGGTGCCAGCAACTTAGTCCGATGCTTAGATATCAGTGAATTGGACAATGGAGCAAGGTACTTGGGCACAATAGTGGGGAACAGAGCATGGCACCAGGTTCTTGGCCTAGCCTCAAGGCACTTGGGCCCTCTTTTGTGGACTCGAGTCCAAGCTGCTGTGGAACCCAACTTGAGCACCAATGACTTAGGTGGGGGAGTTGGGCATTTGAGCATGTTCATTAGGGACTTAAGCACGGGTACCGGTGTCCTAGTTAGGGATTAGCGAGATCCGGGCCTAGTCTTTGTGGACCTTAGCGCCCACAAATGACTTGGGCGTTAGAGCTAGATGCTCGAGATAATTGTTGGAGAGTCAGTTACAAGCACTTGGGTATTGGATTCAGCTTTGGTGGGCCAAGGTCAAAGCACTTGTGACTTGGGCATGTAAGTCTATCACCCAAGCATAGTTAATGGGGACTCAAGCACGGTTTGGGTCTTTGGTTTGGCTTTGCTAGACCCTAGTTTAAGTGCTAGGGATTTGGGCATGAGAGCTGGTGCTTGAATACTAGCACTAGGGTCCCAAGTATACCATGATGGACCTAGGCCCGAGCATTGGTGACTTGGCCGCAAGAAGCTGTGTACCGACCACCACCATTGGGACTTAGCAATGGGTACTAGAGTTTTGGGACTTGCCTTGAGGGATTTGGGCCAAATCTTTATGGACCTTGATTCAACCTATGAGGAATTGATTTTAGCTTCTATGGATTTGGGCTAGACCACCGATGACTTTGGCACAAGTATTACTATTCCAATGTCCTAGCGTTGATATATAGTCCTATTTTGAAAAATGATTTATGATTTCTATAAAGGAAATCGTTATTTTTAATTTAAGCATAATATGAAAATATTTTTAATTGACTTATTTTTTCTAAATGATCTAAGCACCGCAAGATAAAGAAATACTTTTAGTAAGAAATTTCGACGAAACAAGAAAGCCTCAGTGCTTCGTCACAAAAAGAAAATGCAGGTCCTTGGTACTTCACCTGAACTATAATAATCATATCTCTCTCTCTCTCTCTATTTGTGTGAGTCGTAGACAGATTGAACGGCAATTTGGTAAAGGCCTTCCGTGAATGAGTGTATTCTAATGGCTCATCAAATGGGCTCTTAATTGGACCCAATTCAGGGCCAATTGATACAGACAATTTTGAGCTAGTTTTATTCATTTATTTATTTAGATTGAATCGGGCAGTCGGTTCTTAAAGGCGGTGTTCTACAGTGAAATCTAAAGTTTTGGCAAAATTTTAAACAAAGATCTAAAGTGGGAACGTTTTCTTAAAAAAGGTTCAAAGTGACCTTTGCCTAAGTAGCCAAGTCAGCTTTAAATAAGGATTTGAGATTGCCGATCAGTCAAATAGTCTCTAGCCAACAAATTTTTGGTGGCTAAAATAGGGTAATTTTGTTCGGAATTTGCAATAAGGTAAAAAATGAAGAAAATCCCCAAATTAAAAAAAAAAAAAAAAAAACATGTATCACGTTTTGATAATGTAGTCCTTCCAATCAATTGTGATTGAATAACTAACGTTGATATTGACTGTATTGGTGTTGATGTGAATCATTTTTAATAATATTTTAATATTTTATTTCAGATTTTTATCATTTTTTGTATATTTATATTGTCTTTTTCTTTTCTTTCATTTTCTATTGGCCACTGGGCCTTAATAATGGCTAGCGACTATCCAAAGACAACAACTACATGTGTCGCCCTCACCAAATCCGATGAGATCGAGCCTGGGTCAACTTTCGAGTAAGGCTCGACCTTGCCAATAAAAATAGAAAAAAATTAATAAAAAATTAAGAAAATTTTTCCATGTTACTATTGTCCATGTCACCAATGATGATTAACATCCACATAAGCGTTTTTGACCAAAATTGATCGGATTGAATATATTATCAAATTGTGAAAATATTTATGATTCAATTGATAAAATTAAAAAATTTATATCTGTCTTGGCCAACGTATTATGAGTTAAAAAATTTTAGATAGCTTTCTTTATTATTAATATTTTTTAGTCTAATAAAATACTCGTTATTTATTCCCCACGCTTTTATACTATGAAATAATTAATTAATGAATTTATAGACTTATTACTTGACGCGGCAGAACCGTCCAATAAAGTAAAATGAGAAGGAAATGCATCAAGGCTTGGGAGTTGGTCCCTCGTTTAGTGGAGGAGTACCTGGCTTTGACTCACCGCCCGCCTTGTCATCACGTGTCGATCATACAAGTTCCTCGGAAAACACATGACCCGTGCAAAAGGCAAGGGTGACCGCTTCGGGCTAGAATGGCCACTGTAGGATCACGTGGTCTTCATGCATGTCCCACCGTGCGCTGTTTCACCAGGTGGGTTCCCTTTTGAGCAGTTGCCGACTAGACCGGTTCTTTCAAACAATGTTCTAACGACTTTTATAAACATAAATTACTTTGAAAAAGATTTTTTTCAAAAAATAATCATTTATACTATTTAAAATAATTAATTAATGAATTTTCATTACGAATAACAATTTATATCTAAATATTTTTATTCATTTTTGTAAGTGATATAAGTAATTGTTTTTAAGAATAATTTTTTTCAAATTAGTTATCTTTTATGAAACCAATGGATTAGATCACATTATTAGTGGAGATTTCTGGATTTTCTCTTCCCTAATTCGACCTTCCCAACCTCCCTGAATGATTGTGTATATACCCATTTGTATTATTCAACTGTTTTAGGAGTTACGAAGTATTCTCGGACGACCCACTCACCAATGCATCCCTTATCCAAAATCCAAAATTTGATATTTGCAATAATTTTCTGCAATTTGGTGGAGTTGTGGAGTCTTTTGTACACAGTTTCGTCACGTATGCATACCCACAACCTTGTAGCTTGGCATGTCTATGCATTAAAAATTGAAAGCACCTCATGATGCATGAACTTGAACCACTTTCCGCATCTCTTCCGAATCTTCCTTGTACTAGTAAGATCAATCCAAGTCAAATCTCTACATGCTAGCACGCCTTGCACCAAGAGAAGTTTGAAAGAAGCTTCTCTCAATTCTTAATTCAATGCACTATATCCAGATTATCGACATCATATCTTCACTATGGATAAATTTAATAACTACTAAAACGGCGTTGTACAAACGGTTACCAATTTGAATAGAAAGGGAGAACTCATGCTTCTCGAAAGCGTCAAAGGGCATGATCCCAGTATTATGCCACCGCAGAAGTGGGAAGATATTGCTGGAAATTGCGGAAACGTTCAAGAACTAAGCCGCTAGAAGCGCCACATCATACCCCTTGCAATCACCAGATCAGCTCCTCCTCACCTTGGACCCGTCCTGGATGGCACCTACCCAAGATAATCTTTACTATACTCCCCACCCCCACCACGTTGCAACTTAATTAATGAAATCGCCGCATGACCAACCGATCCGTGCACTTAATTTCTGTGGTCGGCATCTTATCTATCGACAGATGAAGTCCCAATAATTACAGGCGAGAACCCTTTTTACCAACTTGGTCTGGAAAAAGCTCCTTGCTGTTTCCCTTAAACGAATTCATACCTGTTTTGCCATATCGATTAACGCTAATTGCCACCCTCAACTGAAGCACTGATGAGTCATGGTTAGCTGGAGCCTGCATCTTGACTGGTCCGAGTAGGAAACGGAGAGGAAGTTCGTGCTGTATCGTAGGAGCTTTCAAGTGTTTCCTCATTCGAAGTGATGAGTGTTTGACATGGCATCGTTCTTATCCGCCAATTAATGACGGAAGCTGAAAATTAGGATGCGCGGATTTTCGTTCAGTATCTCGTTCTTTAGCGAGCTCTCTAATCAATAATAATTCACCAGAATTTCGAAGAAATATGTGAAAGAAACTTTTCTTTCGTCAGATTTTTTTAATCTCCGTCGATAACGTCTTGCAATTCTTAGTTAATTGCCTGTTTAGGAATTAAAGAAAAAGAAAGAGAAACTGAAACCATCGAACCCGTAGTCCCAGGAGCGGGAGATCCGACGCGGCGCAGGGACGTTGCGATCGTGGTGCTTTCTAGGGGTACACTCACTCGGTTTTTGTGTTTAAAAATCCTAACAAGATAATAATAATAATGCTGCAATTTTCCTTAATAACAATAATGATAATAATTCACATCTACTTAAATAAATCAGAATTTTCTATCCAGTAATCCCTCCTCTTCTCTCCTATAAATGCAAGCACTAACCTAAGCACTCCTTCCATCGTGAAACCAAACTCGAGAGAATTAAACCGCCCGCATTCATCAACGTCATCAACGTCGGCCATGGCTTCTTCTGATCTGTCCGGGATCCTCCCTCGAGTCCTCATCGTCTCGCGGCGCACCGTTCGCAAGAACAAGTTTGTCGATTTTGTCGGTACGTACATTCCGGCTATATGATCCGTGCAGTCAGTAGACGTGACGCAGCTCTTGTTTTGTGTGATTTTTTGTTCACCGGATTAGGCTTTGTCAATCGTTAGGAAAATCGTAAGAAGTCCGATGAGATTTGAATTGTTTCAGAAAGGGCGTGTGAATTTTTCTTGCAGGCGAATACCACCTTGATCTCATAGTGGGCTATGGCGCCGTCCCCGTCATAGTGCCCCGCGTGAGCGGGGTCCACATGCTCCTCGACAGCTTCGAGCCGATCCACGGCGTCCTCCTCTGCGAGGGCGAGGACATCGACCCGTCGCTCTACGAGCCCGAGGACGCCGCCACCAAACTCTCCCCCGAGGAGCTTGAGGAGATACGGAGGCTCCACGCAAGCGACACAGCCATCGACCGCGAGAAGGACTCGATCGAGCTCGGCCTCGCGAAGCTGTGCCTCGAGCGCAACATACCTTACTTGGGGATCTGCAGAGGCTCGCAGGTCTGAGAAATTCAGTATTTCATTCGACGGTTCCGAATCCGTAAAAATTTCAAACTCAAAATTGGACGTGCTTTTATTTTGAAACCAACACATTCTGTTCTTGATGCAGGTCTTGAATGTTGCATGTGGAGGCACGCTTTATCAAGACATTGAGAGAGAGGTCAGTAGGAATTTTGCGCCAGAGAAGAGAGTGGCTCACATAAACTATGATGATTATGATGGGCACAGACATGTGGTCAGTATTGTGGAGAGGACCCCATTGCACGAGTGGTTTAAGGACTCGTTGGGGGACCAGAGGATGGAGATAATGGTGAACAGTTATCATCACCAAGGGGTCAAGAGACTGGCTCAGAGGTTTGTGCCCATGGCCTTTGCGCCCGACGGCTTGATCGAAGGGTTCTATGACCCGGATGCTTATAATCCTGAAGAGGGCAAGTTCATCATGGGCCTCCAGTTTCACCCTGAGCGGATGCGGAAGCCTGACTCCGACGAGTTTGACTACCCAGGTTGCCCGTCCGCTTATCAGGTGCTTAAAGATTGCTCTTTTGTCAACATTCGTTAACGAATGATGTCAGCAATTATATTGGCCGGTTCACAAAATAAGTATAGGAAGCGATGTGACAGGTTTTTGTTGGGAAGTAGATTACTTTACGGTATCGGTGACACATTGCTCAACTTCTGTATTGTTGCAGGAGTTCGTGAAGGCTGTGATTGCGTACCAGAAGAAGCTGATTAGCTCGAATTCAGTCCCGAGACCAGTGAAGCTCGATCAAGAAATGGAGAAGAAGAGGAGGATAATCATTCGCAGTTTTTCTCTGGCCAAGAATCTGTACACGACCGGCCAAGGGCTGAACCCATCCAAAGAGTCCGAACTGAAAGCGGGTGCAGAATTTCTTGAGGTACAAACAATTATTGTTTCTTGTTCTTCTTTGGGGTCTCCTTGCACCTGAATTCCATCATTTTAGGCGTAACTATTAAGCTATCCAATTGCTATACTGTGTCTTTTGTGGGGCTGTTAAATTAGGATGATGTGGTTGCAGCACAAATCCTCACAGCAGCCGATGTCTGTATTCCTCTTTCGTAGTCCCTTAATTGGAAAGTTAGACCATTGTCTAGAGTTGAGAGGTTAATTAAATTTTGCTTAGTACAAAAGATATCTTGAAAAGTAGGGGGTGTTTGTTGAATTTGCTAAAGCAGGATGAGCATCGACAGAAACTTTTCCTCATTTACTCTTCGTGTAAGGTGGTTTGTTCAGTCTCTTAACCGGGTATTGTTTTCTGCAGTCCAACACAGCATTGAGTTTGCAACAAGAGAAGAGGTTGAAGCAGATGGGTGCGACGGTCAGGAATGCCGGGTCATACATCGAGAGGCTCAAGTTGAACGAAGAAAGAGAGAAGATGGCAAGGAATGTGATCGGGAAGATGTCGGTCGAGCAATTATCTGATCTGATGTCCTTCTACAGAATGATGGAGCAGATATGCTCAGAAGTCCTGGAGAGAAAGCTTCAGGGCATCGTGAACGACCTAAACACATAGGGTAGTTTTAGGTTCACCATCCTGGTAAGACTCGAGATACTAGAACGTTTGAAAAAGACGGTATGCGAAAGCTTATGTGGCAACGAGCCGTCTGTTGAAGTCACGGATCATGTTATCTCGAAATGTAGAGAAGAAGACGGTGAGTACGGCACAAGCAGCCACATACGTTTTTGTATATCAGTTTCTGTGGACTACCTGTATCTCTAGGACTACCATTTGGTGGCTGATGTCGATGGCTATTATTAGGGTGGATTGTGGACATAAAAGGGCTCACGGAAAACTTGGCAGTGGCTCTTTTCATTGTCACATCTCTGTATGTATTATTGCCTCTTTGCTTTTCTAAACGGCAATCGTCAACCGACACTTGCAATTTGTTTTACCCTTCTGCTACATTCAATAGAAAAACAGTGGTTCTTTGTGATAATTTAGGAACTTGTACTCGACGATGGAAATGCGAAACCTGGCATATTGTTCGAATTTCATTAATTGAACTTTGCTAACATGAGTGTAGAGAAGAGTAGCAGTGGTATATATAATAAATTTCATATGCGAAATTGCTTTGTAAATTGATGGGACTAACTTAATTTGTTGCTTCTGTCATTTATAATATCATATAGTGTTGTGGAGCTCCGGGAAGGGCCTTATAGGGGAGTTGACATGAGAACCATTTGATGGTTGCCGCCTCACCTGCCTTTGCCTTTTCTTTTTTCCTTAGCATTTCAAAGAAATAGCTTATAATCAATAAGAAATACTCTGTCTATAATGTGGATACCACTCCACATCGCATTATTCTAACTTTGTTATTTCTTTTTCTTCTTTAAACTTATAAACATTGGTTCATTCTCAATAAAAGTTTATTGATTAGGCTGGCCCTATATTTAGCTACTTATGGGCTCTTGACATTCCTTATTGCATTGATTTGATTACATTATCTCTTACGAATCTTACTCTTGATTTAAGATTATTTCATCCATTATTTCTTTATTTTCTTTTATTTCAATTTTACTAGAGAAGAAAGTACCTATACTCCTCTCAAATAACATTCGTTAAGCTTAAATGTGGGGCCTATACTTGATTTAAGATTATTTCATGCCTCCCCCTCCTCCTCCTTCGTGATCTTTTTTCCTTTTCTTTCTCCATTTGGAACAAAATTAGTGTTCCTATTTCCCCCCTGAAAGGATGGTTTATTTGGTAGATAAATAATGATTCATAGTGTTAATGAGTTGATATTTCTCTTTTTTTGTGCTAGGAAACTACTATTGAAAAAAAAATAACCTAAGCATAAGTAAGAGTGAAAAGAACCATCTACCAATTTTTATATGCAACTCAGTTAATTATAGTATTAATTTGTGTCATTACGTGTATTATAACTACACAACTTTCATTTTATTTGGTGAATCTAGTAGTTCAATAACTATTACTTTTCATGCCATCATTGCATGACTTTTAAAAGATACTTTCTAAAAAATTAAAAATATGACAAAGCTAAGCACATAAAAAATTAGGTTAATACCACGAGAAAACCCCAAACTATTACACTTATAGCACATTTACCATCTATTAATGTGCATTATATTTTACCATCAAATTGTTCAATTAAATGACACATGGTAATTGGCAAATATACTAATTTGGGGTTTTACCCTCCATTTGTCACATGCGTATTGGTTTGTAGTTTTTCGTAATATTAATTTAATATAATGGAAATTAAAAAAAGATAAATTTGTTATAAATGTACTAGTTTAGGGTTTTTCAAGGTTAAAAAATTTATTTGGGATAAACTTATCACAAATATATCAGTTTGGGGGTTTTTTGCAATAAAAAATTAGTTCAGTGTAAATTTATTATAAGTATAATAGTTTAGGATGTTTGTTTGTATTGATCCTAAAAGATGAGTAAATTGTATATAATGTGCACATCAACCACAATATTCAATTTTTGAGTAAATTCTCGTGAATCTATTTTGAAAATCAAAATCGAAATATTCACGATTGTGAAGATAGTCTACGAAAATAAATTAAATAATTTAAAAATAAAACTAACAAATTTTTACTCTGATATATGATTGGTGCTTACTCAGATTACAAAAATGGGGAATAAGTTCAAAAGAAAACAAACGTCAATGAATGCTTGAAATGTAATGGGTATGGGAGAAGCAATTAGGGTGAAAAGAAAGTTGTTTGAAAGAAATTTTAGTAGTTTTGTCTTTTTGTAAATTGAAACAAAATAAAAAAAAAAAGTAAAAAATAATCTTAAATCAAGAGTGTAACCCACAATGAATAATGTAATCAAATCAAAGCAATATGAGGAATAAATTATTCCAAATAATGTAGTCAAATCAAAGTGATATGATGTGTCCGAAGCCAATAAGGAGGTGAAAATAACGAAAGCGATTAATTAACATTAAAAAAAAAAAAAAATAGAAGCGAAATGGATTGCCATGCATAAAAAAAAATTTCAAAACAACACATGAATATATTATCCATTTGTCATTTCATATTGAAAGATAAACTCCAATTATAAAACTTCATTGATCGAATCAATTGATTTACATGTACACGCGTGGGCACAAGCATGCATACACAATATTAACCAATAATCTCTTGTCTATAATTTGAGTTATACAAACATATTTTTATGCATAATTTTTATATTATCCAAACCTAATTTTATAAGATAACACGTAAATTATAAGATAGTCTTGAAAACATAAATAGAAATTAGAAAATATTTATTGAGCGAGTCCAACTATAGCTTCATGAGATGATAGGTTGGACTGCATACTCTATGAAATCTCCTGATTCATCTTACTCCAAAATGATTTCTTTTGCTTCCTTTACATCACGTCATATTAAATTTGTCTTACATCATATGACATCAAATTTGTTCACGTTTCTTACTCAATTTATCTATCGCCAAATTGATTTTGATTTGATTCAGCAGAGTCATGTAATATTAATAGATATCATGTTCTATAGTCTAAATATTTGTTTTTCTCCCGTGCATGGCACAAGCTATAAGTTTAGTTTATAAGTAAGCTAGCGTGGCTAACTATGGATTCATCTAGGTTTGACCAGCTCAACCAATTTCAAGAAGAGAATTCTAGTACTTTTAAGATTTCGAGTCATTCATATTATCATAGTATCTTACAAATAAAATTCTTATAGGTGTCAATCTATGTATTTTTAGCATGCATACACAGGGAACATTAGATATATCTAGTGGGAACAACTTTAACGTTGATGAATCTTTTTTCTTTTTCTTGGGGGCCAGTTAAACTTTTAGAAAATGGAAGATAAACAAAGGAAGCGCGTCACACACATGGGTCTTTAATTATGTTCTTTATCATGGCTTCCTTGCCTAATTGGCCAAGATAATCCTCACTTTTAGCTCCACAACAAAAGTCGACAGAAGTCGTCAAGAGACGTGTCTTTCATACAGTGCTCCGCTCTATTGTGGTAGCTCATCGGGTGCCACAACGTAAA
Organism: Corymbia maculata; assembly: GCA_014182735.1. Taxonomy (NCBI): domain Eukaryota; kingdom Viridiplantae; phylum Streptophyta; class Magnoliopsida; order Myrtales; family Myrtaceae; genus Corymbia; species Corymbia maculata. The sequence goes on from CM024687.1 coordinate 38,921,400, forward strand.
CGTTACTGCCAACAAAGAAGTCAACACGCTTCACTTTCCAAGAATAATTCCAAGAGCTGGGCACTTTACTTCTCGTTCATCAATGGGAAATCAAGACTAACCGGGCACTCCAGTAAGACGTGATGACCGGATTCCATTTCAACCACGAAAGAATTCCTTTGCTCTTGCGAAACACATCCACATCGGTTCAGCTTGACTTTTCTTCAAAATCTCTTCCGTCTTTAACTGCAATTTTGGAAAATCTGTTTCCAGATTGAAATTTCCTCTAAATTTTGGTCACCTGTGAAGTCTTTGTAGACCTGGTCGCGGGTTTAGCGATATTTACATCCTTCTGATTAGGCCCATGTCCGTTCACCGATCATGCCTGTTCTCTGTATACTGACGTACTAGATAGGGAGCACAAATGCTCCAATGCCATATAGGTCGGGCAGGTGGGATTGGGTGTGAGTAGATGATGCCGGTTCAGGACACGAGCTTGTCAAATGGCTTAGCTTGATAGTTTAAAAGTATAATTCCAGTTTAGCAGTTAGTACTCAAGAAGTTTCCCAGGGTTAGCCATTTCACACAGTCCCTGGTTAGGCCGAGCGACACAATAAGTCAACGGAGACTCCCCATTTTTAAAGTCTTCCCGAACTAGTTTCTTATCTTCCAAACCCGTCTACCCCTTCGGTGATTCATCATCGCTCACAGCCCATCTTTCTTGAGCCTTCTCCCTGTTTGCTGAAACAAAAACAACAACCCCACCCCATCCAACTGTTCAGAAAATCCGTCTTCCACCAGAATGAACACACACCTTCTTCCGTTCTGCGCCATGTTATTGGTCGTGATGATCAATATCACTCAATCGCAGGGCAAAGATGACTTGTACTCGATCTGCAGCAGCCTGTTCAACTGCGGGAACATCAAAGGCCTCAGCTACCCTTTTTGGGGCGGGAACCGACCCAGCAGCTGCGGCCACCCCAGCACTACAACTTGCCTGTGAGGATAACGCCGCCAGTATCACGATATCAAATGTCAAATACAAGGTTCTTGGTTTCTACCCCAACACCAAGGTCCTACAAATTGCCCGGGAAGATTTCTCCACCGGAATCTGCTCCCCGAACTTCACTAACACCACTCTCGACCCTGTGCTCTTCAGCATGGTCAACGGCTACGGCAATTTCACAATCATCTACGGTTGTTCAAGTTTGCCAACAACAATGTTCCCGGCCAGTTCTCGTGCACCATAAGTGGTATTGCCAGTAAAAACGTTTATGTGGCTTCCTGGGGCCATGGGGCCAGGAAATTGCTTCAAAAGCGTGGTGGTTCCCATCTCTCAGGCTCTATTTCCCCTGTTGCTGAATAGCTCGAACTTGGCGAAGATAGTGCAGCAAGGATTCGAGGTCAGGTTAGGAGTGGATCCTGCAGCGTGTACAGGGTGTGCTAATTCGAATGGTGTCTGCGGTTATGACATATCAAAGAATACAATGGCTTGTTATTGCGTGGATGGATCATCTGGGTTGGCAACATGTCCACCGTCTGCTGCCGGAGGGCCTCAAGGGGGGCCTAGTTCAAAAGGTATGCTTTTCAGCCATTTAATTTCTAATTATTCGCTCTACTTATTTAATCTAATTTAGGCTTGTCTTCTAGCATAATTTATGTGGGCATTGTTAATTTCTTTGGAAATCGTAGGCTAACAAAAATTCAGGGCAATGAAAAATCCCCTTGTTAGCTCACCAAATATCTGGCTGAACGTCACTTTCCACGGTGGCTAGAATGAAAATTGCGCTGGTAGTTCTCCGAATAATGTCTTCTTTCAAATACGTGAAACATGACTATAACAGAGTTGTTGGTGCTATGACTTTTCTGATAAACAAACCATATTGCACTCGGTCCAAATAAAAGCCATTGAATCATTCTTTGTCTGAGGAACTTCAGGAGCTGCTATGATTTCAGGGGAGCATTGTTTGCTCTTCTACCTAAAAGCTTTACTTGTTCAAATGCTTCTCGTGTGAGATTCATGTAGAGTGACATTTTTGGTAAAGCATCTAGGAGGTACTTTAGGGGTGAGGCAGCTTTTGCACCTTCTGTTCTATATTCTCCCGCTTGTGTAGAGGCACGATGAGTTAATTGTGTAACATTATTTCGCACTTTCTCAGAGCATGTTAATCTGCTCACTGAGAAGGAATTGAATGTTACTATTTTCCTAAAAGATGAGTCTGCTTAGAGCTTCTTACCTGAGCGGACAATTTTCTATGGCACAAGCACAAAGGGAACTTTGTGTGCTTTCAGTACGATCTTTGGCCATTTACCTTTGGCCAAGTTGATCATCATCAGTGAAATGTGGAATGGACCTTATATGACTTTCATCGTGATGATACTTGAATATTCTACCAGTGATCCAATGTGATCAGGCGGTGGAAAAAAAGCAAACTTAACTAGTCAAACTTTCTGGATGGTTGATGCTTCACAAAGTCCAACAGGAGTTTCCGATGGACTGAATACCATCAAGAACCAATAGCTTCAAAGCCTGTCCAGTCCATTCTGCTAAATTTCTCATGCGGAAGTCCTTCACTTTGAACTCTGTGAATTAAGTCATTCTGGAGAAGCCATTCCTAGAATGTAGTGGTTGGTTCTCAGCATATGGCACAGCCAAGTAATTCTGGTGAAACTGCTGTTGTGCAGAAAATGAAGGCACTTTAGATCATCCACCTCCTACCTTTATTTAGACCCCAAAGGACTTGCATATGTTTATGCACCAAAGCCCCACTTTGCGTGCATAAATTAGCTAGTCAGTGCGCAATCCAACTTTATCCTCTAATATTCCTTTTCAGCTTTCTGACCCAATGCAGTGGCAGGATATGTAGAGGAAACATCATCTAGCCCCATCCTTCAATAGCTTACTTGCTCATAGCCAGTGTCAGGTTTGCATCAAGAGTTGCAACCCATCATTTGTTCCATGAATGATGCCAACCATAATGTTGCTTACTGTTAAAGTGAATTCCAACATCATGTTGCTAGTAAGCAAATTACTTGGACACCCTTGAGTTTTGGCAAAATTACCCCAACAAACCCCTACTTCAAAAACCAGCTAGACCCTTCCTGTCATGTTCAAAACTTCAATGAAACTGTTAACGTGCAAATGGCTGAGCGGGTCATCATGTGGTGATTATGTTATGGCCAGATCAGCCCTAACAAGCAAAATAGCTAAAGATTGCAAGGCAGCTCTTAAGAATCTAGATTGCCATGATATTAATGTCAATTCTACGTGTATTCACTTCTGCTTTAGTATGGGGCCATAGTGAGAGCAAACTTGATTTCATTACAGTTGCCATGATTACTTGACTCTGCCAAAAGCGCTTAAAGTGGGATAGCTATAGCCAGCAGAAATAAAGAACATGCTGAATTTGCATGCGCTTCTTTTAGGTTATGACCTTAGTGTGGAGGTACAAAGGCAGTGCGTTGATATATTTAGTCTCAAAAATGCAAAGCTGGCCTTGCTAGGCCTTGGAGTCGTCAATATTTTGCTGTGTAGGGACTGATACAGATAGCATGCCGACCATCTAAAATCTGTGAAACTGTCGATGATCATTCCCATACCTCTTTAAAAAAAGCCAACAATACTCATGGGCCAATCAGCGAGTCTTTTTCTGGTTCTTCGTCAATCCATCTTTTGCCAATCAATGGCCACGACAGTGTTGCTTGAGCTCCTGGTTTTTGCTCATTCCCTGAATCCACCAACTCCTCTAGTGTCGTATGCTATCTGCTCCTCCAATGGCAGTTGTTCAGTTAGGCTATTCAGCACTCGCCAAATATAATCTATACCCAACCTCTGGAGCTCTTTCATTAGTGACTGTCAACTCCCTCTAATATACCGTGAGCCCCATCTCCCACGATCTCCCCCACAGCTTTACTTTCCTGCCAAGAATCAGCCCTGAGCCTGACCCTTTCTAATTTAGATGGGCGCCGTACGTTCCTTCTTCCAAGGATCATATGATAAACTATGCATTATGAGTTCCTGGAACTCTTTATGACAAATAGACTCAGAGAAAATTAGAGCCGCCTTTATTTGACTTCTGGTGTCACCGGTCGCGATCATGCATTTTTCACCATGTGTCCTCTAGAGACCGCAGCACCAGCTTTTCTGGGCTGGTGACCTATGCGCAATGCAAGAAAACTCCGTTTGCGTTCAACTCCCAACGTGTGAAAAAAGCTCAGGCCCGAGTCCGATACGAAGACAAATCTAGATTCCGTGCATCGGACGCTTTGGAAAATTGGATGAACAAATCACCTCAATCAGACCAAGTCAGGGGTCAGGCATTTTCAGCTTTGACCGGCAATACAATATCCTTTTCCGACAGAAGCTTCCATTTGGTCAATTTCTACCTCCTCTTATTTGTCAAAACTCTCCACTAATTTTATAGTCGCGATCAATGACTATTCACGCTTGAGAACCGTGTCATTTCATCTTCCCCATCCCCCCCCAACCTTCCACTTGCCCATCTTCAACCTTATCTCTCTCCTTTCCTCTGCATCTTCACCAAAAAAGTTCCTCCAAAAGATGATGCATCGCCATCGCCATCCCTTTTGGGATCTTTCCCTTTGCTTCCTGATTGCAATCACCCTGATCCTGATCCGAGCTCCGATGACGCGCGGCGCAGACGATGCGAGCTACTCGAACTGCAGCTCCACCATCCAATGCGGCGTCCTGCAAAACGCAAGTTACCCTTTCTGGGGGTTGAGCCGCGCCTCCTATTGCGGCCAGCCCAATTTTGAGCTGACTTGCCCGGACAACACAACTCCGCTGCTCAACATATCGAGCCAGATCTATCGTGTCCTTCGGTTCAACGACACCTCAAGGACTATGACTGTTGCCCGAAATGATTACTGGGGTACTATCTGCCCTGCCTCTTATGTCAACACCACCCAGGCAATCACCAGCTCTTTCGAATACACCACAGACACCTTGGCCAGCAACCTGACTCTGTACTATGGGTGTGGGACAAGCTCGATTCAGATACCGTCACTGATCGGCAACAGCCAATTCAACTGCACCACCTCCAATGGCGAGAACGTCATCGGCTACTTCATAACAAAGAAAGCTAGTGATATCCCGATACCTGATCCCACGGCCGTTGCGACTTACTTCGGAGAATGCACTACAAGCGTGGTGCTGCCTGCGAACGAGTCAGCCATTCAGGAGATACAGTCGAGCCCAAACAGGACGACTGTAGAGTCAGCCATCGATGAGGGCTTCGGGCTGCAGTGGACAGTGGATAATCAATGCAACCTCTGCCTCGTCTCAGGCGGGCAGTGCGGACGGGACAATAGTTCTGGTGATTTCAGGTGCTATTGCAAGGATAAGCCCTATTCTTCCACATGCTCAGGTATGTCAGTTATTATCCTGGACTCTACTTCGAACATTCCTACGATGATCTAGTCCAGACCGATGGCTCAGGCTGGGATCTAATACTGCTGGGGGGGCACAATCTTGACTTGATACGTATAGCTGATCCTGATTTGAATTATCGTGAAAAACATGAAAATCATAGATAACATCTGATCGCTTTCGCTATTTAATCAGGCTTAAGATATTAGGATCAATCAATTCGTTTCAGTGATTAGAATGTTGTTGTTCCTAAGAAGTTGGGGATGGTCCATGTCTCCTAAAAATTCTTCATTCTGGGCTCACCCCAACCAAACTATTCGAACAAATCATTGCCTATTACACGATTTACCAGATCATATCCAACAGTATCTCAAGAATTATCTGCTCATGGAACTCCCAACCTCGCAGCATTACTCACGCCGGACAATGGATGATTCTGGCAGGTTCCGCTACTCCCTCCTCCGATTAGTGTTGTTAAACTCTTCTCTTCCTTTGTCCTCTGTCCCTTGATGTTGACTTTCTTAAGGCTTCAAGGGTCGCTCTTCGGCAGTCAAAGATGGCCTGCGGGCTACCGATTAAGTTGTCATTACGTATTCTTCTTTAGTTGTTTTTCCCCGTAAGGAGAGATTGGTCAACAAAGGCCACCCATAGAAAAACAAATTAGTGAGACTTTTCTTTATAATTTTTTCGCAAGTTGTGGGAAGGATATGCACTTGGAAAAACTAAAGAGCTTTCGTTTGAAAATTGCCATGAGCTGGAGTGGAGATGCACCAACTCATTTCATGTTATGCATAATACAAAACACTAACAATTATGATAATAATACTGATAATAATAAGAATAATAGGGTCTTGTTAACAAAAGTTCCAGAGACACTATTTAACTATACTTTTTAAGGAAATTTCAAATGCATATTTGCATAATAGTAGAAAAACAATGCATGGAAAATGACAATCTTTTTAAGTTGAGTACTTAGCATAATTCACAATAATAAAATACTCCTGTACAAATCCCAAATCCATGAACTTAGGATTAGGGATGTTTTGGCTGATGTTGAAAGGTTAGCACTCCAGATGATGACATTCTACCCACTTCAGTTAGGCTAGAAGTCTTCTTTTTCTGATCTATGCATTGGTCCAGCCAATTGCACCAAATTCTGTCTAGTAAGAAAGATCCATATAGTAAAAGCCGAGCATTAGATGATATGATTCAAGGATAAGCTTTAGTAAGAAATTGTTTTGGCTTTGCTTGGAAGTTGCAAGTCTAGTCAGCAACCACTCACCTAATCTGTTGTTTGCTTGTTCTTCTTCATCTCTATTGGTGATGAAGTATTAGCTTGAGCCTGGGTTGATTACAATATGAGTCCTTTTGGATCAATCTACTGGTTATCCTATTAATCGTTATGGAGTTAGAATTTCTTTCTTCTACAGACAAGTTTGTGGGCTTGGTCAGTCTCAAGAACAAACTATTACATTTGTTAGGTCCTCATGCCCCTTAATCATATCTAAACAGTTGAATTGGTCGGCCCTGATGTTAAACTAGGCTAATTGCACCATGTTGAACATTTCACGTTCATTTGTGAGAGTCCAGATTGATCCGGTGTAACTGTAAGGTCAGTTGCTGGTTTACCTTGCTTTATACAATCCTACATCTATGTCGGTAAAGCCTAGGAATTGTGTTTGTTGGCTCATGTGGCAGCAAATAGAAAAAGGGTAAGAAAAGCTCCCTTTGCAGGCTTAGATATGGGTATTCCACCATAACAATACAAGAGTTGAAGTATGTCTTTTCTAAGAAGCCGGGCAGTGTTTGGCCCAGGCTCACAACATAAGCATCAAAGCCAGTGGGCCTTAAGCCTCAATTTGTAACGACTTTTTTGGGTGCCTGTGTCCTCCTTCGAGTTGTTCGCAGAGTCATTTCTCATGCAAGTCTACCTTTGTGTTAGGTAGTCACAAAACCGTTTCATGTGCGGCCGGTGAACAAAGGATTTGTTTACATCTGCCGATCAAGATAGAACGAAACACCAAAAAGCAAACATAGAAGTTTTCCTTAGTACCCGACAGGACCGACCCTTCATTACATTCCACAGAAAAAATTCACCGGCCGTTTCTTCCGTCCATTGAATGTTCCATTCCCGTGGTCCAACTGCTACGGCTTATTTAAATCTCTGGCAAGCCATATCCGTCCGATTCGATTGCTGTCAGCCTCCATTTGCTTTCGCCGTCATCTGCTTCCTACCCATTGACCCAAATTTCCTCCCTAAGATTTAAGTCACGGAAAACGACACCATAAGAATAAAGTAACATTAAATTTCCCAATCATTCAAGGAGAAAGAAGGCGACCCACGTTGGAACGATTTGTCTTCCCCCGGACAGCCTCGAGCCTCCATTTCAGACGATAGTACATGAAAAGGTGGTAGAAAACTTCAAAACGATAAATCCACAGAGCGAAAAAGAGTCAAACAAAGACAGCTCCTCCCTCTTTAAACCCGGGTCAACAGTCAAACATGGAGAAAGGAGGAGAAAATTTTTCTTTGCTCATGAAACAGAGATGCCCCGCCTGGACTTCATCATCATCATGCACTAGCTCTAGCTCTCCAGCTAATTCCTCTCTCTTTCTCTCTCTTTCTCTCTCTCACACACCTCCCTCTCTCACTCTCCGCCGCCGCCCGCCAATGCACCGCCACCTCCTCCACCCGGCGGCGGCCACCCTCCTCCCCCCCTCCTCCTCCTCCTCCTCCACCCGGCGGCGTCGTCGTCTCCCTCTCCCGACAAATCCCTCTCCAACTGCAGCCGAACCTTCAGCTGCGGCCCCCTCGTCAACGTCTCCTACCCCTTCACCGGCGGCGACCGCCCCGCCCACTGCGGCCCGCCGCAGTTCCACCTCGGCTGCGTCGGCGGCTCCCCCGAGCTCGCCGCCGGCTCCCTCACTTACCGCGTTCTGGCGCTCGACCAGACTCGCCGATCGCTCACGCTCTCAAGAACCGATCTTTACAACAACACCTGCCTGCAGCAGTACGTCAACACCACTCTTGACTCTACCATCTTCACCTTCGCTAGCGACGACGAAAACCTTACCTTGTTTTATGAGTGTTCAACGTTGATGACCATCGAGCCCGAGAATCTGTTCAATTGCGAGATCAGTGGGACCGTGACGAGCAACTATTACTTGATCGGTGCTGTCCCCACTGATCCGATTCTTAATGTGAGCAAGTGTAACGTGAGCGTCACGGTCCCAATTCTGCAGTCCGCGGTGAGCATGCTCACCGCAAACCGGTCCAAGCTCGGGGAGGCTCTAATGGAGGGTTTTGAGGTGAATTACACGAATCCGTACGAGGATCAGTGCGTGGCGTGTGGTGGGATTGGTGGGCAGTGTGGGTTTGACTCTGATCTGGGGAAGCCCATTTGTATCTGCGGTGACCAAATTTGTTCCACTGCAGGTACTTCAATTGATAGCTTTCTGTCTGTTCAATTGAATCAGATGATGCAGCGCGTGTCCACCTTGATATTGCTGATCTGAACTCGGATCTTTTCTGGATCATGTTTGTTAGTTTCCCCCTTGCACCTTGTGCTTTAGTCACGGAATTACCCCATAACGGAGAAGCTTTTTGATATAGCTCAAGCTAAGAACAGATGACTCCGTATAGGTAGATGAAAAAAGGATGTGGCATTCCACTCCAACCGAAGGGGAGGGGAAGTTACTTGAAATAGATTAGTATTCAGTCCATGGATAGTTTTTAGATGGTTTCCTATATGGAAAAGGCTAAATCATGTCTTGAACATGATTGTACAAATGTGGATATTCACCCCACAGACAGGCATCTTTGCTTTTTTGTCGGTACAGACAGGGATCTTCCATGGCTGAAAAATCTTTAGGTACAGTTCTGCAAAATCGTTGACTCTTCGGAGATACATAACCTATCTTTGTGGTCTTGTTTCCCAAATCGTCAAAAGTTGCCGCCTGCTTTGGAGATGTTTTTTTGTGCCACTTCTCTCATTCCAAACAACCAGCTCCAGTTGCTACTTTACAATTATTCCCTTAATGGTAAGTAGGTAATGCATGTGCATGATTACCATGGGAAAAAAACAGATTAGATTAGCATTGGAGCACTGGTTCTGAGAAGAGCACGCATGAGTACTATGCCCGCTTATAGTTCTGCTTTAGTGATCCCTGCAACACTATGCATTTAGCTATTTAAAGTACTATTCTGATGGATGGACTGGGATGCTCTTCTTCGTTATCAGTTTTGTAGAAATTCTTTTTTGCGAATTTCTCCCTTGGATTGAGGTATAGTATGACCTGAGTGGTTCCTTTCATTAATTCAGAAAGGTAGGATTTAGTAGGATGTATCTGCATATTAAATTTCCGATCTTGGTATGTTCCAGTGGTTTTCTTCCGTTGTTAAGAGAATTATGTGGCGATTGACTGTTCTCAATTTAATGCTGCAGGGAACCAAAATAAATTGGGAATGAAAGTAGGTAAGACATTTGCTTTTGTGTGCCTTGTCAAGTTGTCCTGGTGTTGCCAGCAAACCAATGATCAGGGTGATTCCTTATTCTCTTGCAGGCCTCTTTTTGGCGGGAGCTGGTCTTGCAGGACTCCTGTTGGGATTCTGGATATTCTCCTGTAGACAGAAGAGGAATAGAAAGAGAGCTGCTGCTGCAGAAGCTCAAAGCAAGAGCATTACCCCACCTCCTTCAAGCAAAGGGCTTCCCATTTCATCAACTAGTTTCTCTAGAACCACTCCCTCTTATCCAACCTCCAAATCCGACCTTGAGAGGGGAAGCACCTATTTTGGAGTTCAGGTCTTCAGCTACACTGAACTTGAAGAGGCAACTCAAAGTTTCGATCCTTCCAGAGAACTTGGAGAGGGTGGCTTTGGAACTGTTTATTATGGTAAGATGAGCCTCATTAACTTTTCCTTGTAAGTCACTAGGGATAAAGAAGTAAAATGAAATCTTCTAGGATATGCAATGTGCAGGACCAATCATTGCAAAAAGCATGCATAATTCTTCTCCTTCTCCTTCTTCCCATCATCCATGTGTACATATATAATTTCACTACCTTTGAATTTTGATTGGCTTGATTAATCAGAATAAGATGAGATCATCAATTCTTTACTTGAAGGTCGTCTCTTGTGCCCTGTTATCTAAGTGTTTGGCCATTGCTTTGATAGGTCGGCTCCAGGATGGACGTGAAGTCGCAGTTAAACGCCTGTATGAAAACAACTTGAAAAGAGTTGAGCAGTTCATGAATGAAGTTGAAATCCTGACTCGCCTGCGGCACCCGAACCTTGTGACGCTCTTTGGATGCACTTCCAGACGAAGTCGAGAGCTCCTCTTAGTGTACGAGTACATTCCAAATGGCACCATGGCTGACCATCTTTTCGGAAAAAGATCTGGCACGAGCCCGATCCCCTGGCGCATCCGGTTGAATATGGCCATAGAAAGTGCAGAAGCTCTCACTTACCTGCATTCGTCAGATGTCATACACCGCGACGTGAAGACAAACAATATCCTTCTAGACCACAGTTTCCGAGTCAAAGTGGCAGATTTTGGTCTGTCGCGATTGTTCCCTAATGATGTCACCCATGTGTCAACTGCCCCTCAGGGAACTCCAGGCTATGTGGATCCTGAGTACTATCAATGCTACCAGCTCACGGATAAGAGCGACGTGTATAGCTTTGGTGTAGTTCTTTGCGAACTTCTTTCGTCAAAACCGGCAGTTGACACGAACAGGCACCGCCATGACATAAACTTGGCAAGTATGGCCGTCAACAAGATCCAAAACCATACACTGCACGAATTGGTCGATCCTGCTCTCGGATACGACACAGACTACTCCGTTAAGAGGATGACTACGCTAGTCGCTGAGCTGGCCTTCCGATGCTTGCAGCAGGAGAGAGACATGAGGCCTACTATGGAAGAGGTGGCCAAGGCCTTGAAGGAAATTGAGCAGGAGGAGATCACTCTACAGAATGCAGAGGTGGTAGATATTCGGTCCGACGACACTGGGCTCCTTAAGAACATCACTCCGCCTTTTTCACCAGAATCCACTGATAAATGGGTCAGCGACTCCTCCGCAATTCCTAATTCCTTCTAGTTCAAGCCTCTCAGATGCCTTTGCCGTACAATTAGCCGAGTTCTGCTGTAGTTGTAGGGAAAGTAAATTGCACTCATGGTCCGGATGTACGTTGAGTGTTCCGTGATCCTTTCTTCTGTTTTCTCCAATATGATATTTTGGTCCTCCTCCATGATTAGCTGGGCGAGACGCACGGGCGCCAGATGCTAAGGGCGGTGTACATACTAAGTGGAGATATGGAAAGATTATTCACAGATGAATTTTGATGTTTTATTTCCATTTTTCATGTGTGTATCTAGTTTTTTAGCTCCTGGATTTATTGTCTCGAACTTGCAATGTTGGACTCGGATCCTTTTGTACTATGAACACCTTTGGAGCTTCCCAGGTGCTGCAGATGGCAAATATGGATATCGATACAACTGATACAATACGTAAATCTAATTGCTGTAGTAGCTTTGGTAATGCTGAACTCCATTTACAGCTCAATTTCTCAGTTCTTCCCTTGTTCCACGGTCTTCGTGCCTCTTTCATAGACCCTCCTGCTTCTACCAAAGTGCACTAATGTAATTAAAATCCATCAAACCTATAGCACATTCTGAAATTTGCCTTATAATGACATCATTGTTTATATCCGACAATGTAACCTACGCATATCTTCAAATGTTGCAAATGAGAAATCAAAAGGTCAGGTTTGTTTCGCAGAAAAATAAATTATTTTAGAAAATATCATTTATAGTACTTAAAAAAATTAATTAATGAAATACATATGTTCACTCGTTTTAAGTATTTACCAAAGTATTTTCCAAATCATTGGTTTATACGCATCCAAAGTTATGTTTTGACCTGGTTGCTGAGTTGCTGTGAAGGATGATTTATTCGCGTGCTGGAGCTAAGATTGACCAATCAGAGGGGAAGAGTCGACGCTACTCGTATTATTATATTATGAAAATTATATTTTTCATTTCGAAAAGGAATGGAACGAGAAGGGGAAAAAGGAGGAGTGTGCGGGCATTACTGGCAGCAAAGACATGGGAGTAATGATGAAGCTGCAAAGCGGATCCCGACCATTCTTTCGATTTCGCACATCTGAGATTAGGCTTCAAACCGACATTTCATTGTCCCTGAGCCTCAGTAAGTGTGCCGATAAAACCTCAAAAGATGAAACTTTTCTCCTTTTCTCCCAGGAGATGAAGATTGAGAACAACAAGAACAGCGAGAAATCACGACAGCATGTAATCGCGGTTCGCGTGTGAAACGCTCTCGTCGACTCAGGGATTGGAAGAAGGAAAAGCAAAAGGGAAACGAAAGAGAAAGGAAATTCCTCAGGGGTTTCCTTGATTCTCACCGGCTCGGAGGAGGAGGAGGAGCTTCTTCGGCCGTCTAATTTCAGTTCCAGTCCAGTCGACTGGCCTTCGCCGTCCTTTATATAGGGCTAGGGCTAGGGCTGCGCAGCCTGACCTTTCGTGTGGAGCTGCGGTCGGGTAGATCCGACGGCTCAGACGCAACGTCCAATCGTTCGGTGGAGAAGTACTGTCGGTTTGCCGTCCCCTGCGATTCAGTCCATCTGCACCGTTGGATCTAATGAATTTCATGTGCTCGAAACTTATATCCCTAGCCTTGATTGGAGTTGACAATCCGTGTCGACTTTGTATTTGTTAGACGGCATCGTCATTTCTCATCGGCCAGAATGAATTGTGTCAATTTACGTCGCAACATGTCGTCGTAATTGTTGATTTAATTGATATACAACAAAAACTTGTTCAATTCATGTTATTATATAAGTTATCTACATATCATGTCCATTCTTATGGCTCTAGTTTTGATATTATTATCTTGTTGAGATATTACAAAGTTTGGATTAGTGCTAGTTTGATAATTCCTATAGAAAACTAGATACCGGATAGTTGAAATGATTAAGAATGCTTTGTAAAATTAACTAGTTTTGCCTTGTAAGGTTCATTTAAATAGAACATTCATTCAAAAATTTTGGTAAAGAATGAATTGCTTAATTGTAGAAAATGGAAAATTTCTAATGAAAATCAAAGAGTTGAAACATACTGATAGGTAGGGTTTGCAAATCTATATCTAGTAATAAATTAATCATATATGTATATTTTGAATGACCCTTATCGTTTTTCGAGTTTATAGCAACAAACTTCAAAGGGCAGTCAATCAAAAGGATTTGGTCTTTTTTCTTTGACGTACAATAGAAATATTATGTCGATCATAATAATTTCCTTGCTTATCGCAACCAAGGAGAATACATTTTTCTCTCCTTGATCTTTATATAGAGACTATATAACCTCGAGCAAGAAGATGTGTCCGCACATTACTAAAAAGATTCTCTCGCATTAGAAAATTACTTGGTGAAGTTTCAAATGAACTTGTTGGCATGATTGATTAATGCTTTCAATTCGCAATTTTCATTATTAATAGATGCATTTAAGCAAAAAATAGTGATGTATTTCATAGTGACTACACTGCAAAAAAAAATAATGCAATGAAAGATGAGTAAATTGTGTAAGATGTATACATCAACCACAATATTGAAGTTGAAAAATTCGCAAAATTGAGGATAATTTAGGGAAATAAAGTAAATAATTTTTAGATAGGACTAACATATCTTTATTCTGATATATAATTAGTGCTTGCTCGGATTACAATAATGGATAATAAATTTAGAAGAAGATAAACATGAAGGAAATATTGTAATGTAATGAATGTGGGAGAAGCATTTAGGGTGAAAAAATGTGGTTAGTTTTGTCTTTTATAAAATCGAAACAAAAGAAATAAAGAAAAAGTATAAAAAATGTTTTTAAATCAAGAGTGGAATTCGTAAGATATAATGTAAGAGATAATATAATCAATTCAATATAATGAGATTGTTGAGAGCCAATAAAAGAATGAAAATAGCACGGGCTCTTCAGAAATTGTGAAAGAAAAATGCAAGAAACTCTCTATTAGTTACAAGTTGAAGTAAAAGAAAGGAGAGAGAAAATGGTTCCAAAGTCGTGAGAGCCTGCCACGTGTAAGAAATATTCCCTTAGGAAGGACGACGGCCCGTTAAGATTCAGGCAGCAGACGGCGTACAAAGCCGTCCTGACGACAGATATTCCCTTTTTCGGCCTCATCCTTTCGCTCCATTCCCAAATGAATCGCAGAATCCGCGAAAGAGACGGCCCTAAAAATCCTCCTCCAGATTCCATCGCCCTGTACACATCCCCACCAAACCTCACTCCATCACATTGCACCCACCGCATTCTCATCTATACTCTCACTCTCTTCACCGTGTGCTTCGAGATCATGGCAACTCTCCAGGAGGCCATGGCGCTCGGGATGCAGTCTGCCCCCGCCGGAATCCCGCCGCGGAGCCCCGACGCTCGCTTCCGCCACCGCGGCACCCTGCAGTCGCTCCTCTTCCGGCGGTTCCGGCGCCGCCGGGACGATCCGTCGGACTGGAAGGGCGGCGCCCGCGACGTCCCGCCGGCGAGCTCCGGGAGCATGGACAAGCTGAAGGACCTCTTCCTGCTGTCTCCGCCGCTTGATGGTCCAGCATCGGAGAGGAGAACGGAGACTTGCAGGCATTTGTCGCTGGAGGCTGAGGGAGTCGCCGGCGGCGGCTTGGCCGTGCGCCGGAGAGGTCCAGAAGGCTCCGGCCTGTTGTGGGGTCGTTCCGGTGTCGGATGCTGAGGAGAGCATGGCGACCTGTGCTGCTTACCATCCCTGAGTAGGATTTAAGCATTTGATGTTGCGTCCGATACTTTTGTTTTTATTTTTAGTTTCATTTTCGGGATTATTGGCAATTTCCCCCTCAAGTTTTATTTTTATTTCGAATTTGACCGTTTAAGCACGAATTGTTTGGCTCCAAGTCCAAATTTCCTGATTTGGGGAATGCCAGATTGGGTTGTGCCCTTTCCGTTTCTCTTTCCAATAGACAAAAATCATCTCAAGTCATCCTAATTACAAAGATTATTTCCACAGTTCCTTTTTTTTTTTTTTTAAGAAACTTGGTTTTATATGCTGTCAAAAAGGTATCTTGCTCACTTTTGGTGTGTTTGTCCAATTTAGGAATTAGAACATATTGGTGACAAAAGGATTACCATTGCTATTGCCCTGTGATTTTGCATAACAAACTCTGTATACCGCATAACAAAAACAACACCTATCAAGTAATCAGTCTATTTATTTAATTTTCCATCTCAACAAAACTACTCGGTAATATATCTATTGGATAGTTTCCACAAATGTACAACAACTAATGCAGTGATGGTTGACCTTAATTCACATTGATGAATTGGATTAGGGTCTTGTCAACTTGTTCTCTAGAGGCTTGTTAAGGATAACTTACATGGAAAGTTTATTACACGAACATTGAACGCAATGAAAATGTATTATTTCTTTAGCGCAGCTGTAATCCTCTGCTCAACGGCCCCCCAAATGCCATAAAAATTTGAAGTGCTGAGGTTAGTCCCACTGGTGCTCAGGGAATTCATGCTTCATTCATCACTTATCAACAAAAAGATCTGGTAGAAGAAGGAAAAGCATTCTCCAAGTCTAATCACATCAGCTAACCACCATGTAACGTACCAGGAGATCTAGTTTGTTTAACTTTTGCCACAACTTCGACATTTTTCGCAGGCCATAAGTACAAGTTAAAAATAGGGATGAACACACGCTCCAATCTTTCAACAGGTTAATTTTGACCTAGCAGCAGCATCTTAACTGGTTAGTTTGGGCTTCCGTGCTCTCTCTTTTTTGCCTTTTTTCCTTCGTTATCTGGACACTTGAGCTTTAGGCTACTTAACGTATCTTCGAATATGATTATTTCTGCCGACCATGTTTCACATTTTAAACTCAATGTAGCACCTTTTTCCTTTGCTGAGTGCTTTATCTATAGTCCTAGAGCTGACTGCACCAATGCACGGGTCACAGTTACATTCACAGTCTAGTTATGCCATAGAAGATGATAGGATTTTAGCGTCTTGCGTCAACAGAACTCCCATTTTCCAGTCTTCCATAATCCATCCAACTGATCAGGAGCTTGTTTTTTTCAGCAGAATGAGTTCTCATCATCCTTTCTCAAGTGCCCAGATATTGTTTTTTGATAATCAAGATCATCCCTTGGTCCATAGGCTATGAGGACTTGTCCTTAGCTTGCAGCAATCTTTTCTCATCCAGGGCATCGACTACCCTTTCTGAGACAGAAATTGAACTGATGGTTGTGGTTACCCAACAGTGGGACTCACCTGTGTGAACAGAACTGCCAAAATTACGATATCCAATATCAAATACCAGGTTCTTGGCATCTCCCTGGATATGTTGGTCCTGTAATTTGCCCAGGAAGATTTTTCTGCTGGAATTTTTGGCTAATATTTTTCCACATTTGCTTCTTTCACAAATATTATTATAAACATATTCCGTTGTGAAATGATTGTTGGAAAAAGTCATAATTATTGTATTCCAATCCCTTGTTCATACTAATTTAGATTAATCTTCGTATAACTTGAGCCCCGTTTTTCTTTTTCTCAAAAGGAATTCAGAGGCTGACAAGCATATGAGGAAATGGAAATACCCCATGGTTATTTAGCACTTGCTCTGGCTGAGATGATCCCATACCGAACTCAGAAGCTCTTTATTTGGTCATCATCAACTGTTACCAAATTACCAAACTCACTAGCGCTTTCCTTTGTCATCTCCAGTCAAAAACCTGGCTAAACTGGAACTCATGAAAAATTCAATGAGGAGAGATCAAGATCAGGCCGAGTCACACATTCAAATTGACCGGCAAAGGCATCTAAGAATTTTCAGACCGAAGATTGTCTTTGAACAATTCCTCTCCCTTCTTGACCAAAATCCACCAACTCCTATCCGCAATCACTAGTCAAGCTTGGAAATCTTGTCACCTTTCCGTCTCTTCCTTTTTCACTGTGACAAGTCCAGACTACTTTTCTCCTTCCATTTTCATCTCCAAAAAAAGAGGCGTCACCGTCACCGTCACCCTCATTAGAACCCGACCTTGCTCCAACATCGAAAGGTCTCAACCTGGAAAAATCATTACTCCCTCCTGGGGTTTGAACCACACCTTGGACGTGGCTTGCCGAGTTCGCGCTGACTTGTCTGGACAACAAGACTGAGCAGTTCATCATATCAAACCAAGCCTCTTTGGATCAATAATACCTCCTAAACGATGATCGTCTTGAGAGCAGACGATTGAAACACTATCGGCCCAACATATTTCTACATACCACCCAGAAATCATCTGGCCTTTTCTCCTGCACCACCGACACTTTGACCAATAACCTGACAATGTACTACGGCTGCCAGGCAATCCCAATTGTAGCCTTGCCGGCCGTTAACAGTTCCATCAATGACACTAACGTGATGGGTTACTTTGAGACGAGAAAAGTGATATCACAAATTATGTAGTCGCCTGCGCTTTAAGGTCATGACCTTAGTGTGAAGGTAGTAGGGCAGGGTGCTGATATATTCAGTCTGAAAAAAGCAATGCTAGCCTTACTAGGCCTTGGGGTAGTCAACGTTTCACGCTGGAGGGGCCGATGAGGATAGCATACTGACCATCTGAAATTTGTGAAATTATTAATGATCAATCTCGTATCTTTTTAAGTTCTGGAATAGCCAACAAAGGCGATAAACCCCTCGGGCCCATAGTATTTTTCTTTTCTTCGTCAGTCCAGCTTTTGCAGATCGATGGACTTGACATCGTCGTCTCGGTTCCTGGTTTTTGCTCATGCCCGGAACCCACCAACCCATCTAGGGTCGGATGCTATCCATCTGCTCTTCCAATGGTAGTCGCTCTACTATGTCATTTAGCACTTGCCAAAGATGATATAAACCAAACTCGAGCTCTTTCATTGATGACCGTATCAACGCTCACTAATATTTAATGGGCCACACATATCACACAATCTCCCCCACAGAGTTACTTTTCTGCCCTGCCACGAGAACAAGGATCAGCCATGAGCTTGCCACCTTTCAAATTTATAAAGGCAACATAGGTTCCTACCATTAATGCACCTAAAATTCTAAGATTTGTCGTGAGAGTATAATTAAGTACTAAAATTATCGAATAGTGTAAATTGTTAAATTTGTGTGACCAAACCCTGGCTCCTGCGTTTTTTAGAACACCAATAGAAAGCAACCTCGTCAGAGAGCCAGTTGATTCTATCACTTTTTTTTTATTTGGTCAGAAATTTTATTCCATCGCTTGACTTCAGAAAAACTATTTCTGAGACATGGAGTGGTCGAGTAACTGCACACTTTTCAAATTAGTCAGACAGCTCAGTTCATCTTGTCAACAAAGTTCCCATTCTCGGTGTTCACGTTCACAATCCATATTAAGATCAATCGAGCAAAGTTCATTTCCACTTCTTCTAGTCCGCTGATGTGCGCGAATCTTGCCCAAGGCTGAAACGAGTAAAAGAAGCTGAAATAAATCCAAATCTGGGTTTGTCGCACCAAAAATTAAAATGAACTGAAGCTGTAGCTTACCGGGGTGTCTAACACGCGAACTAACAAAGCGCTCAGTCAAACTACGTTTGAGAAGCAGAAAAAGGCGAGTTCTTGTTCCGAACAGAATGAGCGCCGAAACAGAGTAGAGCTACGGAAGGTGCAAACGTGCTTGGGGTCGTCACCAAGGGTGACAAGGCGAGGCCGAAGCACCGCCGCGGTCTGGGTTGCCGGCGAAGGACGCGTATCGGGAGAGCGCGAAAACAGGGGCTACTGGGTCTTGATCGGCGACGGAGAGTAGAAACCAGGGGATCTCGTTTGGGTTCGCCGGAGGTGACGCCGCTGGCTGTCGATGGTCGGGAAGGGATCGGTGATGGCGTGACATTGCTCCGGAGGCTCGGTTGGCGGGTGAACAACGACGATGATGATCACAGTTTGTGTATGAGCTCCCGGGGAGAAGAAAATGAATAGTACCGACGCCAGCACGTGTGGAAATGGAGGAAAGCAAAAAGAATAAAAAAAACCACATTATGGGTCCTAACAAAATTATATAAAACAGTCGATTGGGTTAAATTGAATGGAACGAGTTAATTGCACTAATTTACTAATTTTTTGAATTTAATTATAATTAATTATATTTTTGCGACAAATTAGTCTTTGATAAAATAGAAGTTCCTAATACCCTTTAAATCTGTGATAACTTTTTCTCAAATTAATTTTTTTACCACCAAAAATTTTAAACTAATAGAGTTGTGATAAATTTATCCTAAATTAATTTCTTAATCACCAAAAACCTAAAATGGGTATATTCATGACAAATTTACCATAAGTTAGTTTCTATTAATTTAGATTAATATAACGAATAATCACAAATTAGTACACTTTGAACAAATGGATGGTAAAGCTATAGACCGGTACACTTATAACAAATAGCTAGTAAGAACCTAAACTAGTAAACTCCTCAATTTCTATGTATCATGCAGCTTATCAAATTGATGGTAAAATTTAATAGAAATTAATAATGAGTAAATTTATTACATCTGTATTAATTTAAAAAATTATGCTCAAAAATATATGTCTGGTCTGTGATAAATTTTTCTCAAATTATTTTTTTGACCACCAAAAATCATGAATTATTACAATTATGATAACTTTATCCACCAAAAACCCAAAATAGATATATTTGTGACAAATTTACATTTAATTAGTTTCTAAGAAGCAATCATAAACTAGTACACCTGAGACAAATGAAGAGTAAAACCATAAAACAGTACACCCATGACAAGTGGTGAGTAAGACTCCAAAATGGTGCACTTCTCAATTATCAAGTATCATTTAGATCATCAAATTGACAGTAAAATTTAATAGAAATTAACAATGGATAAATTTATTATATATGTATCGATTTAAAATTTATTATGATCAAAAAAATAATTATACTGGATTGGAATTTTTCATGATACCAATTCTATTATTCATGGCATATTGTCTTAGAAACAAGTGGAGCCTACTCTTTATTTATTTATTTTGGACTTTTGGGTCACAGCTGTGATCGTGATCTATATGACTATCCAAGCATCAAAGCCGCATCATTTCATCTTCCTCACCCTCCCCTTTCCACTTGCCCATCCCCAACCTCATCTTTCTCTCCTTTCTTTCCTCTGCATCTTCACCAAAAAAAAGTTCCTCCAAGATGATGCATCGCCATCGCCATCCCTTTCGGGATCTTTCCTTTTGCTTCCTGATCGCAGCCACCCTGATCCTGATCCGAGCTCCGACGACACGTGGTGCAGACGATGCGAGCTCCTCGAACTGCGGCTCCACCATCCAATGCGGCTTCCTGCAAAACGCAAGTTACCCCTTCTGGGGGTTGAGCCGCCCCTCCTATTGCGGCCTGCCCAATTTTGAGCTGACTTGCCAGGACAACACGACTCCGCTGCTCAACATATCGAGCCAGATCTATCGTGTCCTTCGGTTCAACGACAACTCAAGGACTATGACTGTTGCCCGAAATGATTACTGGGGTACTATCTGCCCTGCCTCCTATGACAATACCACCCAGGCAATCACCAGCTCTTTCAGTTACACCTCAGACACCGTGGCCAGCAACCTGACTCTGTACTATGGGTGTGGGACAAGCTCGGGTCAGATAGCGCCAACGCTTTCGAGCAGCCAGTTCAACTGCACGATCAATGGCAGCAGCGTCGTCGGCTACTTCATAACAAAGGAAGCTAGCGATATCACGACCACTGATCCCACGACCCTTGCGACTTACTTCGGAGAATGCAATACGAGCGTGGTGCTGCCTGTGAACCAGTCAGCCATTCAGGAGATAGAGTCAAGCCCAACCAGCGCGACTGTAGAGTCAGCCATCGATGAGGGCTTCGGGCTGCAGTGGACGGCAGACAATCAATGCGAGGTCTGCGTCATCTCAGGCGGGCGGTGCGGATTGGATAATGGTTCTGGTGTTTTCAGGTGCTATTGCCAGGATAAGCCCTATTCTTCCAAATGCTTAGGTATGTCAGTTATTATCCTAGACTTTGCTTCGAACATTCCTATGATGATTTAGTCCTAAATGATGGTTCGGGCTGGGATCCAATACTGTTGGTGGGCACAATCTTGACTTGATACGTACAGCTGATCCCGATTTGAATTAGTGTGAAGAACATGGTAGATAACGTCTAATCGCTTTCTCTATTTGATCAGGCTTAAGATATTAGAATGAACCAATTGATTTCGGTGATTAGTACGTTATTGTGCTTATGAAGTTGGGGATGGTCCATGTCCCCTAAAATTCTTCATTCTGTGCTCACTCTAGCCAAACTATTCGAACAAATCATTGCCTAAGACTCATTTTACTAGATCAAATCCAAAGGTATCTATATAATCATTTGGTGATTTTGGAACTTCCAACCTTGCAGTATTACTTAAGCCGGACAGTGGAGTAGTCCGGCGAGTTTCGCTACTCCCTCCTCCAATTAGTTTTGTTAAGACTCTTCTCTTCTCCTCTTCTTTGTTCTCTGTCCCTTGATGTTGACTTTTTCAAGGCTTCAAGGGTCGCTCTTCGGCAGTCAAAGATGCCTGCGGGCCACCGACTAACTTGTTATTAAGTAATGCTCTGTAGTTGGTTTTCCCGCGAAGGAAAGACTGGTCAACGAAGGCGACCCATGAAGGCTAGTGAGACTTTTCTTCTTCGTTAAACCTTCTCATGAGTCACGGAAAGATTGAAGATTCCGTGGGACACTGTCGATTATTATAAAAATTTAAAATATTATTTAAATATTCTTATATTTCCTCTTACACTGGTCTTTTGTCTAGTACTAAATGTGGAAATTTAATTAGGGAAGCAAATGAGATTTGAAAAAATTCAAACTCAAGACCTCTAGCTTTGATATCATGTAAAATTTTACGGAATCACTACTAATTGTTCTAAAAATTTAAATTATTAAATGAAAACGTGATTTATTATTTAAATATTTCAATAGAAGGATATGTCATTTGATAAACTAAAAAGCTATCTTTCAAAAATTTGCCATGAGCTGGAGTGGAGATGCACCGATTCATTTCATGTTATACATGACATGAATCACAAATAATAATAATAATAATAATAATAATAATAATAATAATAATAATAATAATAATAATAACCACCTAAGTTCTTATGTCAACAAAAATAACACCCCAATTCGACAAGTATTGGGCAAATGATATGGCCATCTTCCTACTCGAAAGACACAAGCTCATGCACATAACCATCGATAACATGTTATCAAAATACATGTATGTATGTATGTATGTATGTATGTATGTATGTATGTATGTATGTATGTATGTATGTATGTATGTATGTATGCATGCATGCATGCATGTACGTACGTATGTGTCTATCTATCTCAAAAAACAATAAAATGTTTACAAGGTTAAAGTTGTAATGTCATCCAAAAAGAAGAGCTTAGTTACCAAATAATAGAACACAACAATTACTAATTCAAACAAATAGAACAATTTCAACTTATACAAAAAAAATTATGTCCCAAAAATCTCCTATTGGTACTGCTCTCATCCTATTTGTTGCTAGCTATAGAAATTGAAATTAGAACTAATATGAATGGTATAAGTATATCACTGTTCAGTAAGTAGCACAAATCTCTTCTAAACAAATTAAGTATTTGCTCTATCGACACTATAGATGCTATTAGAAGCACATTTATTCACACTTCTTTGGTCAAAAAAGAAATCAAAGATGAGTCATATTGATTCAATAAAACTTTATACATATTAGAAGTACTTATTCTATTAGTAATATGAAAGCAAAAATAAGTGGTCTAGTCCATTGATGAATACAATAGTAAATATTTCGCTATGGGCATGCTTAATGCCTCTTACAAGGCCCACCTAGATTTCTCTCTTCATGTGGGTTGCCACCTATATTAGCCATGAAATGACTCAACACAACGACCAAGAGGGGTAAATTGGCTGTTTAGTAAAATCAAAACTTTTTCAAGAATGAAATGTAGAATGTGTTGTTGTAGAGAAAAACAGTTATGAGAAGGAGTATCTTCCATCAAACATATAATAACAGAGTTAAAGTGATAAAAGGATGGCCTTCCACTTGAGCTAGTCCACTCTCCTGGCTCTAATGGCCATAAATAAGGCTAGAATCCACTATATTATTTTTGAAATTTTATAGTTTGTAGAGAATGTGCCTTCTACGTGAAGCTAAATAGATGATTTTGCATACACGGGCACCTTCGCAATACTATCTCATTATCTTCCCAAATTAAAAGAATACAACCCTCATCAGAGCTAGAAATTTGATGTGATGGATGAGGACGAGAGTTCTTGTTTTTGCCAAACTTCATAGCCTCAGTTGATTTATTTAAACAGACATGGGAAAATCACCAAAATAGTCATAAGTCAATTACAATTTTTTTTTTAATTCAATCATAAATATTTTTATTTTTATTTTTGTCAATTTAATCCTAAATCTTTTACAATTGTGTCAATTTAGTCCATCCAACCAATTTTGGTTGGTTGGCATTAACACATGGACGTCAGCTATGCCAACCATCCAGCTGGCACAAACATGTCGATTTTTTAATATTTTTCTTTTCTCTCTCTCTCTCTCTCTCTCTTTCTTTTCTCTTTTTTCTTTGTTTTTTTTTTCTTCTTCCTCTGGCCGATCCGGCGATTGGCCAAAGGCTACCTAGTCATCAGGCCGACCATCGAAAGAAGAAAAGAGAAAAAAAAAAAAGAGAAAGAAAAAGATGAAAAAGAATTTAAAAAATTTTGAAAAATGAAAATAATAATAAATTATTAAAAATTTGATGCTTTAGCATCGGCCAATGGCTGGCGCCTATTGGCCAAAATTAGTCAAATAAACTAAATTGTCACAACCGTAAAAGATTTATGACTGAATTGATAAAAAAAAAAGTTTATGATTGAATTGGAGAAATTGCAATACATTTATGACTATTTTGGTAATTTTCCCAAAATAACCTTCAATTTCAAATTATATGTTAGAAGCTATCTTAAGAGCCAAAGGACCGTTAAACCTACGTCTTGTGCGATCAGGCGACACCCTGAGGACAAAGTAAGGCATTTTCAAAAATATATCATCCACTTCTGCAATTTGTTTGACACTTTAATCTACCTTCACAAAAATGGCAAAAGTGTTATAATAATTACTAGGGTGCTTTTTGTGGATTCCAGGGCTTGTAAACATATGTGAGACACTAATTTGAATTCAAATCAAATTGATAAAAAGTCTAGGTCTTCTTAGCCAAGATTGTAGAGGCACGGATGTTGACCATCTACATCGTCCGCAGTAGGAGCTATTACTGTAAAGGGTTTTTCCAAACTTTTCACTCTTCTTGCTAAATCATTTGCTTACCTTCTACGCATTGGTCCTTCTAAGCATATTGAAGTTCTCATATTAAAAAATGATGTTCACCTTTTATTAATCCATCCAAGCTTTAACAATCCCTCACTTTACATCTTATTCGCCTTCTACAAAGATTTTCTAGCCTTAGACAAATTTCCTATCCAATATCTTGTTTTACATTGTAGAAGTAGAGCATTACCATACCTTCAAAAATCTCATTTCAAAATCCCATAAGCATATTGACATGTGCATCTACAAATTGTTCTACATAATTGGATGCACACCTTAGTAGCTTTTGTATATTTTGTCATCTTCAATCCATCATAAGGGATTATTTCAACAAGCTCATGGCTAGGCTGAAAACAAGATGTATTGAGAACAATATTTATGCTCACAGCCCTTCAATGGGTTCAAATCATAGTGCCAATAGCATAAAACCATCAACAAGATCTTCCAACCAATCATAAGATTGCTTTTCTTTTCTGTTTTCCCGATTATTCTTGTTCTCTTTTATCTATTTTTCATTTCCCAATTAAACCAGCTGCAATAATTATAAAGAGGCTGAAGGAAGTGAGTTTGATGGGCTTCATAAAAGTAGCTTGACGGGCGTAAGAGTCAGGAATTGGGTTTCTTGGGCCTAAAAGGGCTTCTCCCAATTTCAATAGACACCATTTGCATCATATTCTGTAACTGTAGTCAAACCTGAAAATAATAGACTTTTTTTTCAGGATCCGAGGGGCAGCTGGGCTTTTTCAAAAGTAAGCCATCTCTTTGATAATACTAAATTTGTATCACTGGCTTCAATGAATCACTGACATTTTTTAATGATTGAAAAAGGACAGGTGCGCTTCTTGCAGTTGGTGCTTCAATATCTACAATTGCAATTGCCATCATTTTCATTCTCAAGATTAAAACTGGAATCTTCCCATGGGAGGTTCCACTCTTCAAGAGTGAGAAAGATCGCGATGTTGAGAAATTAATGCAAATCCATGGATCTCTTGTTCCAAGAAGATACCGATATATTGATCTGAAGAAAATGACAAACTCATTTTCAGACAAACTTGGTCAAGGAGGTTTTGGGGCAGTGTATAAAGGGGAGATTAGAGATGTTGGACTTGTGGCCGTGAAAATCCTAATAGAGTCGAAAAGTAGCCCAGAAGAATTTATCAATGAAGTGGTGAGCATTAGTAGAACATCTCACGTTAATGTAATCACTCTCTTAGGTTTTTGTTATGAGGGGAAGAAAAGAGCTTTAGTTTTCGAGTACATGCCTAATTGTTCGTTAGATAAGTTCATATATTCTGGAGGAGCTTTAAATATGAGTAGTTCCTTGGAATGGAAGATACTATATCAAATTGCAATAGGCATTGCTCGTGGGTTAGAGTATTTACACCGAGGCTGCAATACCAGAATCTTGCATTTCGATATAAAACCTCAGAATATCTTGCTTGATCAAGATTTTATCCCCAAGATTTCTGATTTTGGCCTTGCTAAACTTTGTCATGGGCAAGAGAGTGATGTATCAACTCTCGGCATGAGAGGGACGGTCGGGTTTATTGCACCAGAAGTTATTTTTCGAAACTTGGGAAGAGTCTCTCACAAGTCTGATGTTTATAGCTATGGAATGTTGGTTCTCGAAATGGTAGGCTTAAGAGATTCTGAAATGAAAATTTCTAACAACAGTGAAATGTACTTTCCAGAATGGATTTATAGGAACTTAGAGCCCGACAAAGACCTAAAATTGCCGATGAATGTGACAGAGGAGGAGGAAGTGCTAGTGAGGAAGATGATTATTGTGAGCTTGTGGTGCATTCAAACCAGTCCATTGGATCGACCACCAATTGTGAAGGTGATAGAAATGTTGGAAGGAAGCTTTGAATCATTGCAAATGCCGCCAAAGCCCATCTTGTATTCTCCAACACCACCATCATCTCAACATTGGGAAATGACAACATCGAATTCCAATGGGAGCCATGAGGAGGAGAGAATACTAGAGAGTATAGAGGAAAGCAGTAACACATGGTAAAGTGGTAATGCACGACAAAGCTTCTCGAGGTAATTGCCATATGCCTTTTTTAAGTTGGAGTGCCTTTTCCATAGAGTTGCAACGAAAGTGGAGAGATCAATTAGGCGGATTTCACTTGGAGAATTATAGCAATTAGCAACAATGATATGAGAATTTCAACTTAGTAGCTCAAATGCTCTCTGAAGGTTATTTGCAATCATACTTGGAAGTTGAAAGATCAGTGTCTCTCATAGAACTCACACATAAATGATTCCCAATAATTTTATTCTTCCAGCATCATGCAGATTGATATTCTATGAATATATAACATGACCAATGGGATGAACGACATTTTTGTCAAACCCCAAGGATTGTTCAACCGAAAATCCCGTTGGCCTTTCTTGCTTATTCCTAGCCTCTTAGTTTGAGTCGCCACACTTCCGCATTCTCTGGTACTTAATGCTATTCATTTTGTTGGAAATTAAATTGTCTATCAAATTGTTCAGCCTTCAGGCTAAGTATATGGTATACCAACATCAATCATCACATTATCAAAAAACTTTTTCTAATGTAGTTCTTTATACTATTCTTTGTAAAAAGACTAATTCTGAGATCATTTAACCCACGCTGATGAACTTAATCATGTCTTCAAGAGAAACCAAACGACCTTTTGTATACGTTAAATGGCATCAATGCCAGGCGACCTTAAATTAAACAACTGCATTGTTGTATACTTCGAAATTTAGCCCAAGTAAATCCCACCTCCCAATTAGCCAATGATATTTCTTTTGTTTTTTTGGCCACTAGAGCTGAATGTTATTAAATAAATATACTTAGAATTTGACTAATTTTCCCAACAGAGTATGAATCAAAGTCCTTTGTACAATCTGAATGCTCCGGAGCAAGCCTTTTATTTGGTGAGTAACATTGACAAAGTTACTGCAGAATCTAGGAACCTAAAAATGGAGAGTCAATATAGTTGTATTAGCAGTGTAATGGACTCTTATATTGAGATCGAGTTGTTCGAATATGACATTTACCAATTGCGAGTCTTCATATTTATGGCATCATCCATACTCGTTGATGCGCCAGTATGCATATCAAGGTCAATCCAAGAGGCGGTTCAAATCATTTCTAGGATTGCACAATGTCCAATCAACTTTTGTGGCGGCAGTGGTGACTTCTTGATGACACTGCACTCCATCTGAATGCAGTGGACTCCAAATAAGCTACCCTTTCTGAAGCATTGGCGGCAATGGCAATGCCGATGCCACCTGCTGTGGATACTTTGGCCTTGGCCTAAACTGCATTTGCGGCTCCCACCCACCCAACCTCAGCCTCGGCAATGTCCCTAGTTAGGTAAGATCTAAAGTGGCTTGGAATAACGACCATGGAAGAGGGAGAGATCATGAAGAAATTGGTTTAGATAAGCTCGTGGTGCGTTTGATTCATTCTATCGGACAATCCGCCAGTCTCTAAGGTGAAAGAGATGCTCGAAGGAAGCCATGAGCTCTTTCCTGTGCCACCAAAGTCCTATCTATCTTGTCCAGCGAGACCATTTTCATATTCTAAACACACTTCGATCTTGAAGTTTGCCGACAATGATGCCCTGGGTGGAGGAGTGTTGTTTTGAGTTATAATGGATAGATTCAAAGTGTGCAGAATGGATATCGATAGATAAATGCAAATGAAAGATATAACACAATTAGAACTAAGACATACAAGATGTGCCACCAGCCAATAATAAAGATTGGGATTGACAAAATTCACCACCAAGGCCTATTGAAAATCACTAATTGAGGATACTAGACTTTAGGATAAGAGAAGTTCACTATCAAGACCTATAGAGTTTCTTAGCTCATCACCAAGGAAGAATCAACCTTCCTAGGATACAGATGTTAGGGATAGATAATTGCTAACATAGTGAAAAATCTCATATATTCTCAATATTGAAAATCAACTTGCTTACATTTATTTTGCTTCAACGAAATCATTACTCCAAAACAACTCTTTGACAAATCCACGGCTCCGCAATACTATAAATCATCATTTCCATTAAATTTCAAAACTTAACAACTTAATAATCAAACTTTGCGTCTTAAATTTCTTAAAATTTCGAATTTAAATTTTAAATTTAAAAATTACTCTGATCGAAAGAATAAGAAGCGTGAATATTTATTGAACATTGTGATACATAATTGAATTGGCTTGACGAGCCGTACGTGACAAAGACGCGCAAAAACCATTCTCTTATTTTTCTTCTCTTTCCCTTCTACTTTTCCTCTCTTACGCGGGCGTGCTCTCGGTCTCGTAAAAAAGCTGAAGCGTTCCACTGTCCCCTTTTTCCTTTTCCCGTGTTGACTTTTTCAACATATTTCCTTTTCTTTTTTTAACTTGACATTTTACACTAGCAGGGCCTCCCATAGAGGAGGACCCAGCCAACTTTATCTTCCAAACCCACCTTCCACTCCACTTCAGTGATTCATCATCGCACGATCATCTTTCTTGAGCCTGCTATTCGTTTGCTGAAGAAACAAGAACCACCCCACTCCGTCCAACTGATGTCTTCCACCAGAATGAATACACCTCTTCTTCTGTGATGCGCCATGTTCTTGGTCTTGATGATCAGTATGACTCAATCGCAAGGCAATGATGACTTGTACTCCAATTGCAGTAACCTGTTCAACTGCGGGAACATCCAAAGCGTCGGCTTTCCTTTTTGGGGTGGGAGCCGATCCAACAGTTGCGGCTACCCGGCGCTGCAACTTGCTTGTGAGAATAGGGCTGCCAGTATCATAATAACCGATGTGAAATACAAGGTTCTCGGTGTCTACCCCGGCACCAATGTCCTAGAAATCACCCGGGAAGATTTCTCCACCGGAATCTGCTCCCGACTTTTTAAACACCACTCTTGACCCTGCGCTCTTCAGCATGGTCAACGGCTACAGCTACTACACGTTCGTCTACGGTTGTCCGAATGGGCCAAGACCGGATGATAGCATCGAGTTCTCGTGCGTCATAAGTCGTATTGCTAACACACTGTTATGGAGTTCTCGGGACTTTAGGGCCAGGAGATTGCTCCCAGGGCGTGGTGGTCCTCGTTAATCAAACTCTATTGCCCCAGTTGGGAATTAGCTCGGCGAGTTTGGAGAAGATAGTGCAGCAAGGATTCAAGGTCAGGTTAGGAGTGGATTCTGCAGCGTGTACTGGGTGTGCTAATTCAAAAGGTGTATGCGGTTATGACATCCCGAAGCAGCAACGATAGAAATGCCAGATGGGGCGCATTTGTTCGAATTTCATCCACTAAACTCTGCTAACATAAGTGAAAATAGAGCGAGCGAGACTGTTATAGATGTTGAAAGTCATATAGGGTTGTGGTGCACCATGGATGGCATGATGGGGAGTTAACAGGTAGCCAATTAGGACACGTTTGTTAACGTTCCATTTTTCTATTTTTTTTTATTTTTCAGAATATAAAAAGAACAGAAATAGATTTAGCAATATTAGTTAGTGTTACTACTTCATTCCAAGCGAATCATTACTATCGGGTTCTTTGGGTCAATAATACCTCCAAAACGATGATCGTTGTGAGAACATACGATTGAAACACTATAGGCCTAACATATTTCTACATACCACCCGGAAATCATCTGGCCTTTTCTCCTGCACCACCGGCACTTTGACCAATAACCTGACAATGTACCACGGCTGCCAGGCAATCCCAATTGAAGCCTTGCCGGCTGGCCGT
The DNA here is from genome assembly GCA_014182735.1 of Corymbia maculata. Taxonomy (NCBI): domain Eukaryota; kingdom Viridiplantae; phylum Streptophyta; class Magnoliopsida; order Myrtales; family Myrtaceae; genus Corymbia; species Corymbia maculata. Next base: position 38,951,953 of record CM024687.1, read on the forward strand.
TGACAGTTCCATCAATGACACCAACATGATGGGTTATTTTGCGACTAGAAAAGTGATATCACGAATTATGTAATCGCCTGCGCTTTAAGGTTATGACCTTAGTGTGAAGGTAGTAAGGCAGGGTGCTGATATATTCAGTCCGAAAAAAGCAATGCTAGCCTTACTAGGCCTTGGAGTTGTCAGCGTTTCGCCCTGGAGGGGCCGATGAGAATAGCATACTGATCATCTGAAATTTGTGAAATTGCTAATGATCAATCTCTTATCTTTTTAAGTCCTGGAATAGCCAACAAAGGCGATTGAACTCTCGGGCCCATCGGCGACTTTTTTTCTGTTCTTCGTCAGTACAGCTTTCGCAGATCATGGACTTGACAGTGTCGCCTCGGTTCCTGGTTTTTGCTCATACCCGGAACCCACCAACCCATCTAGGGTCGGATGCTATCCATCTGCTCTTCCAATGGTAGTCGGTCTACTATGTCATTTAGCACTTGCCAAAGATGATATAAACCAAACTCGAGCTCTTCTCACTAATATATAATGAGCCACACATGTCACAGAGTCTCCCCCACAGGGTTAACTTTCTGCCCTGCCACGAAAACAAGGATCAGCCATGAGCCAGCCACCTTTCAAATTAATAAAGGAAACATAGGTTCCTACCATTAATGCACCTAAAAATCGTAAGATTTGTCGTGAGAGTATAATTAAGTACTAAAATTATCAAATAGTGTAAATTGTTAAATTTGTGCGACCAAACTCTGGCTCCTGCGTTTTCTAGAACACTGATAGAAAGTAACCTCGTCAGAGAGCCAGTTGATTCTATCACTTTTTTTTATTTGGTCAGAAATTGGTTCCATCGCTTGACTCCAGAAAAACTATGCTTGAGACATGGAGTGGCCGAGTACCTGCACACTTTCCAAATTAGTCAGACAGCTCAATTCATCTTGTCAACAAAGTTCCCATTCTCAATGATCACGTTCACAATCCATATTAAGATCAATCGAGCAAAGTTCATTTCCACTTCTTCTAGTCTGCCGATGTGCGCGAATCTTGCCCAAGGCTGAAACGACTAAAAGAAGCTGAAATAAATCCAAATCTGGGTTTGTCGCACCAAAAATTGAAATGAACTGAAGCAGTAGCTTACCCGAGGTGTCTAACACGCGAACTAACAACGAGCTCAGTCCAACTACGTTTGGGAAGCGGAAAAAGGCGAGTTCTTGTTCCCAACAGAATGAGCGCCGAAACAGAGCAGGGCTACGGAAGGGGCTGGTCCCGGCAATTTCGGAAGGTACAAACGTGCTTGGGGTCGTCACCAAGGGTGGCAAGGTGAGGCCAAAGCACCGCCGCGGTCTGGGTTGCCGGCGAAGGACGGGAATCGGGAGAGCGCGAAAACAGGGGCTACTGGGTCTTGATCGGCAACGGAGAGTCAAAACCAGGGGGATCTCGTTTGGGTTCGCCGGAGGTGACGCCACTGGCAGTCGATGGTCGGGAAGGGATCGGTGATTAATTTTCTCTGTGTCCTAACAAAATTATATAAAACAGTAAATTTGGTTAAATTGAATGGAACGAGCTAATTGCATTAATTTTCTATTTTTTTTTAAATTTAATTACGATTAATTAAATTTTTGCAACAAATTAGTCTTTGATAAATTAGAAGTTCCTAATACCCTTTAGGTATATAATTTGTCTCAAACTAATTTTTTGATTATCAAAAATCCTAAACTATTACAATTATGACAAATTTATCCCAAACTAATTTTTTTAATCACCAAAAATCTAAAACAAATACATTTGTGACAAATTTACATTTAATTAGTTTCCTTAAATTAGATTAATATAAGGAACAATTATAAACTGGTACACTTGAGACAAATGGATGGTAAAACTATAAGATGGTATACCCATGACAAATGGTGACTAAGACTCCAAATTGATACACTTCTCAATTACCACATATCATTTAGCTTATCAAATTAACGGTAAAATTTAACAAAAATTAACAGTGGACAAATTTATTATATGTGTACCAATTTAAAATTTGTTATGATAAAAAAATAATTACACCGGATTGGAATATTTTTTGATACCAATTCTCTTCATGGCATATTGACTCAGAAACAAGTGGAGCCTAGTCTTTATTTGTTTATTTATTTTGGACTTTTGGGTCACAGTTGTGATCGTGATCTATATGATTATTCAAGCATCAAAGCCGCGTCATTTCATCTTCCTCACCCTCCCCTTTCCAATTGCCCATCCCCAACCTCATCTCTCTCCTTCCTTTCCTCTGCATCTTCACCCAAAAAAGTTCCTCCAAAAGATGATGCATCGCCATCGCCATCCCTTTTGGGATCTTTCCCTTTGCTTCCTGATCGCAACCACCCTGATCCTGATCCGAGCTCCGACAACGCGCGGTGCAGACGATGCGAGCTACTCGAACTGCAGCTCCACCATCCAATGCGGCGTCCTGCAAAACGCAAGTTACCCCTTCTGGGGGTTGAGCCGCGCCTCCTATTGCGGCGTGCCCAATTTTGAGCTGACTTGCCAGGACAACACGACTCCGCTGCTCAACATATCGAGCCAGATCTATCGGGTCCTTCGGTTCAACGACACCTCAAGGACTATGACTGTTGCCCGAAATGATTACTGGGGTACCATCTGCCCTCCCTCTTATGTCAACACCACCCAGGCAATCACCAGCTCTTTCACTTACACCTCAGACACCGTGGCCAGCAACCTGACCCTGTACTATGGGTGTGGGACAAACTCAACGCCAGAGAACAGCATCCAGTTCAACTGCGACACCACCAAAGGCAACAACGTCATCGGTTACGTCATAACAAAGAAAGTTACCGATATCCTGCCTACTAATTCCACGACCCCTGCGACTTACTTCACAGAATGCACTACGAGCGTGGTGCTGCCTGCGAACCTGTCAGCCATTCAGGAGATAGAGTCGAGCCCGACAACAGAGTCAACCAGTCAGCAGAGCGTGGTGCTGCCTGCGGATGTCACGACTGTAGAGTCAGCCATCGATGAGGGCTTCGGGCTGCAGTGGACAGTGGACAATCAATGCAACCGCTGCCTCGTCTCAGGTGGGCAGTGCGGACGGGATAATAGTTCCGGTGATTTCACGTGCTATTGCAAGGATAAGCCCTATTCTTCCACGTGCTCAGGTATGTCAGTTTTTATCCTAGACTTTGCTTCGAACATTCCTATGATGATTTAGTCCTGACTTATGGTTCAGGCTGGGATCCAATACTATTGGTGGGTACAATCTTGATTTGATACGTATAATTAATCTCGATCTGAATTAGTGTGAAGAATATGATAGATAACATCTTATTGCTTTCTTTATTTGATCAGACTTAAGATGTTAGAATGAACCAATTGATTTCGGTGATTAGTATGTTATTGTGCTTATGAAATTGGGGATGGTCCATGTCCCCTAAAATTCTTCATTCTATGCTCACCCCAGCCAAACTATTCGAACAAATCATTGCCTAAGGCTCATTTTACTAGATCAAATCCCAAGGGTATCTGTATAATCATCCGGTGATTTTGGAACTCCCGACCTCACAGTATTACTTAAGCCGGACAATGGAGTAGTCCGGCGAGTTTCGCTACTCCCTCCTCCAATTAGTTTTGTTAAGACTCTTCTCCTCCTCTTCTTTGTTCTCTGTCCCTTGATGTTGACTTTTTCAAGGCTTCAAGGGTCGCCCTTCGGCAGTCAAAGATGCCTGTGGGCTACCGACTAACTTGTTATTAAGTAAAGTCTAGTGAGACTTTACTTAGTTGGTTTTCCCGAGAAGGAAAGACTGGTCAACAAAGGCGACCCATTTTGATCGAAAAATGGGTCGCTTTAGTTGGAAAGACTGTTCCAACAAAGGCGACCCATTTTTCGATAATAATAAAAAAAAGGCGACCCATGAAGGCTAGTGAGACTTTTCTTCTTCATTAACCCTTATAATGAGTGACGGTCGGAGACTCTGTAAGATCACTATCGATTATTATAAAAATTTAAAATATTATTGAAACATTCTTATATTTTCTTTTACACTGGTCTTTTGTCTAGTATTAAACATGAAAATTTAATTAGGAAAGCAAATGAGACTTAGAAAAATTTAAACTCAAGACCTCCAACTCTGATATCATGTGAGATTTTATGAGACCATTACTAACTGTTCTAAAAGTTTGAGTTATTAGATGAAGACATAATTTATTATTTAAATATTCCAACAAAAGGATGTGTCCTTTAATAAACTAAAAAGCCATCTTTCGAAAATTGCCATGAGCTGAAGTGGAGATGCACCGATTCATTTCATGTTATACATTACATGAATCACAAATTATAATAATAATAATAATAATAATAATAACCACCTAAGTTTTGATGTCAACAAAAATAACACCCCAATTCGATAAGTATTGGGCAAATGATATGGCCATCTTCCTACTCGAAAGACACAAGCTCATGCACATAACCATCGATAAAATGTTATCAGAATGTATGTACATATTTACGTATGTACGTATGTACATATGTGTCTATCTATCTCATAAAACAATAAAATGTTTACAAGGTTAAAGTTGTAATGTCATCCAAAAAGAAGAGATCAGTTACCAGTAAATAGAACACAACAATTACTAATTCAAACAAATAGAACAATTTCAACTTATACCAAAAATTTATGTCCCAAAAATCTCCTACCACTACCGCTCTCATCCTATTTGTCGCTAGCTATAGAAATTGAAATTAGAACTAATATGAATGGTATAAGTATATTACTGTTTAGTAAGCAACACAAATCTCTTCTAAACAAATTAAGTATTTGCTCTATAGACGCTATAGATGCTATTAGAAGCACATTTATTCACATTTCTTTGGGCGAAAAAGAAATCAAAGATGAGCCATATCGATTCAATAAAACTCTATACATATTAGAAGTACTTTTTCTATTAGTAATATGAAAGCAAAAATCAGTGATCCAGTCCATTAATGAATACAATAGTAAATATTTCGCTATGGACATGCTTAATGCCTCTTACAAGGCCCACCTAGATTTCTCTCTTCATGTGGGTTGCCACCTATATTAGCCATGAAATGACTCAACACAACGACCCAAAGGGTTAAATTGGCCGTTTTAGTAAAAATGAAACTTCTTCACGAATGACATGTAGAATGTGTTGTTGTAGAGGAAAACAGTTATGAGAAGGAGTATCTTCCATCAAACATATAATAACAGAGTTAAAAGTGATAAAAGGATGGCCTTCCACTTGAGATAGTCCACTCTCCTGGCTCTACTAGCCATAAACAAGGCTAGAATCCACTATATTATTTTTGAAATTTTATAGTTTGTAGAGAGTGTGCCTTCTACGTGAATACACGGGCACCTTCTCCCAAATTAGAAGAATACAACCCTCAACAAAGCTAGAAATTTGATGTGATGGATGAGGACGAGAGTTCTTTTTTTTGCCAAACTTCACAGCCTTGGTAGATTTGTTTAAATAGACATGAAAAAATCACCAAAATAGTCATAAGTCTATTATAATATTTTTTTAATTCAGTCATAAATATTTTTAAATTTTTGCCAATTTAGTCCTAAACATTTTACAATTGTGTCAATTTAGTCCATCCAACCAATTTTGGCTAATTGGCGCTAACGTGGACACCAGTTATGCCAACCATCCAACCGATATTGATGTGTCAATTTTTTAATATTTTTTTCTCTCTCTCTCTCTCTCTCTCTCTCTCTGTTTTCTTTTTTCATCTTCCTCTGGTCGATCTAGCGATTGGCCAAAGGCTACCTAGTCATCAGACCGGCCATTGAAAGAAGAAAAGAGAAAACAAAAACAAAAAAGAATTTAAAAAGATGAAAAAGAATTTAAAAGAATTTTTAAAAATGAAAATAATACTAAAATATTAAAAATTTGATGCTTCAACATCGGCCAATGGCTAGCGCCTGTTGGCTAAAATTAGTTAGATAAACTAAATTGTCACAACTGTAAAAGATTTATGGCTGAATTGATAAAAAAAAAGTTTATGATTGAATTGGAGAAATTGAATCGGTTTATAACTATTTTGGTAATTTTCCCAAAATAACCTTCAATTTCATAGAAGCTATCTTAAGAGCCAAAGGACCATTAGACCTACATCTTCTGCAATCAGGCGACACCCTAAGGACAAAGTAAGGCATTTTCAAAAATATATCATCTGCTTCTACAATTTGTTGGACACTTTAATCTACCTTCACAAAAATGGCGAAAGTGCTATAATAATTACTAGGGTGCTTTTTGTGGATTCTAGGGCTTGTAAACAGATGTGAGACACTAATTTGAATTCAAATCAAATTAATAAAAAGTCTAGGTCTTCTTAGCCAAGATCGTAGAGGCACGGATGTCGACCATCTACATTGTCTGTTGTAGGAGCTATTACTGCAAAGGGTTCTTCCAAACTTTTGACTCTTCTCGTTCAATCATTTGCTTACCTTCTACACATTGGTCCTTCTAAGCATATTGAAGTTCTCATATTAAAAAATAATGTTTACCTTTTATTGATCCATCCAAGCTGTAAAAATCCCTCACTTTACATCTTGTCGCCTTCTGCAAAGGTTTTTCTAGCCTTAGACATAACTCCTATCCAATATCTTGTTTTACATTGTAGAAGTAGAGCATTACCATACCTTCAAAAATCTCGTTTCAAAATCCCATAGGCATATTGACATGTGCATCTACAAATTGTTCTACATATTTGGATGCACAACTTAGTAGCCTTTGTAGATTTTGTCATCTTCAAACCATCATAAGGGATTATTTCAACAAGCTCATGGCTAGGCCAAAAACAAGATGTATTGAGAACAATATTTATGCTCACAACCCTTCAATGGGTTCAAATCATAGTGACTAGCATAAAACCATCAACAAGATCTTCCAACCAATCATAAGACCATTTCAGAATTATTTTACGAACAAAGTTCACAAATTAATGTATATAACCTTTTAGGATTCCTGCCATCTAAAAGAATGCATATAATATAACATTTCTCAAACTATTCCACAAATAATCAACTCCCAAATTATTTCAAGACATACTATACTATGCAACAAATATTCTCTAAACATCACTTTTGCCTTGTTAATAAATATCATTGTGTGATACCTATTTTAGAACTTATAAATATCTATTTCCAACAACCTTCAGGACATGAGTTTAAAAAACACAAAAGAGATAAAATAAAATAAAAAAAATGCTCATTTGAAATTGCGAAACCAAACAATAAAAGTTTCCTCAAGCCAAAAAAACTCAAAATTCTATCAATTGAGTGAGAAACATATATCAAAATCAAGTAAATAACTACATTAACTAAAGACTTGACTAAACTAAGTTTATTCCGTAACAAAATGACTCAGACACATCAATGGAAAGCTAACCCAAAGTAGAACAATTACTGATTTATGTTGTACCGCAACAACTCGCGCATCGCATTTAAAGCGATTCGTTTGAACTCTTTCAACGCCCATTTCAATTGGGTTTGGAGTTATTGGAAAGCTAACTCAACAAACTTAAAAGGCGAACTCACCTCTGAACCAAGAGATGGCAGGAGACTGGCTGACACTAGTACCAACACAATAGTTGTATTTATTTCTAGCAGCGTGAAACAAACTAAAAAATATCTCCCCAACCTAACTATAAGCTCAAATCGACTAGTGTAAATCCTATGGTTTCAAGACACCAAAATTTTTTTAACAACGTGATTTTAAAGCTCAACAATCTCTAGATTCAAACTAGCAAACTAAATTTCGAACTCATCCAAAAGTAAAGTTTAGTCAAGAAAATCTATTCAATTAGATGAGCAAATGCTTATGCTTCACATTCTTTTCGAGTACTTCAAAATGGTGATAATCAATCACCATTAAGATGTCCTTGACGAGCTTGAATCGAAACCTTTTCTCTCTTTGGCGCAGTTTGTTTTTCTTTTCTGTTTTCCCATTATTCTTGTTCTCTTTTCTCTATTTTTTGTTTCTCAATTGAACCAGCTGCAATAATTATAAAGAGGCTAAAGGAAGTGAGTTTGCTGGGCTTCATAAAAGCAGCTTGATGGGGCGTAAGAGTTGGGAATTGGGTTTCTTGGGCCTAAAAGGGCTTCTCCCAATTGCAATAGACACCATTTGCATCAGATTCCTGTAACTGTAGTCAAACCTGAAAATTATACGTTTTCCTTTTCAGGATCCGAGAGTCGGCTGGTTTGGTTAAAAGGTAAGCCATCTCTTTTGATGATTTGTATCACTGGCTTTGATAAATCACTGATATTTTTTAATGATTGAAAAAGGACAGGTGCGCTTCTTGCTATTGTTGCTGCTTCAATATCTACAATTGCCATCATTTTCATTCTCAAGATTAAAACTGGAATCTTCCCATGGGAGGTTCCACTCTTCAAGAGTCAGAAAGATCGCGATGTTGAGAAATTCATGCAAATCCATGGATCTCTTGTTCCAAGAAGATACCGATATATTGATCTGAAGAAAATGACAAACTCATTTTCAGACAAACTTGGTCAAGGAGGTTTTGGGGCAGTGTATAAAGGGCAGATTAGAGATGTTGGACTTGTGGCTGTGAAAATCCTAATAGAGTCGAAAAGTAGCCCAGAAGAATTTATCAATGAAGTGGTGAGCATTAGTAGAACATCTCACGTTAATGTAATTACTCTCTTAGGTTTTTGTTATGAGGGGAAGAAAAGAGCTTTAGTTTTCGAGTACATGCCTAATGGTTCATTGGATAAGTTCATATATTCTAGAGGAGCTTTAAATATGAGTAGTTCCTTGGAATGGAAGATATTATATCAAATTGCAATAGGCATTGCTCGTGGGTTAGAGTATCTACACCGAGGCTGCAATACCAGAATCTTGCATTTCGATATAAAACCTCAGAATATCTTGCTTGATCGAGATTTTATCCCCAAGATTTCTGATTTTGGCCTTGCTAAACTTTGTCATGGGCAAGAGAGTGCTGTATCAACTCTCGGCATGAGAGGGACAATCGGGTTTATTGCACCAGAAGTTATTTTTCGAAACCTCGGGAGAGTCTCTCACAAGTCTGATGTTTATAGCTATGGAATGTTGGTTCTCGAAATGGTAGGCTTCAAAGATTCTGAAATGAAATTTTCTAACAGTAGTGAAATGTACTTTCCAGAATGGATTTATAGGAACTTAGAGCCCAGCAAAGATCTAAAATTGCCGATGAATGTGACAGAGGAGGAGGAAGTGCTAGTGAGGAAGATGATTATTGTGAGCTTGTGGTGCATTCAAACCAGTCCATTGGATCGACCACCAATTGTGAAGGTGATAGATATGTTGGAAGGAAGCTTTGAATCACTGCAAATGCCGCCAAAGCCCATCTTGTATTCTCCAACGCCACCATCATCTCAACATTGGGAAATGACAACGTTGAATTCCAATGGGAGCCACGAGGAGGAGAGAATACTAGAGAGTATAGAGGAAAACAGTAACACATGGTAAAGTGGTAATGCACGACAGAGCTTCTTGAGGAAATTGCCATATGCCTTTTTTTAGTTGGAGTGCCTTTTCCATAGAGTTACAACGAAAGTGGAGAGATCAGTTAGGCGGATTTCACTTGAGAATTATAGCAACTAGCAACAATGATATGAGAATTTCAACTTTGTAGCTCAAATGCTCTCTGAAGGTTATTTGCAATCACACTTGGAAGTTGAAAGATCAGTGTCACCTCTCATAGAACTCACACAGAAATGATTCCCAGTAATTTTATTCTTCAGCATCATGTAGATTGATATTCTATGAATATATAACATGACCAACGGGATGAACGACATTTTTGTCAAACTCCAAGGATTGTTCAACCGAAAATCCCATTGGCCTTTCTCGCTTATTTCTAGCCTCTTAGTTTGAGTCACCTCACTTTCGCATTCTCTGGTACTTAATGATGTTCATTTTGTTGGAAATTAAATTGTCTATCAAATTGTTCAGCCTTCAAACTAAGTATATGGTATTACCAATAGTAATCATCACATTATCAAAAAACTTGCAAAGATTTCCAAATCTGTGCTACTCTGCTTTTACTTTTCTGATGTAGTTCTTTATACTCTTCTTTGTAAAAAGACTAATTTTGAGATCATTTAACCCATGCTAATGAACTTAATCACGTCTTCAACAGAAATCAAACGACCTTCTGTATACGGTAAATAGCATCAATGCCAGCCGACCTTAAATTAAACAACTGCATAGTTGTATACTTCAAAATTTAGCCCAGGTAAATCCCACCTCCCAATTAGCCAATGATATTTCTTTTGTGTTTTTTGGCCACTAGAGCTGAATGTTATTAAATAAATATACTTTGAATATGACTAATTTTCCCAACAGAGTATGAATCAAAGTCCTTTGTACAATCTGAATGCTTCGGAGCAAGCCTTTTATTTGGTAGGTAACATTGATAAAGTTACTGCAGAGTCTAGGAACCTAAAAATGGAGAGTGGATATAGTTGTATTAGCAGTGTAATGGACTCTTATATTGAGATCAAGTCATTCGAATATGACATTTACCAATTGCAAGTCTTCATATTTCTGGCATCATTTGTACTCATTGATGCGCCAGTGTGCATATCAAGGTCAATCCAAGAGGCGGTTCAAATCATCTCTAGGACTGCACAATGTCCAGTCAACTTCTGTGGCGGCAGTGGTGACTTCTTGATGACACTATACTCCATCTGAATGCAGTGGACTCCAAATAAGCATTTGTGGCGAGGGCAATGCCAACGCCATCTGCTGTGGATACTTTGGCCTTAGCCTGAACTGCATTTGCGGCTCCCACCCACCCAACCTCAGCCTCGGCAATGTCTCTAGTTAGGTAAGATCTAAAGTGGCATCAGGAAGAAATTGATTTAGATAAGCTCATGGTGCATTCGATTCATTCTATCGGATAGTCTTCTAGTCTCTAAGGGAAAAGAGATGATCGAAGGAAACCATGAGCTCTTTCCTATGCCACCAAAGTCCTATCTATCTTGTCAAGCAAGACCATCTTCATATTCTAAACACACTTCATTCTTGAAGTCCGCTGACAATGATGCCGTTGCGGGGTGGAGTGTTGTTTTGAGTGATAATGGATAGATTCAAAGTGTGTAGAATAGATATTGATAGATAAATGCAAATGAAAGATATAACATGATTATAACCAAGACATACAAGACATGCCACTAGCCAATAATCAAGATTGGGATTGACAAAATTCACCACTAAGGCCTACTGAAAATCAATAATCGAGGATACTAGATTTTAGGATAAGAGAAGTTCACCTATAGAGTTTCTTAACTCATCACCAAGGAATAATCCACCTTCCTAGGGTACAGATGTCGGGGATAGATAATTGCTGACATAGAGAAAAATCTCATATATTCTCAATATTCAAAATCAACTTGCTTACATTTGAGAATTCTCTTCATTATATAAAGAATAAACTAAGCATTAAAGATAAGAGAACTACTTAATTAATAAAGACGTAGGAACTAGATAGTGTATTAAAACACATGGAGACTTGAACTTTGACTGTTGAAATCTACAACATAATTAAGATTTAAATCTTTTGATGATTTGTCAATTTAATTCTAAACATTTTGTCAATTTGCAAATTAAAACAGAAACATTTTGATAATTTATCGATGTAGTCCTTCCAGACAATTATCCAAATAATAGGTTTAGGGTTGAAGTGGCAAAATTTCAAAATGTTTAGAACTAAATTGATACAATCAAAAGGTTTATATCTAAACTAACAAATCGTCAAAATATTTAAAATTAAATTGACATAATTGAAATGTTTATAACGAAATTAGCCACCATACTACAGGTTTAAAACTTTTTGGACAGTTATCCGATGTCATCATGATCCAATTGGCTCAACCAATTTTGCGAATAAAACTTTAATGCTTTTATGATTTTGACTTAGTCATATTATCTTATTATCTTAAAAATAAATAACTTTTTATTGAGGAAGATGATTATTGTGAGTTTGTGGTGCATTCAAACCAGTCCATTTGATCGACCACCAATTGTAAAGGTGATGGAAATGTTGGAAGGAAGCTTGGAATCACGTCCAATACCGCCGAAGCCCGGCTTGTATCATTTAACCCAACAATCATCACAACATGGGGAAATGACTGTTGAATTGCAATGAGAGCCATGAGGAGGAGAGAATAATAGAGGATATAGAGGAAAGCAGTAACACATGGTCCAAGTGGTAATGCAAGATAGAACTTCTCGAGGTAATTGTCATGGCTTTCTTTAGTTTGACTACATTTTTCATAAGAGTTACAACGAAAGTGGAGAGAACAGCTAGGTGGATTTCACCTGGGAAATTATAGCAATTAGGAAGATATGTGGATTTCAACTTAGCAGTTCAAATGCTCTCTGAAGGCTGTTTGTAATCACACTAACTTAGGTTAGTGTCTTGCCTTTCGATACACTCTGAAGGCTGTTTGTAATCACACTAACTTAGGAGATCAGTGTCCTGCCTTTCTTTTGATACATTCATATGGTTCTTTGTGAAAGTTTAGGAACTTGTACTCAACGATAGAAATGCCGGACAGGGTGCATTTGCTCGAATTTCATTCACAAAACTCTGCTAACATAAATGAAAATAGAACAAGGGAGACTGTTATAGATGTCGAAACTCATATGGGAAATTGCTGTGTAAACTGATGTGGATGACTTTGATTTGCTGCTCCTGTATATGTCATACTTTATACTACAGTGTTGTGGTGCACCATGGATGGCATGATGGGGGAGTTAACATGTAGCCAATTAATTGCCTCACTTCCCTTTGCGCTTTTTTTCTCCCTTTTCCATTCATTTCCAAGAAATCACTTATTAGCAACAAATAATACTCTTATCTATAATGTGAATACCATTCCAATTCACATGATTCTAACTTTTTTTATTCCTTTTCTTCTTTAAATTTGTGAAGAATTATAACTTCTTCCTTTATGTCATGCCACCTTCAATTTCTTTTACCTTAATAATGTATTAAATTTGTTACATTCTTTATTTAATTCATCTCTGTCCAGAATATATTGTGTCCTACATTCTAAACATTGGTTTCTCTCCCGAGCATTTTACGATCCATAAATTTAGGTTAGTAGTAAACTGGGGCAGCTAATTATGGTTTCATTTTGGTCCGATTGGCTCAACCAATTCTGCAACGAGAACTTTAATGCTTTTATGATTTTGACTTAGTCATATTGTCATATTATCTTACAAAATTTAATTTTTTTATAGATCTCGCTCGTGTATTTCTAGCATGCACACACAGGCAACATTTTCTTTCTTCATCGGGACTATGTTTTACGTTGAATGTGATGATTCTTTTTTTTTTTTTATTGTGGGCCAGTTAAACTTTTATGAAATGAAATATAAACAAATGGTTCCTTTGTTTGAAGATAAATCTGTTTCAGTGAAATTATTTTCCAATTTTTTAGTATTTAACGAAAAACTAATCAATTTACAGAATACAATGGACTAAAAATAATAAATTTAGATCGGAGAAAAACAACTTTTTCATTAAGAAGAAAATCATTTTCAAGCTAAAAATTTTCCTTAAAAATGATTTACTCCCATACTACAAAATTTACAATGAAACAAAGGCATCATAAATAAGTTATATGTGATTCTTTAATCGTGTTGTAATTTATGGCTTCATGGTCTATTTGCGAAGATGTCTCGTACTTCCACAACAAAAGTCGACAAAAGTCGCCATGACACGTGTCTTTCATACAAAGTTATGCTGTCGAAGGCTTGTGGATCGTCATACCACATCGAAGACGCGTTACTGCCAATGAAAAGGTCAACGCGCTTCATTTTACAAAAATATTCAAGGGTTGCATTTTCCTTCTTGTTCATCAATTGAAAATCAAGATAAACTGGCCACCATGATGAGACGTGGAAACGCCATATCCTTTCCCACCATGAAAGAGGTCCTTCGCTCTCGTGAAACACATCCACATCAATTCAGCTCAAATTGCCTTCATAACATCTTCCATCTTTGACTGTAATAAATGGAGTATGAGTTTAAATGTCGATCACTTGTGATGTCTCTATAGACCCGATCGTGGATTTGATAAAATTTATCCCTTTTGATTAGACCAAAGTTCATTCATTGATCATCTCTATTCTATGTATTACTAGAAAGGGGCACAATGCTCCATTGCCATATAGACTAGGTGGGTGGGATTGGGTATTACATGATGCTAGTTTAGGACACAGGAATGGCATGCGAAATAGCTTTACTTGTTAGGATTAGCTTATTTCATGGAAAACTCAATAATATAGCAAAATGCTTTCTTGTAAAATATTTTTTGGAAAAATGGTTAGTTTTCCTTTATATGGTAATATATAATCGAAAACATTTTCTAATTGTTTGAATGTTATTGAAAAATTATTTCAATCTCATGATTTTATTTCAGAAAAAAAAAAAAAGTCCAAATTTTTTTAAATTAATTTTAAAAAAAATTGAATTTCTAATTATTTTATTTTTCTCTTTTTTTATTTATATTTTATTTTTAAAACTATTGAATTTTATTTCTTTTTTCTTTTTATTTCTTTACTCTTTTATTTCTTTCTTTTTCCTCCCTTCGCTGCTATTGGCCCACGATGGCCACAAGCAAGCTCCACCTCGCAGGTCTTGGCCAAACTCGAGGTCGCCTAGACTTGGTTGTATCTGGCGAGCCGCAAGCTTGTCGATTTCAACAGAACTCGGGCTTGCTTGGATCAGCCGAGCCTTGAACTTGCCAGCCTACGTCTTGGCCAATCGTTGAGCTATCAACTATTGTCGAGGTACGTGGCCGATGGAGGAAGAAGGGGGAAGAATGAGAAAGGAAAAGAAAAAAAAAAAAAAAAAAAAAAAAAAAAAAAAAGAAGTAGTAATAAAAAATTCAAGGTAAATGTTTTTCGGATTTTTTGGATGTTCGTTTCACAAAAAATAAATTCATCTAGGAAAACATTTGCCATCTTCTAAATTGGGAGAAGATGTTTTCTACTTTTCAAATTGGGGAAGCATTTTGCACACTTACTCTCTTATCTCACACCCTTATTAGTCCCCACTTCTTTCTTTTTTTTTCTTTTCTAATAAATTCTTATTTTTATTTTTTCTTTCCTTTATTTCCTCTCCTTCCTTGGCCGTCGCTACCCACGGTGATGGCTAGTGACCAGCCATAGGTGAGCTAAGGCTCGCCAGTCGCCGGATCGACAAGTGCAAGCCTTGATCTCGAGGCTAACAAGCTCACCTAATTGATGAGCTAGAGCCTTTGGCTCACCGATTGGGCGAGCTTAGCTACCTCGAGCTCGAGGCTCACCTGTGGTTGATTGTTGGTTGTCGTTGTGGTTAGCAACTGGCCAAGGGGGAAGAGGAGGAATTTGACCAAAACAAGGGAGAATAGGAAAAGAAAAAAGCAATTTAATAATCGATTTTAAAAATAATAAAAATAAATTTGTTTAAAAATAATTAAAAATAGATTTTGAAAATAATAATAACAAATTATTGAAAAAGAGTGTATAGAGGAAAATATTTTCCTCCCGAATAACGGAAAATATTTTCCATTTCATTTTCAGGTTTCACCCAAATACCAGAAAATAATTACATTTTCTTGGAAAATGGCTTATTGGAAAATATTTTCCAAAAATGCCATATTTTCTATAAAACAAACGGAGCCTAAAAATAAACTTTTCATTAACCAAGAACTTTAAGACTAAGAAAATCTTTTGGAAAACATTTTGATTGTTAGAAAGGGGAAATTCTTTTTTTCTAAATATAAGCCTTGGTAGGGAAATATTTTTTAACTCATTTTCCTAAAATAATTAAATATTGAAAAATGATAAAAATATTTTTCCGAAAAATATGCTACACGAAACAAACGCGTCTTTCTTGAGCCTGCTCTCTCAACTTTCTCAAGGTAGACCATTTCGCGCAATCATTGATTAGGCGTGGACTCCTAATAAGTCAACAAAGACTCCCCATTTTAAAAGTCTTCCCCGAACTAGTGTTTTTTTTTTTTTTTTTTTTTTTTGCGCGTTCTCATCTATACTCTCGCTCCTTTCGCCGTGTGCTCTGAGATAGCGAGGGCGGCAGACAGATGGAGAGAATGGCCACTCTCCGGGAGGCCATGCCTCTGCCGATGGAGTCCGCTTCCGCTGGAATCCCTCCCCGGAGCCTCCGGCACTGTGGGACCCTGCAGTCGCTCCTCTTCCAGTGGTTCCAGCGCCGCTGTGACAATCCGTCCGACCAGAAGGACCGCACCTGCGACACCCCACCGGCGAGCACCAGGAGCATGGACAAGCTGAAGGACCTCTTCCAGCTGTCTCCGCCGCTTGATGGTCCGGCATCGGATAGAGCCGAGATTCGCGGGCATTTGTCACTGGAGGCTGAGGGAGTTGCCGGCGGCAGCTTGGCCGTGCGCTGGAGAGGGTCCAGAAGGCTCCGGCTTGTTGCGGGGTCGTTTAGGTGTCGGATGCTGAGGACAGCGGTGCGACCTGTGCTACTTACCATCCCTGAGAAGGATTTCCAGAATTTGCTTTGGCGTCCGGTACTTCTTTTTTTAAGGTTTCATTTTTTTGACAATCTCCCCCTCAAGGTTTTTTTTTTTTTATCAAATTTGATCCTAAGTAGGAATTGTTTGGCTCCAAGTCCAAATTTCCTGATTTGGGAATCTCGAATTGGGTTGGGCACTTGCCAGTTGCCATTTCGTTCTTCAAAAGGCAAAGGTCATCTCAAATCATACTACTTAGGGAGATGTGTTAGAAAATTTGCGGAAAACCATGATCTCGATAATCAGGATTGAATGTGGAAATGTGTAGAATTGTATACTAATCTCTAGCCATGGATGAAAATGAGAATAGACGTGCGGAATTTGAACAATCGCGAATAGGCAGCTCTAGCCAATTGCTCTATTAACGTCGATGGTCTGTTCTCTAATTCTCAAATAATCAGAATGATCGGAATTATAACAAGGCTTGACTTAGATGACCAATTTATGTTCATATGCCCATACAAATCCTAGTAGATATAGTCTTTCATCAAAATTAATCCAAGTAGATATGGGTAATCTCCATAGTTGTCAATAATTAGATTTGAATAATAAATCATCAATAAAATCTAATGTGGGCAATTTTAAACTGAACGTGAGATCACATTAAAAATATTATAATATTGTTAACAATGCTTTTTCTTATTTTTATTTGAGAAACTTGATTTTCTACATGATCAAATAGGATCTTGCTCTCTTTTGGTCTGCTTGTCCAATTTAGGAACTAGAACATATTGGTGACGAAAGGATTATCATTACTATTACCACATGACTTTGCATAATAGATTATGTATACCACATAATAAAAACAACACCTATCAAGTAATCAATCTATCTATTTGATTTTTCGTCTCAACAAAGCTACTTGGTAATACATCTATTCGCTAGTTTCTACAAATGTACAAGACCGATACAATAATACTTGACCTTCACTCACATTGATGAATTTAGGATCCTACCATTGTCACTAGTCATTTATGCCAACCTTCATTGTCAAGATACCACATTGGATAAAAAGTTTAACCAACTAAGAGAACCAAGGAGTTTAGGAGATTTTTGGCAATGAAGGTGTGGTTGTATTATTATCGGCATTGTCACAAGGTGTGCTTGACCCCATTAGAGATATGATAAATAGGATGAGGCTGAGAATGCCTTCTTGGGTGAATGGAGGAACATAGGACCTCAAACCACCACAATGCTGACCAGATAAGGTGGAGGAGTGATTAGCATAGGAGGACAATGATGACTTGAATTGAATCCATCATAAGAGGATTGCAAACCAAGTTTATCATGCAAGAACTGTCCATCTTGTCCTTGGCTAAATCTTTGACCCCTAGAATTACATCTACCCAGAGATCCTTAGAATAGTGGAGTGGGTGAACTGACATCACCAATCAAAGCATGATGAATATCGTATGAATATGAGCCGTTTGATTTTTTGAGGACAAAAATGCAATAATAATCTCAACTGTCTTACAATAAAATCCTAAAAATACATTGATACCTAACAACAAATATAAAAGGACAACATCTTCCCATAAGTCAATCTGAACAACACGATCGCTTCCTTTTTTCTTCAATGGACTCTTCATATGATTCATGAGTCTTGCACTCATCCAAATTGGAACTCTAGGTACATCATTCACTGATGTACCTTTTCTTACTGTCTTATCTTTGGGAGGATCCATTTTTTTCCTTTGAACTTCATGTGCTTTAGTGTTACCTCTTGTTGAACTTTTTATAATTAGTGTTGGCACTATGCAGGAGGATGCAAATTTCTAGGATTATTCAATTGAAATGGATTTGATGTTGAAGTCTTTTTTGGTGCCTATTTTTGAGCTATCCTCTCTACCCTCTATTTTGGAGCTGCCATTAGTTATTGCTTCTTTGATTGTGCTCGAATTATCATTGATTGGTTTATTGGTGCTTACCTTTGGCTTCTTCTTGTAAATGCAGTCGATTCTTAACTTGGTCCTTCTTGATATATCAACACCTCCAAACTTCTCCTAGGCTACAATCATATAAACTTGATTTATTACCATGTCAATCAAATTAAATATATTAAATGCATAACAACTAAAAAACTGAAATTCAAACCTATCATGTCAGTATTTATATCTATAAACAACTCATAGCCATATTCTCTTATCATTTTCCTGATTGCACATTGTGTATGCTGTGGTGCAAAACTTTCAGAAACCTCTTCAGTTCTTCTTTTTCTAACCTGCATAATAACATAACATAATGAATTTATTGCACCAAGAAGTACATACAACAACAACGATCATAACAAACATTTTACTTGCCATTTACCCTATTGTATACTCTTGGACTCGGTTGGCCTTGGAGTTGGTTCTGTGGCATTTCTTTTTGTGTTGCCTAGACATGCCCCTGCATCACTAGCATGTGTTGTCTCTTGTTGTTGCTACTGTCGTTGCTTCTTAGTTGGACAATCAACCTTCTTGTGCTATTCCCTATGGCAATATGAGCATCAAACCATTACACCAGCCCTACTAGTTGTACTATTACTACCCTCAATTTCCTACATTCTTCTTTTCTTTTTAAGCTTGCTAACTTGCTTCTTCAGTGGTAAAGGCTCTAGGAGTTGATGGGTTGTTTTGTCCCAAAACTTGTTACTCCTCAAAGGTTGTAGCATGAATTAGCATGTAGCAACATACTTGCTTTCCTTTTAATAGTCTTCCACATAATCCTCTAGATTGAGTTGCTTTAATTACATGGCACAAATTGCATACGAACAAGGCATTCCAGCCAACTACCATGCTCGACATGACCATATTTTTCTCTCCAAATGAACAACATACTTGTCACCATCATTCATGATCTTGAATCCACATCCCCATTCCAAATTGGATGATGAAAACCTACTAGCAAAAATGTTATCTTTCAATTTTTTTACAATCTTACGCCTACATTGTCTAGGCCACTTCGAACATTCATCTCTTTGTTTTTGTAGTCTTGTCATCACCATAACTCTAATATCTTTAAGCAAACTAACAATTGATTTGCACTTAACTTCTATAATCCTACTGTTGAAAGCCTTACAAAAGTTGTTATCAACGCTATCGCACTTGAATTCTTCACTAAAGAAAGCTCTATACCAATGTTTTGCTTCAATTTGGAACAATGCTTCACAAACTTCAATTGACAAGGCATGTAGAGCTTCTTTGTAAATTCTAAAATCTGTCATATTTGAGCTCTTTACGATAAACCAAAACTACTTATGCAGTTGATCATCTCTGTAATTCTTTGCCCAATTTGCATATATGTCCTGAACACACATTTTGTGTTCGGCATATAGCATCAATTCAGCTATGGTTGAAACAAGTCCCTACAAAACTAGTAAACATTTGTAAGCTACATGGATATTGAATCATAAGAAGGATACCGACTTCTCCTTTTATGTTACGTTGCCCCATCTTCATTATGATCCTCTAACTTGCCACATGTCGCGATCTAACCACTTCGGCTTGAGAGGTCATAGATTTAGAGATATTGTCAACTTCAAGCCAACGACCTTCCATTGACTCGATTATCCAAAGCTCATATCTCACACGATATTGGGTATTTAGTCGATTAAGTCTATGCAAATTTTAACAAAGGAATAACCACTAACCTTTTTGGGGTCAGCTAGAAACCTAATAACATATAAGAGAATATCTTACTATTTACGCAAGTAGAGATTTTAGACTCGGGGGCTTAATTATATTATCTCTAAGGCTAACACATTTTCAATACCAAACTTGATCATGCTAACTAATGCCATAGTAATCTATCGAGAACTTCAAGGTTTGGTCCTAACCATTCTAAAATAAAGAAAATAACATCCAAAGTATTGAAAAGCACAACCAAATATAAGCACAATGAAAACACACAAACATCCTAAAGTAGTCTCTAAGAAGGAAAAGACAATTCAAAACAAAGAACCTCATTGTAAAGCCCTAAAGGCTTGCCCAATTTTGGGTTTTAATTTTTTAGAAATTTTCTCATTTTTCTAATCTTTCTAGAATTTTCTAGATTTTTTTATGATTTTCTAAATTTTAAAAAAAATTATTATATTCCGATTTAAACATTTTTTATGAAATTTTTTATGATTTTTTATATATAAAAAGGAATTTGGACTGGATCAAGAAACCTAGCCCACATCAAACCGAACCGGACCCTATCGATCTAGGTTGAACTAAAACCAGGCCAGCTTCCAAGCCCACCAGCAAAAAAAATCCCCAGCCCACTTAGACCTTCCCTTCTCAGCCCAATCTTTCTCCTCCACCCAAGATGGACAAGCTCACCAACTAGCCCAAAATTGAGTTAAAAAAAATGCAGCCAATTTTTAATCTCTACTTTAGGAAAATGCCACTAAAAACTCAAAATTATACCACTTGTGACAAATTTACCCTGAATTTTTTTGTAATATTAAAAATCTTAAACTATGCCCATTGTAATATATTTACTCCAAATTTTCTTTTGTAATACAAAAAATCCTAAATTTATACTCGTGCACATTTAGCCCAAACTCTTTAGTCAAATGGCATTTTCATCTTTTTCCTTTTTCCTTTTTTTTCCTTCTTCTCTCTTTCCTTTACCATGGCCAAACCACCCTCGCTGGCATCGGAGTTCTATGAAGGCAGCGCTCGCCAAATGCTAGCAAGGGTCGCTCTCACTAGATCTAGTAAGGGCGATCCTCGCATAGGCAGGCTCAAGCACTAGCCAGATTTGGGTCAGTGTCTTCTTTCCTTTGCTTCCCTCTCCTCGTTCATCAAGTAGTAGGCAAGCATGGTGTCTTCCCCCGTGAGGCGATGCCCGGCACTCTGTTCTCTCTTCTCCTTAAGGTCGCTATTGTCTTAGAATGATTCCGTCACCACCCAAGCAAGGGTAGCCCTCAATTGGGCAGGGTCGAGCACTTGTCGAATCTAGGTTGTGGCGAGGGTGACCCTCGCATGGGCGGGGTCAAGCACTTGTTCGATATAGGTTGTATCTACTTTTCATTGCTTCCATCTCCTCATTTGATAGGCAACAAGCAAGCATGGCGTCTTCCCTTGTGAGGCGACACCCAACGCTCTCTTCTCTCTTCTCCTTGAGGTCACTGTTGTCTTGGAATGATTCCATTGCCGTCCATTTGGCCACCAATCGCCGCCAAACCCTAGACTTGTCAACAGCCCTCAGCACGTACGCGGCGCCAAATGAGTATGCTCCTCCTTTTGCTCCACAGCAATCACCCCCTTCGCCATATGATTTTAGGGGCTTCAACCAAAACCTAGATGAAGGGATGCAACAAAATCAGTACTTTCACCCTTAGAACAAAGACATCAACGCTAGTAACGATCAACAGAGCTCGCCGTCACCGACATCACCACAAGGGAGTGCTTGGTTTAGTTATCAAAACCAAAGCCAGATTCTAGTGAGGGTGTCCATCCACTGGCCATGGTGAAGGGAAGAGAAGAAGGAATAAAAAGACAAAAATGCCATTCGACAAAAGAATTTGGGATAAATATGTCACACAAGTATAAATTTACAGTTTTTTGTGTCATAAAAGAAATTTTGGAATAAATGTATCACAATGGACATAGTTTGAAGTCAAAATAAATTTGTCATAAGTGACATAATTTAAATTTTTAACATCACAAATAAATTTGTTACAAATGATATAATTTTCAATTGTTTGTGGCATTTTCCTTTCTATTTTTCAGTTTTTGGCTTTTTCTCTTTTTCTGTTCTTTTTGTTGTCTTTTCCCTATTTTGTCTCTTTCCTCAATCGTCTTCAAACTCCAGCCTTCATCCATTCCCCGGAGCAATTCTTCTGCAACTCCTGCACTTGAAACAACGACCTCCAAGGATCTCGACGCCACACCAACGCCCTGGCCGGCGCCGCTGGCACCTGCGGCACCGTCGCACCACGACATTCCATCGATCGCTATTCTGATTCTTCAACGACAATTTGCAAGGTTCTACGGTAACCCCCACACATCCTCCACCCTAACAGAATTATTTTCTAACTTGAAAACCACACATAACATTTCAGAACAAAACGAAACACAAGTGCTTGAAAGAAACGTAGAGGGATCTAACATGGCTGCCGCTATTCGCAATCATCGTGGAAGGACAAGGGTGCTTTAAGACTCTATCCACGGATAACGGGCACCGTGAGCGTGATATGCATCCAAAAGGAAACAAATGCGCATAAGTAATCAATTCGGCCATGGGCAACATTAATACGAAGCTACACCGAACGGAACTTTTGCTAGATTCATGCATTCGGATTCTGGATTTCTCACAGACAAATCATCAAAATATGGCGTACATCTTTGTTTATGAGTTCCGGAAGCAAGTTCAGTGCTATATTCATTCTGAATATGATGTATTAACTTCTAAATCAGCATAAATCATCACAAAACAATATGAGCTTTCGAGTAATTTCTTCCTGAGTTCATCGTCTAAGCCACATACTCCAAGCTTAACGAAGAAAAGCAAGGAAAGGATTACCTAACTTCTATCGGATCCAGGGATATCAAGCTACGGATGGAAGCGTGAACCTCTCCAGAGTGGAGACCGGATGTAAAAGCTAAACCGTGGCCGAGCAAAAGAGACTTGAAGTGATGGTGATCAAAGATAGAGCCGCCGACGTAGTGTTTATATGTGTTGGTTTCGTTCTCTGCCGAGCAAGGGAGAGCGCCTGTCGGTGGCGGTTTGGGGTCGCACGGTGACGGTAATGATGAGCTTCAAAAAGCTGGAAAGCACTGGTGATGGCGGCGTCGTTGATTCATTGGAGTTCGCCGATCTCCACCTTTTGGTCCTCGTTCGAGCATATAGAGAGAGAAAGAGGGAAGAACTTTTTCTTGGTGTCTCTGTCCTCTACCTTCTCAGCGAGCCTCTCTTCTTCGGCCAGAACCAGCACCTCCAACAATGGCCGCTCCACTCCAGAGTCCAAGAACGAGAGCCCTCCTCTCTCGGTCGAAGCTCTCTCTCTCTTCTCCGTCCGAAAGCACGCCTCACGCTGGACGTGTTTCTCTCCTCTTGTGTCTCTTCCTCGTCGAACACCCCCACACCCTCTCTCTTGGCGGCGACGAACCAGCCCCTTTTCTCCGGTTCTTTTACTCCATGGCCGATGCTCTCATCCTCTCTGTCGAGCACACCCTTGCCGAGCATGCTCCTTGCCCGCACACGCCGCCAGTTAGCCGCTCTTACCGCTCGGCCAGCTCAGCTATTCTGGAAGATTTCTCGATCTGATCTGCTCTCGTCACTCGCCTTTTTTCTCGCGAGCGTCGTCCTTTTTTCCGATGCACGAGCGGGCTCATGTAAGAAAAGGAAAGAGTGCGGTAGGGCTGGGCCTTTTCTTGCTTTCTCATCGGGTTCAGGTCATGGGCTCAAAGAAATAAGGGAAATTGGGCCAGAAAAGTAATTAGGAGCTAGGCCAATAGGTGGATGGGCTTAGTAGGCTGAAAATTATGACTAAAACAAACACGAGCTAGGTGGCGTAGGTCCACCCGATTTTTCTTTTTTTATTATTTTTTTTCTATATTTTTTGTTGTTTCTATCAGCTTCTTTTTTATATTTTTTGTAAAATAAAATGAATATCCAAAAAGTTGACAAAAATTCGAGTGTCAACATTGTTGTCATCACAACCACTTTCCCCATAATCAGTATCATCGTCATCAGCCACAGAAGCTCTTACATCCTTATTTACTGAAAGGCCTTCATTTTCTACCCTAAATGGTGCTTTTCTCATTTTTTGAAATGCCCTCACCTCTTCCCTTGCTTGTGTAATGTCCTTATCGTCAACATCACTTATACAAATGGTGTGCACAAGTGTTTCCTCATCTTCTTCATTGGACAATGCAATTTCCCAAGAGCCTAAGGTTATTCTAGTCAATTCCTCAAACAATGTATCTTCACCATTATATATGCCACTAATATTCTCAAGTTGCTGAACTAGCTCTAACATACGAGTTGTATGCAAAGCCTCAATATCATCTACTCTCATATCTAGTTCTAAAATAGCTCCATCACTAGCTTGGATTTAAATACCAACTTCTAACATTGCTTGCTTATCTTCATCGCCATAATATATAACATTCACATAAACATCATGACCTAGAAGATAATGGTAAACAAGATCCTTCACATCACTATCATCATGTGTATATATATATCTTAAAACGTCATTAAGACTCTTATCAGGTATCTAGTAATGTAATTTCCCTATTTGGCATATCAATTGGTCTACTATAACCTTTCTAAAGTCTTTAAATGACAGCTTGCTTAGACTTACAAGGTCAATAGCAACTTGTCCACTAATATATTTCTTTTCTTTCCCCCCTAACAAACTTTCCACCCATAGCAAACTTTAATAGGTACATTAGTATCACCCATGTTAACATTGCATCCAATACAATAAAAATAACTTCTGCAATAGGGGACCACGACACAGAGACAATAATAGCAATCGTTCCCCACAACTCAAGCAAATAATAATAGAAATCGATCCCCACAACCACAATAAAAAATAATTTGAGTGTTGATTAATGAACATAAAACGGCAAAATTGCGGAGTTCCTTGGGTCATAAAAAAAAAAAACATAAAACGACAAAATCTAAGGATGATAGAGAGAGGTGGAAGACATCTTCTTGTGAAAAGCCCCACAACGTGGTTTCAGGCTGCTATACGAAGAGAAACGACGTGATTTTTGTTTTAGAGAGAGAGAGAGAGAGAGAGAGTTAGTTTAGTGACCTAGGAAACGAAGCTGTTTTTCTTGAAGTGTACAAAATTTTCCACATAGGAATTCGACCTTTTTTATATAAATTCACATAAGAATGGGAAATCAATAAAATAAAAAAAAATCAACACAGAATATTTGGCTAGAAATGGCATTTAAGTGATTGAGTTTATTTCGATGTAAAATTTAAGTGAGAAAAAATAAATTAGCACTCAAGTGAACAACGCACAAAAGTTTTGGCACTTTTATTATTCTTACTCCTTGGGTTTGAAAACCCGAATTTGGAGGCTTGGGTCTATGGATTCCCAAAATCTGGAGGTGGATGAAGAGGTGTCGGTATGCCTCAGATCTAAGCTCACTTCTGTGGATACCCTAGATCTGGAGGTGGACGAAGAAGAAAATGATCTCGTCGTGGCTTGGCCATGACTCCAAATCTGACCACGGACAAACATGGCCACAGGTGACGACGAAGGGGGTGGCTCTGTTTGTGAGCCGCAATGACAACGAAGGGGTGGATAGGCCATTGACCTCCCGACTTACCGATGGACTGACGGTGAGCAGCGATGATGGGGTGGACGGGCGACACAGTGGACGGAGGAGGAAGAAGACAGAGAAAAGGAGAGAGCAGACCGTTTAATTTTTTCATCTACTTGTCGCGTCAACCTATAATTTGATATTATGCAACCATTGAATACTCTCTCTAGGTGAGATGGAGATTCAGAGACCAAGACAACGAAGATTCGTGCGTAGGTCTTTTAAAATCTGGATGAACAAATCATCTTCAGACCGAGTCGGGGTCAATCGTGTTCCCATTTGACTGGCAAAGCAGTATTTATTCCGAATGTCACTTTCTGCCGTCCCTCCTTCGCGGAAACTCCGTAATAATTTTATTACTATTCACGCATGAAAGATGACCATTTCATTTCATCATCCTAATCCCCATCTTCACTTGCCCATCTCCAACCTTATTTCGCTCTCCTTTCCTCTCCATCTCACCAAAAAAGTTCCTCCAAAAGATGATGCATCGCCATCACCATCCCCCTGGGGATCTTTGCCTGTGCTTCATGATCGCAGCCACCTTGATCCTGATCGGTGCTCCAATGACGCACGGTGTGGACGACAGGAGCTACTTGAACTGCAGCTCTACCATCCAATGTGGTGACCTGCAAAACGTCAGTTACCCCTTCTGGGGGTTGAACCGCGCCTCCTACTGCGGCCTATCTGAGTTCAAGCTGACTTGTCAGGACAACACGACTGCACTGATCACCATAGTGAACCAGCCCTATCAGGTTCTTCAGATCAATAATACCTCACAATCTATGACTGTAGCCCGAAAGGATTACTGGAATACTATCTGCCCATCCAATCTGATCAATACCACCCAGGATATCACCAGCCCTTTCTCTTACACCACGGACGTGGCCAATAACCTGACTCTGTACTATGGGTGTCCAGCAAGCCCGAGTCAAATAGCGTCACTAATCGCCAACAGCCAGTTTAACTGCACCATCGGTGGAACCTACATGATGGGTTACTTTGTAACAAAACTTAGCAATAGCATGACTTATATCGGCATGAATCTCAGTACCGTAATGGAATACTATGAATCCTGCAAAACCAGCGTGGTTTTGGCTGCGAATCGGTCGGCTGTTCTGAAGATAGAGTCAGTCACAAGCCCGAACAACATGACTCTAGTGTCTGCCATCAATGAGGGCTTTGGGTTGCAGTGGACTGCGGACGATAAATGCATCGGCTGCCTCAGTTCAGGCGGGCAGTGTGGACGAAATACTTCGGGGGATTTTGTGTGCTATTGCCGAGATAAGTCCTACTCTTCCACATGCTCGGGTATGTACGTTTATCCTAGACTTACTTCGAACATTCCTTTGATGATTTCTTCATGACTGCTGGTTCCTGGTGGACACTATCTTGACTCGATAAGTATAGCTGATCGCAACTAGAATTGTCGTGAAGAGCATGAAAATCATAGATAACATCTAATCACTTTTGCAATTTCATCAGGCTTAAAATGCTAGGATGAGCCAATTTGTTTCGGTGATTCGTATGTTGTTATGCCTATGAAGTTGGATTGTCTGCGTCTCCTAAAAATTCTTTGCTCTCTGCTCAGGCCAACCAAACTATTACCATTCGAAAAATTATTGACTAATACTTATTTTAGTTGATCAAATCCTACGTATCCAAAGAATTAATTTGATGATTTTGGATCTCCTAACCTCGCAGTATTACTTTATGTCGGACAATGGAGGAATCCGGCGCATTTCGCTACGCCCTCACCCAATTAGTGTTCTAAACTCTTTAACTTCCTTCTTTCTCTTCTCTCTCGATCTTGACGTTCCAAGGCTTCAAGAGACGCTCTTCGGCAGTCAAAGAAAGCCTGCGGGTTCCCCACTAGATTTATATTCCTTTTATTCTCGAAGTTGTCCTTAAGGACCCGGAAAGATCGGTCAACAAGGGTCGCGCATAAAAAAATTATTGGAACTTTTCTTGATAATTTTCCCTCTTCAGAGGTAGCGGGAAGGATGTGCACTTGGAAAAGTTAAAAGCTGTCTTTTAAAAAGGATTAATATCACAAAAAAATCTCGAACTTGTATACTTATGATAATTTTATCTCAAATTGATTTTTTTGATGTCCAAAAATTCTTAAATTTATACATTTTAAACAAATTTACCTTTCATTAGTTTCTGTTAAGTTTTACTATCTAATTGCTAAGTTGAATGATACGCTAGTTAATGGATATATTAATTTAGAGTTTTACCCTTCATTTGTTACAGATGTACCGGTTTGTGATTTTTTGTAGTATTAATCCAATTTATCATAAACTAATGAAATGAAAATTTATTATAGATGTACCGATTTAGGGTGTTTTGTGTTCCACAAATTATTTTACAATGAATTTATCATAGTTATACCAGTTTGAGGGGTTTTTTGGTTAAAAAAATTAATTTAGAATAAATTTATTACAGTGTACTGATTTGGGGTTTTCATTATATTAATCATTTTAAAGATTGCTTTGAGCTAGAGTAGAGATGCACCAAGTCATTTCCTGTTATACATGATGCAAATCACCATTAACAACTACAACAACGAAAAAAATGACGACAATAATAGGGTCTTGTTAATAAGTATTCTCGAGATACTCTTTACTTTTTAGCCATACTTGATAAGAAAATTTCTAATGCCCTAATTAAGCATAAACTAGGATAACAATGCGTAGAAAATGATAGGTTTTCTTTATCTGGGAGTTTAACAAAATCCACCACCCACTTGGGTGGCGCTGCTAGCTCGCGCTCTCTTCCTCTCGCAAAAGGCCGAGAGTTCGAATCCCAGCTTCGTCATATAGTGACTTAACTGGTTTCACGTGTGTGGTGGCTAGCACGTGTGGCCCCCAGGATTTACTCCCCCGGCTGTCGGCGGGGTGCGGGGTTCCCTGGGTCATCAAAAAAAAAAAAAAATCCAAATAACAATGTCCATATACAAAATCCCAAATCCACGAACTTAAGACATGGTTGTCTTATGTTGAAACCTTAGCACTCAAGATTATGATATTTTACCCACTTCAGTGTCAAGCCGAGGGCGCCAAATTCACCTGTCTAGTACGAAAAGTCCATGTTATAAAAGCCGAGCAATATTTGATAAAATTTTAGGATCCTTAGTAGGAAGTTGTTTTGGCTTTGGTCTGAACGTGCAAGAATAGTCAGCAACCACACAGCTGATCTTTTTTTGCATGTTTTTCTTCATCCCTTTTGTTATTGGCGTATTAGCTGGAGCCCGGGTTAATTATAATATAATTCCTCGGATCATTCTACTTTTTCCTCTTTTAAGGAACAAAAATCAATTTTGAGTCTCTCCATACACAAGTTCTAAAGTAGGCTTAACTGCGGTTCCTGTTGGGAAGTTAAACTTGCCAACCGCGAAAAAAACTGAGTGATGCTAAACCGATTAATTTTTTAACGGGTAACACCATAGGCTTGGTCAGTTTTGGAAACAACTATTACATTCATTAGATTTTCGTGCCCTTTCTGGTGTTGGATCTAGCTGACCTCTCCATACTGGTAGTTTTCCTATTTATTTGTGAGGAGTGTAAGAGGAGGCGCAATATCCTCCTTGCCTGTGCAACTCAAGGCCAGTTGCCAGTCTACCATGCTTTATCTACTCATATATCCATGTTGGTTGGAATGGCACCAAAGCTTGCCCTGCCATAGGAATTACATGATTCGAATACTGGGGAAATCTAGAAATGGAGTTTGACCTCTCATTTACCGAAAAGGGTAAAAGGAAGCCAGTGGACCCTAAGCCTCAATCTTATGCTCGGATTGCGTGGTTGGTAACCATAATGAAACATACACCTCGGCGACTACAAAAAATTTAACTTTAAAAAAATTAACACAACCTCACAACATCCATAAATCTAAATCCAACAAGATTATAACCTAAGTTATGATGTCAACAGATGTAATACCCCAATTCGACAAGTATATGACAAATAATTTGACCGTCTTCCCACCCAAAAGACACAAACTCATGCACATAACCACTAATAATCTGTTATCAGATTACGTATTCATACATCTATCTAATAAAACAACAAATTGGTTACTATGTCAAAGTTTTATGTCGACCAAAAAGAATATATATATACATACATCTGTAGTTACTAATAAACAGAACACAACAAATACCATTTCAAACATAAAGAACAATTTCAAATAAAACCAAAATTCAATTCCCAAATATTCCTTGCTGATGCTGTCGGTAGTTGTTAAAACTGAAAAAGAAGTAAGATGAATGGTATAAGCAAACAATCACTCTATGAATAGAACAATCTCTTTTAAGCATATTGAGCATTCATCATGCACATTATGCTATCAGAAGCACTTTTATCCACATTAAGTGTCTAATACTAATATATGCACAAAATCAAAGATGAGTTATATCGATTCAACAAAGCTGCATACATATTAGAAGCACTCATTCAATCAGCAATATCAAAACAAAAATGGTCCAGTCCGTTGATAAGTATAGGGTGAATATTTAGTTATGGCCATGCTTAACAACCCTTGCAAGGCCCACCTAGATTTCTCTCGGTGTGGTCACCACCTATATTAGCCGTAAAATGACTAAACACAACAACTAAGAGAGGGTGAATTGTTTATTTTAGTAAAATTAAAACTTCTTCGAGAATGACATGTAGAATGTGATTTTGGAGAGGAAAACAGTTGTGAGAAGGAGTATCTTCTATCAAACATAGTTAGAGGGATAAAAGATATGAAAGGCCGATTTATAATGGTTCGGCCTTCCACTTGACCCCGTCCAATCACCTGGCTGGCTTGAATACACTGTTATTTTCGAAATTTTATAGTTTGTAGAGAGGGTCGCTTCTACACGGAGCTCGGAGATGATTCTACAAACATAGGTACCTTCGCAACACTATAAGTTACTATCTTCCCAGATTAAAATAATACAAAGCAACAAAAAATTACAATTAAAAAACACTCAATTTTGCACAAATAAGAGCTAGAGGTTTGATGCGATGCATGATGGGAGTCCTTGTTTTCGCCAACCCTCACAAAAACCTTGATCTGTTTAATAGACCTTCTATCTTCAAAGTATCCGTTAGGAGCCAGTTTTGGAGTCAAAGAACCATTAGACCTACATTCTGTGTGATTAGGTGACGGTTTGAGTACAAAGCAGGGTATTTTCCGAAATATAGCATCTGCTTCTGCAATTTGTTTGACCCTCTGATCTGCTTTCACAAAATTGGCAAAACTGCTATGATATTCTCCAGGGTGCTTTTTTGTGGATTTCGGGGCTCTTAAACAGGTGCAAGACACTAATTTGAATTCAAATCAAAATGATAAAAAGTTTAGGTCATCTTTGCCAAGATTGTAGAGGCGTGCACATTGACCATCTACGTTATCTGTAGTAGGAACTAGTACTGCGAAGGATTCCTCTAAACTTGTCACTCTTCTTGTCAAATCATTTGCTTACCTTCTACATAATGGTCATTTAAGCATATTGAAGTCCTCATATTCTAATGTGATGTTCACTTTCTTTTGATCCACTCAAGTTTTATCACTCTACATCTTGTTCACCTTCTACAAAATTTCTTCCAGCCTTAGATACATTTCCTATCCAATATCTTGCTTTCCATTGTAGAAGCAGAGCATTACCATGCCATCAAACATCTCGTTTCGAAATCCATTTGCATATTGGCTAGCACATCTACAAATTGTTCTATATAAATGCACACATTAGTTGTCTTTTGTTTATTTGTCACATTCAAACCATCATAAGATATTTTTTCAGCAAGTTGGAGGCTAGGCCCAAACAAAGTGTCTTGAGAACATTATTTATACTCACAACCCTTTAATGGGTTTAGATCATAGCAATAAGAACAAAAGGCCATCAACAAAACCCTCCAATCAGACACAAAACCATTTCTGAATTATTTCATAACCAAGTTAACGATTTATTTTTATAACCTTTCTCAATTTCTTCCATCTTAAAGATTACATATTATATAACATTTCTCAAACTATTTCACAAATAATCAACTCCCAAACTATATCAGGAGATACTTTACTATGTCATTTCAGATAAGTAAAAGGGTAATATATGCCGGAAAATGCTAAACCAAACAACAAAAGTAACCTCAAGTTGAAAAACTTCAAATTCTATTAATCAAGTGAGAGAACAAGAAATGTACATCAAAATCAAGTAGATAACTACCTTAATTTGAGTTCGACAAAAAAACCACCTTAGTTAAGAGTTGACTAAAGTAAGCTTATTAAGTAACAAAACGACTTTGGCGCATCAACTAAAAGCTTGCCCAAAGCAGAACAACTATTGATATCTGTTGTACTGTGGTAGCTTGCGCACTGAATTTAAAGTGATTTGTTCGAACTCTTTCAATGCCTATTTCATTGGGTTTGGAGTCATTGGAAAGCCAACTCAATATACTCAAAAGGCAAACTCACCTCTGACTCAAAAGATGGCCAAAGACAGGCTAAAACTGGCACTAAATACAATAGTTTGTATTTAGTTCCAGTAGTCGAAACTAACTCACAAATATCACCCCGACCTAACTGAAATTTCAAACCAACTATCAAAAAATCTCATAGTTCTGTGACACCCAAAAGTTTCTTAACAACATGATTTCACAGCTTAACAACCTCTAGAATCAATCCTATAACCTAAAATATGAACTGATCCAACATTACAATTTAACCAAGAAAATTTATTCAACTAGATAAACTAACGCTTCTGCTTCGAATTCTTATCGAGTACTCCGAAATGGTGTAATCCAACGCATTAAGATGTCCTTTTCCCGATTCTGCCTCCTCTACTTTCCGTTTCCCTTTTAAACCAGCTGCAACGATTATAAAGAGGCTGTGGGAAGTTAGTTTGTTGTGCTTCATATATGCAGCTTCACGGGTGTAAGAGATGGGAATTGGGTCTCTTGGGCCTAAGACCCTTTTTCTTTTTTAAAGACCCATTTGATACAGTAAAGACCATAATGAAGTTACTAAAAAACTCTAAAAGAGTTTTCTCTGACGCGGTTTTCATCTGATTCCTGCAATAGGTTTTTCTTTTCCAAGAACCAACAGGCGGCTTATATCGTCCCCAGGTAAACCATCTCTTTCATATTACTGAAATTGTATCTCTGATTTTGGTTAATTGCTGATATATTTTAATGATTGAAAAGGACAGCTGGAATTCTTGCTATTATTGGTGCTTCAATATTTGCAATTGCCATCATTTTCATCCTCAAGATTAAAACTGGAATCTTCTCATGGAAGGTAAAGCTTTTTGAGAGTGATGAAGATCAACATGTTGAGAAATTGATGAAAATCCACGGATCTCTTGTTCCAAAAAGATATCGATATATTGATCTGAAGAAAATGACAAACTCATTTTCAGAGAAACTTGGTCAAGGAAGTTTTGGTGCAGTGTATAAAGGGGAGATCAGAGATGTTTGTCTTGTGGCTGTGAAAATTTTGACAGAGTCGAAAAGTAGCCCAGAAGAATTTATTAACGAAGTTGTAAGCATTTGTAGAACTTCTCACATTAATGTAATCACTCTTTTAGGTTTTTGTTACGAGGGAAAGAAAAGGGCTATAGTTTTCGAGTACATGGCCAATGGTTCGTTGGATAAGTTCCTATATTCTGGAAGAGCTTTAAATATGAGTAGTTCATTGGAATGGAAGACACTATATCAAATTGCAATTGGCATTGCTCATGGGCTAGAGTATCTGCATCAAGGTTGCAATACTAGAATCTTGCATTTCGACATAAAACCTTAGAATATCTTGCTCAATCAAGATTTTATCCCCAAGATTTCAGATTTTGGCCTTGCTAAACTTTGTCACTGGCAAGAGAGTGCCGTAACAAATCCAGGCATGAGAGGAACGTTTGGGTATGTTGCACCAGAAGTTGTTAACATGGGGAGAGTCTCTCACAAGTCAGATGTTTATAGTTATGGAAAATTGGTTCTTGAAATGGCAGACTTTAGAGATTCTGACATGAAAGTATCCAACAGCAGTGAAAGGTACTTCCCAGAATGGATTTATAGGAACTTAGAGCCCGACAAAGATCTAAAATTGCCAATGAATGTGACAAAGGAGGAGGAAGTGCTAGTGAGGAAGATGATTATTGTAAGTTTGTGGTGCATTCAAGCCAATCCATCTGATCGACCGCCAATTGCAATGGTGATAGAAATGTTGGAAGGAAGCTTGGAATCACTGCAAATGCCGCCGAAGCCCATCTTCTATTCTCTAATGCCACCATCGTCACAACATGGGGAAATGACAATGTCGAATTCCAATGGGAGCCACAAGGAGGAGAGAATACTAGAGAATATAGAGCACAGCAGTAACACATGGCAAAGTGGTAATGCATGACAGAAGTTCTCGAGGTAATTGCCATACCTTCCTTTAGTTTGAATACGTTTTTCATAGAGTTACAACTAAAGTAGAGAGAACAGTTGGGAAGAATTCACTTGGAGAATTATAGCACTTAGCAAGAATGACATGAGAATTTCAACTTAGTAGATCAAATGCTCTCTGAAGGCCGTTTGTAATCACACTAACTTAGCAGATCAGAGTCATCTCTCATAGAATTCACACAGAAATAGTTCCCAGCAATGTTACTCTTCCAGCATCATGAAGAATGAAATTTTATGAATGCATAACATGTAGAGGTGTAAGTGGTTCGGTTCAGTTTCCCAAGAAAACTGAACTCAACCAAAATCCAAACCAAACTGAACTGAAATTTCAGTTCAGTTCAATTTTTCAGTTCTTCCTGACCTTTTTTTTTCCCAATCTAATGTCAATTTGATAGAAATTACAGGAATATCAGCTACATATGTTAGAACTTCTAATTGAGAGACTCCATTGAGTGGATTTTTGCAAATTCAAAGACTAGATTGAACAAAATGAAAGCAGAATCATCACATCGAACATTGAAGACAATTCAACACCCATTTATTATCCCGTAAAAATTCAATGCTTCTCAGCAACAGAAGTTGAAAGGAAAGGGAATTTTCCGGCACAACTCCATTGTCAAAGTTACTGACCATACACCACTTCCTTAAGATAGCTAAAGACAGACGGAGAAGAGAGGCTTGCATCTAATCCATACACAAGCAGTGTCCCAGGCATATCAGATTTTCTCATACTAACACCAACACCATCGCCGAGGAACACTAATATCCGAACTCTGAATGAAGAAATAACCATCAAAATATGCTCACCCAGAAATCACTCCAACCACAGAACCAGACTAAAGCCTGCATATAAAACATCTGCAGAAGCGAACCATCACTTTGAAACGATGAACATACCAGCTGAACAACACCTTGGTCAGTGACCCGTCATCCCCCACAGAGAGATGGTAGAACACTACTTTCCACGTCATAGAACATCCCTGACAAAGTCACAAAAATTTCCATACAAATTATCTTCATCGCACTTTCACATTTACAAAATCAAAACGTTCTCAAAAGGAAAAGAACAAATCAACACATCAACTTCCAAAACCAAGTCAGTCATCTCCCGTCATTTCGATCCATTAACCGACCGACTAATACCACCATCTTCAAACATAAAGTGGCGGTGGTGGTCAAAGGCTGCTAATTAAAATTACACTCCCAATACACGGTAGGAATCCAATGTAAGGGACAATCCTCCTTCTGGGTATAAATTAAGCGAGACATTATGGCAAACACAAGGTGGGCAGGCATTTACAGGACATGGAACTGCTGACAAACATGCCGGGTTAGCTTATTGGCAAGAGCAACCCACATGAGCCATGCCCCCAAAAGTGACAAAGATAAGGGGAAACGAAGGACCTGACCCAGTAATTCCCACAACACATGATGGAACCGTCCGCCCAAGTTAACCGCTTCACAAATCGTTTCCCCACACATTGCCTAGAGAAATGCGCCAGAGAGAGAGAGAGAGAGCAAAAACAATGACCAGCAAAGACGGTGAAGAGGAGAGCGGAAGGGGAACTCTGGTCCGAAGAAACTCTCATCCTTGAGCTCAACGAGCTCCGGCTTGACGTAAAACTCGCGAATGTCGACCAGCTCCTGATGGTGACCCTCCTGTTCTTCGACAGCTACACAGACGAAAAACCAAGAAAAACCGACACCCAATCAAAAACCCTAGGATCGCACAAAGCCCCACCCTAGGATCTAATCTTTAGAGCGGAGGGGACCACCTGGAGCAGAGAGGATCATATTATTAACATGACCAACGAGATGAGCGACTTTTTTTTTTTTGTTAAACTTCAAGGACTGTTCAACTGAAAATCTTGGTTGGTCTTTCTCGCTTATTCCTAGCCTCCTGGTTCGAGTTGCAATGCTTTCGCGTTCTCTGGTGCTTAAAGCTGTTTATTTTGTTGAAAATTAAATTGTTTATCAAACTGTTCGGGCTTCAGACTAAGTATATGATACGGCAACAGCGGTTGTCGCATTATCAAAATATTTGCAAGATTTTCAAATCTGTACTAATCTGCTTTTACTTTTCTGATGTAATTCTTTTTTTTTTTTTGGTAAGGAGTCTGATGTAATTCTTTATAC
Organism: Corymbia maculata; assembly: GCA_014182735.1. NCBI lineage: Eukaryota > Viridiplantae > Streptophyta > Magnoliopsida > Myrtales > Myrtaceae > Corymbia > Corymbia maculata. Next base: position 38,988,370 of record CM024687.1, read on the forward strand.
TCTTCTTAGTAAAAAGACTGATACTGAAATCATTTAACACACATTGGTGAACTTAATCAAGTCTTTAACGGAAATCAAACACCTTCTGTATATGGTAAATGGCATCAACACAACCGACCTTATAGTTGTATATTTTGAGATTTAGCCTGGTTGAATTCCACCTCCCAATAAGCGAATTTGTTTGCTATTTCTTCTTCTGTTTTTTTTGGCCGCCAGAGCTGAAAGTTTCTAAATTAATATGTTTGAATTTGAGTATTCTCCCGACAGACTCTGAGTCAAAGTCCACTGTACAACCTAAGTCCTCCTGAACAAGCCTTGGTAGGTAACATTGATGAAGTTGCTAGTAATAGACTCTCAACGAGTTTGAGAAATTTGATATGAGATTCGCAAAATTGCGAGTCACCGTATCTCTAGCATCATCCGTACTCCTTGAGGTGCACGTATTCATATTAGGGTCGGTCTAAAATGAGGTTCAAATGATCTCTAGAAATGCACAAACCCCAATTTAATACACCCATTTGAAATATCTATTACAATTAATCATGACCAATTAAGAAAAATATAAATAGTCTCTTAGATATGTCTCTAACACACTCAAGGTCTTCTTCACACCATAAGTGAATTAAGATAATCTTGTGGTCATTGGGTCCCTTTTCAAGCAGAAAGTCATATCTATATTCTAATTATATAAAACTCATCTTACCAAGTTGGGAGGACCAATCTTGTCTTTCGTATTGCTTCCTATGGCAAGTTCCTTTCTTTACATTCACCCTGCTTACGCCAATGCCTACAGAATTTTCAACGTACAATTGGTTGCTCTGCTTTTGAGACCATTGCAAATGAGGAAAATTAGCAGTTAAGTTCTAAACATATTATATTTTACCAATTCTAAATCTTTTAATTGTTCCAATTGAGTTTTAAATATTTTAAAATTTTATCAATTAAGTTTATCCAATCAATTTTGGCGGGCAATCACTAACACGAATGCTAACCATCCTTACGTGACATGATCAACAATAATATAAATAATTTTAAAAAAAAAAAATTAATATTTTTTTATTTCTTTTTTGTCTTTTCTTCTTTTCCTTCCCTTCTTTCTCCTCTAGTGGATCATTAGGCCTCAGGGCGATGACTCACAATTGGCCATAGGCAAGGGCGAGCCTCGCCCACGCCAATGGCCAATGGGGGCAAGCTTTGTCAAAGGTTAGCGAGGTCAACCTAATTGGCCTTACTTCTTGCTAGTTGTTGAGATTCGTCAATTGGCTAGAGAAGGAAGAAGGGAAGAAACGAAAAGAAAGAAAAAGGAAAGGAAAAAGGAAAAATATTAAAAAATTAAGAAAAATATTAAAATTTTATTAAAAAATATCAATGTCAGCACTACCGTGCCATGTAAGACGAATGACATCAGCAGTTTTTGGTTAAAATTGGCTCAATTGACTCAATTGACTCAATCGGCAAAATATGAAAATGTTAAAGACTAAATTGGCATAATAAAAAAGTGTAGCACTCAATTGGCAAAATGTAATAAGTTTATGATTTTTTGAATAATTTTATCATATGTAGCTTCATAGTCGTAGGTCCAAGAATTGATGAATGTTGTTGACTGGCTGACAAGAAATTTTCTCCCCGTGAGCTATCGAATTAAGTATAACACGATTCAAAAGTGAATTTCTTCCATAGTCTTACCAAGAAGCGAGCGAATCGCATCATAATCATCTCGCTCTATACATGTTCACGATGAAGAGGAAAGGCAATGACCTTGAACGAATTTGGCAGATTTTAATTTCAACAATAAAAAAAAGAAGTGGGTTTAGTTTGAAAGCAAGTTTGTTGATCCATCACTAAAAATATATCAATCTTTAATTATTTTGGGACATGCCAAAATATCTCGTGCTTACAATTTCTTTAGAATCGCATATGAAAATTTTGGTCACCCTCCATCTCACAGTTGAACTTCTAAATTCTGTTTTCTAACGTTAATCCATTTATCAATCCAAGCAACAATTCTCTACAGAGTAATTTTGCAAACTAACTCAAGCGACATCCGACTGCTTAGACTTAAATTAAAGAAGGTGGCTAAATTGTAATGAATGAATCGTGACTATAATCAAGAGCTCAAGTCGATTCAATTACCTCCCAATAGAGGTTTTAACCATCGATACAAGTTTAAACAATAAATATGCTTTAAACACCTCTTTTTTCATTTTTAGGACATGAGTTTACAAGTCATTAAGGAGACAAGCACCACACACAGCTAATCAAAAATCAAATTAAAAATTACACCACCTGAAAATTTTCAAAATTCTATAAAGAAGCATTAACCAAATGTTAAACTTAAAACTTACATTCCAACTAACTTTGACTAAGACTCCATTAGGCGATGCTATTTTTGGGTCAAAACGTCCACTAGGGTAGACGAGGAAAGCTGTTTAAAATGGCCTGGATTGCAGCAAAAACAACTCCAGTTCTCGTCCGCCCATCGGAAGGGACACCTCTCTAGATAGATTCCTCTCGGGACGAGAGAAGAGAACTAATGATGGGAATGAAAAATGGACGAAGAAATGTAATGGCCCTTGGACCAAAAAATTTCAGAGCCGTTCGGCACTCCGCGCTCGCCATATCTCCATATCAAAGAGATCACGTAACAAATTCTAAATACTTTTGTGAACATTCACGTAACATTCGCTCCTCTTCCGGCAGTTCCGGCGCCGCCACAACGATCCGTCTGACTGGAAGGACCACGCCCACGACGCCCTGCTGGCGAGCACTGGGAGCATGGACAAGCTGAAGGACCTCTTCCTGCTTTCTCCGCTGCTTGATGGTCCGGCATTGGAGAGGAGAGCCGAGGCTTGTGGGCATTCGTCACTGGAGGCTGAGGGAGTCGCTGCCGGCGGATTGGCCATGCGCCGGAGAGGGTCCAGAAGGCTCCGGCCTGTTGCGGGGTCGTTACGGTCTCGGATGCTGAGGAGAGCGGGGCGACCTCTGCTGCTTACCATCCCTGAGTAGGATTTACAGCATTTGATTTTGCGTCCGATACTATCGTTTTATTTTTAGTTTCATTTTGGGGCTATTGGCAATTTGCCCTCAAGTTCGTTTTTTCCTTCAATTTTGACCCTTTTTAAGTACGAATTGGCTGGCTCCAAGTCCAAATTTCCTGATTTGGTGAATGCCAAATTGGGTTGTGCCCTTGCCATTTCTGTTTCCAATGGACAAAAGTCATCTCAAATCATCGTAATTACAGAGATTTATTTCACGATTCCTTTCTTTCTTTTTTAAAAACTTTTAAGAAACTCGGTTTTATACGCGATCAAAGAGGTATCTTGCTCTCTTTTGGTGCGCTTCTCCAAATTAGGAACTAGAACATATTGGTGACAAAAGGAATGCCATTGCTATTACCTCGCGATTTTGCATAGCAAATTCTGTGTACTGCGTAAAAAAAACAATACCTATCAAGTAATCAACCAATTTATTCGATTTTCTGTCTCAACAAAGTTACTTGGTAATATATCTCTTTTTGTTTCTTTCTACAAAGGTACCAGAATATAGTGATACTTGACCTTAACTCACATTGATGAATTTGATTAAGGTCTTGTCAACTTGTTCTCTAGACGCTTGTTAAGGACAACTTACATGGAAAGTTTCAATTTTGATTACATGAACATTGAATGCAATGAAATGTGATATTTCTTTAGCGCAATTGTAATCCTCTGCCCAACAGCCAATTTGTTTGCTTATTCCACACTTCATCAAATGCTATAAAAAATTTGAAGTGCTGAGATTAGTCTCACTGATGCTCAGGGAATTCGTGCTCATCAACAAAAAGATCTGGTAGAAGGTGGAAAAACATTCTCCAAGTCTAACCCCATCAGCTAACCACCATGTAACTTACCAGGAGATCTAGTTTGAAGCCATAAGTGGCACTTATTAAGTGCAAGTTAAAAGATAGGGAATCACAAGGCTCCAATCTTTCAACAGGTTAATGTTGAACTAGCAGCAGCATCTTAACTGGTTAGTTTGGGCTTCCGTGCTCTCTTTTTTTCCTTTTTTCCTTCGTTATTTGGACACTTAGAGCTTAAAAGGCATCTTCGAATTTGATTATTTCTGCCGGCCTCGTTTCACACTTTAGACTCAATGTAGCCCCTTTTTTCTCTATCGGGCGCTTTATTAATAAGTCATAAAGTTGACCGCACTAGTGCGCGGGTCCAAGTCAGTCTAGTTACGCCACAATCAATGTTAGGATTAATGTTAGGATGAAGTGTCCTGCCTCGACAGAACTCCCATTTTTCTAGTCTTGCATTCTCCATCCAACTGATCAGGAGCTTGTTTTTTCACCAGAATGAGTTCTCATCATCCTTTCTCTAGTGCCGCGTTATTGGTTTTTGATGATCAAGATCATCCCTTGGTCCGTAGGCTACGAGGACTTTGTCCTCAGCTTGCAGCAATCTTTTCTCATCCAGGGCGTCGACTACCCTTTCTGAGGTGGAAACCAAACCGACCGCTGCGGTTACCCAACACTAGCACTCACCTGTGTGAGCAGAACTGCCAAAATCGCGATATCCAATATCAAAATACCAAGTTCTTGGCATCTTCCTGGATGCCTTGCTCCTGTAACTTGCCTATAAAGATTTCTCTGCCGAAATTTGTGGCTAATTATTTTCCACATTTGCTTCTTTTGCAAATAATATGATAAACATATTCCGTTGTGAAATGGTTGTTGGAAAAAGTCATAATTATTGTAGTCCAACCACTTATTCATATTAATTTAGATTAATCTTCGTATAACTTGGGGTCCCGTTTTTCTTTTTGTCAAAACGAATTCAGAGGCTGACAAGCATATGAGGAAATGGAAATACCCCATGGTTGTTTAGCACTTGCGCTGGCTGAGATGATCCCATACCAAACTCAGAAGCTCTTTCATTGGTAATCATCAACAGTTACCAAATTACCAAACTCACTAGCGCTTTCCTTTGTCATCTCCAGTCAAAAACCTGGCTAAACTGGAACTCGTGAAAAATTCGATAAAAGAGAGATCAAGATCAGGCCAAGTCACACATTCAAATTGACCGGCAAAGGCATCTAAGAATTTTCAGACCCAAGATTCTTTCTGAACAATGCCTCTCCCTTCTTGACCAAAATCCACCAACTTCTATCATCAATCACTCGTGAAGCTTGGAAATCTTGTCATCTTTCCGTCACTTCCTTTTTCACCATGCCAAGTCCAGACTACTTTACGACCAGAAGAAGAAAAGTCCAGACTACTTTTCTCTCCTTCCTTTTTCTTCTACCAAAAAAGATGGATCACCGTCACCCTCACCGTCACCTTCATTAGAACCCGACCTAGCTCCAACATCGTAAGGTGTCAACCTGGAAAAATCATTACTCCTTACTAGGGTTTGAGCCATGCCTTGTATGTGGCTTGCCAAGTTCGCACTGACTTGTCAGGACAACAAGACTGAGCGGATCATCATATCAAACCAAGCCTATTGGGTTCTTTGGTCAATTATACCTCCCAAACGATGATCGTTGTGAGAACAGACGATTGAAACACTATCGGCCCAGCATATTTCTACATACCACCCAGAAATCACCTGGCCTTTTCTCCTGCACCACCGACACTTTGAGCAATAACCTGACAATGTACTACGGCTGCCAGGCGATCCAGTTGAAGCCTTGCCAGCCGTTAACAATCAATGACACCAACATGATGGGTTACTTTGCGACGAGAAAAGTGATATCACAAATTATGTAATCGCCTGCGCTTTAAGGTCATGACCTTAGTGTGAAGGTAGTAAGGCAGGGTGCTGATATATTCAGTCCGTAAAAAGCAATGCTAGCCTTGCTAGGCCTTGGAGTTGTCAGCGTTTCGCCCTGGAGGGGTCGATGAGGATAGCATACTGACCATCTGAAATTTGTGAAATTGTTAATGATCAATCTCGTATCTTTTTAAGTCCTGGAATAGCCAACAAAGGCGATAAAACTCTCAGGCCCATCAGCGACTCTTTTTCTGTTCTTCGTCAGTCCAGCTTTCGCAGATCAATGGACTTGACAGTGTCGCCTCTGTTCCTGGTTTTTGCTCATACCCGGAACCCACCAACCCATCTAGTGTGGGATGCTATCCATCTGGTAGTCGCTCTACTATGTCATTTAGCACTTGCCAAAGATGATATATACCAAACTCGAGCTCTTTCATTGGTGACTGTATCAACGCTCACTGCTATATAATGAGCCACACATGTCACACGATCTCCCCCACAAAGTCACTTTTCTGCCCTGCCACGAGAACAAGGATCAACCATGAGCCTGCCACCTTTCAAATTTATAGAGGTAACATAGGTTCCTACCATTTATGCACCTAAAATCCTAAGATTTGTTGTGAGAATACAATTAAGTACTAAAATTATCAAAAAGTGTAAATTGTTAAATTTGTGTGATCAACCCCTGGCTCCTGCATTTTTTGGAACACCAACAGAAAGCAAGCTCGTCAGAGAGCCAGTTGATTCTATCACTTTTTCTAATTGCTCAGAAATTTGATCCTATCGCTTGACTCCAGACAAACTATTTTTGACACACGGAGTGGCCAAGTACCTGCACACTTTCCAAATTAGTCAGACAGCTCAATTCATCTTCTCAACAAAGTTCCCATTCTCAGTGTTCACATTCACAATCCATATTAAGATCAATCGAGCAAAGCTCATTTCCATTTCTTCTAGTCCGCCGATGTGCGCGAATCTTGTCCAAGGCTGGAACGAGTAAAAAGAAACTGAAATAAATCCAAATCTGGGTTTGTCGCACCTAAAATTAAAATGAACTGAAGCAGTAGCTTAACCGAGTTGTCTAACACGCGAACTAACAAAGCGCTCAGTCCAACTACGTTTGGGAAGCGGAAAAAGGCGAGTTCTTGTTCCCAACAGAATGAGCGCCGAAACAGAGTAAAGCTACGGAAGGGGCTGGTCCCGGCAATTTCGGAAGGTGCAAACGTGCTTGGGGTCGTCACCATGGGTGCAAGGCGAGGCCGAAGCACCGCCGCGGTCTGGGTTGCCGGCGAAGGACACGAATCGGGAGAGCGCGAAACAGGGGCTACTGGGTCTTGATCGGCAACGGAGAGTCAAAACCATGGGATCTCGTTTGGGTTCGCCAGAGGTGACGCCGCTGGCTGTCGACGGTCGGAAAGGGATCGGTGATGGCGTGACATTGCTCCGGAGGCTCGGTTGGCGGGTGAACAATGATGATGATGATCACAGACTCACAGTAGTGGTTGAGCTCCCTGGGAGAAGAAAATGAATTGTACCAACGACAGCACGTGTGGAAATGGAGGAAAGCAAAAGGAACAAAAAAAAACACATTATGTGTCCTAACAAAATTATATAAAACAGTAAATTGGGTTAAATCGAATAGAACGAGCTAATTGCATTAATTTTCTATTTTTTTATAATTTAATTACGATTAATTATATTTTTGCAACAAATTAGTCTTTGATAGATTAGAAGTTCCTAATACCTTTTAGGTCTGTGATAAATTTATTTCAAACTAATTTTCGACTATCAAAAATCCTAAACTGTTATAATTATGACAAATTTATCCCAAATTAATTTTTTAATCACCAAAAACTCAAAATAGATACATTTGTGAGAAATTTACATTTAATTAGTTTTTATTAAATTGGATTAATATGGTACACCTTGGACAAATGGATGGTAAAACCATAAACTGGTATACCGTGACAAATGGTGAGTAAGACTCCAAATTAGTACACTCCTCAATTACCACGTACCATTCAGCTTATCAAATTAATGGTAAAATTTAATGGAAATTAATAATTGATAAATTTATTAATGTGTACCAATTTAAAATTTATTATAATAAAAAATAATTATACCTCGTAATATCAATTTTATTCTTTATGGCATATTGACTTAGAACAAAGTGGAGCCTACTCTTTATTTATTTGTTTATTTATTTTGGACTTTTGGGTCACATTTGTGATCGTGATCTATATGACTATTCAAGCATCAAAGCCGCGTCATTTCATCTTCCTCACCCTCCCCTTTCCACTTGCCCATCTTCAACCTTATCTCTCTCTCCTTTCCTCTGCATCTTCACCGAAAAAAAGTTCCTCCAAAAGATGATGCATCGCCATCGCCATCCCTTTTGGGATCTTTCCCTTTGCTTCCTGATCGCAACCACCCTGATCCTGATCCGAGCTCCGACGACACACGGCGCAGACGATGCGAGCTACTCGAACTGCAACTCCACCATCCAATGCGGCGTCCTGCAAAACGCAAGTTACCCCTTCTGGGGGTTGAGCCGCCCCTCCTATTGCGGCCTGCCCAATTTTGAGCTGACTTGCCAGGACAGCACAACTCCGCTGCTCAACATATCGAACCAGATCTATCGGGTCCTTCGGTTCAACGACACCTCAAGGACTATGACTGTTGCCCGAAATGATTACTGGGGTACTATCTGCCCTGCCTCTTATGTCAACACCACCCAGGCAATCACCAGCTCTTTCGAATACACCACAGACACCTTGGCCAGCAACCTGACTCTGTACTATGGGTGTGGGACAAGCTCGATTCAGATACCGTCACTGATCGGCAACAGCCAGTTCAACTGCACCACCTCCAATGGCGAGAACGTCACCAGCTACTTCATAACAAAGAAAGCTAGTGATATCCCGATACCTGATCCCACGGCCGTTGCGACTTACTTCGGAGAATGCACTACAAGCGTGGTGCTGCCTGCGAACCAGTCAGCCATTCAGGAGATAGAGTCGAGCCCAAACAGGACGACTGTAGAGTCAGCCATCGATGAGGGCTTCGGGCTGCAGTGGACAGTGGATAATCAATGCAACCTCTGCCTCGTCTCAGGCGGGCAGTGCGGACGGGATAATAGTTCTGGTGATTTCGCGTGCTATTGCAAGGATAACCCCTATTCTTCCACATGCTCAGGTATGTCAATTATTATCCTAGACCATACTTCGAACATTCCTATGATGATCTAGTCCAGACTGATGGCTCGGGCTGATATCCAATACTGCTGGTGGGCACAATCTTGACTTGATACGTATCGCTGATCCCAATTGAATTATCGTGAAGAAACATCTGATCACTTTCGCTATTTAATCAGGCTTAAGATGTTAGGATCAACCAATTCCTTTCGATGATTAGAATGTTGTTGTTCCTATGAAGTTGGGGATGGTCCACGTCTCCTAATAATTCTTTGTTCTGGGCTCACCCCAACCAAACTATTCAAACAAATCATTTCTTAACACTCAATTGACAACATCAAATCCAACGGTATCTCGAGAATAATCTGATGATCATGGAACTTCCCACCTCGCGGTATTACTCACGCCGGACGGGATTATTTTGGCGCATTTCGCCACTCCCTCCTCCAATAAGAAAATATTAGGTGCATAAGCTGTACCGGCAAAACAAATTGGAAGTCAATCCATTAAGGGACATGTGTCCATAAGTGGGCCCATTTTTAACCTTCTTCTTTCTTTTTTTTAACTTACTTTCCCTTTGGCCTGTGGCCAGTACTCAGCCATGGCTGGCAACCGGCCACAGGCCAGGGTCACCCTCGTTAAATCCAACAAGGGGATTCAGCCAGGGGTCAATTCTCACAGTCATGGCGAGGGTCGCCCCCAATAATCACCTGTCCTCTCACAGCATGTTAGTTTGTTCGCTGAGACGGGATTGAATGTTACTATTTTCCTAATCGATAACTCTACTTAGAGTTTGTTACCTGAGCTGACGGTTTTCTATTACACAAACCCAAAGATTTGCCTTTATATGGCCAAGTTAAAAATGCCAAGACTGATGTCAGCATCAGTGATGAGGACCTTATCTTGAGTTTAACCATGAAAATAATTGAATATTCTACCTGTGATCCAATATAATCTGGAGATGGAAAAAAGAGTAAGCAGGCTTAGGTAAGCTTGCTTAATCAAACTTTCTGGACAGCCGATGCTCTGGAAAGTCCAAAAGGAGCTTTCAATGGAACAAAAACAGCGAAGCATCAATTGCTTCGAAGTCTGTTCATTCCTGTTCCGCTAAATTTCTCATGCCGAAATTCTTCTTCACTTTGAGCTCTATGAATCAAGTCATTCCAGAGAAGCCATTCAGGAATGTATTGGTTGCTATAGCATCGCTGAGCAAGTCATTGCCAGAACTGAAGTGGCCAGTAGATTGTCAAACTCTCAGTGTTATGCATAAAATACAAGACATCTTAGATCATCGACTTCCTACCTTTATTTCAAAATCTTAAGGACTTGCATATATTTATGTACCGAAGCCTCACTTTGTACGCATAAATTGACTGTTCAATATTCCTTTTCAGCTTTCTGATGCTATGAAATGGCACGATATCTAGATAAAGCATCGGCTAGCTCCATATTCCAATCTACAGTTCATATGGAAACTCTTCTTCACTTAGAGCTGTATGAAACGAGTCATTCTGAGCAAAGCAATTCCGGAACGTACGGGTTGTTGCCAGCATATCTGATGCTATTGTCATTGCAACTTTACTCTGTCAAGGGTCAGAAGAGGTAAAATTGCTATAGCAATTTGCCTTAGGCCAGGCCTTGTAGTTGCAATGTTTCGCCACGTAGTGCTGATGATGTTAGAATCTTGTCCATCTGAGATCTATGAAACTGTTGATGACCATTGATCCCCTCTTATTTTAGAGCATCATCACTCAATTCAAAAAAACATTTGAAATGGCGATTATTGCTATAACAAATCATGTATTTTAGGTACTCTATGCTCACTTTCTAGCAAGCAATTGAGATGAAAGCCATGGGAGAAGAGGCAAACGAGTGAGAATTAACCTACCTACCCTTATCAGGTCCAGCCATCCCCTTTTGGACGCCTTTGTCATATTTTTGAGTATCGGAATGGCCAGAGAGTTACAGTGCAAAGTTCCCCGTTGGTGACTGTTTCTTTATTCTTCCTAGGTCCATCTTCAGAACATAGTGTATTGGGCGGGATAGTCACCTCTGCTCCTGGTTTTTGCTTCTACCGGAATCCACCAAAGCCATCACGACCCAGTGTCCTGTATCTACTCTTTCAATAACATTCAATCACTCGAACAAATATATATAAATTACGTTCAATCAAGGTCAGACCAAGTCACACATATTCAAATTGACCGCCGTCGGCATCTGAGAATTTTCAGACCGAAGATTCTCTTTGAACAATTCCTCTCCCTTCTTTACCAAAATCCACCAATTTCTACCATCGATTACTAGTCAAGCTTGGAAATCTTATCACCTTTCCTTCTCTTCCTTTTTCACCATGTAAAATCCAAACTAATTTTCTCTGCTTCCGTTTTCATCTCCCAAAAGAGATGCATCACCATCACCAACCCCTTTTGCATCTCTCCATATGCTTTTTATCGTAATCCGAATCCCGATCCTAGCTCCAACTTCATACGGTTTCATCCTGCAAAACATCATTTACAACTTGTGGGGTTGAATTGCGCCTTGCATGGCAGCTTGCCCAAGTTCGAGCTGACTTGTCAGGACAACAAGACAGTGCAAATCACCATATTTGTTAACCAGACCTTATTTGCTTCGTCAATTATATTTTCACGCTTATTACTAGGTAAAAATCCAGACAAAGCATGAGGGGGAGTCTTGGAATATTTAAATAATAGACAACACATTCATCTAATAGCTTAACATCTAATAATTTAAGTTTTTAGAATTTCACTAAAACAGGCTTTTAGAACACTAGCTGCGCAACATATCTCTGTGCCACCCAGAAATCACCAGCCCTTTCTCCTACACAACGGACACTGACCAGTAACCTGAGTCCATAGTACGGCTACCAGGCAAGCCCAATTGAAGCCTCGCTGGCTGTTAACAGCCAGTTTAACTGCTTCATCAATGACACCAATGTGATAAATGACTTTACGACAAGGAAAGTTAGAGATGTCACGAGCTACACTTGTGTTGATCTCATGTCTATTATGGGCTACTTTGGTGTGTGCAATACGAGCGTGGTAGTGGCCACGAGCGAATCGGCAATTTAGCAGATGGAGCCTGACCCGGCCAACATTACAGTAACATCAGCCCTTGATGAGGCTCTGGCCTGCAGTGGACAGCGAATGATAATTGCAACAGTCTCTTGACTCAGGCAGGCAGTGCGGATAGGATTCAGAGTCTAGTAATTTTGTGTGTTATTGTCAAGATAAGTCTTACTCAATACATGCTCAGGTATGTCATGTTCTAACTCTTGGTTTGGTCATTAGTTTAATCTCCGGCTGAGAAAAGTAGGCCACTGGAAGTAAAAGCCTGGACTGTGAAAAGCTCAGCGATGTTCATAATGCTGCGCAATGGCTCTAGCCAGCCATGGTCAAATCGATTATGTGGAAATTATGATCAATCATGATGAAAATCATGGAAAGATTCAGTGTAATACATAAGTCCATTCTCACTGTTTGATTTATATGTCATGTTAGAATAGCCTGTACTCATAAGTCATAAGATGATCAATGTGGTTTTAGGCCTACGAAGCTGACAAGCCTCTATCGTGAAAAAGCCTTTCGTAATTTATCTTAATCCAGGAAAACCTTCAGACTGCAAAACAGAAAACTAACAAGTAACACAGCCAGTAGATTTTCGATCAAGGGCACCAGTCCAACAGCAATTGGACCTTTTTTATCCTATCGAGAAATTGAATTCGCAGTTCAGTTGTCCCTAGCTGTTGCCAATGCCTCTTATTTTCTCCAAATTTCTTGGACACAATTTGCATCAGATTCCTGTAACTATAGTCAAGCCTGGAAATAATAGATTTTCCTTTTCCAGGATCCTCCAAGCGGCATATATGGTCCCTAGGTAAGCCATCTCTTTTATATTACTGAATTTGTATCTCTGGCTTGAATAAATTGCTGATATATTTTAATGATTGAAAAGGACAGGCGTGATTCTTGCCATCGGTGGTGCTTCAATAATTGCAATTGCCATCATTTTCATTCTCAAGATTAAAACTGGAATCTTCTCATGGAAGGTTCCACTCTTTGAGAGCGAGAAAGATCACGATGTTGAGAAATTAATGCAAATCCATGGATCTCTTGCTCCAAGGAGATACCGATATATTGATCTGAAGAAAATGACAAACTCATTTTCAGAGAAACTTGGTCAAGGAGGTTTTGGTGCAGTGTATAAAGGGGAGATTAGAGATGTTGGTCTTGTGGCCGTGAAAATCTTGACAGATCTTGAAGGTAGCCCAGAAGACTTTATCAATGAAGTCGTGAGCATTAGTAGAACATCTCATGTTAATGTAATCACTCTTTTAGGTTTTTGTTACGAGGGGAAGAAAAGAGCTCTAGTTTTCGAGTACATGCCTAATGGTTCATTGGATAAGTTCATATATTCTGGAAGAGCTTTAAATATGAGTAGTTCCTCGGCATGGAAGAGACTATATCAAATTGCAATTGGCATTGCTCGTGGGCTAGAGTATCTGCATCGAGGTTGCAATACCAGAATCTTGCATTTTGACATAAAACCTCAGAATATCTTGCTCGATCAAGATTTTATCCCTAAGATTTCTGATTTTGGCCTTGCTAAACTTTGTCACGGGCAAGAGAGTGCTGTATCAACTCTCGGCATGAGAGGGACTGTCGGGTTTATTGCACCAGAAGTTATTTTTCGAAACCTGGGGAGAGTCTCTCACAAGTCTGATGTTTATAGCTATGGAATGTTGGTTTTGGAAATGGTAGGCTTAAGAGATTCTGAAATGAAAGTTTCTAATAGCAGTGAAATGTACTTTCCAGAATGGATTTATAGGAACTTAGAGCCCAACAAAGATCTAAAATTGATGATGAATGTGACAAAGGAGGAGGAAGTGCTAGTGAGGAAGATGATTATTGTGAGCTTGTGGTGCATTCAAACCAGTCCATCCGATCGACCACCAATTGTGACGGTGATAGAAATGTTGGAAGGAAGCTTTGAATCACTGCAAATGCCACCAAAGCCCATCTTGTATTCTCCAACACCACCATCATCTCAACATTGGGAAATGACCACGTCGAATTCCAATGGGAGCCACGAGGAGGAGAGAATACTAGAGAGTATAGAGGAAAACAGTAACACACGGTAAAGTGGTAATGCACGACAGAACTTCTCGAGGTAATTGCCATATGCCTTTTTTTAGTTGGAGTACCTTTTCCATTGAGTTACAATGAAAGTGGAGAGATCAGTTAGGCAGATTTCACTCGGAGAATTATAGCAATTAGCAACAATGATATGAGAATTTCAACTTAGTAGCTCAAATGCTCTCTGATGGTTATTTGTAATCACACTTGGAACTAGAAAGATCAGTGCCACCTCTCATAGAACTCACACAGAAATGGTTCCCAGCAATTTTATTCTTCCAGTCATGCAGATTGATATTCTATGAATATATAACATGACCAACGGGATGAACAACATTTTTGTTGAACTCCAAGGATTGTTCAACTGAAAATCCCGTTGGCCTTTATTGCTTATTCCTAACCTCTTGGTTTGAGTCGCCACACTTTTGCGTTCTCTAGTACTTAATGCTGTTCATTTTGTTGGAAATTAAATTTTCTATCAAATTGTTCAGCCTTCAGACTAAGTATATGGTATACCAATAGCGATCATTACATTATCAAAGAACTTGCAAAGATTTCCAAATCTATGCTACTCTGTTTTTACTTAGAGCCCGGTAAAGATCTAAAATTGCCAACGAATGTGACAAAGGAGGAGGAAGTGCTAGTGAGGAAGATGATAATTGTGAGTTTGTGGTGCATTCAAGCCAGTCCATCTGATCGACCACCAATTGCGAAGGTGATAGAAATGTTGGAAGGAAGCTTGGAATCGCTGCAAATGCCGCTGAAGCCCATCTTCTATTCTCTAATGCCACCATCGTCACAACATGGGGAAATGACAATGTGGAATTCCAATGGGAGCCACGAGGAGGAGAGAATACTAGAGAATATAGAGCACAGTGGTAATACATGGTAAGTGGTAATGCACGACAGAAGTTCTCAAGGTAATTGTCATGCCTTTCTTTAGTTTGAATATGTTTTTCATAGAGCTACAACGAAAGTTTAGAGAACAGTTGGGCAGAATTCACTTGGAGAATTATAGCACTTAGCAAGAATGACATGAGAATTTCAACTTAGTAGATCAAATGCTCCCTGAAGGCCGTTTGTAATCACACTAAGTTAGCATATCAGAGTCATCTCTCATAGAATTCACACAGAAATGGTTCCCAGCATTGTTACTCTCCTAGCATCATGAAGAATGAAATTTTATGAATGCATAACATGACCAGCGAGATGACCGACTTTTTGTTAAACTTCAAGGACTGTTCAACTGAAAATCCTGGTGGTCTTTCTCGCTTATTCCTAACCTATGGAGTTGCCACGCTTTCGCCTTCTTTAGTACTTAACACTGTTTATTTTGTTGAAAATTAAATTGTCTATCAAATTGTTCGGGCTTTAGACTAAGTATATGATATGCCAACAGCGATTGTCACATTATCAAAATATTTGCAAGAATTCCAAACCTGTACTAATCTGCTTTTACTTTTCTGATGTAGTTCTTTATATTCTTCTTTGTAAAAAGACTGATACTGAGATCATTTAACACAAATCGATGAACTTAATTACGTCTTTAACGGAAGCCAAGCACCTTCTGTATATGGTAAATGGCATCAACGCAGCCGACCTTTAGTTGTATACTCTGAAATTTAGCCCAGTTGAATTCCACCTCCCAATAAGCGAATTTGTTTGCTACTCTCTTTTTTTTTTTTTTGGGCGCCAGAGCTGAATGTTACTAAATTATTATGTTTGAATTTGACTATTCTCCCGACAGACTTTGGGTCAAAGTCCATTCTAGACCTGAGTCCTCCTGAACAAGCCTTGGTAGGTAACATTGATGAAGTTACTTGCGATAGGCTCTTATTGAGTTCGAGACGTATGATAGGAGATTTGCAAATTGAGAGTCTCCGTATATCTAGCATCATCTGTACCCGTTGATGTGCACGTATTCATATTAAGGTTGGTCCAAGACGAGGTTCAATTGATCTCCAGGAATGCACAAAACTTGATTTAATATATCCAGTTGAGGTGTCAATTACAAGTAATCAGGACCAATTAAGAAATTATAAAGTCTCTTGGATATATCTCTAACACACTCTACGTCTTCTTCACCATAAGTGAATTAAGATAATTATGTGGTCATTGGGTCCCTTTTCAGTACAAGTCATATCTGCATTCTAATAATATTAAAGCCCGTCTTACCAAGTTGGGAGGACTAATCCCGTCTTTCGTATTCCTTCCTATATGGCAAGGTGTTCCTTTCTTTACATCCATCCTGCTCAAGCCAACCCCAACTGAATTTTCAACGTAAAATTGGCTGCTCTGCTTTTGAGATTGGAAAAAGAGAACATTTCTAAAAAAGTTCTAAATCTATTATATTTTATCAATTTGATCATGAACCTTTTAATTGTGCCAATTAAGTTTTAATCATTTTTACATTTTACCAATGGAGTCAATCCGGCCAATTTTGGCCGAAAATCACTAAAGTGAGTGTTAGCCATCTTGTGTGATACGACCGGCATTAATGTAGATAATTTTTTTAAAAAATTTAATATTTTTTTCGAATTTATTTTATTTTTCTTCCTTCCCTTCTTTCTCCTTTAGTCGGTCATTAGGCCTCAGCAATGGCTAACAACCAGCTAGAGGCAAGGGTCGGGGAGGCTCACCCTTGCTAGTGACCAATGGGGGTGAACTTTGCCAAAGTTTGGCGAGGTCAACCACATTGACCCCAATTCTTGCCAATTGCCAAAGGCCTCTGACCGGTTAGAGGAGGAAGAAGGGAAATAAAGATAAAAAGAAAAAAGAAAACAAAAAAATTGATAAAATATTAAACTTTTGTTAAAAAAGTCAATGTAAGCATTGCTATTCTATGTAAGACAATTGACATTTACATCACCAATTTTTGGTCAAAATTGACCGAATAGGATCAATTAATAAAACATGAAAATGTTTAGATCTCAAGCAGCACAATAAAAATATTTAAAACTCAATTAGAAAAATTTTAATAAATTTATGATTTTTTAAATGATTTTCCGATCCAAATGCAACTTCATAGTTGTAGGTCCAAGAATTGATAAATGTTGTTGATTCCATTTGAGGTCGACCAGAAATTTTCTCCCCATGATCTATCGAATTAAGAATAACGCAATTCAAAAGTGAATTTCTTCCATAGTCTTATCGAGAAACGAGCAAATCAAATCATAATTGTCTTGCTCTTTATGTGTTCTCAATTAAGAGGAAATGTAATGACATGAACGAATTTGACAGATTTTAATTTCGTCAACAAGAAAAGTAGTGGGTTTAGTTTGAAAGCAAGTCTGTTGATCCAACTCCATAAATAAGGATAAGTGCATTGAAAATTTTAAAACGTGTCAATAAAATTCAATTTGATCCTAAAATTTTTAAAAAGTCCAATTAAATCCTAAAACTATCAAATAGTGCAATCAAATCATCAAATTTATCAAATCAAGTCCTTCGTTGATAATATTTTTTGAAAGGTTTATGACTCGATTGTATTTTTGTGACAAATTTTAAAACTTAATTACATTTTTTGAAAAATTTTAAAACTCAATTGTACTTTTACAGCAAGTTTTAATACTTAATTGCATTTTTTTGAAAATTTTAGAATTTAATTATATATTCGTGACAAGTTTTAGAACTTTTAATACATTCATCCCCATAAATATATCAATTTTCAATTATTTTGGGAGTTGCCAAAATATCTCATGCTTAAAATTCCTCCTAGAGAATTACATGTAAAATTTTTGGTCACCCTCCATCTCACAAGTAAACTTCTGAATTCTATTTTCTAACCTTAATACATTTATCAATCAAAGCAACAATTCTCTACAATGCAATTTGGTAAACCGATTCAGGCACATTCGATTTGTGTCATCGACATATTTTGAAACGACATTTGCTTCTATACTAGTATCCCTGAGATATTTTGAAACAATCACATTGTCATCATTCAATGTTCATAAATAGCAAGGGCAAGGAGTTAGGAGAAATTGTTATTTAGGTTGGAAACACAAATACCAATGTGGCAATATGTACGGTAAAATAGGACTTGAATCTCCTTAGGTGCATTTCACAAAAAAAATCTTTTCCTTAAAAATGTTTTCCTCATTTTTCAGTGTTTAGTCGGTTTAGGAAAACAAATCGATGAAAAATATTTTCTTAGTCAATAGAAAAAGATTTTCCCATCAAAGTGTAAATTCGGGAAAATGATTTATCTTTTAAAAGAATTGGAAAGCACTTTTCAAAATGTTTTAGATCATTGATTAATAAAAATTTTATTTTTATAAATTAATTTTTCTAAGAGAAATCGAATTTTTAATTATTTTTATAAAATTTGAAATTTTTATTATTTCTTGTCTTTTCTTTCTTTTTCTATTCTTTCTTTATCCGTGGCCATAAACCCTAGCCCTCCTCCCCTCTCCCCTTCTCCTTAGCAGCCTCCAACCCTAGCTTCTTCCCCTCTCCCGTCGGCTTAGCTCCCTCCTTTTCCTCTTGGTCGGCGTCCTCAACGCCTTCATTCTCCTACGGATTCGGCTCCGTCGCCGGCGCTCTTCGGTGCACCGTCGTCGGCCGCGTCCGGAGGATCGTCGGCCTTCAGAATGGCTCAGCCTGCGGCGAGCTCTGGTCCATCACCGTTCTCATCGAGTTCCCCTTTGCCATTGTTTGCCTCGTCGGGGAATATTGCTGCTTCTCTGTTCTGTACGCCTGGGCCTTCTTCCAGTGCGAGCGCAGGTTCGTCCGTGTTTGGGACGCGTGCCCCTGCGCCTCGGGCTCGGTCGAGGCTCGCCGGCCCGCGCCCGTGCCCGTGCTTCGAGCTCGGCTGAGCTTCGGTGGACGGAGTCGGCGCAGAGGGAGGCGAGGTCGTCTGAGATGGCGACGGTGGCGGTGGACAGGAGGAAGGAGCGATGGGGGAGGCAGAGAGCCGGCTGGGACAGAAGGAAACAAAGGAAAAAAAGGAAAACGAATAAAATAAAATAAAATAAACATGTAATTAAAATTTTGATTTTTTTTTACCTGAAATAAAGTATTTTATAAAGAAATCTAAACTTAAAAAAACATTTCCAATCATATATCACTAAATAAAAGAAAAATTAATTATACTCATAAAAATACTTTTTAAGAAAATATATTTTAATAAAAAATTTTAGTAAATAAACGCACTTCTTATTTATATCTACTTTTCGCATCTTTAGCTCAAAATTAAAAGCCATTTGTAGATCATATATATGCGGGAAAGACATGCACTTCTACTAAGGTGTACAGCTGTGCGTTGAGATTAAGTCAACAAAAGGGGTCAAGAGTCATCGCGACACGGGCTGTACCCTCCAAATAAGTCTTCTCTTTGTTCTTTACTTTTCCAAACCCATCTTCCACTCCTGTGATTCATCCCTCACGAGCCACCATTTTTGAGCCTGCTATCTGTTTGCTGAAACAACAACAACCACGCTCCATCCAACCGAGCAGGCACTTGTTTTTCCACCAGAATGTCTACACATCTTCAGTTATGTGCCATGTTGTTGGTCTTGCTGATCGAGATCACTCAATCGCGAGGCAATGATGACTTGTACTCGAATTGCAGCAACCTATTCAACTGCGGGAAGATCCAAGGTATCGGCTACCCTTTCTGGGGCGGGAACCGACCCAAGAGTTGCGGCCACCCGGCGCTACAACTTGATTGCGAGAACAACACTGCCACTATCATGATATCCAATGTCAAATACAAGGTTCTTCATTTCAACAACGACAACGAGGTACTACAAATCGCCCGGGAAGATTTCTCCGCTGGAATCTGCTCCCCTGACTTCGTTAACACCACTCTCGAGCCTGCACTCTTTAGCATGCTCAACGGCTACATCAACGCCACATTTATCTACGGTTGTTCAACTGGGTCGACAAGGAATGTTTCGAGCAACTTCTCGTGCACCATCAGTGGTACTGCTAATACAGACAGAGATGTGGTTCGGAGCGTGGTGGTCCCCGTCTCTCAGAGGCTACTGTCCCAGTTGGGGAAAAGCTTGGCGAGCGTGGAGAAGATATTGCAGCAAGGATTCGAGGTCAAGTTAGGCGTGGATTCTGCAGCGTGCAAAGGGTGTGCTTCAGGTGCCTGCAGTTACGATCTCTCAGCGAATAAAACGGCTTGTCATTGTGCGGATGGATCCTTGGCGTCGGAATCGTGTGTGTCCCCTGATGCCGGAGGGCCTCAAGGGCGACCTGGTTCAAAAGGTGCGTCTTTCTGCAAATTAATTTCTAGTTAGTCGATTGACTTATTTATTCTAATTTAGACTTGCCTTCTGTCATAATTTGTGTGGGCAGAGTTAGTTTCTTTGGAAATTGTAGGCTGACAAGAATTTAAGGGAATGAAAATCCCCCTAGTTAACTCAACAATTATCTGGCTGAACATCACTTTACCCTTTGATCAAAGTGAAAATTGCACCCGTAGTCCTTCCAATGATGTCCTGAGTATGTTAAACATGAATATAGCAGAGTTGTTGGTACTATGATTATTCTGATAAACAAGCCATTTTGCATTCGGTCCAAATATAAGTCATTGAATCATCCTGTGTATGAGGAACAAATTGAAGCTGTAATGTTTTTAGGGGAGAATTATTTGCTCCTCTACCTAATATCTTTATTTGTTCTGATGCTTCTCATACAAAATTCAAATAGAGCGACATTTTCAGTAATGCATCTCAGAGGTAGTTTAAGGCAAGGCAGACTTTGCACCTTCTTCCTCTGTTGCAGAGGCACAATGAGTTCATCAGGCAACATGATTGCCTGCTCTATCAGAGCATGTTAATCTGCTCTCTGAGGTGGAATTGAATGTTACTATTTTCCTAATTGATGTTTCTGCTTAGAGCTTCTTACCAGACCTGACAGTTTTCTCTTGCACAAGCACCAAGGGAACTTTTAGTACTTCCAGTACCATCTTTGGCCATTTACCTCATATGGCCAAGTTATAATTGCCAAGACTGATATCAGGATCGGTGATAAGGACCTTATCTTGAGTTTCACCATAAGGATAATCGAATACTCTGCCTGTGATCCATTATCATCTGGACGTGGAAAACAAGTGAGCAGGCTTAGCGAAGCTTGCTTAATCAAACTTCTGGATGGCCAATGCTCCGCAAAGTCCAATAGGAGCTTTCAATGGGCTGAGAACCGCCAAGTGCTGATAGCTCCAAAGCCTGTCCATTCCCATTCCCTTAAATTTCTCATGTGAAAATTCTTCTTCACATTGAGCTCTATGAATTAAGTCATTCCAGAGAAGCTATTCGTGGAATGCGCTGGTTGCTTTAGCATAGCTAAGCAAGTCATTACGAGAACTGAAGTAGCCAGTAGGTTGTGCAACTCTCCGTGTTATGCAGAAAATACAGGACACTCTAGATCATCAACCTTCTTACCTTTATTTAAAATCTTAAGGACTTGCATATATATAAGGACCAAAGCCCCACTTCATGGGCATAATTTGACTAGACAGTTCATTATATAACTCAAACCTTCAATATTCCTTTTCAGCTTTCAGATGCTATGCAGTGGCTGGATTTCTAGAGAAGGTATCATGTAGCTCCATATTCCAATCCGTGGTTCATGTGGAAACTCTTTTCCACTTTGAGCTGTATGAAATAACTCATTCTGAACAAGGCAATTCTTGGAATACATGGGGTTGCTGCAAGCATTTCTGATGCTATTGCCATTACAAAATTACCCTGTAAAGGGTCCACAGAGCTAAAATTGCTAAGCTATATGCCTTAGGCCATGACCTTGTAGTTGCAATGTTTGGCCACACTGTGCTGATGATGTTAGAATCCTGTCCATCTGACATCTATGAAACTGTTGATGACCATTGTTCCTCTCTTATTTAAGGGCGTCATGACTCAATTCAAAAAAGGCTTGTTTTGGCAATTAAATTGTGTATTTTAGGTACCCCATGCACACTTTCTAGCAAGCAATCGAGATGAATGCTATAGAAGAAGAGGCGACCGAGTGAGGATAAATGTACCTACCCTTATTAGCTCCTGCTATCCCCGTTTCAATGCCCTCGTCATATTTTGTGTTTACTGAGACAATCCATACCAAACTCAGAAGCCCTTTAATTGGTAATCATTAACTCTCACCAAATTACCAAACTCAGTAGTGCTTTTGCTTGTCAAAAACCTGGCTAGACTCGAACTCGTAAATAATTTGATGAAGACAGACCAGGTCAGACCAAGTTGCACATACTAAAATTGACCGGCAGCGGCATCTAAGGTTCTCTTTGAACAATTCCTCTCCCTTCTTTACCAAAATCCACCAACTTCTATCATTGATTCCTAGTCAAGGTTGGAAATCATATTAACTTTCCCCCTCCATTGCTAACTTTCCCCATCAAAAAGTAATCCATCATGTTGGTGTCATTGATGGAGCAGTTAAACTGGCTGTTCACAGCCAGCGAGACTTCAATTGGGCTTGCCTGGGAGCCGTACTACACAGTCAGGTTACTGGTCATTTGTCTTTGATGTAGGAGAAAGGGCTCATGATTTCTGGGCGGTGCATAGAAATTTGTTCCGCAGATCGTGTTCCAGTAGTCTGTTCTAGTGAATTTCATCATTTGGGAGGTGTTAGCGACCCACAGAACCCAGTAAGCTCTGTTCAATATGGTGATCTGCGCTGCCTTGTTGTCCTGACAAGTCAGCTCGAACTCGGCCAAACTACCATCTGAGGCACAGTTCAACCCCAAAAAGGGGTAATTGATGTTTTGCAGGCTGACACCATATGATGTTGAAGCTAAGGTGGGGATCCGGATTATGATAAGAAGCATCTGAAGAGATGCCTCAGGGGATGGTGATGGCGATGCTTGTCTTTTGGGAGATGAAATCAGGAGAGAAAATTAGTTTGGACTTGACACAGTGAAAAAGGAAACATGAGTTACTCATGTTGACCTCACATCCATTATGGGCTACTTTGGTGCGTGCAATAAGAGCGTGGCACTTGCCGTGAACCAATCGGCATTTAGCAGATAGATTTTAATCCGACCAACATAACAGTAGTATCAGCCCTTAATGTGGCTTTGCTCTGCAGTGTACAGTGGGTGATAATTGCAAGTCTCTAGACTCAGCAGGCAGCGCAGACAGGATACAAAGTCAAGCAATTTTTTATTGTCAAGATAAGTCCTACACAATACATGCTCAGGCATGCCATGCTCTAACTCTTCGTTGGGTCATTAGTTTGATCTCCAGCTGAGAAATTCATTAGGCCACTGGAAGTGGAAACCTGGACTTTGAAAAGCTCAGTGATGTTCATAATGCTGCACCATGGCTGCAGCTGGCCATGGGTAATCGATTATGTGAAAATTATGATCAATCATGGTGAAAATCATGAACATCCTGTAAGATCCAATGTAATAAATAAGTCCAAATTAACTGTGCTGATAAGTCATAAGATGATCACTATGGTTTTAGGCCTACAAAGCTGAGAAGGCTCTATTGTGACCAGACCTTCGGTAAGTCATCTTAATCCAGGAAAAACCTTCAGACTGCAAAACAAAAATACTAACAAGTAAGACGGCCAGTAGATTTTCTATCAAGACCACCAGCCCAACGGCAATTGGTTCTTAATACTATGAAGAAATTGAATTCACCATTCGGTTGTCCCTATCTGTTGCCAATGCCTCTTATTTTACTGAAAGTGTTTGATACATGTGTTAGACATAATTAAGTTTTTTACTGAAGCACTAAAAGACATTCAGCAAACTTTTTAGACAATTTGCATCAGATTTGGAAATAATAGATATACTTTTTCCAGGATTCAATGGGTGGGGTGAAGTCTTCTCAGGTAAACATCTCTTTGCTATCGCTGAATTTGTATCTCTTGTTTCGGTAAATCACTGATATCTTTCAAGTGATTGAAAACGACAGCCGGAGCTCTTGCTATTGGTGTTTCCATATCTGCAATAGGCACCATTTTCATCCTCAAGAGTACAAGCGGAATCTTCTTGTGGAAGCTTCTACTCTTCAAGAGAGAGAAAGATCGCGATATTGAGAAATTGATGGGAATCCATGGAAATCTTGTTCCAAAAAGATACCGATATATTGATTTGAAGAAAATGACAAACTCATTTTCAGAAAAACTTGGTCAAGGAGGATTTGGTGTAGTGTACAAGGGGAAGATTGGAGATGACTGTCTTGTGGCAGTGAAAATCCTGACAGAGTCGAAAAGTAGCCCAGAAGAATTTATCAATGAAGTGGTAAGCATTACTAGGACTTCTCATGTTAATGTAATCACTCTTTTAGGTTTTTGTTTTGAGGGGAACAAAAGAGGTCTAATATTCGAGTACATGCCTAATGGTTCGTTGGACAAGTTCATATCTTCTGGAAGAACTTTAAATATGAACAGTTCCTTGGAATGGAAGATGCTATATCAAATTGCGATTGGTATAGCTCGTGGGCTAGAGTATCTGCACCGAGGTTGCAATACCAGAATCTTGCATTTCGATATAAAGCCTCAGAATATCTTGCTCGATAGAGATTTTATTCCCAAGATTTCAGATTTCGGCCTTGCTAAACTTTGTCATGGGCAAGAGAGTGCCGTATCAATTCCCGGCATGAGAGGAACAGTTGGGTTTATTGCCCCAGAAGTTGTCTGTCGAAACTTGGGGAAAGTCTCTCACAAGTCGGATGTTTATAGTTACGGAATGTTGATTCTTGAAATGGTAGGCATCAGAAATTCTGACTTCAAAGTTTCCAACAGTAGTGAAATGTACTTTCCAGAATGGATTTATAGGAACTTAGAGCCTGGTGAGCATCTAAAATTGCCGATGAATATGACAGAGGAAGAGGAAATGCTAGCGAGGAAGATGATTATTGTGAGTTTGTGGTGCATTCAAACCAATCCGTCCGATCGACCTCCAATTGTGAAGGTGATAGAAATGTTGGAAGGAAGCTTTGAATTACTGCAAATGCCACCAAAGCCCATCTTTAATCCAACACAACCGCCGTCGCAACATGAGGAAATGACGACTTGGAATTCCAATGGGAGCCATGAGGAGGACAGAATAGTAGAGAATTTAGAGGAAAGCAATAACAAAAGGCAAAGTGGAAATGCATGACACAACTTCTTGAGGTAATTGTCATGCCTTTCTTTCGATTTAAATATTTTTTATTCTGAGAGAACAGTTTCAGCGGATTTCCAATTGGACAATCATAGCAATTTGCGAGACAAGTAGCAAGAATGATATGGAAAGTTCAACTTAGTAGATCAAAGGCTGTTTGTAATTAGACTTGGAGCTTGGAAGATCACTGTCATCTCTTATAGAACTCACACATAAATTGTTCCCAGCAATGTCACACTTCCACCATCATGTAGGTTGATATTCTATGCATTTACAACACGACCAAAGAGATGAGCGACATTTTTGTGGAACTCCGAGGACTCTTCAACTGAAAATCCTGGTTGTTTTCCTCGCTTATGCCAAGCCTCAAGGTTCGAGACGCCGCACTTTCGCGTTCTCTGGTATATAGTGCTGTTCATTTTGCGGATTATTCTCAAATTTTCCTTAAAAGTAAAATGTATGCCAAGCCTCATGATCCATTACTCAAAAGGACAATTAGTTTTCTCATTTCTCCTTGTACATTGCATCAATCACACGCATGCATGACAATAATTATATGACCATATATATGTCATAAAATTATCAGCATAGACCTTCCTTCATAATAGTATAACAATAGACAATACATTAATCTCATGATTTTTTTCTTATAATAAATCGGGCTCTATATTATCTCATTAAATGTGCCATAATATTTCCACACTACATGCTACATAATCTCATCCGTGAATATCACTTCGCATTAATCCCAATGCGGCTCACACGTCAATTTTCTTTTAAATTTAGCTCTACTAATCAAATTCATTAGCTAAGGCCATTCATTTGCTATTTGATCCTCATGAATATCTTGTTGATACTACTATACATGTCTCAGATTTGTAAAATTGCCAAAGCAACTCACCCTTCAAAATGATATTGCAATTACTTCTAGATTTCAAGAGATAGTCCAAACTAGGCAATTAGTTGTGAAATTAAATAACAACTACCATCATAAACATCTTTAACATGAAATTTTGCTCCCATAAGTACGGTTTCTGGGATTGGAAGACTTTCTGTTTATAAGAAGGAATATAAAGAAAATTGTCGCGGCATTAAATCATTGTGAGAATCTACAGATGTCTTGCCTGAAGGAGATGCAGATAATCCATGGCGAAGAAAATGACCAACTCACTTTCAGAAAAACTTGGCTAAGGAGGGTATGGTGAGGAATACATAGGGAAGTTAATCGATGGCCGTCTTTTGTCAGTAAAATTTCCTAGGAACTCTAAAGCTAATGAAGAGGACTTCCTGAATGAATTTGCAACAATTAGTAGAACAGCCCCTGTGAAAGTCATCACTCTTTAGGTTTTTGATTTGAGAGGCATAAAAGAGCCTTGATCGACGACTTCATGCCCAATTCATCTTTGGTTAAGTATGACCCTTGTCCAAAGTACAAATTGTTCCTTGGGATGGAAAGCTCTGCATCAAATTGCACTTGGCATGGCTCGAGGGGTAGAGAACACTCATTGAGCTGCCACTTGAGGATTTTGCACTTCAATGTCAAATCTCACAACATTTTGCTTGATCTCGATTTCATTCCGAAGCTTCGGATTTCAGTCTTGCCTAGCTTTCCCAAGGAAAAGAGAGCATGAGATCAATGTTCAGCACGAGAGAGATGGTAGATGAGTTCATGCTGATGCCACCAAATCCCTTTCCATCTTCTCCTGCTCGACCACGTTCATACTCAGAACAGGCCTCACGGTCGAAGTTCACCAATAGGACTGCAATGAAATGGAAGTTAGAGTTGTAAATTTAGAATGAAGAAATATATGGAACAAAGATTGCATTGGGTGAGGTTCAGCTAGTATTAAAAGCATTTTAGGTTCCATTTATTTCGCGGAAAATGGATAATTTAGAAAATATTTTTCTAAAGAATGACCATTTGTGTTGATTGAAATAATTAGTCAATGAGAAATACTTTCGCCATCGACAACAAAATATGTTTAAATATTTTCATGAACGATGAAAATATTCTTTGTTTGTTCAAATTATGTATGCAATATAAATGATCATTTTTAGGAAAATATTTTCTTAATCATTCAATTATCATTAAACAAACTCATAAACTTTGAATTTCTAAGCTTAGAATATTTATTTTGAATTCAATTGAAGTTTGGTTGTATTAAATTGGAAATAGCACTTTATTTGGCATAATATAATGTCATGGTAATCGTGTCTTTATAGGTTACCCGTAAGAATGTCACCATGACGGACTTTTATTTCATGATACATTGCGTTAAAAAGTTGCTTCTTTTTCATCATTTTATCGGTTTTGCTTTCATGGGCATAAATAAGTTTAAAACATTTTTACTGTGTTATTTTAAGAGATAAATGCCGGCTCATCATAGTGCCAACAAGTCACGCTTGAAGTACCTTTAGATCAATAAATGTCTAATATAAAAACGCTTTATCAAGATACATGAAACCTTATCCATACATCACTTGACACATTATATTTCACAAAAATAAGCACTTAGCTCTGTCCTCAGGCTAGTGAAAATTATATTAATAAGACAATGCACGTCTCCTGGGTTCGTCACTGTACACATATTGTTCACTTTGGATCGAGGCCCACACGGTTTTGTTCCTCTGGGCTTCGTCCAAAAAACGCGTATGTACAAGTAGAGAACCCATATACTTATAAACTAGTTCAGGACTCCCTCCTTAAGTGATGTGGAACAAGAGATATGTCCCTCCCTCCCCTACGCACATCCGAGGACCGAGGCGTGGACACACCGCCATCCCTCCTCACGCACCGTCACCTGGGCCGTCACACCATATGTGAACTGAAACAATGCATAATCATTGGTGGATCTAGTTCCGATAGAATGTCATATCGACATTCCGACAATATGAAACCATTAGCAATATACCGTCTTCCAAAAGTGGTTTCTCATTGTTTCCTTCGACCAGATGTTCCTTTCTTTAGATCCGTTCCTCACCCACTGCGTGTTCGAGCGACAGAATTGGCTGGCACAAGAATTCTGCACCTTGACATAAAACCACAGAACATTTTACTGGACCAGGATTTCACTCCAAAAATCTCAGATTTCGGCCTTGCTAAGCTGTGCAAAGGGAAGGAGAGCATTGTATCAATGTTAGGCACAAGAGGAACATGCGGATACATCGCTCCAGAAGTAATATCCAGGAACTTCGGAGGAGTCTCCCACAAGTCGGACGTGTACAGCTACGGGATGTTGGTTCTGGGGATGATAGGCGGAAGAAATAACTCCACTGAGCAAGAGCCAGACGGTAGCGAAATGTACTTCGCCGACATGGTATATAGGCATCTTGACCCGGACTGAGGTCTACAATTGGATGGGATTACCACAGATGAGGAGCCTCGAACTCTTGCCTATGCCACCGGAGCCTTCCTTGTCTTCTCCAATAGTATCGCCAAGAAACTTTGAGATAACGTCCTCGTCAGGGACGTTCACAAATAGCAAGCCTCACCAGGGGCAAGAGCCACAAGGAGAAGAAAACTATGTATCGTTAGGAAACCAGAAGCAACATGCATTCCATCATACCGGAAATACGACCTTCAACTGTCATTTCCGCCAGAAAGATTTGAAACCCCTTTGCTACTGACGGCAATGCTCCGGAGCTACGGCTTCAACCCCATTTAATCTCATGCAAATGTCGCTTCAATCACATTGCTTCTTTGAATCTTAATTGGTAGAAAGATACTATTTGAGCAATTGTCGTAATTTTCATTTTTACAAGAAGCAAGCTGTTCAAAGTGGCCTCGACCGTAACAGAAACAACCCCGGATCTTGTCTGCCTATTCAACCCTTCCTAGATATATACCTCTCAAGACGAGAGGAGAACTAAGAATAGGAATAAAAAAATGGACCAAGAAAGTGCAATGGTCTTGTACCGTAAAATTCAGAGGCACTCGGCCCTCGCCATAATAAAAGATAACAAATTCTAACAAATTTTATCGTCAGACTTCACTATGATAAGATTACTAATCTTACAAGATTGGCAAGACAGTGCATCCAAACCAATTTGTCTGAGCATCCATCAATTTCCAAGGTTACTTAAATGTTGGAAACTAGAAATATCTTGGAAGGGAACCCTGAACTCTTGCAAGACCACCTATACCAGCCCCGTCATCTTTAACCATAAGCATCAAATCATTTTTAAGGATCAATATTATCATTAATGCTCCAAAGTAGAAAAGCATACGGGAGTTGAAGGCCACAGCACGGAGGGAAAGCCAGAGCTATACGCACTGTATTCGGAAACAATATGCATGCAAAGCTACCAAGTTTACACGTATGTCCTGAAAGTATATTTATAAACTTGCCAAAATTACCTTCCACAACAGTAAAAGCTATTAGTGGAAGAAAGCGAGGAAATTAGCAGTTAACTATTTCATCTTTCTAATGACCACAGATTTTTCTCTAGGACCTGCTGTTGGTGCCTTGGGATAGTTTGGAGTGCTGACACCTGGAGCACCAATACTTGACACAAAAAGACACTTAAGGACCAAAAGTTCATAAAAGTACACTAAATGCCAAAACCAAAGCAAAATTGATCAATTAAATACCAACATGAAAATCCGGCTAAAATGCATACATGACATTTTCCGACAACTTTGCTCTTTGATGTGACAATTATCCATGTGGCAATTTAAGAAGACATCCGCATGGCAATTTCTTTTAAAAAAATTGATATTAACCAAAAAAACCCCAAAAATGGATTTAACAAAAAGGGTTGAATAGGTGAGGGCGGCAGCGGCAGGGGCAAGGGCTCAGCCCTCGCGAATTCACCTCACCCTATTCTTAATTTAGCTTTTATTATTTAATTTATATTTATGTTAAAATTCACGTCAACACTAAGTTGTTTTGGCTGAGACTAAACTAACTCAACTTTTCGACGAGCCATGTAGGCGACTATGTCATATCAAATTACCGACCACTTTCACCGGACTTGGCACTTAAATATCCCAATTTTCTAAAAAAGTGACACTTAAATATACCATTGTGACTTTTGGCACTTAAATGTCCCTCCGCACTAAATTTTCGCATTTTGGCTATTCTTTTGCCGGATAATTTGAATGACTTCTGATGGAGAGATGGCACATGAAACAGATCCATCTGATTCTGATAAACAAAGGAAGCGCTATTACTTACCGCTAAAATGAGTTTCTCTACAAATGAATATGCAAGAAGCAATTACCTCAAACGGAGAAAATGCCACACCATAGCATGCAGTGGCTATAGCCTCGGAGAGACTCACAGTATCAATTATCTTAACACTTATTTCAACGGTTGGAGTTAGATAAAGCTATTAATTCCGCTTGAATAACTCTGTTTACACGGCTTGATTGACATTAGGATGTCTCGTCATTGAGAGCAACTTCCCTTAGCAATGCCACAATGACCAAGGAAAAGAAGGAAAGAGCTTCTAGCGATTGTGGGAGATATAACAAGCACCAGTACATATCAGTCTTGTGAATAGTTAAAAGGGTAAATTAAAGATAAACCTGAAGGGGTCAATGCCATTTGATCGCAATTCACAACCTCCCAACTGCCCTTGTGTTAGTGGGAGTGAAGACTTTATTAGCTGGCAAGTGAAGCACTAGGCTCAGAGGCTCCAGTACACTTGTAGACCCAACAGTCCAACTCAGGTGATTAATCAGAAAAGCGTACACTTCATAATCCTGAAGTCCAGAGCCGTGCATAGATCTGAATGCAATTTGACATAGAGCAAAGCAAAGTACAGGAAATTGGAAATGAGATGTAGTTGTAAATAGGATTCCAAGTTTTATTGAGTCACTTACACTTGCTTCCCCATCCACATTTCAAGATAGAATATCTTGAATGCAATTTGACATAGAGCAAAGTAAAGTACAGGAAATTGGAAGTGAGATGTAGTTGTAAATAGGATTCCGAGTTTTATCGAGTCACTTACACTTGCTTCCCCATCCACATTTCAAGATAGAATAACAATTTTCAATCATAAAATGTCATTAGACCTATCAAAGCAAATGGAATCTAGATAACAATAATTTTAGAGAACCAACATTAGAAAGTCTGTTCAGACAGCTCCTTGACTGTACAGCACTAGATTTTTTTCCAAGTTCCATGCAGGAATCATTCATGGACTTAAAACAATGTACTGAAGAATATTTAGTGCCACACAACGTCTCTTATCTTTCAACCAAGAAATTGAAAAGATGGCACTTTACTAAAGTAAAGCATCAGATTCATCACACTGAAATTTTCCTCAGATGTTCTGTTAATTCTTGATGGGTTCGATGGTCAAAGGCTATAAAGTTAATAGTTCAGAGTGAAAAGTTCTTTTGGGAAGGGGCTGCAGGCAATTTATGGTGAATCTACCAAAATATGGTAATGTCCCTCTAGTTTAGTGTGTTAAGTGCCAAACCTGCTATGAATTAGGAGGCTAAAGAGAAATTTCCCCAGGATTTTGAAATTAGTCTAAAAGTGCGCTCAAGATGGCATGTCCAATAAAAAGATGGGAAGTCTAGTGCAAATGTTTAGAGCCATACCATTGCCGTTGCATGCTCACCTGGATATAATGATCTCTGCTGTAGGAGGTCCCAAGTAACAAAAATAGGCACCGTGGAATTTGTGCAATCTGCTGTCCTCAGTTCCACTTCCACTCAAAAGAAGTCGAGCAATCAGGTTGTACAAGGAATCCCAAATGATGGATGAGAACCTTCGTAATTCATTTCATGCCACAAAGGAATCCTTGTGCATTTCATGTACTGAAAATCACAGAAATGCCTTCTATGATGATTTACAGACTTCATCATTTTCTGTCTTTATTGTCCCAGCTGATGTTTTAGTTCTGCCTACAAATTTGTCCAGAAAGCATCCCATCAATTACACTTATAAGAAGTTAAACCAGATAAATCCCATCTAAGCTGAAGAAAGTCAAAATGTTGCTTTATTAAAACTTAATATCATGCTTTGAGTAAACCATATCATTACAAACGCTTCCACATTTACCAGTTTCCGTTGCAGGTCAGAGATCTTCCGTTGCTTCTGATTTGTAAAAAACTTCAGCGACTGAGGAAAAAAAGAAGCTTCAACCTCAACAAATGCTGCTTAATATGTGCCACCAAGAAAATGATGATATTAATTCAGAAATGAAATGGTTGGTTCAGAAAGGTGGATCTTCACTTACACCAAATCGCTGCATTTCAAGAGACCACAGAAGTGCTTTTCTTTTTGTTAATAGATGCTCCGTTGACAACTTTACAGGACGTTTGTAGTTTTTGCCACGGTATATGATTATACCATGGCCATCCTTCAGCTTGTCAACTGAAACTAAAACCCCACCAGTTTCTGCTTCGAGCAGTTTTGCAGTACAGATGACCTGTGGATATGTCCTCTGCATAGAAATGACCTTGACCACCTCTCTATGCTTCCAGTGCTGATGCATTGCTTCAATAACACCATCAAAGACACCACGCCTTCCTGAAGACAACATGGATGAAACAATTAAGAGGACTGAAGACATCAGTACCGCAAGAAACTGATGATCTTCTAATCAACAGATGGTTTACAAAGATTCTGCCTCCATTTTCAGTTCTAATGAACAAATGAATGAATTAGAAGACTTGGCTGTGGTGGCATAATTGTTTGATAAATCGACAGATCAGTACAACCATGAGAGATTTGCAGAAGTACTATCATGTAATAGCAGTCAAACTTGAGTCATTTTTCATTTTCCCCAATAAACGAGGTCAAATAGGGCATTCCCAGAGCAAAAGGAGGAGGGAAACTCCGATGATAACGCAAGTAATTGTTTGTTCTCACCGAGCACCAAATTAGCGTCCATTTTCAGTCCTATCTTCCTCAAACATTCTTTTTCCTCCTCTGTCACCATCTCTTTGTCTGTGTCCTCCTTGGCAGGTCTCCATCCAGAATTCAACTTTGACAGCTGTTTTGCTGACTTGCTCATCTTACTTTTGAGCTGCACACACACTAGTCATGTTATCAAAAACAGCATGCCAAAGAGAATTAAGGCGAAAGGGTGTGGACCTTACAATGAAAAGCCTGTGCTCCTCCTTTCGCAGCTCCTTCTCTAGTCTTTCTATTTCAGCCACCAATCTGACATCGACTTTTCCCACTCCTCTTATCTGCTCCTGAAAATCTGTTTGGATTTTTAGGTATTCTGATAGTGTTCCCATGGAGCAAGTCTTTGCCAATGGCTCATTTGCTACAGCCAATCTTTCAAACGCCTTAATTCTTGCATCTTCCTCAATAACTTGGCATTTTCTCAGCTCCAATTCCCTCTCCACTATTGAACTTGTTAGTGTTTGAGAAAGAAAGTCCTTGCCTCTATAAAGAATAATGTAAAACTTGTTTCGTAGCAGCAGAGTTCCCCCAGTGAGACACTGCAATGTTCTCTAAGATGTGACTGGAAATGTCTATCATTTATTTTAGCAGAATGCACAGTTATTTATGACTCACCTTGAGCTCGTATGCCATTTGCTCATTGTTAGTGTTAGGTACACCCCACTTCACCGCAATCTTGGCTATAAGACTCTTCTCCCATAGTTTCATAATCGCAGCAGCTAACCCTTGCAATTTCCT
This sequence comes from Corymbia maculata, assembly GCA_014182735.1. NCBI lineage: Eukaryota > Viridiplantae > Streptophyta > Magnoliopsida > Myrtales > Myrtaceae > Corymbia > Corymbia maculata. The sequence goes on from CM024687.1 coordinate 39,022,162, forward strand.
GTTTCTCCCTTCAAAATGAAGATGCAACAACAACCAATGAACCTTAACCTTAGGCACCTAATGCTGGTGCACAATGCATCGAGCAAATTTTACTGGATGCATATCATCATGCATCAATTGAATGTTCATTTACCATAAACTGTTAATGCCACTTAAAATAACTGAAGAAGCTCTTGAAGGACCTTAGCTATACGTCTTGCTTACCAACATTTCAGATGATCATATAAATTTTGTAGTGTGAAAGTCAAGAGGAAAGAATATTCAATCAGATCTTCTCCCTTTCACCAACTAAACAAGACCAACTAAGGATCAACTACCCTCTTTACAACAATATAAGATGTCCCTTGTTGAAAGCTATTTCTGGAAAAACAAACAAGGAGTTACGAGGAAGTTTTTCATACCAAGGACAAAATGTGTTGGTAATGGGTGAGCAAGCTTCCTTAAAAACGTTAACTCATCATCAGTGAGCTTTGGCCGTTCGTTTGGAGGACAGAGTCTTAGCGGGGGACTGAAGCCAGGTACCACTTCCGGAAGCAAATCAGCATCTACGGGCAATGGCTTGTGCATCCACCAGTCAACAAAGCGAGGACCCAAGCCATCCAGTAATCTATCGGTTTCCCTCTCATACAGTGAACCATTGATTGACTCAGAACATGCATTATAGTCTATTGCGATGGCACTAGACTGCCTTTGTTCATCGTCTCCTTTAATCTTCTCATCCAGAATACATTGATTATCTTTCACCGGTATTAAAGACGTGACATGTTCAGGGTTAGACTGCATGCAGACAAAGGAAAGTCTTTCTTGACCATCAGCTGGGATGCACTCCTTCTCCTGTAAGACTTTATAGGGATGGTGGATTCCCCTGTATAAAACAAGAGTGTCTTTCTTCCTCCAAATAACCAACCCGCCAGTCTTCATCTATTCACAAGAAACAACCAAGGAATAAACCATGAGAAGCTTCCCTTCATAGTACATAACTGGAAAACATAACCTAGATAAGGTAATGGCAACATGAGAAAGGGGGTTCAAACTTTTTTAAATATCTTTTGGTTTCTATTGTAACAGTCTAAACTATATACCAGCATAAATCAAACATAGGCATAAGCAAATTCAACAGTGCAAATTATTTCATTCCAACAGTGTCATCCGAGGTATGGCTCGTGTATTACTCCACATCAGCATGTGTTGATCCACCAAAAACCAGTTAAAGAAGTGAAACATGTCAGTAAGGAGATGATTGACATACGAGAAGAGTGGGAGTGAATAATTTAGTCCCTTTTTTTTCCTCCTTCTCTGTTCAAAGAGGACAAAACCAAACACGCACAATACAGACAATGCCCCAAACTGTATAATTTCTAAAGCAACGCCAAATTATAAATTCAAAAACATATGAATAACCACCTCGTCAGTTGATGTCAATGAGCCACTGTCTAATCACAAGGAAGGAAGCAATCAAGATTCAAGAGCAACGAATGTACTCTGACTCATCATGTTACCAAACCTCATGCACAAGCAAGCAGTCAGGATTATTAAGGACAAGCTCAGATATTCCAACCCCCCATCGTAACAAAAGCTGTAAATTTTACAAGTCGTGCTCCAAAGCTTCTGATTCCACATAACCTAAGGACAACACAGAAATTTCCCCTGCTTAAACAAAACGAGACGACAAGGCAATCTCATCAAGGAGGACGGGAAAGTGAGAGAACCTCGAGGATTTCTTGAGCTCTGTCCATGTTGCGGCACAGAGGGACATCGAATTTCACCATGGCGAGCTCATTCCTCCTCCAAGTCCACTTTATCTCATCCACAACAGCCTGAGACACTCCAATCTTCTTCACCTTCACCCACTTCCTCATCTTCGCAGCCTCCTTCCTCAGCCTCTCCAGCAACTCCTTCTCGAGGCTCGGTTCAGCCGCATCCGCCGCCTTCCCCGTCCTCGTCCTCCGGACCACCACCACCTTCTCGCCTTCCCTCACCCATGGCATTTTCCCGCCAAAACCCGACTTGGCTCCTTCCTCCTCCTTCTCCTCCTTCAACGACTCCAGAGAGAGCCCGAATTCGACCTCCCCCGATCCGTTCCCAGCTCCTTCCAGCTCGCCCCTCCCTCCGAGCTTCTCGATGCTCTGCACGATCTTCCGCACCGCCTTGTTTCCTCTGACGCCGCTCGCTCTGCGGAGGAGAGCTCGATCGGACTTCCCGGGCTTCCTATCGCCGGAGCCTTTGTTGCCGCTCCGAGGCCTCGAGAGATCCAAGACGTCGTGGGGCGGGACGAGGAGAGGGCCTCTCATCCACGGAGCCGTGGGCATCTTGACCGGATCGTTCGGCCGCGAGACGGGGTCGATGGAGACGGAGAAATCCGGGCTTTTCGTGGGGAGATTCTCCGCTATTACTCTGCAAGAAGAAGAAGAAGAAGAAGTTGTCGCGCGGGGGGAGGACGAAGCGAGAAAGCGCGGCCTGTTCGTGAATGCAGGAGGAGAGAGGAAAAGGGTGGCCGCCATTTGGTTCGTTCTCTGCAAAGTGCGAGCGCGAGATATTTCGAGTGGGAAGCTCGACGGGATTCATCTCACTCTGCCGAGCTCGGCATCTGAATGAGAGTGAGGAACGAAAGGTCGGGGATTGCTTTCATGGCACAAGCAATGCACGTGCCACTTAGCCTCATGAAACGGGACACTTTTCTCCCAATTTCATGGACTTGCAATCTTCGCTTTTGCCTGCTGAATTAATGTCAAATGCATTTCATGATGGCTTTCATTTGGGATAAGCACATCAGAAGTTCCGAAACTTATTATAAAGAATATTTTAGTACTGAAAATTTCAAAAAATATAATTAAGTCTTAAAACTTAAATTAAAACAAAAACGTGCAGTCAAATTCTAAAACTTATCAAATTGATCAAATCAAATCTTTCATTTGAAAACTTTTAAAAAACGTATTTTCATGACAAGTTTATGATTTAATTGTAATTTTTAAAAGTTTTAAAACTCAAGTAAATTTTTGACAAGTTTTAAAACATTTATCAAATTGATCCCAAGAGCACAAATTAAATCTTTCATTTAATAATATTTTTTAAAATTTTAAGACTCGATTGTATTTTTTTTTTTTCATGACAACATTTTATTGATTTAATTGTGGACAATATTTTTAATTTTTAAATTTTTTTAAAACTCATTTTTTATTGATTTTTAAATTTTCATGACAAGCTTTAGGATTTTTAATACATTTAATTCCTTTCGTTTTTGGTAGGGAGATTCTTTCGCTGGATTGATCCCGAGAGAACTAATGCATGATGGAGAACTCCATTCAGCATTCCCATGATCTTGAGAAATTAAAAAGGTCCGGCTCTTTGAACACTCTTGAGTGCATCAAGGCAATCGAATTTGGATGATATTACGTACTTGTGCTACAAAAAGATGAATCGGAGTGCATCAAGGCAATCGAAGAAAAAGTTCATGAACAGACACCGCGCTTCTTGTTGGAATCATAGACACCGTGCGTCTTGTTGGAACGGTAGCCTTCTCATTCTCTCATTTGTAGGGGAAGTAAGCTAGTGAATGTCAAAATCTTCCTAGTGCATCTCCACTCCAGTAGCTCTTCATCATGCCAACTCATTTACATTATTATCCAGGCTCAGAGCATTTTACCCTTTCCTTGTTCCCAAAATTTTGCGTCCAGGCAAAGCACAAATCTCGTTTTACACTGCCGTTCATTTCATCGGTTCTCCCATTTCCATCACAGCACCTGAGAAAAGATTCGATCTTATTTTGAGGTAGTTTGAAAATCAGCCAATCCAACAGTTCAACTAAATACATGAGGTTCCGCTCAAGAAATACAAAGACGCGCAGAGTTGTCACCTGCTACCCCAATTATTCCTTCTCAACCCACCACAATGTGTCCTGGAATTAGAAGTCACTACTCAATCCCAAAAAAGGACCAAAACAGAGCCTGTTGACGACTGATTTGAGATACAACATAGAAGAACATCTGAAGGGAAAAGGGAATCCGGTACGTCCCTGGGTCGAGTCCTAAATGAAAATGGAAATGCTATTTGCAGGAAAAGAAGAAAGCAACCATACTGGTACAATCTCCTTGGATGTGTAGTTACGGATAAAATTGTCCGCATCGATCAAGTTGCCGGGTTAAGAGCACGTTCAATTTCCTCCAGGGATCTCCCCTTTGTTTCCACAACATTACCAGCTATATACAAGACAGCAAGGAGACAGATGGCTGCAAATCCCAGGTACACCGAGCTGATTCCATACTTGTTCACGAAACTCAAGAAAAACAGCCCAATCACAAAGTTGGAAATCTGGCACAAAGGAAATTCCCTAGGTCTCGTGAGAAATTGAGCAGGAGAGAGCATAAAAGTTATTTTCAGTAGAATGTGAATCCACTTTGTTGTTTACAGTTGTACATCATTATAATAGTAAGTCATTTATCCAGAAAATAGCACTAGTGACCATGAAGACAAGATCAAGTTCGTCAAACTCACCCAATGCATGCCAAGTGATAAGGAGACAGCTTTTGCTCTGATTCTAGAGGCAAATATCTCTGGTAGAAGCAATGCAGGAACAGGTCCAGCACCAAGAGAGAATGACAAGACATACCTGAAGAAACAGAATCAAAGTAACACAAATTATAAAATAAAATTAAGCCCACAAGATTTGCTAATTGAATAAGAAAACTTACAGCACAGTTCCAACAACTGCAAGAGGGCCGGCATAAGGTGCTAGGACTTTCCAGGTGAAGGACAAGGAAAGAAGCAACATGGAAGCAGCCTTCAAAAAATGGGGGAAAAATATAAGCATCTAACCAATGGGGAAAGATGGTAAAAAGACCCAAAGAAGAAAATTACATCCGGAACGTTAGCTTTTTCTTTTTGGGCCGCGGGGGGGTGTTTGCGGGGGTGTGGGCAGAGTATATGCTGAGTCACAATAATAAGACATTAAAATCACCAACAGACAACATCAACCATATCAAGTCCCAAGAATCCAAGTAGGCTATGGATGCCACCCGAGATCAACCCTGTTTAGCACTGGAGATCTGTGTGATGACATTACCAAGCAAGATAAAGCACACCAGACAATCCAAGAAAAAGCTGTAGCCGTCTACGACAATTATTGTGAGAAGAAAGATCATATTACACAATGGACTAAAAAAACTTATGTGAATCAAATTCTGAACAAACTCTGGCTATCTGGCTTGTGTTCACATCACAGGTCATTACAAGCTGGTAATGCTATAACAGAGTCGATAAGGTCAATACAGAATTTCTCACAAGTGACTGGGAGTACGTGAAATTGACTGATCTTCAGTTATAAGAGTCAAATGATAAACTCTCTGGTTCCAAAATCTTATCCACCAATCTTTTCTAAGTTGATAGATGAGCACTAGACTTTGATATGATAAGTTAATTTCGGATGAAAAAAGAAAAAACAAGAGATTCTAACATGACATGTAGTTTATTAAGGATTAAACATCAGGGAAAGAAGGAATACCATATAGCAGGAAAAGGCAATTTACCCTCCATATATTATTTGGCAACATGCTCTATTACAGGCAATACTCAAATTAATAGGAGAAGGTAATTAATCCGCTTCTGATTCTTAAGCAAAAGAACTGTACCATTCCAGTGAAGCTTATCATCAGAAGACTTTTTCTCCCTTGCTTGTCCATCAAAGAGGATGCAACTGTTGTCCCTGCAGACAGAAATATGCGACCCTTACAAACTTATGTAGAGTATAGTATGTTTGCTCGGACTCATGAAGATGAGACAAAGAAACTAACCAAAAACATTTGCTGCCCCAACTAAAGCACTTGCTGCAACATCAGATGCAATGCCAGCACTCCGGAAAACAGATGTAGAATAATATACGACAGCATTAATACCAGCCAACTGTTGAAATAGAAAGAGTGCCGCACCAACACTCACAACTGCATAAAGAAAATAACAGCCAAAGCATGGTGAGGTTGATAATGTGATCATTTTCTGTGAATAAGCAGGAAAACAACAAAAGCAACACCCAATCTCAAAAGAATGCGTATCTGCTACCAACTATCTACACCATTTTGCTGCTCATAATCAGCTTTAACAATTATTCACAAAGGATTAGATATCAAGATATGTTGATTCATATCATGAAAGCCACATTTTGGACAATTACATACGTAGGCAGCTAACAAGCATACTACTACTCCAAGGAATTAACCCAAACTAGAATGCAAACAATGCAAATGGCAGAAAACATCTTCTATTGTTCGGAAACTACAGAATTTATCTCATCAAGAGCATAACTCAAACAAAAGTAGACCACCATGCTTCAGCAACAATGTCACCAAATGGCGCTGTAAAATTGCTTCCCAGCAGGATAACAATGAATGAACTAGTTGAAGTGGTGCACAAACCAAATTGTAATTCTCCATTCATTTCTGATCATGCGCCTCAAACAGTATGAACAAGACTAAAAGACTACTATTATTTTGGTTCACTCATATATGACAACAAAGGCCTGTTACACAGATGTGATGCAATGCATACTGATTTCCAACTACATCATTCCCCATCGTCACCCCAACAGCAGCTGGTTTGATTGAACCAAAGCAAAGATATTCTCTCTTTTTTGATAAGTGAAGCAATCCAATGCACATCATATATGTCAAAGAAACTTCTCAAGACAAATACATTGGGCTCTTCATAGCTCCTGACAGAATTACCTTTCCAGTAACGGCTGCTGAAGAGGTCAAACCATCCAGCTTCTGGTTCAGCAGAGCCACCCTGAGCAGCAGCAGTTAAATCTTGCATAACCTCAGCTACCTTTTCCTTTCCACACAGCGTCTTTATGGCCTTTTCAGCTTCAACAATTTTTCCTTGCTATAAATAGAATACCTATACCTCAGTGCTCTCATCAATGAACTTACTAAAAACCTATGCTTTCTTTTTTGCATTAGAAGCTAGGGCAGGTACATTAATTGCTGATATAAAGGACTCTTATAACTTGTAAATAAGCCCAATTTATTACCTGAAAGAGCCATCGAGGACTTTCTGGAGAAAATCCCATTCCCAATGCCAACAGAACAGAAGGGATTAGTGCAATCCCAAACATTGTCCTCCACCTGTCATAGCACAATAGAAATAAATAAACATTTCAGACTATTCCTTCACAATGAAATTTCAAGATCAGAGATACATGGCATCTAAGCTCTTGAATTACAATACCTCTCTCTTCCAGACTCTGTCACTAAAGCAAGTAATACTCATTCACAACTCTAGAAACTACCCCAGAAGAAATTGCACATAAAACAAAAACAAAAACAAAAATTATTCCACCAACTTCTTCACTCTTAATGTTAAGACTTAAAGCAACAGTATAGAGTTGAAAACAGATGAACAGCAACTTTGGAGGAAATTTTACTAATATCTGTTGTGTATAGAAGTACCATAAAGGGTTTCCTGCTAAGGGTAATCCAGCAACCAGTGCGGCAAGAATCCCAATGCATATGAAAAGTTGGTTAACAGATCCAAGAGCACCACGAATCTCGGTAGGAGAGATCTGACCATCACAAAGAAAGTGAGCAGTGTTGACTCTAAATTTTCGCGGCCATACTTAGTAAAAGAAATGTAAGTACCTCAGAAATGTAAAGTGGCACAATAGCAGAAGAGATGCCAATTCCAATTCCGGCAAGTAAACGACCAATTATCATAGTCTGCACACTCTGGGCAGTAGCACTTCATTATTGACAAAGGTCAGTTTGAATTCAGGAATGCTTACGCATGACAAAAAGCATGAATCATGAGTCATGAAGAGACATACCAAAGAAAGGCTCCAATGACCAAAGGGATTGCATCTAACTGAAAAGTCCTTGTCCTGCCAAATTTATCAGCCAATGCCCCTCCTGTAAATGAACCGACAGTAGCACCAGCAAGAAGTGTGCTGACAATCCACCCTGCATGATATTACAGCATGGCGTTCAACTCCACAGAAAGTAGAAGCAAGAAACATGACAAATGGCAACAGATGCAGCAACAATGGTTCATTGAGGATTTAATACTCATTACGCTTACTTTTATGTTCATAGTCACCTCCAAACCAAGTGAGACAAGAAATCTTAGTTTATCACAATTAAGTCTTTCTTCTTTAGTGGGGTGGACAACAGCAGTCCTCGCCATGAGGTACATAAAGAAAAGGTAATGACGCCATAGGGAAGAAGAGACAAAGAGGATCAAATATCCATAACACAGTGTGGAAAATGAAATGCACTTGCCTTGTGCAACAGTGTTTTCAGCAATTCCAAGATCCTTAGACAGGTACTCAAGAGCGCCATTCACCACCCTGCATCATAAGAGAATCATGTAAAGCTTCACGGATGCAATAAAGTAAGAATTTCACTGATGGTTAAGTCCCAGAGCTCTACTAAAAATGCAAAGAATGGCCAAAAGGATCACCCATCAATTTCTTTGGTCCAATGTAACATTTAAAACTAACCACAAAGAAGAACTCATGGCACTTAATAATCAATCAAGCCATACCCTAGATGATAGCCAAACAAGATAGCTCCAAGACAGGCTACGCCAACATAAGGTAAGACTGTGCCTGAAGATGTAGTCTGGGGCTTAAGAGGAGCAATATCCTCAATATCTTCCTCTGAACCTCAGCAAAAAAATCAAATCAGTGGTAAAAAGCAAAGATTAATACATATACCAAGCACGATTCCTAGATAGATCTTTGATGATAACCATACATTGATGTCCAATAAGCAAGATACATGCAGGCATTCTCCAAACACTTGATTCAATCCATCCGTTATAGAAATTTACTCATAGAACAGAAATCATTTGTCCCATTTTTATTTCTTTTATTTCTTCTCTGTTTATCTAAGTATTTCACTCAAAATTCCATGATTTAGAAGGAAATCTTGAAAGAAACCGTAGACCACACGACCCATTGAGGGAGAGGAGCTGGTATACTATGGTAGACTTTGCGAGGAGAGCAACATATGGCAAGCACTAGAACTAGCTTTAGAAGCAATAAACTGTCCCCATCCAAAAGCAACAACCTAATACGTAGCAGATTGAAAGAATTCTAAGGTGCCATTTCACAACCCATGAATTTCGTAAGTTGAAGCAACCTATATTTCACTTCTCGCACGACAAGAAAAAGCCTGAAACCGACGGCTTTTCGAGCGTGCGCAACACCACATATACAGACAGAAGAAATGGCCACAGGCTTTAACACGCGCACGAACAGCCCACCCACAACACATAGACAGGGCGAGAGAACGAGAGAAGAGAACAATAAGGAAAAGGTTTGCAGCAAACAACTTAGCTCACCGGAAGCTTGAGCCCTGACAGATTTGGCCTTGGCCGAGGATCTGAGCAAGCTCCCGAAGCCGATCTTGGGGCGCGCGAGCTCGGTCTCCATCGAGACCAAGCCGCGACGCAATCCGCAGCAACCGATCCTACCGCTCATGCGAACGCTCGATTGCGAACTCCTCCGACCTCCGCACTCACCACCGAATCCAGTCAAGCCCGTAACCTTCCGCAATCCATACCCCGTCCTCCCTTTGACTGAAAGTGTGGCCCCTTGCATTTTTTTAGGCTGACGTAGCCAATACTCCCCGAGCCCTCTGAAAAGTCAAAAAGGCGAATAAAAAGAAAAAAGAAACAAGCTGAAACGTAAGCTCGAAGACGCACAACCCCGAATACACAGAGAACTAGAAGGGAAAGTAAGCAAAGCGAAGCACAGGAGACCGCTGAACCCGAGAATTCAGCGAATCTTCACGCGATTCGAGTGGAACATCGAGCAATGCGGCGGAAACGATCGATCATCCGAGGGTACGGAAACGGAGGGGGACTGACCTCTTTGCTTCGATTGGGAGTAGCTGCAGGCGCGCCGATCGACGAGAAAGTTTTACGAGAATCGCGTGGGTTGCGGGGTCGGCTGGGCGTCTCGTGTGGAGCGACTCGGGAGGAGGGGGAGCGTTGGGATTTGTAAGCGATGAGCGAACAAGGAGAGAGGAGAGAGAAGCGTGGAAGAATCCGCCGCCGACGCGGCCGAGGAGAGCGAGAGAGTGAGAGAGAGTTGAAAAGGAGGGGACGGACTGTGGGGGTTTCACTAGTAGCACGAGGGAACGAACAAGAAAGTCGGTCCAGGTGGTGGTAGTAGGGGTGGAGAGTCCAAGTCGCGTCCGTCACCCCCCTGCTTCAACCGTCCTTCTTCTTCACTTCGTCTTCTTCCTAGTCACGAGACTAATTTTAAATTTAATTTTCTCCCGAACGGAACCGTTACGAGAATTAAAACATCGCGTACGAGTGCAAGTGATGGCGGTCTATTCTATGCGGCATATTCCCCCCCCAAAAAAAAAAATATTAATGCATAAAAAAAGAAATTGGGGAAATTTTACAAAAAAAGGGAAGAGGAGGATGAGTACGTGGGATTTTTGGATTAGATTTTGCAATGCGTTGGACGTGTCGCGGCGAACGTGGGGCTGCGATCCCCTACCTCCGACACCACCGTAAGCACGTGTTGCGCATTCACGGCACAAAAGAGGTGGGCGTCAAATTGACGGTGGGATCGTCTTCCCCTGTGAATCCATTCTCGCATCGATTCCGGTCAGGCCCAATCTCACTCAGGAATCAGGGACTACAGCCCAAAAGCAGTTCAATAGAACCGATGAATTCATATATCTCGATCGAAAGTTTTAGAACTGAGATTTTATTTGAGATTTACAAAGAAAATTGAAAGATGATAGGACCGTGATTATAAGAGCGTGCTCAAAAAATGAAGAGGATTCGGTGGATTCTTTTCCATAAATAACAGTCACAAATTTAGAAAATGTGCGAGTAAGCGAGAGAGGTAAAATCAATAAATCTTTGCAAGAAAAGAAAGAGATAAATAAATAAATAAAGAAGTAAGAGACGAAAGGAGCAAGTTGGATGCGTGGTGCAACAATATGAAAGAAACAAAGATTTGCTCATCATCTCGAATAAGCAAGATGTGAGAAGACATTAAAATTTAGGTTTACACTGTAAAATCGATTGCTTTCTAAACAGTTCAATCCCCAATCTCAAACTATAAAAAAATCACTTGTACCAATTTATAGAACTGGAAACTAGACCGACACCCCTAAAATCACTCATAATAGGCTGGTTCAATCCAATCCAAGTGGTTTCTAGTTCGAGCGATTCTACATGCTCATCCCTACTCTCTATTGACTAACAAATGACTATAGGATCGTCACGCATTAACATTAACTAACACGTACCTGGCCAAACCATCTACTGATAAAAATCAATATAGATTCACACTCCAGACCGCTCGAGAAGAGCAGCAATGCTTGAAATGCCCGCCAATGATCAAGAAACTCATGATCCAAATTCGTCACGAGAATGCAAATCAACAACTCCGGCCCCAGTCCAGTATGGCCAACTCAAATTTGCCTTTAAAGTAGGATTTTCTACTTAAGGAGCAGATAACTTAGTCATGAAAAGTGCAGAAGATATGCCGCAAAAATAGCACCACGAGTGCTCACGAGAGGAAGAAGATCAAGCACCCATGATTTTCAAGAAGAGACACTGTAGCCTTTCCAAAAAACGCAAAGGTCTTGTTACACTTTTATTTCGAGAAATACATATGTTAACGAAGCTTCTTCTCAACTCCATTGCCATTTTCCACTTTTGGACCGCGAGGAGTTATTCCTTCGTGATGACAAAAGATAAATTTTCCAACAAAATTATAGCAGTTCCACACTTCTGGCAAAAAGCAACCAACCCCAAAGAAGGCCAACCAACAAAAGGAGAAGAAGTCGCCTCTGTATGCGGACATCCATCCATTAAACTGGAAACCTAACTAATTCAGCAAAGGCCAACCTTCTGCTAGAAAAAAAATCTTTATTTGGTTTTTCTCCTGTCAATTCAAGCTGCTGCAGCCATTGGCACAGATCTGTAGCAAGCTCGCTTTGCTGCACGAACTATATCTTCAACCTGCACAATGCATGATGAGAAACCAAAGAACGTCAGGTGCTAGGCAGTGCTACCCCTCCAATGCTTTCTTAGTCTTGCGTATACAGATTCAGTGAAAAACAGGTGGTGTAATATAAGGTTAAGGGCATTCTTCAAGCAGTCTGCCTCAGGTTAACTCCATCTACTAACTATGTAGAAAAATCTGAAGGAAGTTAATCGACCTGAGGGACAGCCATCCTCTCCAAGTTGGCTGCATAAGGCATGGGAACATCAGCACCAGCAATCCTCTCGACCGGTGCATCAAGATAACCAAAGCTCTCCTCAATAACTGACGTGCTGCGCAAACAAGTAGACAGAGATTATTCGTGCCTCTGTAAACTGCAAGTAGAAAAATTAAGTAGCAAAGAGAGAGGACGAACCAGATCTCAGCGCCAACACCATGCTGAGGGAACCCTTCCTCAACTGTCACAAGCCGATTGGTTTTCCGGACTGAAGCGTTGATAGTGGCTCTATCAAGAGGTCGAATAGACCTCAAATTAATGACCTGGATTAAAAGGATTGCTTCAGTTTACAAACATTTAACATAAATCAATTTTCTGTAAGCCTTACAGAAAATTGACTTACCTCAGCATTAATTCCTTCCTTTGCAAGAATATCAGCTGCCTGAACATTAGGCAAAAATCTCCTTTAGATTAGTATAAACAAATTAAATTTCAGCCTAGTGACTGAAGCAAAACCTAGAGGCATGTATTTCCTGTAAAACTCATTTGAAAGGGTATCAGTCACTAAAGGAGATTCACAAGAAAAGAGCAAACTAACGTTAGATACATTTCCTGTAAAAAGCACGTTCCAATTGGCAAGGACAATTTATAGCATCTCAGGCAACAGAAGACAATAGATGCAAAACAAACCTTGAGGACCAGGCCCACCATCTTTGAAAAAGCTGTTATCGTCACATCCTTTCCTTCCTTCTCAATCTGTCAAAAGTAAAAAGTGGAAAAGATGAGAAAATTGACCATATGAAATTGCCAGTTCTGTAAAATTCACATGATTAAGAAATACCTTGGCCTTTCCAATGGGAAGGCAAAAGCTGGAATCTAGCACTTCAGCTGAAACAGGGAATGACTCGCCATATCTGAATCCCAAAATTTACTTCAGAGTTATCCCTAAATCAGAAAGAGAAGTGCATACAAATCCAATAGCTAAAAAACTACTCACAATAACTCATTCTCGAGGAAAACTACAGGATCAGGGTCCCTTATGGCAGCTTTCAAGAGGCCACGGGCATCTTCAGAAGAGTATGGAGTCAATACTTTCAAGCCTGGGCAAGAGGCATACCATGCAGCATAACACTGGACATAATCAACTAAGTGGAATCAGTCATTAATTATGGCCAAAACAAAATGAATCAGTCATATGTAATCACAAGCAGTGCACATCAAGTGGTCGAGACACTCGATCCATCGATTGTAAAGACAACAAGTGCTAAAAGGTTAGACGATAAAACAGTCATACGTGAGAGTGTTGAGCACCAACTCCTGCAGCAGCTCCATTTGGACCTCTAAAAACAATAGGTACCGACAGCTGGCCAGCAGACATATAATTCGATTTTGCAGCTGAATTAATGATGTGGTCAATTGCCTGAAGATAAAGCCAGGAATTATATTAGTGAATAAATTAGAACAAACCTCTAATTACTGCAAACCAAATCAAACTTTTGACAATGTAAAGCATTTACAATATTTAAATCCATTATGATGCAAAATATGTGGTAAATCGATATAAATAAAAATGTCGTGTTAAGTAAACTTTAGGTTATTGTCTAAGCAAAACAAGAGGACAGTAACAAATTTTCCTTTAATAGTGTTATCGTTTCACCATATTATAACTGAAAATTCAATAACTTAAATGACATGGCACATAAATCTTCTATTTCGCATTATGTCATACTTCTTAAGAACAATAATATGCTATAATATCTTACACTATGCTTTACACAAGTTAGAAGACTTATATCAACAATAAACCACACTTTCATCTAACAGTTTAAACTTTTAGAACAATTGATGGTGATCCCACCAAAATCTCATATGGTATCAATGCAGGAGATCCTCAATTCAAATCTTTTCAAACCTCATTTATATAATAAGGAGGAGTGTTAAATATGTCCATGCTTAGTATTGGCAAAAAGACCAGACTAAACATAAGGAGGAGTGTTGGAATACTTATATAATAATAAACCACGCTTTCATCTAACAGCTTAAGCTTTTGTGACAGTGACCCCACTAAAATCTCACAATACATAGTCAAAAATTACTCATCTTTGTCTTTGATCATGAATTTTGCTGAAACTTGCTAGTTTGTACTTTCCGCTTGCTTTACATGAGTTTATGCCCAGAAAAGTAAGTCTAATTAACTTATAGTATCTTATAATATAAGTCGATTCTCAATTCATAATTCATGCATTTGAGATTTTGATTCACAATGCGTATCTCAATTGGACAAGTACGAGCAAAGCAAAGATATAATCATCATCCTCATACTTTATAGTCAAGACAAAATTTAAAGGTCCACTTCACTTCTTACCTCACAAACAAGTCTAGAGTATCTATTCGAATTGTCTTGCAACCATATTGTATAATTGATTAACAAAACCTTTGACAAGCATTCATTATATGAATTCACAGGTTTCTTTGGTCTTTGTCATCTTGATCAAGGTATCTAACTAGCTCTTTTGGACCAAATGAAAAACAACAGGCAGATTATGCCAACCCATTAGAAGAAAATTCCCTAGCAAAAACATACTAGCATGATAAGAAACATTGCACCAAAAAGGAACTGTGTAAAGCAAATGGCCTCCCAGATTTCAGAAGATTGCTCCATCAAATTTTCCCATTGTAAAAATTACGGTATCCTGAGTCAAAAAATTGACATAGCAGTCCCTAAAATGCCATCACAACTCACAATAGCCATTTACCATACTGTCAAGCCATTTTTGGATAATCCATAAGCACGACTATAATTAGCCTGCCACCTGGAGGGTAACCAACACAGCAACCTACCACAATAGCGCCCCACTTAAACCCGAGTTCTCCTGAACACAATCGCAGCCACAGTCATCAGTTCCTAAGCCCAAAGCATTGGAAATGCCCTTACCACTGGTCAATCCCAGGGTGCATCCCATATGATCGTAGCATAATGTTATAAATTAGGTGCTTATTATACATAATTTAGGAAAGCCTTTAACCTGCATGGAGAAGTTAAAAGTCATGAACTCAATAACAGGTTTGAGACCATGGTAAGCAGCGCCAACTCCAATTCCAGTGAAACCAGCCTGAAAACAGCACCAAAAAATGGGAATGAGAAAGTCTTGCAATAAATAAGGAGTATAATCCTTGGAGAACATGGAATTGAATATCATGCAAAAGGAATAACCTCTGTGATTGGGGTATCAAGGACCCTGTCAGGGCCATATTTATCGAGTAGACCCTTTGATATCTGTACATGTCACAATCAAGCAGCAACAGATTAATAATGTTGAACGTGTCGCTTAACCATAAACACAGAGCACATGTTCATCTCTTTGACTAGAACTGACCTTGTATGCACCTTGATACTCCCCAACCTAAATTGAAAGGGAGAAGAAATGCCACATAAGAAACAAAAAAGAAGGGCCAGAGAAACACAAAAAAATAAGCATAATCAGATAATGGCGCTTTACTTACCTCTTCACCCATCAAGAATACTCGTGGATCGGCTGACATTTCCTCATCGAGTGCTGAATTTAGAGCATCTCGCACTGTCATCTGAATCAGCAGGGATAATTTAGTCAGACTGATAGAAGACTCCCAGCTCTATTAGTTGCAAGGGATGGCACAAAATGGTGGGATAAATAAATTCATGTGGTCCAACGCAGCGCAAATTGTGGAAACCTTTAAGAACTTTAAGAACTACCAAATCACACGTACACAAACGATACACAGAGCTCTTATTTTGAGCAAACCGACAGAAACTGAGTTCATGCGCTCAGCTTGGAAAGATTGTCAAAGAAACAAGAATCTGCACTCACCTCTTTAGCTGCAGATGAGTAACTCCTCAGGGGTGCTGCCGCTGCCGCACGGAGCAACGGCAATGCCCGTCCTAGAATCTGGACATGTGAAGACCGAATTCAAGAATGAGATAAATATTGGGGGTGCCACTATAAGGAAAATAAACATAGAATCACTGTGCATACCGTAAGAGGAGAGCCGCCGGCGCTAACTTTTTGCCTCGCAACCCCCAACATCTTCTTCTCTCCCGAATGGCAGGTACCACTGGAGACAAATCACAAAGGATATGAACAAAAGAAACAAAAGCACAACCCCATCTAATGGCAAACTCGAAAGCAATCCTAGATAGAAGCCGGCCTATAAATCAAGTGGCAGCTCGACTGCAAGAACAAAACTTGTTCATGGGAACACTTTGTCGATGCTCAAAATGCATTTCTCAACTTCCGACACTCGGTTTCGACAACAGCCGAAGCAAGAATCGATCCCTAAACAGATGCGCCGACGAATCCCAAGACATCAAGACCCGAGAATTACGACCAATCGCTCTCGGAAAACGAGACGCCGGTCAGAAATCGGCGGCCGAGAAGCACACCAGAAACGAAGAGGACGCCAAATTGCATCAACAATCTCCCTCAAGAACAGAAAAAACAAACGAGCTAATGGTCACGAAAAAACTGCGCGAGCATTAAGGCATGAAATCCCGAGGCGCGGAGCCAGATCGGAAGCGAAACGAGGAAGCGCATGCCCGAGACGGATTTGGGCAAGAATTTAAATCTCTAAAGAGGAGGAGGAGGAGGAGGAGGACCACCTGGAGGGAGAGGCGAGCCGCGACCGGAGATGGAGGCCAGGCGACCGGCGTGGGCGCGACTGACAGAGAGAGAGAGACCGAGGCGGATCGAGTCAGAGAGAGAGAGAAAGGCGAAGCAGGCTCGACGGAGGGTAGGAAGAGCACGAGCGTACCAACTTATAACAAACGCCAAAATCGCATTTGCAGCCAACGCAAAATTTGCAATAACCCTTTTACTTGGAACCGAATAGGATTATAATAGACGTTAAAAGTGCATTCGATTACATTTTTACTTTAGAAACGATTCTTTTTTGAAAAATAATTCTTTTTTATTTATACTCCTTAAAATAATTTTTAAGTAAAATAATACGAATATTGGTAATTATCAAAAAAAAAAATTTATTATTTACCGGAATATAATAGGAATATGGGAAATGCAATTTAATATCTAAAGAAATATAAAAAAATTTATTTATTTTTTCCTCGGCGGTGTTTTTTCTATTTCGGAAAACAAAAGAATAGAGAAATAGAGAAATAGAAACGTTACCCTACAGCCTCTTAATTTATCGCAAATTAATATGGCTGTTCAGCTTTGGAAATGGATTTTCAAATAAACGCAAATTATATTTAATAAAAATTACAGAAAAAGTATTTGACAAATCTTCTTTATAAAGGATTTTTTGGATTTAATCTTTTTTTACCAAAAAATATCAAACCCTTTCGCGGCTCTAGAAAAAATGAAGGTAGTTTTGGAACAACGAGAGGTAAAATCGAAAAATTAAAATATTGATAATGATGGTTTTGGAAGAAAATAATTTGTTTCAACATTTGGCTAAAAGCCGCTTAAAAAGATTTGATAAATATTTCGACATTTTCTCAATGGAATTTGTAGACCGAAAATTTCTTCTAAAGTCGAATTAAACGCATTATAAATCCAAAGTCAACACGACATATAAGATTTTGATGGATCAATTTCATATTTCATAGGTTCAACCTGAACACAAATTTCTTATCTAAATTTCCCATGAAATCAATCCAAAGATTGCTGTCGCATTATCAAATCAGGTCGAAAATCACCTTCCCTCGCCAACTATTCTGAGCTGCCCCAGTCTACCTCTGGCGTTTGAGAAAAGCCAACGCCGAAATGGCTTTTTGACTACTCGTCGGGCCGTTTTGACATTTTTCTTTCGCATTATAGAAACAATTTTCTGAGAATATCTTTTTGGCAATAAAAAAAAAGGAAAAAAAAAAAGGTTTTTGACGAGCACTCGCGCGAGGAGAGAGAAATGGGATTTGCATGAGTGGAGACCGCGGCGGAGGAAGAAAGATCTCCTTAGGCCGCCAATGTAAGTCCCGGGTCAACATCACTATATATTTTTCTATAATGACCATTTTACCGAATCAAAGAATAATTGAAAATTAGATTTTGATTATTCGATTTTTCTTTTTTATATTAAGTCCACCACAGCATAGGTACAACTATTTGGAGAGACATAAGATATCTTACAAGACCGTAAGACGATCAAAATCTGAACTTTTGACTTATATCTACAACTCAAAATGGTTTATATGCAGTTTGGTAACGAATTCTCATTATCAAGTCGAGAATCCATGTACATGCCCATTAATTATGCCTATCTCGAGAGATAATTTATTAAAAATTAAAGTCAGTTCATTAAAAGCAAGATATACCTTTATATTTTCCCATCAAAAAGTAAAATAATATTCAAACTAAGCAACAACGAAGAACATACGAGAAAAGATGTGAAGATGTGCATGCCGACATTCTGCATTATGCGAGAGTTTCGAACGTGTGGGATTCGAAAGAGAAAAGGTTGGAGAGCGAGAGATTGCAAAATGTGAAAAGAACAAAATTAGAAGGGTAAAATAAATAAATAAAAATCGATCCGTACGGACCTCTACCGAACTCGCCTTGCATAGGCGTTCCGTTTATGGAGGGACGGGGGACCCGAGGCGAGCGATGTTCGACGAGCTTTTCGAGTGCTGTTTTCCAAAATGATGTAACGAAGCTAAAATCAGGAAGGGCCAGAAATATCTGGCAAATGTCCTCCTGGCCTTTTGGGGCGAAGGTTGGGAATTGATGGATGGGGGCGTAGAGGGTAGGTGAGGATAGTAGGGATCAACGGCCAGGAGCGAAGATTCCTGAAATCGACAGTTATTATTCGTGGAAATTCCAGCTGCTGTCTTTTGACTGAGTTTTCATTATTTATTATTAATTAACAATGGCACACCATGTCTGAAATATCTAATCCTACGTGGATTGGAGTCGCTAATAGCGCAAATAATAACATTTTGTAGTTAGAAATTAATTTATAAAAGACAAATAAATTTTTCTATTTCTATTTCTAAATGAGTTCTAAGCTAAAAAATGCATTTGATAACGACAAAAAATTCATATTCTCGAAATAGAAATTCATTTGATAATTAATAAAATCTCACCTTCCCGAGTAGTGGCGGCTAGGGGTGTAAAAATTCAAACCAAATCGAAACCATCTCCAAACCGAATATGAATCGAACCGAAAATGCGGTTCAGTTCGGGACGGTTTTTCGGTTTTTATATTTTTGCTTTACTTATTAGAACCTAAATGAAGAAGAAATGATTATGAAAAGAGATTGTTCACTTTTAATTAAGAATTCCAGTTTGATTCGGTTAACCGGACCAAACCGAAAATCAAACTGAACTGAAAAGTTAATGATTATTTTTCGATTAATCGAATTGAAACCGAACCAAACCAAAAACGTACAAAATTTCGGTTTAGTTCGGTCCGGTTCGGTTTTCGATTTGGTTCTTGACACCCCTAGCGGTGGCAATGGGGGGCGATGGCAGGCAACCGGTGGGGGTGGTGGTGGTGAGCGACGGACGACAAGAAGAAAAGTAAGAAAGCGAGAAATAATTTTTTATTTCTATTCCAGAAATAGAAAAGTAAGAAAATTTTGTTTCTGATTTATATTCCAAACCTATTTCTAGAATAAAAATCTGTTTCGAAAATAAAATTATGAAATTATTTTACCAAGTAGATTTCTATTTTAAAGGGCCCATCTCACGCTCTTTGCCATAGACAATTTTTGTGTTTGTGAATGTAAATAGAAATTTGTAGACAAGCACCCTCCAAACTCATTACTAAGCATCCGCATTCTGGAAGTAGCCAGTAACTGCTTACCTTTGAATAACCAAATGACACTGTTTGATGGGAAGAAGGATAATAAAAGTGCCAAAAATCGTATACAACGCTCATTATAATATCAAAAGTTTTAACCGATTCACTTAAGTACATATTGAAAAAAATAATTACTTAAGTGCCTCCAACCAAACAATATACGTAACTTTTATAATTAAAAATTTCATTTGATGTAACATTTTTCTGCCACTAAAATGATCATTTTTTAACAACGGATAGTGCCGACGTGATCGTTTTTCAACCCATTATACAATGTCATTTAGGGATTATATATTGGCCAACACCACATAGAATCCAAAAATTAATAAAATACGACCATGTTGGATTTCCAACGGCCCATATCAAAGTTAGCATGTAAATGATAGCTTTTTTTTTATTAAAGTGTCACTTAAGTTATCCGATAAAAACATTTTGCACTAAAATAAATATCACACGCAACTTTTTGACACTCCTAGTGTTATTCTTCCCGGTTTGATGCCTTCAATGAACTAGCATTTCTCATATTATGTGGGATTCATGTTTTGAAGGGCCAAATTGATAAGTTTCTGACAAATCTATCCCAAATTAATTTTTTTAACACCAAAAATCCAAAACTGATATATTTCTAACAAATTTACCTCAAATCGGTACACTAATGACGAATTTACCCTATGTTAGTTTTTGCTAAATTTTATAGTCAAATTACTGAGTTTGATGACAGTAATAGTTGACTAATATATTAACTTGGGATTTTACTCTTTTTTGTCGCAGTTATACCGATCTTATGATTTTTTGTGGCATTAGTCAAATTTAATGAATGATATATATATCACAAATGTATTAATTTGGAGTTTTTGACGATCAAAAAATTGGTTTAAGATAAATTTATTAACTTGGGGTTTTTATGGTCATATGAAGCATAGGCATACCGGTTTAGATTTTTGGTGGTCAAAAAATGAATTTGAGATAAATTTATCATAGATGAATTAATTTAGAGTTTTCATATAGTATTATTAACCCTATTTTAAAAATCGAATCCTTCTTTATCCGACATAATTAAATGGTATTAAGAGGCATTTGTCAACAAGATCTCTGTAGTATCATGGAGTGGCTGCTTGATGATCACAAATTACCAAGGCAATCAGCCCAGTGATAATCAATGTCCTAGATTTAGCGAGTAAGAGTGATTGATTCTTAGATGGATTGTCTTTCGCCTCATAATCGCCAACACTATTGGTCTTTTACCTGAGAGAGCCAATTTCGATTCCCCAAGAGAATGGTGGAGAGTAAATCTCTTTCTAAATATTTGAAAGTTCACTACCTATTTATAAAAGACATTATTTAAACATGAAATATTAGCTCTTGCTCGATTGATTTTCGTGATTTTCTTTCTTTTATCGAGAATGGAAGGAAATCGCCTCGACAGTGGCACTCCTCCCAATCACCATAAAACTCTTGCACGGATTATCGTTCCATGAGTCGTTTATGAAAACTCTATTTGTCTGAGGATGCTCACATGGAGAAATGCTTATCGCAAAATCTAAATCTCTCCCATTTTTCATCGGGTCAAATTAGGTCAATTTCATGATAATTGAATATGTCTTTACTACAACTTATTGACACCCAAAAATACTCATGTTATCACGTGCTGGTCACGAGGGCACGAAAGGGACAATATGCCCTGTTTTGATTGAAGAAACTTGGGATTATCAGCATGTTGAAGGGATTTAAAGCTAGGTATTGATGAGAATCTAGATGGATATACTTATTTCAATGGTAAGACACTCTATTACCACGTGTCAAGTTATGAGAGTAACAAGTTGGATTTGAAATTTAAGTATAATTGGCGTTAAATTCTAAGTGAGAAATAATTGTTGCAAGTAAGTCTCAAGAAAACAGAAAAGTAGTTATTTACTCGGTGGGCAAAGTGCACAAGTGTCATTGATAAGTCAAGAGGCGATTAGCTATGGATAAGGTAGTCAAAGAAAGAAGAAAAACGTAGGGAAAAACAGGAGCGCTGTTCAAGAAAAGCAACCGGCTAAGCCACATTATAAATACCACGAACCACACAATTGAGAGCTCTCGAATATCACCATAACTATTTTTACTTTTACCGCATTTCAATTGTAGTCTTTTAGGTTCCCGTCATTAATTAGATTTCAATATATATCTCTATTCAATTCAGCATCATCAACCAACAATTTAGTGTCGTTGATTAAATTTCGACATTGAGTTTTCTACTTAGGAGTATTCAATATTGTTGTTGATTAAGTTCTAGCTATACACCTAAACAAACTATGTCATTGATTAAATTATGGCCTAATTTTAGTCGGATCTTAAGATTGTACAAAGAGGTTAAAAATAAAGTTGCATTTGACTGTTTATACTCATCAAAGAACTTAAATCCTCTATATTAAAATCAGGACGTACCGTTTGGTAAAAACATTTTCACGGAAATCCAAACCTGTGAAACACAACTATAGTGAAAAAGAATTCTTAGAACGGATTTCTACATCGCGATTTTCAGGTTTTTGCCAGAATAAGGCCAAATTCTAACACGGCCGGAAAATGGTCGGGGCATGTGAATTTTCAGAAGGCGTTCAACCAATCGGACGCTATCACGAGCTGCCGCCTTATTAGAATCGTCGTCCCCTCTTGAGGACCCAAAAAACGACTTTTGACTCAATTTGGGCTCGAGAAATTTGAAACACCGAGGCATGGAGGATTTCGTTTTGGTCTTCATTATGTTAATTAATCCAATTTGTAATCCCACGTGCTGGCATTTGAAAATTAGTTTAAGTCCACTCTTCATCTTTTTAAGTATCGTTATGTGCCCAATTTGGTACTCTAAAACTTCTATTTTGTGCCATCGAATCCCTTAAATTACGAGCAGGAAGGATCACTACTACAGTCAATAAATCAACGTGATAATTCTTGTTTTTTTTGTAACTCAATGGAACAATATAATCGTTAAGGAATGAACTTTTTGTATAAATTAGACAAATGTCGTATTTGGGCCACCCTTCTCAACTTTTAGCTTATGTATCACTGGATTTATGATTTTTTTTTTTTGTCAAAGAGAAATGTATATCATTATTGATACAAGTTCAAAATCCCCATAAGAGGGGTATCAAGAGTCAAGACAAAGTAAAGCCCAAAGGTATTGGGGCTGAGACAAAAAACCAATTATGAGGAAGGCTATGTAATCTCTAGACCTTCGTGATTCAATTTGTAATCGAGTTTGACAATCTAGGATAATGGGCTAGAGTAACATGCGGGTGGGCCAAAAGGAGGTCCAAGCACTCCTTGATCAGCAAACGCTATTCCCATCCGAAGTGATCTGTGAGTTGGCTTATCAGATCTTTCACTAGATCAACCCTATCTGATTCAAGATATTATCACTTGAACTAAAGAGTAGTTTTGGAGATGAAGGTGAGTGCCTCCAACAAAGCTAGGATTTCCATTTGTGCCACGGACAATGCCTTTACTTCGCCAAGCCAGCAACGAGACTATCGGTGTGGTCACGGCATATGCATGCAATCGCTCCATCGACTGAGCCTTCGACAAAGGATCCATCGACGTTAAGTTTTAGGGCTCCTTCTTCCAGCAGGATCCAAAGTTGTTCTCCGGTAAGATCTCGTTGCTTCCTTATTGTCAACTCCCGAGTGTTCGATTTAGTGGAGTTTTCTTGCATGATTCTTACGGATTCCATGGACTCCTCCGCGTTTGGGATTTTTCCTCGAAACACAAAGTTGTTGCAAGATCTCCAGAGACGCCACAGCAGCCGAAGACAGTACATCAACCCCTTTTTCTAAGAAATGCATCAATTGCGTACTTCGAATTTGGATTTATAATGTTAGTGGGATTGTTTCATGAGCTCATAATTTATCTATTTAAGGTAAAAGAATATCGGTCTTTTTCGAAAATTAATGGAGAAACCTAATGAATTAGAGTTCACGATTGTGAGACCTGTGCCTTAATCGGGGGGGAAAACAAAAGAATGAAGGCTTCAAAAAGTTCTCGGCGTCCCATTTTTGTACAAGGGGCTTTAGTTTTCTAGGAAATGTCTTTTCTCGATCTACAGAAGGACGGGGAGGGGCCCCTGGCATTATGAACCTCCCTTAGATTTTACCATGGTAGCTCTAAATCAGCAGTCAGAATATTCGATTCGAGCGACGTCTACCACTCATTTTGAACGAGCGGCGTCATGATCCCCTTTGGAGGTCAGGCAGTCTGCTTGTACAATTACAGGTTCCGGCTCCAATCAGGGATGCTCACCAGCCTGACAAGCCGGGCCATCATTTGGGTGGGCCAGGCCCAACTCAAAATGTTTGTAGTGGGAAGGGAGGATATTGTGGGGTTTGGCCTCTCTTTTGATTTCCATAATTAGCCTCGCAAAAAGAATGATTTATGAAAAAAGCAAAGAGAAAATTGAAGGGTTAAATATGTAAAACACGCATGTGCAGCTACAATGGTAAAGGAAATGGCAAAGGAAGTGGATCACTTTGGATTTTACTAATATAGCAGTCTTTGAACTATTATGAAAATAACGACTTATTATATGCGCTTTCTTTAATCAGAATGTCTTTCGTATTCACCTTGATTGCTTTCTTGGTGCATTGCCATCGACTGATAGAAGCCTCTCAGTTGTATTGTAAAACTGTCCTTCCCTAAAAGCTCAACAGCTCAACCCATGCACAACAGTAACACCCCCGTTGGATTCCCCCTTCTTGGTTGCGTACGGCATTGGTTGCCTGGCCACTGCCTCCTCCTCCTTCTTCTTCTTCGTCGTAAAATCTTCCTAACAGATATGTTTGGTGCTGCAAGGCTTCAATCGCTGGAGTATGTAAGAGTGGAGGAGATGAGGGTGCTTACAAGAAATTCGTTCGAGGCAAAGGGCCAATCAATAAATTTGAAAGACCAACTTTGTGATCTTACTCTCAATGCAATCAATCACATAATCTTAGGGAAGAAGTAAAAGGACGAGGCCAAGAGCTTCCATATTGCGCCAGCTGAGGAGTTCAAGGAGATGGTCGCCGAGCGGTTCGTGCTCAATGTGGTTGTAAATATAGGCGATTTTGGGCCTTGGATGGATTTCCTCGACTCGTAGGTTGTAGATTAGATAAGACGACATCTTTTGATTTGATGGGTGCAATGAAATTTTAAACCTTCGTGTAATTAATTTAACATATGAAACTAATTGATATAGTTCTCTCTATGATTTTTACTAAGTCCACTAATAGTGACATTAGTGTAAGAATTGAATTACATGCTCACTAGCGGATGGCTGACTTGTACAAGAATTTGATTCAAACATATATGTCACTCATCCAATTAAATTTTTGTTACTAATAATAATCCTTCTCTCTCAAAGGAATTCTTGCAAGAAAGTTCACTGCACACTATTTTTGCACAAAGGCTTTAGGCTTCTAAAAAAAAGCATTTTTTAAATTAGTGTGTAACGAGCATCGTGGTCACCTAAACTTTATCATAGGAGCTTCACGTTATGAGCCGAAATATTCGATTTGATTATTATTTACCGCTCGTTACGAGCAAGTTTGTCACCTTCTACCCTATGGATTGCAAGTTGGGATAAAGTCAAAAGTTATAGCACTTTTGGCATATGCCCCTTTGGTAGTACGGCAATCAGCTAGTTCAAATTAAGCTACTTGCTCCGGTCAGAGATGCTCACCAACCCCGACGAGCCAGGCCATTGTTTGGGTGGACAAGGCTTGAATCAATAATCTTTCTCGTGGACGAAATTCACATGGAACACATTTTAAGCCTTTCGCCTTTGTTTTTATCTATGTATATTATACATAAAAATGCATGTACATATTCAATTTCTTTTCTTTTTTTTCCCTTTTTCCTACGCTGACTCGGCCCATCCTTCAAACAAAAAATCACCTACTCCTCGAACAACGACAAGCAAAAGCACGATCAGAAATTAATGATGACCCATCGATGCTTTTTCCTCAGCTTGGTAGGACAAACTGCTCCAAGAAATAGTGGCCGCCGATAATTGATGAACTACCCAAGTGGAACCAGAATCATAGCATCCCATCATTTCTCATAAGTACCAAATTCTGAGAGGAAAAGGAACGATGTGAGTGCTAGAGAGGGAAATAAATGATGTACACTAAAGGGTCATTTTATAAGTAATGTAGCTGGCAGAATCAATTGTAATGCTAAAAAAGCACTGTATCGCATCATATGTTTGGTCCAAAAGAAGTTGTTCTACACGAGTTTGCTCATTTGAGAGAGGGACACGTTGGAATCTACATATAACGACCAAAATTTCCGTATGATTTCAAGCAGAGTTGAAATGTCTATATTCATTGATTATCAATTTAAAGATTTTGAATGGGGGGCATGAAGTAAGTGATCGCCAGAAAGGAAGAAAAGGGATATTAGAGAAAGAGGGAGAGAAGAGGCTTCATCGCCAAGTGTCCGCCCTGCATTGGATTAGGTAGCACCGTCCGCGTGTGCTCGATCTTCTCTTTCTCTTGCACTAATTTCTTACAAGAGGACAAAGCTTTCGTCACTTACATCTGCGTTGGGAACATTGTTTGTCTCCCTGATTAGGTCACATCACCATCGACCGAGATTACGTAAAGGTGCATATCATATCATCGCCCCTATACGGTTAGATGAGAGCAAGTGCGTGCAACTTGGAAGCGACACGAGCCCGTGCTTGGGGCATCAACTCCGAGAAGGTTAGAGTCAATATCTTGTCTCCTCGATGCGAAGAACATGCAAAGCTCTGTCACGAGACCTTTCTTCAGTTAGGTGGGAGACTCCGTACCCAAGGGGCACGAGCTTTTTTTCCAACCGAGCGTTGCATCGTTATCCAGAGCCTTTTCCAAAGCATGCATGCCGGTTTCTTTCCCATCGCTAAGTCAGACCTAATCCTTTGATTAGGAAGAGGCAAAGAACACCAGATGAGAGAAAATTTGGTGTGTGATAATATATTGTTTTTGGGGGTGTGGAACGAGGAGAGATCCGGGAGGAGAACAGAAAGTGATTGTTGGTAAAACCAAGGACAAAGGTTTAGGTTGGACTAAAGCATACTGACTGAAGAAATTGTAACTACATTAATATTACATTATGACGACCATCATGACCCCCCACTCCCAAAAAGAAAGAATGATTATGAGATATAGAAAGTGTACAGTTAGATAAGGACATGGATGCGCACAAGATTTTGTACCCTACATAGATTACCATAAGAATTCTCAAATATATAAAATAAATGAGAGAGTTTTCTTTATGAATAATTATAGAATTTTACTTTATACTGGCTATGCATGATCTAATTTTTTGATTGTTTATATCTCGACTTCGAACCAAAAACAGTAGAGTTTGAATGATTTGGGGAGGTAGAAAAATGTCGCAAAAAGAGACATTTGGTGGAAATATATTCTAGGGACATAGAGCAAGCTGCAAGAACACTTATTTGATTGAAATATTTCTCTATATTATAAGGTGTCATGGTATGGAGTCACCATCGAATCAATGGAGTCCACATGGATTTTGGGATCCAGTGACGACGCCGTGCTTGATGCATGCGGCTCCACGTCCGTTTAATTTCATATGTAGTAGTGTCCAAAACTTGGAGAGCTATAGTCAAATTAAGTTATACGGCCAACAACAAGGAGTCAAATTATGCTTATTTAAGGGGGGAAAAACTTAACACATTACACTGTCCCTATGTTCAAATAGTTATCACGTGAAGAGATATAGAGGGGGAAACCCGACAAGATAGGACGGTTTTAGCTACTAACTACATAGCTGGATTCGATGACTATCTTGGCTATCATTTAGGTTCAATGTGGCGAGACCCTCTTTCACATCTCTATACCTTCTTCAACAGTCATGTCCCCATCAAGCAACATCAAGTGAAAAAAATCCTTGTTTGATCCGTGAATTGGTCATCATTTCATGATACACCACTACTTCCCAAGTTGATAAAATGATTGAAGATGCTTCTTGTGACTTTGCGTAGCGGCTAACTTCTGTTTTCAATGCCATCGCTAATTAGATGACAGAGAGAGATGGAGCTTGATCGTATGCAACCTGACGTATACAGAGACCAATACTGATGAAATGCATCGTCTCTCGGATGGAGATTCTGCGTCGCTCTACTTTTGTCCGAACGTAGGCCCCCACACCGCCTGAGATATACAACAACTCGTGTCGCTTGGTGTATCAAGAATCGATTGATCAAGTCGTGAGAAAAGAAGCAGTCAAAAATCTTACGTAGGGAGACCTAGCGAAGGGGGGTCGATCCAACATGTTGCATCGTCGCATTAGATGCTGCATGCATAAAATATACGTACACTCTAGAGACAGGGACGACAGCATCCAGCAAGTGGCGTGCGAAAAGAGGCTAAGCCATGGCAGCATCGAAGCCCCCCCCCTAAATCATGGTAGTTAGTAAGATTCGTGGAGATTTTCCCACTATAAACAAAACCTGAGAACCCGTCGTCAATCACGCAAGCATGCAAAGGACAAACGAAGCACCCATCATTTTGGACCTTTCCCTCTCTTTCCTAACACACCACTCCCCCGAACATCACGTAAACCCCACTTACTTGACAAAGATTGGTCTGGCTTAGTTTCCTTGAACTGACATGTTTTGGTAATAATTGCATATATTGTGTCGTGGAAGTATCTCCCCAAACCTCTCGCCTAACCTACGAAGTCCACATGATCAAGAGAACTTAGGCAGATGAGAGGTCGTTTAGAAAGATAATGTTTCGCATTAACTTTATATCAATGCTATAAAAAAAAATAAAAGATGAGTTTTATAATTAGCCTCTTTTCTTATATTATCCCCTGCCTCGTCTCTATACATGCTTGCCTGCATATAAATATAAAGTTTGCTTCTAAAGATATACCACGCAACTGTATGCTCTTGAATAGGGAAGTTGAGCGGTCGTCGGTCATCATTCGTTTTCGAAAAGAAGGTCAGAATTTGAGGTCACATAATATTTTCATTAAGTAGAACTTTTTCCTTTGATATATTATTAGAAACAAATTAGCCAAAATGGAACGCTAATCTAGCGAAAGGTCAACAGATGGGTTTCACTTTGTTAGAGTGCCATTCGGTGCAAAATTATATTCGAACCTACTACGTTACTTTTCCCTATCTTTCCCAATTTAATAATATATGATGTAATGTGGATAAAAAAAATTATTTTGCCAATCGTACTCCTACGACCATAATATATCTAATACATGCCCTCGTGTTTCTTTATTCTCTTGGGCATCTGACAGACATGATCTCTAGGGTTTCTTGTTCGATAACCCCATAAATTGAAGTGTTCCCTTGATGGCTCATCATTGAGTTTTCTTGCACTGTGTCATCTTCCCAATTACAAGTCTTGCTTTCTTCATAACCAACCCCCCCTCTCTCTTTTCTTGTCTTTGTCAGTCATCAGTTTCTTGCAACTGTAACACACCAGTGGAACACATCAAATCTTTATATATTCAACACATCCAACAACTCAAATCACCTAAGTTACTTTGTCTTTCCACAATCTCATGCTCCTTTGTCTCATCCTGTTCTCCTAAACTCTCTCCCTCCCTCCCTCCCTCCCTCCCTCCCTCCCTCTCTGTCTGTGATGGCGGAAATAGACTGCTCTCTCCAAACCAAGCCATTTACTACCAACATCACTAGCGATAACATCACACCACTAAAGCTCTTTGGCATCAACATATCATCCTCCCCACCGCTGGAAGAGAACACGAAAGAAAATGTTCTTGGAGATGATTCGAATTCGAATTCGACAAAGTCTTCGTCGTCCGGGTCGCCGGAATCCGACGGCCGGAAATTCGAGTGCCAGTACTGCTGCCGTGAGTTCGCCAATTCGCAGGCCTTGGGTGGCCACCAGAACGCGCACAAGAAGGAGCGCCAGCTACTGAAGCGTGCTCAGATGCGTGTCGCCGCTGCCGAAGGCCGGAAGCTGCACAA
This sequence comes from Corymbia maculata, assembly GCA_014182735.1. Lineage (NCBI taxonomy): Eukaryota > Viridiplantae > Streptophyta > Magnoliopsida > Myrtales > Myrtaceae > Corymbia > Corymbia maculata. The sequence goes on from CM024687.1 coordinate 39,052,111, forward strand.
CCCATTCCTGTCCACCTTCCCCCAGCCGCACCACCTCCTGGCCCCGCCTCTGTCGCCAGCAGGGACCCCTCCGTGGCTGATCCTTCCGCACACTGGCCACACGCCTTCGTTCCAAGTTGCAAACGGCCTCGGCCTGTATTTCGCAGGAGGGTCGCCTCGGGTTCCTGGGAGGCAAGTGAGCGGAGGCAGTGTAGGCGAGATGGCCGCAACAGCAACGAGGTCATTTTTGCTGGATGAAGTGAGAGCTCATGGCGCTCGGTCTTCCTCTCAGATCGAGAAGAAGGGTTTGGGGTTGGATCTGCATTTGAGCCTTGGACCAGCTGCTACGTAACTTGTAATTTCCCTTTGGTAATTTTCAAGTCGATCCATTTGGTACCAACAGAATGTGGAGTTAGAGCATTGGAACATGTAGAATCTGCAAAGTTTTTTCCTTGTGTACTCAATATCATCCATATCAAGTGAGGAAATTGTCATAAAGAATGAGTGAAACTTTGTAAGGCATCTTCAACTTTGAATCATTCCCACCTTATGCAGCCCATAGGAGTTGACTATGGAACTTGACATATGGGAAATGCAACTGATCATGTGTTGGTTTTATCACATTGACTCTTCCCCCCCAAATAAACTATTAATTCAAGGGCGGTAATGATTAGCGGGCTCAAACTCCAAGGCTAAAAGACGATGTGGAGTTAACTTATCGTTTGTACAGCTCAAGAAAACTTTAATGGAGGACAACTTTGCCGACCGACTAGAGTAGAGCCTTATATTGCTCACAAAGACAAGAAAAGATCACGTGTAATCATCGACTCTAATCGTGACAGGTATTATTGAAATGCACATGATTGATATCCCGCGTCTGAATATATATATAAATAATCAAAACGACAGTTATTTATGCCTCGATTAGCAAAGATAAAGCTGACCCACCATAATGAACACAGCTGTCAGAACTTGTGTGGGAATGGGGTTTTTGTTGCATCTACAGGAGGAGCCACTCTAAGTGGTGGACCTGTCGATCTCGCGCCATTTCCAAGTTAAGGAAAACGAAGGAAATCGTGCCAAAGTTAAGAAGAAACGTCAAATAAACAGGGTCAATTGACCCTCTACTTGCCCCGGCGAATCCAGCCGTGAGCAAGCACGGCCAGTGTCAAGAGCGCCCCCCCTAGATATCGCCGCGCTCCGTTGAGGGCCGCCATCGGACCAGGAGCTTTTGCCTGTCTTCATTTCTAGACTGAGCTACTTGGTAAAGCTTCTCCGGTGCCCCTGTGAAAAAGGGCATAACTTTTATAAGGTATTTGGTAAAACGACTCACATTAATAGCAACTTTTAAGAAATTGCATGGTCTGAGTTGGTGATTTCGACCCTAAAATCAAAAACCGCCCATAAAAGACTAATTTCAAAAAATTGAAACTGAAAACTACCCATTTGTTTCATAGATCCACTCGGAAATTCAACTACATTCTCAGGTTGATCCATGCAACTAATTCTCAATTCCTACAAAATTGGATTCGTCAATTAATGTCATCTTGATGTCTGGAATATTCTCGAGAAGAAGATGAGAAGGAGGAGGTCCCTCTATTCCTTGCCTCTGAAGCTTTGATTTGAGCCTCTTGGTCCCCATACAAACACTATGTATGCAAGTATTAGGACGAGTGCTAGTCTGGCCTAATTTCAAGTGGTTCTCAATTCCTCTACACATCCTTACTTGCATCACTCAACTTTAAGGTGATGTAGTTTTTGAAATATGTACGAACACACATAAAAAGTTGAGATAAATGCATCAAAATTGAAAAAAATTGGTTCAAATGTGCAATTAAATCATAAATCTTTCGAAAGGTATAATTAAATCCTAAAATTGATTAAATTTGTGCGATTCAGTCTTTCCGTTAACTTTATTAATTTGGTTAACGGAAAATGCTATCGCGACATTTTTTTTATTTTATCTTTTCTACGTCATTTTTTATTATTATTTGCTCTCTCAAATCTTACTTCAATTAGATTAAAAATGATAAAATTAGATTTTGAATAAATGAAGATAGAATATCCGAACTGACACTATTGACCTGGTCATCATCGAGCTCCGACATGTCGGCCAGAAGACAGAAGCGATAACATAGTAAACAAACACAACTTTCCTTGGCTTTTGACGAACACAAAATACTGTCTGTGAAATGCTTTCAATATGAAAAATTAGACAAAAGGGTATGAACACAAAATATGATGAGGCCTTGCCTGGGGTGGATGAGGATTGCTGACCTTGGGCGAGGCACTTTAACGATAAGTTTTAGGTACTTCGAAAAGTGGCAGTACTTCACAGCACATTCCATCGCAATTTTAGGGTAGAGAAGTGGCACAGATTTTTGAAAATTGACCATTTGGCAATTGATCCGAGAATGTAGGCCTTAGCAATAAAAACTCAGGGTAGCAAAACGAAGGTTTCTGAGAATTTGGGAACGTAGAGCGTCCCGTTAAATAAAAGCTGGTCGGTCGGGACGATATTAATCCGTAAAAAATGGTCAATTTTTTGAGACCGCGAAAGTGAACATCTTCAGTAAAGATCAAATTCGACCTCCAAAATATCTTCAGCGTGCATGAGACAACGAGCCAGAGCAGAAGCCTCGAGCAGCTTCGCCTCTCCTCCGCGGGTCATCTGCTCGTCGCATCTTACCTCGCAGCCCTTCTCTCCGTAATCCAAACGGTAAAGTTTGATTCGCTAGATTGATATCCGTTTTCGGGCGAAACCCTCTTGATTTTCTTGATTTTTCCTTTCGAAAGTTCTTGTTTTTCCGCCTCTCTGCTCGCCGACGCGTTTCTTGCAATCTGGCTTTTCAGCTCCCGACATTACCAAATTACTGGGTTTTACTCTTTTAAATCCTGCAATCCCGTGCTGTGTATAATTGTATTCGTGGAACCAATGGATGAACGTATTTGCTTCTACTGGGTTGCTGCGGAAGTGTTGTTATGATTAGGGTAAATTAAGTGTATCCTGGGTGTGCATATGCAGGTCATGTTGCATTCAGGTTCAGTCCCTAGAACCAGCACATGCCCACCGAGTCTTCAACGTCCTCGTCTTCGCCTGCAACGTGCGGTTCCAGCGACGCTTCGTGTCTCTGCTTCATTGCCAGATAGTGACAAGAGATTTAAAGTGGAATTCACTCCTTGGTTGATTGTTGGGTTGGGAAATCCTGGGAATAAGTACCATGGCACGAGGCATAATGTAATTAATGACATATCTCTTTTTCTATGCATAAAGTAATTGATGACACGGTGAGATGGCGCTTGCTTTCATTGATTTTTATTTCTACCTATATCTTTGTCTCTTCATTAGGTTGGTTTTGAAATGATTGAGCGCATATCGCAAGCTGAAGGCATATTGTTAAACACAATTCAGTCGAAAGCCTTGATTGGAATAGGTAGTTGACTAATCTGTGTTTCCTTGTCCTTGTTGATACTTTGACATTTACCAGCGGAAGCATGATTAGGGCTTCAAAATTATCCTTCAGATTGATCAATTGGACATCCTTTGTTCATCAGTGCAGGTTGTATTGGAGAGGTGCCATTAGTGTTGGCAAAGCCTCAAGCGTACATGAACTTCAGCGGTGAATCTGTTAGTCCCCTTCCTATGTAGCATATATTTATCTGGTTCCATTTTTCCAGCTGCCATATTTACTGGCATAATTGTACCATCATTGATGCTGCATTCTTTTCATATGATCTATATGTTTTATATGGTTTCTAGGCATTTGAACTTTTTGGCCTTGTAGTTTCAGAGCTCATATGGTTCTATAAGTATAACTGGCAACCAACCACCGAATGATGATTTGTGAATATTAACTCTTAAGTTTCAGCAATATATTTGCTGACAGTTTGATGGTTTCAACCATGTCAAGACGTCATGATCATCCTTTTAGCTTTTCTTCATGGTTCTGACTTGAGAAATTGGCCTGGATTGAATTTATACTCTCACAATTTCAGTGGAATTTGTATGCTAGGTTTGAATATGGTGATGGACTAAGATCAATGGGCAGCCACATTTGCTTTTGAGTTGCATGCCTTCCCATTCAAGATGAAATTCTCTTCTATTCAGCAGAGAAGAAAAATAAAAAAAGAAGAAGGATAGTTCATTACCATGTTTTATCAACATGGATAAGTTTCAATGTGATCACCTTCTTGTGAGTCATAAGGATTTCCTATCATCAATTTCTTGGATATGACAGCTGACTAGAAAGCTTGTCAGGAAAATTTTGGTTAGCAATCCAGCTTCTTCTTCTCAGCTTTGATATACATTATGACAAAAATATTGATTGTGTGGCTAAGCATTTTTTTTCTTTGAAGCGAATAATGAGCTGGGTGTGTGTGCTTTGTATCAAAGAGGACTAGTACAGGGTAGTTGATAAAAAACTTGTGCAACCTGGCTGGAGAATATCATTGCGAAATACATGTCTTTATTTCTATTTAACTGAAATTTTCCTGTGTGGTTGTTGATTGGAGTTGCATTATATGCAAGTATGATGTAGTGCCTCCTATTTTTGTGTCTTTAGGGCCTTCTCTTTCTTCATTGTTGCTTTATCTTAATATATCTTGATTTTTTACCATCTTCAGCTCAATCGATTTCCTCTTTTAAACTATGGACCTAGTGCTTATTTCATCTTTAGTTACAAAAGACAGGGAGTTCCTATTTTCAATGCTTTCTCTTCTTTTCATTCAGGTTGCACCGCTTGCAGTATATTACCAAATTCCTCTTCGACATTTATTGTTGGTAATTATGTGTACCTCTGCTATTTGTGGAAGGACCACTTTATATTACCCTCAGTTTTTCCTCTTAATACTATGTAAGTCATATTTGTCTCTGCAGGTTTATGATGACATGAGCTTACCAAATGGTGTCATGAGGCTACAACCCAAAGGAGGACATGGTCACCACAGCGGGTATAGCTTCTTTGCTACCATCTTCCACTTGTCTGCATTTTCTACAGCAGCTTTTTTCTGGAGTATCAAAATTTAATTGATCCCATCGTCTGTCACTCAAATTATAGCCTTTAGTAGTCATAATTGCTGAGCAACTAAAATTGACAGTAGGAGGGGAAAAGCTCCCTTTGAATCTTAATCAGTTTGATGCAATGAGCGTGGAGGAATGCATGGCCAAGTTGCAATAATTTGTATGGATATTTGGACATTTTCTGATACCTAAGTTGACACAACTCTACTGATGCTGGTTTTTTGCCCTTTGGGTTCTTTTTGGTGCTCAGGAAAAGGAATAGCATGTCGATGAAACAAATTTGTGCCTCCATGTGTCAGTAACTGGCAGTTGCCATGCCTGTAACTGTTTGTTTATGCTTAATAAGTAAACTAGGTACTTCTTTTCTTAGAAATGAGTCCTTATTTGATGTAATTGGAATTGGATGGCATGATCATTTAAATGGTGCTTGTGGTGTTTGTACTTTGGATTAAAAGGAAAATTACTAAGTATCGTCTGGAGGTAATTCAACAAAATTCATCTCTTGATATACTTCAAAGAACTTGGCTCTTTGGACAAATAGGAAGGTTTTAAATGCGAGACTAAAGAGAAATATTTGCATCCCTTGGATAAACAATGAATACACAACATTGACAGAGGTTTTAGCAGAAGTGGGATAGCATGAAATAGATACAGGGATGGGGTGTCTTGCCTACTTCCTTTAGTCAGATCTTTGTTGGCAGAAGTAGGAGTGAATGGTTTCAATCTATAGTTGGACTAAGGCTATGTTAATTTTCTTATGTGTTTTTCCTTATGTGGAATCAACTGTTCAGCTTCTTGGATACCTGGTGTATTTCAATTCCATGTGACCTCAAATCAAAGCACTTGTATCTGTATCATCGTTGGAACCAAAAGAACTTAACTTTCATCATTGTTGTATTTGCACATGTTGCAAATATTCAATCAGAGAGGAGGCATATCCCCCTGCTATAGTGTTCATTGGTTATTCAAATTTGCAAGCATGTTATCATGTTGCTTTTATCCTGTGCCAGGATAAAGAATGTGATAGCTCATTTGGATGGTTGCAGAGAATTTCCTCGGCTCTCAATTGGTTGGTTCCTTGAGATCATTTTAAGTGCCCCTTGTAATTTATGTAGTGTAATAATTGCCACCTATTATAATTGCAGGTATTGGGAATCCACCAGGAGCTATGGATGTGAAAGCTTTCCTTTTGCAAAAGTTCAGCTCAGTAGAACGTGAGCAGGTAAATCTTTGTTTTAATACTCTGCAAGTTCAAAAATCACCTTGCAACCAGCACAAAGTGCAGTTTTGTCTTGGTAAAAATGTATATGCATATACATATGCATATGTATATAGTTTTATCTAAAAGCCAATGTAGTTTGTTCTTTTCAGGGTGGAGACTCATGTTCTCAAAAATAGATTGTTAAGTGTTAGTCACAGGTTTGGAATAATTCTGCTGAAAATTGGGGGGACTCTTTAATGGGTATTGGCTTTTTATACAGATTGATGAGGCATTGGATCAAGGAGTTCAGGCTGTGAGGGCATTAGTGCTCAACGGATTTAGCCAGCGTATAAGCAGATTTAATATGGGGCAGAAGTATAAGTATCACAAAGTTTGATATTAGTAATTGAATTATATTGTATTCCTCCCATATGTCTGGTCAACAAGAAATAAACAATTGCAAAGCCTTGATCACAATTAGTGCAGTCAGTTAATACGAATTCTTTCATGTTATTGCGCTTGTAATGCCGCGGAAAATCCCTTGCAAAATTGTGTCTGCATATCCTACTGACCCATCTTGAAAATTTGTCAGTGTATTTAGATGACATGCACTAGCTTAAGGTTTTGGACCCAAGTAATTAACAAGGAATCCCCCTTAACATTGATCGGTAGCTGTCTCGATCCAATTGCATCTTTAGCCTGGCAATCTATTTTGGTGCGGGTTGCTGGGTTTCTTGTTCATATGATTTCTCTTCAGCTTATTTGCTATCGAGTACACTACTTCGTCGCTTCCTGTTTCCTTTCCATCTGAACATCTTTAGCCAATAAGTAGTGAGATGGTGGAATTACGTGCAAAATACTGTACGAAAAGCTTTGATAAGTACCAAGGTCAGAGATTATTCAAGTTTATGCCTTTGAGGAAAAACGTGAGTTTATGTCTAGGATGGACATCCAACTACCTTACCACCTCCCGGGAACGGTTGTTCAAGGCACTCTCTTTGGTTTCGATTTGTGTCTGGTAAACGGTGCTGGTGCATCCAACCACCCTGCCACTGAAATGGAGTACAAAAATGGGTGATCAAATAATGGTCATCTCCAAGGAAAATCCGAGGAAGTGTCCTAATTTTTCTGGCATGCGAATTTCACTAAAATAGCTACGTTAGGTCAGTCCCTTTCTCGGCCAAGAGAATCAGAACGTGGAAGGCCATGTGTGAGCAAAGACCAAAAGAGGAACAGCATGGGGACAAGCAGAGAAAGCCAGTCCTATCTGTCAATTTGTCCTCCAAATAAAGCATGTGGCTTCAAGCCTTTCAATAATGTCTCCACTGGCCCCTCCACTCAATAATCCAACCCTTTTTATCCCTTCCCTATCTTCTCTCTGAAACTTTTTGGGATCTCCCCATCAACTGACCCTTGAAGAGGCAAAGAAGGTAAAAAGGAAAAAGGAAAGGAAAAGAATTTACCACAATCGGAACTTGGCAAGTTATGGGAAATTGAGTATGGTTCTAGGGTCCATACAAGAGATGTGAATGTGGGTGCGATGTTTGCTTGAGCACCGTGGGGAATGATCAAACCAAAGAGTTAAATATCCATGTTACAGATAAAGAACCTGTGATCCTCGTCATCATGATTTCATACTTAAATTTAAAATTAATATAGTTAAAAGGTCCTTTTCAATCTTGTTCGGGGTGGGCCGAGTCAGGTTTTCTATCAATTCAGATAGTTCAGACACCCTAGTTAAACAATCTTAGATCATATATGATCCAAACAGGAGAAGCATCCAAAAAGGCCATAAGCTAGAATAATATATGTTACAAATAAAGAATAAATGCTCATACATAGAACAGATGGCACAAATTCCACAAGAAAACCAAAGGAAAACAGCATGAACTGTCTATGAAGATTGAACCCATCGAATCCTCACTACTTCGAGCACACATTACGATTTACAAACAGCTCAGTCCAAGAATAACAGAAACGAAGAAAAGGAAGAAAGGGACAGTCAGAAGTCCAAAGTACAACAAATTGAGGCCAAGCTCCTCGTCCATCCAATGCATACAGCTCAAACATATTGGTCGATACTCCTAAACAACGTAAAAAAAAATATAACTTTATTAGACATACTCGTTATATGAATGATGCGAAAAAAAAGTTGTACCGCAAAACCTAATCACTTCCTGATCTTGCTCTTGTCCTTGCCAGTGAGGAACATGGAGCCCAAACCGAACAGATTCCCTGAAGGCACATGCAAAACCGGATTGACTCGAAAACTGCCATTGTTGTTGTTGATGTTCCCATGAAAGCCATTATTGCTCTTCCTCAGCGGAGGTTTCTGATAACCTGACGTGGATGGCGATGACGAAGTAGCTTGAAATGGCTTGAGTGGAAGGCCTTGCTTGTTAGGAGAGCAAGCCTGCTTCTGAAAATGAAGATGATGGTGGTGGTTCTCCTTGCTATTGTTGCTGTCCAATGGCGACCCAGTCGAGTTGCTTCGCGACAAGAGTGGCAAAGGACACAAACTCCTTCCATACCCACTCCCGCAAGAGCTCAAGTTCAAGCTCCTGCTTCGCTTGAACTTCCAAAACGACTTGGAATTATTGCCGCCCTGTTGCTTCTCTTCGTTCTTCAAGATCTGCTTCTCGGAGTCCTCAGAATGACCCACTTGTTTCAGAGGCTGGTTCCCGGAAGCATGTTTCTTGATTTGGGTGGTGGGGACGATCTTGCCATCGGAGAAGAGCTCGTCAGCGGAGGAAGGCTCGTGGCCGAAGATGTCGAGATTGTTGGAGAAGTTGAAGTCGAAGCTCGGGCTGCTCAGATGGCTGGGGACTCCTGCCGAGTCCGAGCGAAAATGATGGCGTTGCTGGTCTAGAGGGACGACGGCTTCGGAGAGGCGTAGGTCGTGCGAGAAAGAGATTCTCGGGCTCGTGCTTGGGTTCTCGGACAAAAGGTCGATCGACATTTTATCTTCTTGTGGGAACTTCAAGGAACTCACGTTGGACGAGACGCAAACGAGACGAAATGGGAAGAGAATGAGCAGGGCGAGATGAGACAGCGATGGAGAGAAGGGAATGTTGGGTTCTTCAAAATGATTTGACCCAGCGAGAGAGAAAGAGAGAGAGCTTTACGTGCGAAGGCTGAAGATGGAGTTTGTTCCAAGCTCAAAGAAATGAAGATAGAGAGAAGTCTCTTATTTGAATGGAGGACGATGAAAAAAAGCGAGAGAGAGAGAGAGAGAGAGAGAGAGAGAAACGTGTGGAGAAATTTTAGCAATTACTAAAGCGGGCATTGAAGAGCTGGAAACGGTAGTTTATGGAGGCAAGTAGGGCATTGCTGGATTTCGGAAAGGGCATCATCCATTCTGGATTCACGACAGGGAACCACCACGAGGTTAAACGAAAGTAAATCATCAATCTCATCGTTCGATTATACGCTCTGCAATTTTTATTTTTATTTTTGGTTGGTTTTGGTCTAAACGCTCTGCGGTTGATCCATCCTAATTGTAGAACTTCAGTTCCCATCTTAAACTTACCTTTCAGCGAGTAAGCTTAAACTAACCTTTCATCGAGTAAGCGACCGAGTCAAGGCAAGTTGAAGCGATTTTACCATTTAGGCTTCATTTATTTCATGGAAATATAATATTTCTAGAAGAAATTTCCCAATAAATTATTTTCAGAAAAATGACCATTTTTCGTACTTGGCTCAAATTTGTAAAGATGAATCAGAAATTATTTTCCCTATTTAGAAAGAAAATTTTGACTTTATTTTCTCCTAAACAAAATGTACTATTTGAGACAATAATAACTTGTAAACAAGCAATTGGGGAACCGGGCCCAGCCTCAATGAACCCCGGCACCACCACTGAGACCAGACCAAGTCCATGGAGGCCAAGCCTGGGTCCACATAGGCTAGGCTTAAGATCTCATGCCTATGCCCAGCTCCCTAACGCTTGGGCTTAGGTCTATAGAGGCCAATCTCAGGACCCCAATGCCTATGCCTGATATCCTGATGCCCAAACTCAGGTTCATTGATGATAGGCACGGGTCCATCAAGATCGAGTCCAAAACCTCAATGCCCATGCCCTAAGTCCCCATCACTCGGGCCCACAACAATCAATGTCAAGCTTCGATCCATTGAGACAAGGTTTCGAACCTCGACAATGTTCCACACTCGGGCTTGATGGACTTAGGCCTACCCTTGTTGACAAACACAAACACTAGGGATTCAAGCATGGATACTGGGGTTTCAAGCTCGACCTCCATGGACATGAGCTTAACCTCAATGGACCAGGGACTAAACATCATGGAGCTGAGTGTGGACACAGAGGTCTCATGCCTAGCCTCTTTGAGTGTTGAGGAATCAAGCATGGGTATTGGAATCCTAAATCTGACTTTTGTGGATCTAAGTCCTGACCTCTATGGACCTTGTCCTCGGCACTAGGGACTTGAGCACAAGTGTTGGTGTCCTCGACCAGACCTCTATAGACCTGAGCCCAAGCATTGGGGTCCTTGGTCAGCGTTTGTGAACCCAAGCTAGAGTGTTTGCAAACTCAAGAATAGGTATCAAGATCTCAGGTTTGGCCCTAATGGACCTTCGAACCCAAGCCTAGTCGCAAAATATCCAAAACTCAGCACTGAGAATCTCATGCCCAGATGCAAAGTTTTTAGTTCAAATATTGATATATAGTAATATTTTATTAAATATTTTTCTGATTTTTGAAAGAAGACATTAGTTTCTTGAATTTCAAGAACTGTTGATTAGGAAAATGTTTTTTGTTAAAACATTTTCCTAAACAATCTAAATATTTGAAAAATGAGGAAAATATTTTTTACGAAACAAATAGTGCATTAGGGAAAAAAAAGATTGGAGCAATTCATTGCTCGAGATCAGCTCTACCAAATTATGTAGAAGCTCTATGATGGTCTTATCGAGTATGAGATTCGAAGAGTGAAATCTAACTCGAGCAAGCATGATTTTAATCTGGACCTGTAATCTAGAAATAATCATTTAACAAACTGAGGCTTGTTTAGACCTATGGCATTGAATTATCAGGCCTCGATATACTACAGAGTCTCGAAATGGCAAATAGCCCAACTCACTATTTTTGCATGCTCAATTAATTAGGTTTGAGCCAATTCAATGATATTCCAATAGTATATACCACGTCATACTAACGAGCCAATTACATGATGAGAAAAATATTGGGTGCAAGTCTTGTGCCACACTAGCAAACGAGAAGAGCCTTCACTAATTGACACGTGTCCTGCGGGCCCACTCTTATCGGTCCTGGCCAAAATATATTCAAACCCCGCACGTCTTCTTCTAAGCCCTTGTTTGACCCTCCCTCCACCGCGCCGCGCGCCGACTCTCTCTCCCTTCGCCACGCCTCGATCGACGACTAATGCACCCAGTTGAGCCGCTCCCGCTCAGATCCCTCAACACACCACGCCGTCATCCTGCCCCTTCTCTCTCCCACCGAAGCCCCCAACCATCGTTCGGATCCCTCAACCCACCGTGCCGTCATTTCACATCTTCTCTCTCCCACCGAAGTCCCCAGCCGTCATTCGGATCCCTTGACCCACCGCACTACCTCTGACAAACGGCTCCCGCTCGTCCGCCGCACCGCTCCACCTCCAAAGCTGTCCTCCTGCTCAGCTTGATCCATCAACTAGAAGTTCCCCACCGACGAACCGCCTCCATAGCCATCATCCCACCCCTTCTCTCTCCCACCGAAGCTCCTAGTCGTCATTCGGATCCTCGACCCACTGCACCACCTCTGACGAACCGAACAGCTTCTACAAGCTGGGCAACAATTAACGGCAACTCCCGAAACTCCCCAATCCAAAGATACATCAGATTTTTCTTGAGTAGAAGCATTCAATCCCGGCCCTAACTTTTTCACGACAGTTATATAAATTAAAAAGATAAACCTTGACTGATTCGAGACTGGATTACTAATTTAATTATATATTGACCATATCGTATTCTCCCTTGTATGAAAACAAACACTTAGCTCCAGATTTAATGCTCCGTTGAACCTCTGGAAATTGCATTTGATCTTTCAAAGAATAAAACTATTCAGTGGTGCGGACGAGGACAACAAAAACAGATTATCACTCACCCATAAGAAAAAAATTTCTATATTAAATAGCAACTACGAGAGATACAACAAGCACCATCTTAATCATCTAAATGAACTTGTCTAAAATCCTCGAGCTTCTAGAGCCGGCGGCCGAAAATCCTCCAACTGCAAGTTGGAGCTTGACCGAATCTCATTGAAAAAAGTCTCATCTTTCTCGGACTTGATCACCTCCAGAGGGTGCTTCCAAGGACGTCTGCTGCATACCCAGCTTGTAGAAGCTGTCCGGTTCGTTGGAGGCCGCATGGTGGGTCGAGGGATCCAAACGACGGCGCCCTTGACAAAGCTGAACCAAATAGGGCCGAGAATAATCGGGAATCTCGAGTAACTGGCCGAGCCGCTAAAGTAGCTAAAGTGGTGATAAATCCCGTCAGTAAAATAGGTCCTATAGAAAGTCCATCTATTCCCAATCTCCAGTAAAAATAAAAAAAATTAATCCATTTATAATCCTCTGTTAATTGGGTTAATGGATCGTTCAATTGGAAATGATAACAGAATGTATAGGTAGTTAAAAGGAGCTCTAAAGTAGATATGCATATAGTATACCACCGTATTACCTTATTTTCTCGAAATTATTACAGGGCTCAACTGATTCAACAATTAGATCAGTGGAGTTATCGTATTATTAGTCTAGGGTTTATCTTTTTAACCATAGGTATTCTTTCGGGAGCAGTATGGGCTAATGAGGCATGGGGGTCATATTGGAATTGGGACCCAAAGGAAACTTGGGCATTTATTACTTGGACCCCATCTTCTAAGTAAATAATTTCTTGGAATATGAAATTCAAAGTACAATTTAACGGCTAGTCTAAGATGTAAATAATTCTATTTATCCTTTCCAAAATGAAAATGGAGGAACCCAAAAAAGCCACGGGACGGACGAAGGTTCGACGCCGGCATCTCCTTTCTCATTGAAAAAAACTACACCTTCACACGTACACGCAAGTCGTTTGACTTTTCAACGACGTTCCCGAAGACCCTACCACCCTGCACCAGGTCAAAATAGTCACCAACTTCCCCTTCCTACAGTTGGCTTGTTTTCCCAGCGGCTTCCGTTGAAATTCTTGAAATCCGCAGGAGCCGAGCAAAGAGAAGTCAGCCGGAGCTCTTGTTTGGAAGCGGTAGCGGCAGAGAACAATGCCCAATTGGGAGCTCAAGAGCTGTTGTCAGCACGACCAGGTCGTGTTCCTCGTCTGCGTGGGAGTCTACACCGTTGTCATCCTGGCGGTACGCATAGCTTTCTTTTCCCTCCATATGCTGATTGTCTATCTGGGTTTTGGTTCTTGAACGGGTAATCGAGAAACAGAGGGAAAACGAAAGGGCGGTCTGGCTTTGTTGCCGGGGACTCTTTGTGAGTGCTGAGAAAATTGAAACTTGAGATGACCACATGAAGATGTTGGATTCGAAGATTTTTGGGTTATTTGTTTCTTTGCTTTAACATTTTGGAGTATAATTCTACGCTAGAGTATGCCTTGTTCTTTAACCCCCCCACCACCCGAAATGAGTCATGTTTGAAGCACATTGAGTTATAGTAATTGAATGAATTGTCTAAAGAGATTGTTTGGCGTCACTATTCAACCGCAAAAAGAGGTGGATCTCTCGGGGGAAGTTAGTGTTAAACAACTTTTTGCGACAATCATAAACAAATGTTTTGGGGATCTCTCAATTCCAGTGGGGAAAAGATCACTGTTGACAAGGAGTAGATGTGAGACAGAGGGATGATCATCCTGGATGAAGTACAGGTTCCCATCAGATTGATCGGGTATAACGCAACAGTGTTTAGATATTTGTATTTCAATTAACTTCCTCAGATTATGTGAATGTGCACCAATGTAACTTTACATACAAAGAAAAAGTGTAAGCTCTGTTTCTTTCCTGTTAAAGGATAACTGGGATTTGGCAATTAATCCATTTTACATGCAAAGCTAATCTTGGTATCTGGTTGATTCATCTACATCATTTTTTGCCAGTAAATTGGTCGTTTATTTGAGATAAAATGATACAACTGTCCAGGTCTTTTCATTATTTACTTTACTCTCATGAAATGTCCTTGATTTATATGGAGAAAGCTGTGGCGAACGTTCCTGTTGACACCTTTTAAGCTCATCACGGTATTTCTCCACGAAGCAAGTCATGCAATTGCTTGTAAACTCACATGTGGTGAGGTAAGAATCCTCTCCCATTGTTAATTGTCTTCATTATAGCTTGTGTTGACTTGTATGAGTACTACAATTGAATGGACAATTCCAGAACTGTCTGAATGTCTAACCGCTATGAAGCTAATGCATGGTGTCAAATTAGATTCTGCTCATGTACAGTATGATTTTAATACCTGCCAACTTTGAGCCTGACATGGTCTTCTCAAAAAATGTGTTCCTGGTTAAACAGCATAACTAGCTGTTTCATGATTTTGATAATTTGATGCTAGGTAGAAGCATAAGAGATTTAGTTGAGCCAATGACACTCATTATTTCTAAAAGTCTTGTTATTCTGAATGGATTTGGTCTTCCAGATTTGGTAAATCAATGACCAGCTTAGAAGTTGACTTGGTAGAAGTTCATTTGGCAAGCTACACATGCAAGGGTAGAAGCATTAGAGATATAGTTGGGCCAATGATGCTCGTTATTTCTAATAGTCTTGATATTCTGAATGGATTTGGTCTTCTAGATTTGGTAAATCAGTGACCAGCTTAGAAGTTGACTCAGTAGAAGTTCACTTGGCAAGCTGCACTTGTTCTCACCCTTGCTGCAGCTTAAAAGAATCGTTTTTCTTTTAATCTGCAGCATCTCTAATGACTCCCTCACCTCTTTTAATTCTCCCAAGGTCACGACACAGAAGACTTGTATCATTCTGAAGAATTAGAACCCAAATAAAAATCTACTTTTCTAATGGATGCCATCGATATAGATTTTATATATATATATAATGACTCCCTCACCTCTTTTAATTCTCCCAAGGTCACGACACAGAAGACTTGTATCATTCTGAAGAATTAGAACCCAAATAAAAATCTACTTTTCTAATGGATGCCATCGATATAGATTTTATATATATATATATTGTAGTAGCTTATTGTTAATGGCACAGTGCCGGATAGAGAAGATTCCATTCATCCTGCCACATTTTGGTTATTGCAATCCTGAATCGGATAGCCATAGAAAAGGAAACTAAAACTATGAGTACTATTGATCCAACTAAGTGAAGGATCTTAATAAGAAATGGCTTTGGATTTGGTTTGTTCAGTCAGTTCTTCATTTTGAGCAATTAGTATTTAGTAAGTGTTTTCATGCTTAGAGGTTTTTCCTTTCTTTCCTTTTCGCTTGGCTGGAAGCATCTTCAGAGTTATAAGATAGGGAATAAATATTGCGATTCTCTGGATTACCTTTCATGCCATCTAACTAAATTGCAATCAAATGTTGATTCTGTCCAATACAGGTGGAAGGAATGCAGGTTCATGCAAATGAGGGAGGGGTAACACAAACACGTGGTGGCATATACTGGATAATCTTACCTGCAGGATGTATGCACTATTTTAGCTGAAAGCTTCTTCTTTTTTTTCTCTTTTGACCAAAACAATGATTTGCTCAATTCTTCTGCTATTTTTTTGCTGATTGGGATTTACAAATTTTGTTTTTCCAGATCTGGGTTCCTCATTCTGGGGAATGGTTTTAATAGTTGCTTCAACAAATCTTATGACTGCAAGAATCGCTGCTGGTTGTTTTGGTCTAGCTCTATTTGTTGTGCTGTTTGTTGCCAAAAATGTAAGGCAATCACATACCCATAAATAGTCTTACTGACATTTGTTAAACAAATGCAGATGTTAGAGTTTTGGCTTATTAAATTTCAAAGTGTCTAACTAGCAATTCTGCTCTAATTCTTGCTTTCTACCATATGGCAGTGGACTCTTCGGGGACTTTGTATTGGTTAGTACTTATGAACTCCCAGAGACTTCAGTATCTAGAGCCTTCTTGCTCATTTTGTGAGAACTTATTGTCTGAGCCTCGCAGGATTTATCATTTTTCTGGGTATAATTTGGGTTCTGCAAGAAACAACAAAAGTCCGTGGTCTTCGATACGTCATTCTGTTTATTGGTAAATCGAATACTACAAAATGAGTCCTTCTCAAATACTATTATTGTCACCGTTGAAAAGCATAATGGGTTCTTTTTCCAATTGGATGGACCGCAGGTGTAATGAATAGCTTGTTTTCTGTTTATGGTAAGGCTTGTTCCTCCTTTCTTGTCTAGTGGATAACTTTCCCTGATGTCATAATAGTCTTATATCCAAAACTTTATCATAATTCAGATATTTATGATGATCTGATATCTCGAAGAATCCACTCAAGTGATGCAGAGAAGTTTGCAGAAGTTTGCCCATGCCCTTGTAATGGCGCTGCGTGGGGCTTCATATGGTAAGCGTGAATTCTGAGCTTACTGCCAACATATGTTCATTGACACGCTAAATTTTGATTCGTGTTGCAAAATCATGCTGCCTTTTTTTTTTTTTTTCCTTATCTTGATCCCTGTCGTGCAGGGGAATGATCTCATTTATCTTTCTTTGTGGAGCTGTGTATCTTGGACTAGTCGTCTTATCTTAAGGTAACACATAGAATGAGCCAAAATAGCAACTGACGGTTTTTTCACAAGCATAAAGATGCTTCTCTATCAGCTTTGTCGAGTATCATGGCTGAGATAGAGGATGCAAAGATATCAAACGCCATTAAATCACCAAATGCTGGTAGCATTTTGAGCTATACAATTTATCGTTTGACATACATTAATCATTATTGTCTGCTTACTTCAGGTTTGTCAAGTTGCAATCAGTTCTTGTTGATATGGCAGAGAGCTCGAAGATCAATTCTTTGTGTTTCATGTGAAACATGATTTTATTTCGTGCGAAGAATGTATTCTTGCATCACATTGATGACTTGATTCTTTGGACCCTTTATTTCTGGGGCATATGTAGATACAGTGAACATTGCAGAGATGTATCTTTGACCATTAAGCTAGGAAATCAAAGTCGAGCTATTGGATTGCAGCAAATTTTCACTAATTAAGCTGTGTGTGATGGTGAATTATCCATTATTGACTCATCGCTGCCCTAATTACTGGGTTGCTGTCAGCCACTGCCTCTTAAGATGACCGCAGGTACCAAATATCCATGATATAGCTTAATCATCCTGAGATAATTATCCATGTATTCAATGCAACTTGAGAAACCAATAATCTTGTCAGGCTCCCGATCCAGCGTGGGTGAGCTAACTCTAGAGACTCGTCCTCGACTCTTCACCACTTGGGGTTGTAGTATGTTCCAAGTAGTATCTACTTTGCTCGTTGGTTGGAGTCGTAGGAACTCCATTTCCTTTTAAATGAGAGGTTGCTAACCAACCCCTAGAGACATAGTTCACTGTGTTTATCTCGGTAGAAACACCACCCACGGAAAGAGTCGCCTGGATTTTTCCATGGTTTGCTCCTTTCTTATCCCAAGTAGCTCCACTAGAACTCGGGTCTCTTTCTTGGGAGGGGCATTTAAGTACATGTGTCTTTACTGATTAATCAATTTCTATACAACCTAATAAAATTCTAAAATGCCCTCTGGACTACACTACAAGAAAATACACCGTCCGCGACAAAATATCAGAGACAATGAAAGATCGCTAAGAACACTTTTTGCCATTAAAACAAGTTGATTGTGAGAAAATCCGGTCACCAAAAGCATAGACTCTCGCGATCAAGTTCAAGATATCATTCTTTGGATCAAATTGACGTTGGTCGCCAGAGATGATAAAGATATTGCAATTTACGATGAACATTCTAGCGACCAACTCAAGCTTGGTCGCTGGAAGTTCCTCTAGGGACGACAGCGCCCACATCTGGTTTTCTATAACATAATTCAGATGGGCCCAAATTTTACACTTCATAGCTCTCCTCCATTCCTCTTGTTCTCTCTCACTCGGACTGCACTCGGCTGCGCCCATATGATCGCCACCCACCGTCGCCCTCCTACGTCAACCTCCTCCGTGAAGCAGCTCCACCGCTGATTGCCGAGGTGAGGATGTGTTCGAGTTTTCTTCTTATTTTTCAGCCACGACATTGAATATATTTGCAATTCTTATGGGTGTCTATGACCTTAATCTCTCCACCTTCCATGTTTTTATTAATTCAATTTGCGTTATTATTGGTATTTAAATTTAAACACTATTATAGACAATAGGTCCAAAGGTTTTGAGTCTACTAGTACTAGCACGTAGTTTGCGTTGGTTGAAAACTTCATTGACGCTACTTGAGGTTACCTTTGTTCCATAAATTTGTTGTGTTTGCTTCCATGCTAGTATACAATATGATCTAGTGAGATATGCAATGTTTGCACGACATAAAAAATATTTGATTGTTAATCATTTGTATGCTTATGAAATCCATACATTTAATCCCTATAATTCTGATTAAGGATGGCTTGTGAAACTTATGTTAGCCATGTTTGTTTTTTTAATAAGCACAACGATACTTGATTTTGCGTACTGTTTCTGAGTTGTCCTCGTTGGACTGTTTGGGAACACGGCGGTAATTTACATTGGTGCGCGTGTACTCTTATTGTCAAAGGTCTTCCATTACGTAATTTCAGTTGTTCATCGTGTGCATACTAGACATGGAGTACGGTTGTCATTTAACAGCAACCCTGCTATGCCATTTACAACTCATGTGTCTGGAGAACTTGAGGGAGATGGTGTCAAAATATCCTTAAAAATGAAAGAAGTGAGCGACAACATAAAATTTCTGTGATTCTGAATGGGATAGGACCCCTGCTCCTTAGGAAGGTGACAATTTTAGTACATGAATTATTGGAGATGAATTCGTGTAAGTCAGTTGATGATTGTACATAAAGGTAAGCAGGGATAGGACCCCTGCTCCTTAGGAAGGTGACAATTTTAGTACATGAATTATTGGAGATGAATTCGTGTAAGTCAGTTGATGATTGTACATAAAGGTAAGCAGGGATAGGACTAGGGTGTTGGATCAGGATAGATTTTGTCCTGAGTATATTGCGGGTATAAATTTGTTCATCAAGATCGTTAGAAATCAGATGGGAGAACTCGCTGTAGGCTCAACTCTTTTGAAATGCAGAAAAGTATCAATTTGATCGGACAGTCCATATATCTCACAAATATTGGACTCGTCATGGTGAAAGTACGTATAGGAAACGACGTTGATCTAGAAAGGAATCGAGATGAAGGAGAAGATAGCGAAATATCGCATGACTTGTAACCGACCTTATCTCATCCAATAACACATGAAGGGACATCAGATCAGCCCTTTGCTGGAGGATGTGGGGACGATAGGTGAGAATAACGAGATTGATGATTCCGAGAGAGGTTGTCCAGTGAGTATGATAAACAACAGATAACCAGCCGAAGGGTGGAAGAGGAAAGTTTAACTGCTTGGGCAGGTCCTGCAGGATCGAGGAGGTTGGCTTCCTTTTCTCAGAAACCTCAGCTTCCAACGCATTTCATTCGATAGGAATAGTGCTTTTTCTCGGTATGACGCACAAAAATTACAGAACTCTCTTTATCTGGTCTAGCCGTTTGATCTGATTTCTCATTTCTGAAGGGCTAATTTGTATCTGTTAGTTTTATTGAAGGGCTATTGCATACGAAGCAGCAATTATTTTTTGAGGTTCTTGCTTGTACCTTTCATAAGGGCTGAAATTTGGCACGCGAGCACTTGCGTGGACTGCATATATCATACGCCTCAAATTGGTTAGGAATACGATAAAGGAAGAGTTTTTACTGAAAGGATTTCTGGGTCAATTACATATAATGCATGAACTGATAGGAGAAATAGGTGCATGAAGAATGAACTCACTAAGTGCTGGCCTACCGCAAGCTGAGTAAACCCGATGCTTTGGATAATCTAAGATATTATGAAGAAGGAGATCAGGAGTGTGGACCGATTTTAATATTGTGTTTCCTAATGTTTATCATTCGAAGACCCCAAAAACAAGAGAATTGGCATTAAGACCGGTGCTGTTAATTTACAAATCACATGATATCGCTCATATAATTTCGAAGACTTCAACTTCATGATCAATTGAAATAAACAAGGTTGAACAGACCCTTTTAGAATTGAAATATAGGACATACACTGTTAAAATTATGAAGGTGTCCAAGAATCGATGCACGTCAAGTGACATGGAGATAGAGAGAGAAGAGAAAGAGAGAGAGAGACAACAAATTATACCTGCTCATCGGTAGACAGTTAGCACTCCCATGAATCAGCGAGAGAAGAATTCTAGGTGGAGTTATTAAGGCTACATTTGTTAACATTTTTATTTCTCTATTTTTCTGTTCTTTTATTTCCTAAAATAGAAAAAAGAACATAAATGCGTTTGATAAGGCTAACTAATTTTTCTATTCTTGAGAATAGAAAGTTGTTTCTGGAAATAAATTTGGAGTAGAAATAAAAAGTAAAAAAAAAGTAATTTTTTATTTTTGGGAACAGTTTCTAAAAACTATTTCTTAGGGATTACTCACTGCCTATAGCATGTCGCCACTCGCCTGCCGCCGCCGCTAGTCGTCGCTTGCCAGTCGCCGGCCTCTCACCACTAGCCTTCGCTCAGCTACCGACGACCTGGCGTGACTAGAGGCGACCGGTGACTTGGCACGACGAGCGGTGACCAGCAACCGACAACCTAGTGTGATGGGTGACGACCCAAAGACTAGCAGCAGTAACTAGCGGGCAGCGATCAGCGACGGTAGGTTGTAGTTGGCAACTGACGGTCACCACTGCCGAACGTCAATTGACAGTCGTCGATCGCCAATCGCTGGCAGCCCCTGCCCCCCGGCAGCCTGTTGCCAGCCGCCATCGCTAGCCGCCATGGCCTATAAGGGAAAAAAGGAGTAAAAAAATTTTGTCAATACCAAATGCATTTCTATTCTTTTTCTATTTCGAAAATAAATAAAAATTGTAATTACCAAATGCCTTATTTTACTCAGAAATTGTTTCAGGGAGTAGAAATATAAAATAATTATTTCTCAAAGGAAATTGTTCCTATAAATAGAAATGTTACCGAACGGACCCTAAAAGGAGAATATGCATGCAGCAATGCCATTAGAATTGATGCCAAACATACCTACTCATCAGCTCCAGAAATTGAGACTTCAGAGTTCAGTTGCGCTTCATTCTTTTATCAATATGATGGACCAAACTCAATAGGATGCGATCCTTAACTACGTGGAGTAAGCCTTCGATATCCCTCAGACGCAACCAATATTCCAATATATCTGATGGGATATTGGAAGCCTCCGAGGGATACCGAGGACTTCGCCAATTCACTTGAAGGTTCCATTTTTCTTCAGAAACATGGTGTAAGCCTTCAAGTTTCCCTCAAATCTTCCTACATCTCCAACCTATAAGTTGGTATATCGGAAGCCTTTGAGGGAATATGGAAGATTTCACCAATGCTCTTCACAGCTCCAAAGTCCTAGATAAGCAACGTGTATATATAGTGATCTCCCCTTTGGCTGACTATAAATTCTAATTGAATCTCAAGTCTGAAATCACTATATCGGTTTTATTCTAATTTGCGGTTTTATTCAGTGCTTCGCATATTTTCCTGTCCAGATAAGTTCTGCACGTATCTAGTGATTTTGTTTTAATATGAGCAAAGTGCGCGACTCTGGTGGAGATGACAACAACATGAGCTTGACCTATAAGCTCAACAGTCTCTTGAGGATCGATACGGGTAAATTTCGGATGGACTGATTCTCCATCTGAAGGGCCAACAATGTACTTGATGCGATTCCACCTTTTCATGAGTACAAAAGTATTAATCTCGCAGAAGTCCACCCACCTCCTACAGGAGTTTCCATTCACTAGCTCGTGCGAATCCACAGCATGATAGTAGCCTTTTTGTTAAGTTCTTATCTCTCCTGTCTCATGAGGAATAATGGGGTTCAATCCATAAATGGATAGTGTTGTACACTTGGCCATTTGATCAAATGCCAAAACGGGTATTCGGTATGGATGCAGGAACTTAATACTCTCTTGAAACATACACATCAAGGTTCCACATAGTTAATGCAGTGCTTGTTGCAATTCCAGAGCCATTGTTTTGTTTTCTCAGATATGATCAGAGAGGTCAAGAAGTGGTGTCAATATATTCATTGATCAGAAGAGATTAGGAAATGTGTGATGAGAAATCACTTGGCTAGAAATCTTCTGGCTGAAGTAAATAGATCCCATCACCATCATCTTCCACGCTCAACCATGAAGAAAAGGGAGTAATCTAAGCACATATTGCAAACCATGTCAACCTAAACCAAACTAGGAAAATAAAAAACATTAAATGATAAAAGAAAAAAAAGAGCAGTTTTTACCAGTTTCTCCATATTTGTTTTCCATATTGATAATAAGACGTTTGGCTAATCTCATAAATTCCCTGCACTTTTGAAAACAGTATAGACTTACTTTCCATTTAAGCCCTTCGGCTGTCCTAAGCCTAACTCTCTGATTCAATTAAGCCTAAGCAAGGCACCTTGTCTTGCCAAACTCCACTCCATCCGGGTTGGGTGCATTCTTGACTCTTAACATGTCAAGCGTCGAAACACTCAGGTATTGTCAGCAAACAATGTGCTGGTGTCACTCAGTGAATCAGACCACACCGCAGTTATTCGTATTTGCTATATCTCTCCATTCTGAATGTGTGAAGAAAATGGTCGATGTCGTGCAAATCGACCAGCATAAAGAGGCTGAGAGGTGAATTGCAAGCTGACTTAAATAAACAAAATCCAACATTCCAACTCCTAGGGTCACGAGAGCTGCTGCGCACCCTTTTATCCCTGCAAAACATAAAACAAGTCAACTAACTTAAACAATAAACACATTTGCAGGTACCAAACTTTTCCCAAATGAGCAAAGTCTGGAAGTCCAATAATGGTGAATTACTGTACAATTCATAACAAAGATGCTGATTTACTCTGCTGCCCTGAAATCTGCCTTTAATACTGGGTTTTCTCTTGATCACGTTCAACTATACAGTCTTTGGCAGAATTTCTCGTTCCAAACATAATGTCCAATGATGGGAAGTCCAAACAAATGCAGATGTTAAGAGTATTGATTTATTAAATTTGAAGTGTCTAACCAGCATGTTTGCTCTAATTCTTGCTTTCTACCATCTGGCAGTGGACTCTTCGGAGACTTTGTTTTGGTGAGTACTTATGAACCCCCAGAGACTTCAGCATTTAGAGCCTTCTTGCTCATATTGTGAGAACTTATTGTCTGAGCGTCGCAAGATTTATCATTTTTCTGGGTATATTTTGGGTTCTGCAAGAAACAACAAAAGTTCATGGTCTTCGATACATCATTCTGTTTATTGGTAAATCGAATAATACACCATGAGTCCTTCTCAAATACTGTTATTGTCGCCGTGTGAGAAGCGTAATGCTTTCTTTTTCCTATTTGATGCACCGCAGGTGTAATGAACAGCTTGTTTTCTGTTTATGGTATAGCTCGTTCCTCCTTTCGTGTTTAGTAGAGAAGTTTGACTGACGCCACAGTAGTCTTGTATCTAAAACTTTTTCATCATTCAGATATTTATGATGATATGATATCTCGAAGAATCAACTCAAGCGATGCAAAGAAGTTTGCAGAAGTTTGCCCATGCCCTTGTAATGGCGTTGCATGGGGCTTCATATGGCGAGCATGACTTCCGAGCTTCATTGTTTATATTTTTCTAAGGCTTAAAGGAAGATTTATTACTAAAAGGACTTCTGGGTCAATTCTTTATATTGTTCTAAGGCTTCATTGTTTAACATATAAATTATAATGCATGAACCGATAGGAGAAACATGTGCATGAAGAATGAACTCATTAAGCGTTGGCCTACCGCAAGCTGAGTAGAGTCGATGCTTTGGATAATCTAAGGTATTTTGAGGAAAAATTACACATATAGTCATTGAACTTTGGCTTAATGTGCAATTTGATCCTTGAACTTTTAATTTGTTCAATGTGGCCCCTGAACTTTTAATTTGTTCAATGTAGACCTTAAACTTTTGGCACATGTTCAATACAGTTTGGAGACTGTATTGAACATGTGCCAAAAGTTTAAGATCTACATTGAACAAATTAAAGTTTGGGGACCACATTGCACATTGGGCTAAAGTATATAAACCACAATGAATAAATTAAAATTTTAAGAATCAATTTGCACATTAGGTCAAAGATCATAAACCATTTATGCCATTATCCCATATTATGAAGAAGGAGAATTGGAGTGCGAATTGAATTTAATTCTATGTTTCCTCATGTTTATCATTCAAAGACCTAGAAACAAAGAAATTGGCGTTTAGACAATAGTCAATTATTGACACCTAAATTTTGACGACTCATTTAAGTGTTCATTACATAGAAAAATTAGGGATCAGCCCTAACTCCCAAACAAATAATATATATATTAGTTGAATTGCATATAGATATTAATGACATTTAAATTAAACCCATATATTTGCATTGGACTGGTGACGGACAAACTTAGGTGAATGGTTCTGAACTTAATTGATAAACTTGATTGAGCCCATAAGAGCATTAAATTTGGCCAAGCCTATGAGATTATACATTACAGACAAAATTTGCATTATAATTTCCAGGATGGAATAATGGAAATACTTGGAAGATAATTTAGAAAATTGGCTAACTAGGATTAGCAATTAAGAACCCTAGGTTTGCTATTATAGATAGTGATTAGACTTTGCTATCATAGCAGTTTTCGAACTAGTTATGAGTCACAAATTTTTTGAAGAGTCAGACTTCACAATAATTTATAATTTTATTTTATTTATTTTTTATGATGTAGAATAGATTTTTATTTACACAATCATTTCTCACTTCCACGTACATATGAGAGGAAGAGAAAGTGCCCCGTTTCAACAATAACACGCCTCCAGGCCCCGCTCGCACGTTCAGCCTCACTCGCGATGTCCTCCCCCTCCTTCCTTGGGGAGCTCTTCCTGCCGACGTCTCGGCCAGCCCTCAAGAGAGTATACAGCAGTTCTGGTGGCTGTCCTCACGTCCTCAGCGACACGTGCTGTTTCACCAAGTCCTCCCGTATCAGGCCCGACCTCTCAGGAATGGCATTCAACGATCGCTACGAATTCTTGCGGTTTTGTACTTGCTCTCTTTTGTAGGCTTTTCCCGGTGAAGTCCAGCACAGTAACCTTGAAACGTCCCGCAAAAACTATCAGCGCCGGCTGTTCTCATCAGTAAAGGACACGGCTTGCTGGCCTTTTGTCCAGTTGATGCCACGGAGGTGCTTCCCGGTAGCTGTCGAGCCAACCCAGGAGCTTCCATTCTCGGTGCTAGTCCAATAAGTCACAGCCAAAGGAAGAGCATGTGGGAAAGGAGGGGACAACTTACAGCTTGAAGCTGGTGGAAGTTTGGCCACTGGTGTGAGACAGTGGAAGACCAAAAGAAAAGGAAATTGTGGAGACTCGGTGATAGAGAAAAAGGGTGAAGAGATGATAATGGGTGCTCCTTGAAGATTTTTTTATAAAAAAGAAAAGAAAAGAAAGGCAATAATTGGAGCAATGCATGTGAGCTTGCGGGAAAACGGTGGATCTGACTTCTTTTGTCTTCGTCCAGACTTGAAACCAGGCAGAACTAATCGTGGGTTCTATGGTATTGCTTGATTACATGCGCTATGTTAATATTATGAATGTGTCCAAGAATTGATGCAAGTGAAATGACTTGGAGAGAGAGAGAGAGAGAGAGAGAACAAATTATACCTGCTGATCAGTAGACAATTAGCACTCACGTGAATTCTCGAGAGAAGAATTCTCTGTGGAGTCATTAAAACGGAGAAGGCACGTGCAGCAATGCCATTAGAATTGATGCCTGACATACTTACTGATCAGCTCCAGAAAGTTGAGACTTCAGGGTTCGGTTGTTAAGTTCTTTCATCAACATGATGGACCAAACTCAATAGGATGCGATCCCTAACTACGTGGAGTAAGCCTTCGATATCCCTCAGAAGCAACCAATATTCCAATATATCTTATGGAATATTGGAAGCCTCCGAGGGATACCGAGGACTTTGCCAATTCACTCGAAGTTTCCATTTTTCTTCAGAAACATGGTGTAAGCCTTCAAGCTTCCCCCAAAAGCCTCCTACATCTCCAACCTATATGTTGGTATATCGGAAGCCTTTGAGGGAACATTGAAGACTTCGCCAATTCTTTTCACATATCTAAAGTCGTTCATAATCGATGTATATATATAGAGATCTCTCCTTTGGCTGACTACAAATTCTAATCGAATCTTAAGTTTAAAACCATCATATCAGTTTTATTCCAATTCTCGATTTTATTCTAATTCTCAATTTTATTTAGTGTTTCGCATATTTTCCTGTCCCGATAAATTCTGAGCATATCCTATGATTTTATTTTAATATGAGCAAAGTGCGCGACTCCGCTGGAAGCGACAATGCACATGCTTGACTTATCAGCTTGACATTCTCTTGAGGATAAAGAGGGGCAAATTTTGGATGGACTGATTCTCCATCCGAAGGGCCAAGCAAATTTCTTTACGTGATTCCACCTTTTCATTGAGTACAAAAATATTAATCCCACTGAAGTCCACCCACAGATGTTACCGTTCACTAGCTTGTGGGAATCCATAGCATGATAGCAGCCTTTCTTGTCTCTCAGATCTCCTGAGGAATAAAGGGGTTCATTCCATAAATGGATAGCGTTGTACACTTGGCTATCTGAGCGAATGCCAAAACGGGGTATTCGGTATGCATATAGGAACTCAATACTTTCTCGGAACATACACATTAAGGTCCCGCATAGTTAATGCAATGCTTGTTGCTATTCAAGAGCCATTGTTTTGTTTCCTCAGCTATGATCAGAGAGGTCCAGAAGTGGTATCAATATATTCATTGATCATAACAGAGTAGAAAATGCGTGAGAGATCACTTGCCTAGAAACCTTTTGGCTGAAATAAATAGATTCCATTACCATAATCTCCCATGCTCAACCATGAAGAAAGGAAGTGGATCTCAGCACATGGGGCAAACCATGTCAACCTAAACTAAACCAGGACAATGAAGAACTAAAAGTAATATCAGAAAAGCAGTTTTTACCGGTTTCTCCACATTTGTTTTCCATGTTGATAGGAAGACAGTAGTTAATCTCATAAACTCCCTCCGCTTCCGGAAACAGTATAGACTTACTATTTCGATTTTAAGCCCTTCGGCTGTCCTAAGCCTAACTCTCCGGTTCAATGCAGCATAAGCAAGGCACCTTGTCTAGCCAAACTCCACTTCATTCGGGTTGGGTGCATCTTGACTCTTAAAATAAGTGCCAAGCGGCCAAACACACACGTATGGGCAGCAAACAGTGTGCTTGTGTTACTCAATGAATTGGACCACACCGGGGGTATTCGTTTTTGCTATATCTCTCCATTTCTGAAAGTGCGAAGAAAATGGTCGGTCTCATGCAAATCGACCAACATAAAGAGACTGAGTGGTGCATCGCAAGCTCACTTATACAAACAAAATCTAACGTACCAACTCCTAGCGTTACAAGAGCTGCTGCCCATCATTCCATCCATGTAAAACATAAAACAAGTTGACTTAACATAGACACGAAACAGATTTGCAGGTGCCAAACTTTTCCCAACAAACAAAGTCGGGAAGTCTGATGATGAGGAATTCTATGTACAATTCATTACAAAGATGCTGATTTGCCCCACCACCCTGAAATTTGCCTTCAAGTCCAGCTTTTCTCTTTATAGCGTTCAACTATACAATCTTTGGCAGGATTTCTCACTCCAAACATATTGATTTGATTGCAAGTAAATAGCTGGATCATTTAACATAAAGAGTAAGAGGTAAACTAGTAATTTCTAGATAATGGCAATGAAAAAAAATATGTTTGCCTTTACCAAAAAAAAAAAAATATGTTTGCTAAATATTCTTGTGAATTCAAACCCATTTGTGGGCTAGTTTCTTGGATCATCTCCATTTTCCACTACCAAAACCTCCTTGAAGCATGGACAATGTTGTACAGATCCAAGAATTTAATAGCCAGCACCCTAAAGTCTTTGATTTCGTGACCTTTGATGATCATCTAATGAAGTTCAAGCCCCAAGATTCCCCTATACGAACACAAGCTAAGTTTCCTAGAAGTTACCAACACTTGTACACAAAAGCTCTCGTGACATCTTCTCTTCTTAGGAACTCGCTCTCAATTACCACTTCAAGTGATTTCCCTGATGTATTCTGGAGCCAATGAAAATCCATAGCACCAAAAGGACTTCCTATCTGGATAAGTCAAAATATTCCACCGTTGCTGTAGTTGTTGGCCGCATCGGTGACATGATAGCAGCACCAGCAATGGAGTCAAACTGTCAATCAACAGTAATCCTGTCATGACTCCATACATCACCGAGGTGCCGAACATAAGAAGACAAATATGGATCTATGAGACTTGGAAAGATGGGAACAGGAGGTTTGGAACATATTGAGGCTAGAGTGGGATCCTTGATGGGAAAATATAATTCCACCAGAGCACGCCTTACCAAATGCAAACAGCCCTTTATTTGGAAAGCCCCCTTGCCCTCATACAAAGTGCTTACAAGTTATCACTTTATCACAGCCATTTGGGTATGCAGATCTAATTCAGTTAGCTAATCAAAGCTTCATTACACATTCTAACAATATCTAGACTGCAAAGTACTGAAGAAGACTCAAAACAGAAGGATAAGCTACATCATCATGAAGGGCAAAAAGTGCAGATTTTCTGAAAAAGTGAGATGTTTTCTTTTTTGCACTTCTGGAAGCTAAGTGATGTCTATTCAGTCCAACCCAAGTGCATAAAACCACACAGTAATTGCCCCACTAACATGTAGAGAGTCGAGGAGAATCATAGAAGAAAGCTTACCAGATTGTCGCTCATAAAGTATCAAAAGTGCCATTGCAGGTAAGATAATCATATATCTAAATCATCGTCAGGGTCCTCATCAGAATCTGGCATCTCATCATCTGAATCCCGAAGATAAATTATCTCACCCTTGCTAGAATCTGTTGTTTGCATTGTTGCAGGCACCTCATTATTTTTGTCCGAAAGAGATCTCCGGCCATCATATATCTCAATAGGTTTTCCATTCCCTAAACAGAAAAGCAGTGGTTGGCATTTCAATCTTCAGAAAAAATGTAGCTGAGTTATGAGTTGGCACCCAATACAGACTATCAGTCCTTATGGTACATAGATTGCAACGCTATCGCTGTATTAATACCTTGGTGTTCGAATGGAAGTACAACCTTTGCTCTATCCATCTGTTCCTTCTGTGACAGCTGTAGATTAAATTGCACCTGCCCAAACAAGCATTTCATGAATGGACCATCAACAAGAACCAAGCAGTCAGCTCTCTCAAATCAAAGCAAAGCAACTTACCCTAGGCAAAATGCTTCCACCCATAGTTCCACCATCAGTTGAAACAGATGAAAAAGTGACGCCAGACCTTTCAATAGTAATTTCTTCACTCTAGATCACATATCCATGTAATCCGAATAGTATTTTCAGCGTCAATCACAACAAATCAAGGGATGATGCATATATATATATATATATATATATATATATATAGAGAGAGAGAGAGAGAGAGAGAGAGAGAGAGAGAGAGGTATACCATCAGCCGCACACGACCATTCCGGCGCTTAAAACGGACAGAAAACTTTGCCCTTCTAAAATTCTGTTCCGTCAGAGATAAATTTTCCAAGGAGATCCTCAGTCCATTG
Organism: Corymbia maculata; assembly: GCA_014182735.1. Classification (NCBI taxonomy): domain Eukaryota; kingdom Viridiplantae; phylum Streptophyta; class Magnoliopsida; order Myrtales; family Myrtaceae; genus Corymbia; species Corymbia maculata. The sequence goes on from CM024687.1 coordinate 39,082,236, forward strand.
GAAGTTGGAATTGCACATTCTAAGCTGGCCACCATAGAGGACATGTAATCAAAAACAGCAGCAACTTTATCTTCAAGAAGGTCCGAATGCAACAACCAGAAGACACAGGATGCCAGATCTGCAGCCATAAAAGGTACTTCAACACAAAAGGATCCAATAAAAAACAACCAAGGATGGCATGAGCCGATATCAGATTGTTTACTTAACACCCCAAGACAAATAATTACGTTATTTGATGTCTTAAAAGAACCGAAATTTCATGAAGTCAGAAAGTCTCTTGGGTGACTATGCAGACAAAGATGTGGATCAGGAACAAAATTTTACATAAAGAGTTTGGTTCCACAGCCATATTATAATCACTAGACTTCAAAAGTTGAAACTTCAATGGAGAAAAGAAAATAGTAACATGTTCCTGCATATGCCAGTGCAGAGAGTGAACATACCATGGCTCCGAAGGTTGCTGAGAACACGTGCTACTGAGCATACAGATGCATACCTCAACATCTCATTCACCTGATGAGATAAGCAAATAGACCATTATAAGAGAAAAAGATGATATTCAACCGCATGGACATAGCTGGAAAAAAGACAGCACTGGCATGCAAGTTCTGTTTGTTGCTAGAACAGCAAATACTCATCATTACTGACTGATCCTGGCCAAACTATTTTCTCCCCATGGGAATACATTTTTCAGCACACAAAGTCATAAAGCTGACTATAATTTCATTTCAATGCAAGCAAATTTACCGTGAAGATAAGATAGTCAAACTTCTCACCTTCAAAAATTAATCTAAACTGACATATTTTGCGGGTTGAATATGAATTCTTCTGCATGTAGAGGAAATAATAAGCTTGATACGTACACAATAAACGGGGCATATGTCCAAGTCGAATAATAATCCGGCCAGCTCCTATGACAAATATCTTGTGTGTCACTTTTGATTTGTACTAATATTATTTGGTTAATCACCTGCTGCCATTACTCTTCAGTTTATTCGTTGGCAATATGTCTATGCTGGTTCAAATCCAGATCAGCACAAAAAAGTGTTTGGCAAAAGAAAATTTTATACAACAATCGCCAAAATATTCATGCTGAGAATATATGTCTATATAACTATCACCACTTGAAATCGTGCATTTTCTTAGAAATTTAGAGAAAACATTTCATCACAAAAATAAATAAACAAGACCTTTTGTAGGATATTGCTCAGCTTGTGCCACTGAAATTTAAACGCAACAATCATTTTTGCTTGGTCTAAAACATGAGTCAGTTTGTTCCAACAGTCATTGATGTTTCTGCTTTGAATCAAAGTTTGATTTCATCTCCACTCGTTTCTCCAACACTTTTTTCCCCTGGTTACAGAGATTAATGCTTTCAAATCCATTATTAGCTATTCTCTCTTTCTTTCAAATATGGGTCAGGGACTTAGACACTTGTGGGAAGATCTAGTGCCTTGGTAGAATCTAAATCTAGTGCAAACAATTCAACCCAGAACATGGCCTGTCCAAGGACTCCATGCAACATTCTCCTAATCCTCAAACATTGCTATTACATAAGTTATTGTTATTATAGCACAAATGATATGGCAATTCTCTTACGCAACAATGACTAACAATTGCATCAAAGGTTAGGGCGTTAAACTTATAAATTATACCAGTTGATCAATTAACCTAGAGATGAAAGTTAAAGATTGTTATGCATGTCCTTTGAGACAAAAGAGTATAGTAGAGTACTACTGCCAGCTGAAAAGGGCTCAATCTAGTGAAACTGCTTTCATTTGAACAAGGAAAACAACATGGAACTTAAAAATCTAAGGAACTAAGTAATCTCTATGCTGGTGATGAACAATGACCATTTAACTTTACTAGCTAAAACAAGACCATGCTATTCATTTTCACAGCCTTCCCTGAGGATAATAATCAATAGGCATGTGTTTATGTGTGCTCCAGAAAGGGAAACATATAAATAAGAAAGGCCTATGATTGTGCTTGATCTAGGCACCAAAACAAACAACTTTTAGTAGACCCATCATACAGAGCAAATTGCCCCGTCTTTCTGCTTGCTTATTACTCTATAGGAAGTTTCCAAGCATCATCCTCACAACGTACAAGTCCTCCACAATAATATTTATAGAACAGGACAACCACATTTATTTCTCATTATTTATGTATTCACCTTTACCTAAAAGTGATTGGTGCACCTTCAAAGTGCCACCATGATAGAAATTAGTCCTAGGTCCCTAACACTTGAAATACAGGTTCATACAAATGAGGGCCTTTATTTGAAACCTCTCAGCAGGAGCAGTAAATGTTTTACATGGAAAAAAATAAGACTTTGTTACCGAGTCCAATGCAAAAGAGAAACGACCTTTCCCTTCTCCAAGCAAGCCTGCAATGATTAATGGCCATCCCATGAGACAACGTCACCAGACAGGACAAACAAACAGCGGCAGGTAAGCTTCAGATGCTATCGATGAAGTTACCTTTCCCCAGCTCAATAGCTAAAGAACACAGCTTATCTATGTCCTTCACATCCTTACAAAGTGTGGACACGCCAGAAGCTTCCTCAGTAACATCATCAACTTTTCCTCGCCCCATAATGCGATCCTTCCAACCACGGGGATCCGAATAACAATCCAAGATCTGAATCCTACAAGAAAGTGTCAGGGGGGTCCACATTCATCAACATACACATCATTTCATGCACGGTCCACCCTACGCCAAATTTATAATAGAAAAGCTGTACGGGTTGAGCCATTGAAGCGATGTGCTTGAACTGCCAATGAGGTTTGTTCATACTATCCCACGAAATCGAAACACTCCCAGATATCTGGCATTCCAAATTTTACTTTCTAACCCATCTCCGCAATCAAGTCCAACCAACCTAAAAAAAAAAAAAAAACAAAAAACTTTACAAGTTCAAAATCGATGCATCACCATTTCCGAGACGAGTTAACTTCAAGGCCTCTCTCCTTCAACAAATTCACATAAAACGATGGGCTTCGGGTGAAAGCGACCAGCACAAGCCCTCTGCAGCAAAATCAATTAAAAACGTCAAGAGTCGAAAACCACCGCACATGAATGCGATTTCATCAGTCAGGAAGTGGAAATTGTTCTGTCCAAAAAAAGGAAAACCAAAGAAAAGGAAGCGGGAGCAGGACGCCGGAATGACCTGGACTGAGACTTTCCCGCCAAAATGTGGGAGGAGAGCTGAGCGAGGACGTGAGCGAAGACGTCGAAACCGAGCGGCGAGTGGATCGAGTCCTTGATGGTGAGAGCCGGCGCGTGCTCGCCTTCCAACGCGCCGTCTCGGAGAGCTCTGCAAATAGATTCCGCCATCATCGACGTTGGGGCAAGCTCTCGAGCTGATTGACATGGACATCAACTCATCAAGCCCTAATTTTGGAGACGAAAGAAGAATTGTTTGCCAAACGGTCCTCTGCCTTTCATATATTCCCAAATAGAGCCCCCGCGGCGGCGGGAAAAAGGAGGTTCTTCTTTCATTCGCCCCTCTTTCGCTCCACGAGAATTATCAAAATTCATTGCTCTTACTTTTTAGGTTTATAGTATTTATTTTTAAATTGGCCAGGTCTATATTTAATAGGAAAAAGGGAAAATTTCAAAAAATGACCTATAGTGAGCCTATTTTCTTAAATAAGGACCCAAAATAACTGTTGCTTCAAATTAAGACCCGAAGTGACTAAATCAGTCTCGAATAAATACCTCAAATCGCCGACCAGCCAAATGTTCACCAACCAACAAACGTGTGGTATTTCCAATGGCTGGAATAAGAGTAATTTTGTCAAAAAAAAATTGATAGAAATTAACAAACCCTAAAAATAAAACCCCAAACTCTTCACGTTCTCACATTTTTTTATTATGCTCTTCATCTTCCCCATTATTTATCATCTCCCGCTTGGAGCACAAATTAAAGCATAACAAGAAACCCCTACTTTCATTTTTTCACATTTTCTTCCCCTCTCTTTTTTTGCCTTTATTTCTTTCCAACAAATAAAATAAATCTCAAGTAAAAACATATCTTCGTTATTCAGACACTCATATGTAACACGATAGCCTCAATTCTTCATCATCTTTTCCCAACCAAGAGACGGAGAATATCTTTATGTCGAGGACCCATATCTCAAGCACAATTTGAATTTACTTCCATATAGAGAGAGAGAGTCGAGAGGGTATTGACATGTCTGTTTGGAATTTAGGGAATCAATGAAGAATTTGGGCTTTCCAAGTAAGAAGGGACAAGGAACCTAGAAAATGAAGTGCAGATGAAGAAGAACATGAAGGGGGTTTTGTTTCTAGGGTTGGTTAATTTCTATTAATATTTTTTTTGACAAAATTGCCTTTATTCCGGCCACCGGAAATGTCACACGCTCGCCAGCCGGCGAATGTTTGGCTAGTCGATGATTTGAGGTACTTATTTGAGACTGGTTTAGTCACTTTGAGTTCTCATTTAAGATAATGGCCACTTGAGGTCCTTATTTAAGAAAATAGGCTTACTTCGAATCCTTTTTTGAAATTTTCCCTAGGAAAAATTCCTAATAAAAGTTCGAAATGTCTTATTTTCTTCAATAAGAGCTAAAATGGATTTTATTCTAAATAAAAGGATGAAGTAGTTATGTCAATTTCAAGAAAGGACTTGACTTTCAAAGTTGGTTAAGTGCATTTTTATCTTTTACATTTTTTAAATATTTTTTTCTTTTTTTGGGTTTTCCCTTTTTTCTTTGCCAATGGTTGGGCTGAGCACCTACAATGCCCAAAGAGGGCTAGGCGAGGGTCGTCTCGGCAACAACTGGTGAGGGGTTGACCTTGCCCTCGTCAGCTTACAAAAAAGATAAAAAAATACATACAATAAAGATTGTCTATTAATGAAAGTACTTTTAACCAACCGAAATATTTAGCCTATCAACAAGGTTAAACCCTTTAAAATGTCCATGGCCACTTCAGGCTCTTATTTAAAACTGATATAATCACTTCAGACTCTTATTTGATACTAAGTTCACTTTAGACCCTTACTTAAAATGTTACCTATTTAATCTCTTGAACCTTTCTTCCTCTCTTTTTTCACATTTAATTTTTTTATTGATAGATGGAGAAAACAAAGGGTGTGTATTGCTTCAAATAATTTAAAATCCATTTGGTAACCTTTCTACTGTCGATATTCCTTATCATAGCACCATTACTAGTACATATATTTATTGATAAATGGGTCACAAAATTTTATGTAAATTCAGAATAAAAAATTGGTTAAGGACTCAAAGCACCTTACACGTTCCCACTTGCGCATAAAAAGAAAAGAACACTTCCCTTATAGCTCGTGGAAAATTCATACAAGATGCTTTTGAATAAAGTACAATTTGGTTTTTAAATGTCAGAATAGCACGCCATTGGCATGTGCCACTTATATGTGTCGTTATACAATAGATATCAAAGTGGGTCACCTTTGATCCTCTAAATAATCGATATCTATTTTAATGAGTTGTCTATATTGTGGGCCAATGTACCTATGTTAATATATAGTGTTGATAGGACATCAAACAAGACTTGAGGAAAGATTCCATGGGCTTGGGTCACTTGGGATCCGTATGATCATTAATTTCTTTTTTTTTTCTTTTCTTTTTTATGAAATTAGGAGTTATTTTATGATAGTTGAAGAAATGCAATGATATTGTACCTTTTTACAGCCTAATCATATTCCTTTGGTATTCGCTTAAATTTGGACATTCTTGCTAAGAAACTATAGGGGGCATGATCATTTTGGACAAAACGTCAGTCCTGTGCTCATTCAAAACTTTCACAAGCTTTTATTAGAAGTGAAGCACTTCCCATTACTCACAAATTGCATGTTAGCACTCAATCCAATCCTATCGAACCTCCAGAATGATTTACATCATTAGTTTGCCTACATAATTGGGTTAATGCATACATAAAGTGTTTCGTACAAACTTCATCGTATCTAAGTTCGCATTTTGCATTTGGTTGTCTAGATTTGGATTGGAAAATGATAGAATAAGGTCAAATTAAAAATTATCCAAAAAATAGGCAAACTATCATCCAAAAATCATTTTCTTTTCCTTAATATTGAACATAATGCATGATAGGATCTTTGAAGAACCATAGGATGCACTAAAAATCATTATCAAAGAAGACTTTGACAAAATGCTTTATTTTTACATAGAAATATATTCACTCAAAAAATATTCCAAAAAATGTTGAATAAATATATTATAAGTCATAAAACTTGTTATGAAGATACAATTGAATTATAAAAATTTCAAAAAATATAATTAAGTAATAAAACCTATCAAGTTTGTACAATTAAGCTATAAAACCAATGATATCTAACTAAGGTAAGGAATTTTGTGCCGTGATTGCTCCACTCCGTGTGGTGGTTTTCCGTTTGTTAAATTGACGGACTAAATAAAAGGATTTGATTGTACAAATTTAAAAAAAAAATTAGGATTTTTAAATTTTTAAATTTAATTATATCTTTATGATAAATTTTATGATCTTCACATTTATTCCAGCAACATAATAAGTTATAACAACCCCTGAAATCCATCCGAATTCCAGGTTTTTTTGAACTCCAAAATCTCTTATAACATGCTCCGTACGTAATTCCTGCAACCCGAGCGGTGCTAACTGACAAAAAGTTGACGTCAAATCTGAGGAATTATTTTATTACAGATAAGAGCTTTGCAAAAAGTCAAAATCATGATCCGGTGACACCGAAATCGAGAGAGAAAGTGCACATCGAAGGTTGCACCCCTAAGCAAATGCACGTGCACTAATCCCCCCCCTGCAATTAAGTAACCCCTCCCTAATCAAAGATTCCTTCTCCTTCCACGCGCCAATAAAATATATGTATAAAATTAAAATACAAGATATAATACGTTTCTTTTTAATTTTATTTTTCTTCTTCGGGTCCTAATATTCCGCTCTGTAATTACTGTTTTACTATTTTTTTCGGGAGGGAATATCTCTAGGATACAAAATGACAAAAATGCCTCCCACAAAATGCCGGGGCCAGCCAGTAAAAAGAAAAAAGAAAAAAAGAAAAATCAGCGGCATCAATTATTCATAACAGACGATCTCCACCGACGCGCTCACGGCGTGAATCGCGATGCCGAGGAAAAAAAGGAAAAGAAGGGGAGGGAGTGGGGCCCGCAGAAATTACGTCACGTCACGTGGCTCACATGCGGCTGGCGTAACAACCGAATTTTTGTTCGGTTTGATCGGTGCGAAACGGGTCGCGGATTGCCCTCGTGAAGTTTTTCTTTTTTCCGTAAATACTTAAATGATTCGCAATTAAATGTTGCAAATGTTATGCGTAATCATCTAAGTGCGGCTAAGTCCATCAATGAACGTTTCTACCTTTCTTTAACTTATCAAATGACTTTAGATAAGTGTTGAATAAAAGTCAAATTTCCCGTGTTTTTGCGAAATCTGACGATAATCTAAAATAAAAGGGCAAAAATAGCTTTCAAACAAATCACAAACACAATTCATAAGAGAAAGAGAAGAGGTGGCTAAAGGTGTTATGGACATAAATTAAGAGGGAGGTGAGGTTCCGCACAATAGTCGCAATAGAATAAAATGATGAAGCAAGATGAGTGTTCTGATTAATATAATGTTAAGCCAAGTTATTAATTGGTAATTTTGAGTTTAGGTCCACGATTATTTAGCATCTTGTTGAGTCAAGCTCGAACCCTCTAGCATCTTAATTTAAGACTCTCGAGCTTTGCCAAATTATGTTAGAATGTTTATAGTTGCTGGTGTAGCAACCCTAAGTCCTCAAAATTATGGTACATACCCCTGTCTTTAAGAAATTGGTGAGAACATTCGAGCTTATTCACCCCGAGCTCAAGCTCAAACTTGTTTTTAATTTATCGCATCATCGAAGTGAGTTAAGCTCTAGTATTCATATTCCTATTCAAGTTGAGCTCTTCAATCTCAATCAAACTTGAGTCGAGTTAAGCCAATGTGGTTGAGCTTGAGATTGTTAGTGTATTGGCGCAAATCAAATTGAATTGCATCCCTAATTCCCTGATGATAAAAAAAATACTCCGGTTTTTCATGAGTAGCATTATCTCGGAAAATATGATAATCTTTGCAATGAGTATTGCACTAATTGGATGATGACATATATAATTTTGCGAAATATATATTAGAGAAGTATATAATATAGTAATTTGAAAACTTTAGGGCGATTAGCATAGATTGCAAACGAGCTCATATTTGGATTTGATCGAACGGTGGACAATGGACCGAAAAAATCAAAGTGTGGGTCGATTTTTCTTAGGCAACGCCAACTAGTACGACGTTAATCGATTCGTTTTTCTTTTATTTATTATTTTTTGGCTCCCAAAATGGATGACGTTAATCTGAAAGTACAGCACATAGTTCTTATCCAAAACCCAAAAACAGAATTTGTCCTCGTCTCTTTAGGTACGGAGGGAAAGCTACGATGTGGTAAAGCTACGCCCTATCCTCAAATGGCTCCAATTCTCTTCCTTTGATTAGACCGTCGCCACATATAGAAAATTTTTAATTATTTATTTTCCTTTTTTCTATTTTTTTATAAAGGGCATTTTGTAAATGGGAATAATTCCTTACGCAGCAAAAGTCACTTAAAACACCATTTTGTTTGGGATTAAGTATTAAGAACAAAGGACCTGTCAAAATCTATTCTTTTTCAAATTTCAAGAAATTACGAAATTATCATAGATGAAAGTTATTTCGATTAAATAAAATTTGAAAAGCGCCTGTCATATTATGTAAATAAAAAGTAAAAATTTATCTAAATATGAGTCAAAAATTGTGGCACTGAGTTTTGAAGATGACCCGTCAATTGTATGGGCCCCTATAGGGTGGATTGCCATGTGCTCGATAATTGAAAGGTTGAAGAGAATTCGATGGCCAAGCTAATTGGAATGTGAAATGGGTTTTGACCCACCAGTAACACTCCAGTCAAATAAAAAACAGTCTTCTTACACAAAATTAATGCATTGGAAAGAGATTTTTGATGGTGAAAGCCGGTCAAGCTCCAATTCTGAAGTTGCCAGTTGCTTTTTGATCTTATTTTTCACCGGGCATCATATGACATTTAAATTTTGTAACTTTATGTTTTTGAAATAAATATCATGGACCACTATATATAAATATATATCGTAAAAATGATTTTTCATGTAAATATTTTATGTGGGAAATAAACTAATTTCGAAAGCATAACTAAATCTAGTGTTAAATTATATGGGGAGATCGAAAACGTATGGGAATTACCATGCAATTTTTCCATAACCCAAAATAAATAGAAAAAAATTGCATAAAGGTACTCATTTGGCTAAAAAATGAAATTTTCCATAACCCCAATTTTGTTTATTCCTCAAACCCCTTTTTATTTCATCATTCATGATAAAAAATTAATTATGAATAATTATTTTTTTCAAATGTTACAAAAGTAAAAAGTCTCTATCCATCATAGAGCCGATGACCGGTTCATTTATACTTTCTAAAAATGTGAAAATCAACTTTAGCACTTCCATATTAGATAATCTTCCAAGAATCACAAAAAAATACTATGCATAAATAAACTATGTGTAAATATTTAGATGACATGAAATTTTCAGATGTTTTGGGATGAAAAGAAAAGAGTTTCGAAGGAGCTCCAATTAAAAACTATTTAAGGAAGTGAAATGGAGAAACACGTATCCTCTTCCTATTCTCTCTATCGTCCATAAAAATTCCGAAAATTGGGCGAAAGATCTTATCGTATCAAATCCATCGGGGGCCAAAAAACCCGAAGAAGCCAAAGGAGGAAGAGAGAGAGAGAGAGAAAAGGGGGTGGATTCGAGTAGGAGAAGCGTGAATCTGATTCAAAGGAAACAGAGCAGCACACCGATCGATCCATCGATGCGGACACGTCCCGTCGCTTTCCGCATAAGCATTTCCCCCAACTTGATTCCCCAGTCTCCCCCCACACCCATTCCCCATTGCATCACGTCACCCTCACCCTCTCTCTCTCTCTCTCTCTCTCTCTCTCTCTCTGTGCGTGCGTGAAGCGTGAGCGCGCTTTCCTTCCGCTTTGTCGCTGAGCACGCAATTTCCCTCTCTTCGGCCTGGCCCCGACCCTTTCAAAACACTTGAAAATCAATAAAGGCCATTACCTTGCCTCCCCCTCCCATGGCGCACTTTCTTATATACCCGTCTCCCCACTTCCCCTCCTCCTCGCCTTCTCCTCCTCCTCCTCCTCTTCCTCCTCCTCCCCCATCTCTCCCGCATTCCCCCTAACTCTCTCTGCCCATCTCGTTTCTTCTCCTTCTTTCGCGTCTTGGATACGCGCCCGCCATCGTTTCCTTCGAGACTAAGCTCGAGCACGTGGCGGAAGCGGTGAGGAATGGAGCAGCCAGAGTCCCCGAAACTGAAGAGGCTCCGATGCTCCGTCCAGAACTACGATTGGGGTCGCCGCGGGACGGAATCGCGGGTCGCCAAACTGTTCGCGCTCAATTCTGCCTCCGACGCCGCGGTCGACAGTCCCTACGCCGAGTTCTGGATGGGCACCCACGAGTCAGGGCCTTCCTTCCTGTTGCCCGCCGTTTGCGAAAATGGGGGCTCCAAAATCTCGCCGGACGTCACTCTGAAGACTTGGATTTCGCGCAATCCCGATGTTCTTGGTGATAAGGTCGTGGCGGAGTGGGGCTGTGATCTCCCTTTTTGTTCAAGGTAGGATTTTTTTTTTCCCACTCGGGCTTTGCCTGTTGAGGGTTGGCAAGGATCCATTCGCGTCTTTTATTTTTTTGTGGGAGTGTCGGCGATTGGGTGCGGTTGGTTCTGAGCTTCTCATGAAAATTCGTGCTTTTTAACACGTGTGATGTTCGGTCTCTCTCTCCCTCTCTCTGTCCTTTTTTTTGTCATCTCTTTTTGGCAGAATCTGAGTTTCATGGTTGGAGATCCTGAGATTGAACTGCAGTTTATATTGATCTTCTGGTCTGTTCTTCTTTTCGTGAAATGCGATTGGAATTTCAATTGCACGAGTCCATCAAAGTGAAAGTTCAATTTTTTCTTTTTTTCCTTTTATTAACCTGCTTTGATATTTGGTGTTTCTGGGCGTGTGGTAGGTGCTTTCGATCGCCAAACCACTGTCGATACAGGCTCACCCAGATAAGGAATTGGCGAGGGCTTTGCACAAGGCACAGCCGAATGTTTACAAGGATGCTAATCACAAGCCTGAGATGGCTTTGGCCATAACCAAGTTCGAGGCCATCTGTGGATTCATCAGCATGGAGGTAGCGTCATACTAGAGATTTTGGATTTTGGATTTTGTTTTTCTCCGATCATTGAGACAAATTCATGTGGTTCGTTAGCATTGAATTACTGTCACGTCAGGGTTTGCGTTTTTCAGGAACATTTGCACCATATGATATTTTGCCTTGGGTTGCTTGGACAATGTAGGTTAGGTGTTTGTTGCAATTCCCTTTTTTTATGAGATTTTTCTTGAGTAAACGGTTGAGTACTATCATTGTATATCCTCCTTCTGAAATTTTCCATCTTCTTGGATAGATGAACTGATGGCTCATCTTTATATGTGCCACTATACACTGTAGTAACATGCCCTAATTGAGCTCCATGGAAGGTCTCAGGGAGGCCAAATAAACATGGCCTTGCACTGAATTCGAATTCTGTTTGAGTGATACAGTTATCGTTCAGGAGAAAATGGATAGTTGGGTTCTTGCTCTTGGACAAAAGAATATGAATTATGTTTTTGTATGGATTTTTCCCTTTTGGTACTATTTTCTTGAAAAACCTCTTTTGGACATCTTGTCTGTTGCCCTTTGCTCCCTTCCTACCCCTTCTTTATGCAAGAAAAAGAAAAAAAGGACATATCTGTATAAAAAGATAATTTGACAATGCAGATCGTGGTAGATTAATAAAGTTTTGGCGAAACTTCTGAGAAATTATAGTAGAAAAGTGAATAGTTTAGTTCATATTCTTAGCCTGCCTTTAGACCAGCAGAGTGGGTAAATGAAAGAGGACAATTGGTCGACCTAGTAATGTGTACTAGATTTACATGTTTCTCTTATTGGAGCAATAAATGTGCTTTGATATCTGTTGTCGTATTTCATATGGGAGATTTTGATTTTCAGTGAGCTAAAGCCTATTGAGCATCGGTTGGATGGAGTTCCTCTCTTATTCACATGGAGGAACCTGCTATGTTATGTGCAGGAACTTAAAGAAGTGCTGTGTGATGTTCCAGAGATTGCGGAAATAGTTGGCAGCACAGATGTGGAAAAATTTATAAGTTTGGGTGAACAAGAAGAGGAGAAAGCCAAGTCTCTTCTGCAATCCATTTTTACCAATCTCATGTCAGCTAGTGCAGATAGAGTTGCTTTGGCAGTTTCCCAGATAAAAAGTCATTTGGAGTTGGAGAGTCAGGTACTTCCAGAAGTTCAGTATACTCTGTTCTCGAATTACAATTTTTTAGCTTATTTGATGAAGTAATCATTTAGTTGGGAAACAGTGGTCAGATCAATTAGATAGGTTGGAAATACAGTATAGAGTGTGAGCACTTAATTCCTTTTTTGTCGGTGAAGTGGCTAAATGTCCTTTTCTTTGAAATCTATTCTGTGGGTTTCAATAAGCAATTCCAAAACTGTGATTATTACCTTTCGGCTATTGGAGGCCTTCTAAGAATTAAGTGTATTGTACATCCTTTTCTAGTTGCAGAATACTTGACACTAGGTTCCCAAAATAACATGACCCTGATAACGACTTATATGAAACTGGCTTCATGGTAGAAGTTGGAGGCGCGTGCTTCTTGAGTAGGAGAGTTGTGTGGTCCAATGCATTGTCTTATGATTATAAATTTTCACTTCACCATGAACTGTTCCTTGCGCCTGTAAGTGTAGTTGGGTATATCTACTCTCAGTTGGGTGTCCGAAAGTAATTGCTACCATAATAGTTTGGCACTAGAGCTTTGTGGCATTCTGACACCCTTTTCAACTAAAGTATCTGTGACCAATAGTTTGGATATCTATGGTTTCTTTTTTAGACTACTAGCACAAGTTCACGGCAAGATGCCCGGCCTTAACTGAATGCTGCAACTGCTCTTTTTTCCTTTTTCACTCTCCTCTTTTCCTTGTTTTCATTGTTCCCAGAGGTAATAATTACTGACTGTTCTTGATTTTCTTTTCTTTACATCAGGTGAGACCATTGACAGATAAGGAACAGCTGGTGTTGCGGCTAGAAAAGCAATATCCAGCTGATGTGGGGGTTATTTCAGCATTTTTTCTCAACTATGTGAGGCTTAATCCAGGCGAGGCATTGTATCTGGGGGCAAATGAACCCCATGCATATGTTTCTGGTGAGTGTATTGAGTGCATGGCAACATCTGACAATGTTGTGCGAGCTGGCCTCACTCCTAAGAGCAAGGATATCCAGACACTTTGCTCCATGCTCACTTACAAGCAGGTGTCAAGTTCTTTCTATTCTTTTTGCCAATGAGATGCTCTTGCTTACTGTGCTTTAATGCATAGGTGTTAAGAGATAATACGTCATTTTTATTATTTTCTTCATTCCTAATTTCAAACAGATTTGCAAGAAGAACTTGGCTCTGCCCTTAAATCAGAATAAAGGGATCAAATGTTTTTCTTAATCTACAATTAGTAGTGTGTGGACAACGTATTCTTGGGGATGTTTGTAGATTATCTAATTGTCTTTTGCTGGATTCATCCTTAGTATTTCTTACTGTGAAATTTTGCAGGTTGTTTTTATATTGAGTTCTCTTCAGTGAAGAATTTTTCTTATGTATCCGTGAGATGCCTTTCTGGTCAAAGGATGATGTATCTACTATCTTACCAAGGTTAACATGGTAGTGAAATCTCTTTCGCAGGGCTTTCCTGACATCCTAAAAGGAATACCTCTGAATGCGTACATAACAAGATACATTCCCCCATTTGATGAATTTGAGGTAGACCTCTGTGTACTACCCAAGGGGGCATCAGCCGTCTTTTCTGCAGTTCTGGGACCTTCCATTTTTCTTGTGACCGATGGTACAGGAACAATAAATGTGGGGTCCATGAAGGAAGATGTAGTTGCTGAAGGCAATGTTTTATTTGTACCTGCGAACGTGGAAATTCACGTGACATCTGTGACGGAGTTGCAAGTGTATAGAGCAGGAGTTAATGATAGGTTTCTCGGGTCTTGTGGGTTGGAAAACGGCAAGAAATCTCTGATTTAAATCCAGTGTAGGACAAAAGATTTTGTCATGCCCTTTATCGTCAGTCTACGTTGTGTATGTAAATCATTCGTTCTTATTTGTTTCTTGCATGTACATGCACGAACCTTGAGATCAAGCGAGTCTTATGGGGAATTATAACATAATTCTTCATAAAGTAGTTGTGGACTCTCTGATCTCAGGCATAGAGAAGCTCTTGCTGCAACCTCCTGAGGTTCGAATTCTAGAGCAAAATCCAATAATCTCTGTCCCGTACCTTCCATAGTTCCATTTAGTCAAGGAAGTGTACTCTGTTTTGAGGTTTGTATCCAGTCGCAATATTTACAAGGATTGTTCTATTTCGCATTTTTGCGTGGACGGGATATTTGATCCTTTTAAGAATAAATTGAAATGGAATGAGGGAAGTTCCATATTTTTCTGGAGTGTTGTTGAATTGTGATGGATGATATTTTTGGATTAGTTAAAACATTCTTCTGTCTTGTACATTTGTGTTTGGAGGAGGATGGTTACATTCGATTTGATGGAATCATTGTCAGGTTCCAATCATTAAAAGTCTCATGAATTAGATCAGCAGATCGATCTATTCAAGTAGTTTAGTTTGGGGAAACACAAACTGGTAGGCGTAGCTCATAGTCACAACAAACACGGTTTGATCGTGTCAAATCGATCCATTTAAGTAGTTTAATTTGAAGTAATACGAACCAGCAATGAATCAAACCGTTTTACAAATCTTGTTGGAAAAATTATCCAAAAAGTCTTAAATCAATTGTACTTTTGTCAATTCATTTTTAAACCTTTCAAAGTTTTTACTAATTAAGTTTAACATTTTTAGTTTTTGCCAATTGAATTCATCCGATTAATTTGGCTAGAAATTGTTGATGTAAATGTAAATTGCAAATGTCATCTATCTATGTAGCAAAATCAACGCCAACATGTGCAATTTTTAAAAATATAATAATAATATTTTGAATTTTTAATAACTTCTCTCTCTCTCTTTTTTACCACAAAAAATGCAAAGGAAAGGTAAAAAAAGGAAAGAAAAAACCATAAAAAATTTCAAAAAATAATAAAATATTATTTAAAAATGTCTACCTTAGTGCCGACCATCCATAACTATTTTCGACCAAAATGACCTAATGGACTCAATTGACAAAAAGTTAAGAAATTTAAAGTTCAATTGACAAAATTGAAATGCTTAAGGCTAAATTGACAAAAGTGTAATAAATTTACGAATTTTTAGACAATTTTCCTAATTTGATTGCAATATAAGGCACTACTCAAACAAATAATTTTGGGCAATTTAGAGATTGCACAAAGTGTTTTGTCCAAGATATTAAGGACTTGTTTGTTAATTGGCCAAGTGCATGATTCTATTATTTTGATTCTAGAAAAAAAAAAAAAAGAATAGAAATCTATTTGATAAATATTTTATTTTTGAGAACAAATTTTCTCTTGAGAATAGATTTTGAATAAAATCAAAAAGTAAAAAAAAGTTAATACTTTACTCTTGGGAATAACTCCAAAATCAAACCTACTTTTTTCTCTTTTCTTTCTTTTCCTTATCTACTTCTTCAACTTTTAGCTGATCGTTGGAGGGTTGCCAACCCCTAGTGAGGCTAGGCCTCACCGGCGGTTGGGCGAGGCTCAATCTCGCCTTGGCTAGGCAAGGTCGAGCTCACCTAGATCTAGTGAGGCCAAGCTCGTCCAGCGGCTGGCAAGCTTAACCTTGTTGGGCCACCTGAGGTCCGCCTCGTTGAGAGCTGGTGACACTCCTATGAGGTTGCTACTCTCATTTGGCTGGTCATTGGTCAGGATGGCCCGCAATTGGTTGAAGGTTGAAGAAAAAGAAAAGGAAAAAAAAAAAAAAAAAGAGAAAAATAATAAAAGTATTGCAAAATTTAAAAAAAAAAAAGTCAAAAAAAAAATTTATGGTTCCTACCAAATGCAATTTTAAAATTTTTGGATAGTTACAAAGTACGTCTATGGTATGTTTAGTAATCATTCTACGAAGATAAATTTTATTCGAAATAATTATATTTTATTATGTTCCCTAGATGATTTTCTAGGTGTTTGAAAGTATTTGGTAACTATTTAAAATTTCTATTCCTAAAATAGATATGCAACTGCTAAGAAGTTTATATTCTTTTGTGACTTATAATTTTTTAATACTTTTATTATGTTATTCTATTATTTTCTTTTTCCTTTTCTTTTTCATTTCCTCCTTCAAGCTTTAGCTGATCATTGGCCTCGAGATGGCTAGCATTCTCGTAGGAGGGTTGTCGACCTTTGGTGAGGCTAAGTCTTGCCGGCAATTAGGTGAGAGCTTGCCTAGCCACTGACAAGCTTGACCTTGCTAGGCCACCACAAGGTTAGCCTTGCCTTGGCGTGGTAACTCTAATCTTGCCATCAATTGGGCGAGCTCGAGCCCAGCCAAGCAACTGCTAGCAAGGCTTGATCGACAAGGTTTAGCCTTGCTAGGGGCCGCCAACCCTCCAACAAGGTCACCAGCCCTCATTTAGCTGGTTGCCGACCATCTCGAGGCTAGCTATTGACTAAACACCGAAGAAGAGGAAGAAATAGAAAAGGAAGAAGAAAAAAAGGGAAAGAAAGAAAATGAGAATTGATTATGGAGTTATTCCTGAAATAAAAAATAACTTATTTTTTTCTCAATTCTATTTCAAATCTATTACCAAAAAAATTTCTATTCTACGCCTATTCTTGAGAACAAAAAAATTTAAATCTACTATTTAGCCGATTATCATACAAACCCTTAAATGCCTAGAAATTCATCTAAAGAATAGAACAAAAAAATTCATTTCTTAACAGAAATCGTTGCCTAAAATAGAATAGTTACCAAATGCATCCTAAATATTGAATATCACTGCTTAAACCATTCCTACTCCTTCGATTTCCGTTCCTCTGTTTTTCAGCTTAGCTGAAAGTGAGATTAGCTTAAAATGGAGACAAAAGGTGGAAAGGAACACGATTGACACAAGACAACACAAGATGGATAAATTTCGAGAAGCCACTTCGTCAACGTGCCACTCCAATCAGAATACATTAGTCGACATTATGATATCATCAATCTCTAGGAGACTAGATTAGTAAGAGAACTACAGTTATTAAAAGCAACTTAGGAGGAGAGAGAAATTTTATGAGAAGTACCAAACCCAAGCTTCATTTCTCCAATGTAGGATACAGAATCAAATATTAAGCAGTCAAAATTTCAAATGACATTCTATTCAATGCAAACTAAACTCTCCAAAAAACCATCAGTTCCACAAAGATAAAATCTTCAAGCCTCTGTGATAGGATATTCAAACACTACGTCTTTTCCTGTAAGTTTCCTGTAAACTCCTCCAAAGGTCTCCAATTTGTTCTCGGTGTTGTTGCGCTCCTTGGGATCCAAGAAAATCTGTACAAACCATGAAACAGCTTTAAGTTAAAGCAGATCCAAGTCTCCAACAAAACTATAACAAGAGGTTCTTGTGGTTGCATTTCATTCAAGAGATTTGTGGAATGACCTTCATTATCTTAGACCCATCAAGGCGGTATCTGACACGTTTTCCAACAATCTCAGCCGGAAACACCACATCCTCCAGCATAGCATCATGAACAGCCGTTAAGGTGCGGGTACGGGGTCTCTGAGCAGCAGAGCCTTTCTTTGGTGGCCGCACTATTCTGCGGGAGGCAATAAGGACTACATCCTACAAGAATAACGATGACTTCAATGCATGCAGCTAATTTCATGCCCTAAACTTGCGTGAACTTCAAGCAATCATCACAGCTCACTACCCTTTGACATCACATGCTCATCTAGTTTACTTTAGGACCCAGTACTAGACTCCCGATATTAACATGATTATTCATAACACAATAGGCTTAGCAATTGCAATATAAAATCATAAAACTGATGTCTTCCACATGACTCCCGATACAAAATTTCAAATGGAAGGAATGTTCCCTTTTTACAGTAAGATACTGAAAGCTGAAAATTCCCCAATCTCATAACAATCAGAAGTATTTTTCCCTTTTTACAAACAATTATTGACACACGGCATCATCTATAGCACATATACATGTTATTTTCTAGAGATAAAAGACGCTGACACGTGATTGCTGTGTTATTGCAGACAATCGGAGGCACTGATGCTACCTTATTCCTCACCTTAATTCAAACAAAATTTCACTCCACACACCGCCAAAGTACAGTGAGTCTTTTCAATTAACACGTACCTTGCCACTGAATTTCTTCTCCAGCTCCCTAACAAGACGCAGGTGAATCTTGCGGAAAGCTTTCCTCAGTCTGAATGGGACAAAGATGACAACGGCCTTGCGGTTCCCAGCAATGTCCATTTCACTACAGACAAAAAATGAAATTGAGTCAGATCATTGACACACCTATAAAAGGAACAGATTTAAAGGCATTGTTTCTCAAAACCAGGTAGTGATAGTCATACACTGCAGAATTAATGAAAAGATCTTTCAGTTCACTTTTCAGCTCCTGGTTGGTGTTCTCCAAATCGAAGAATGTCTGCAACAACATCAAATTGAACTTCAGAATCATATAACGCAACAACAGAAGGCAAGAGAAAGTGACCCACATCTGTCCAGCACTGACCTGTGCAACCATCTCCTCAAATTCTGAGGGCTCAACATCCTTGTCCTTCTGGATCTTCCTCCTGGAGGTGTACATCTTGACAGTCCTATTACCATCCAAAGCAGTCAAACATTAACAACAACATAAAGAGCTTCACCTACGACTAACTGATGTTAACAGAAATGCATATCAAGGGACATTGTCGACTGGCAGATCAGAAAAAAATGTAACATTTTGTCAAATTTTGTTTAGGCACATGCTAAGTAACTTAATCACTTTACACTGGACATCAAACGCTATTAAGGGTATAACCAACAGCAAAAACTGTGAAAAACTGTCTAGAATTACAGACGGAACTAATAGAAAGGGTAAAACCTTGCAAAATTCGAAGTTTTTTTGCGGCACAATACGTCCAATCCCCAGAGGCTTGCTTTGTCGAGCCCTTATAAGTTCTCTTAACTACCCCTAGACTCCAAGTCATCATCATCCCAAATGACAATTGAGAATGCGTCAAGAAACTCGACATACATGAAGCACCAGAAGACTCAAAATTTACAGAACGAGACTGGTTCGCCAAGGAAACTTCAAATCGATCCACAGCAAACCCAAGAACATAAAAGGGTGAGCCCCAAACACATCAACGACCACTTGCCCTTTAAGTCAAATCAAAGGAAAACTGTTACAGCTCGAGCAACACGAACACATCGCAGGAGGAAGAATGTATTGCGAGAATCGATATTAAAAAGACAACGGAGGAATCAGTAACAACACCAAGTTGCTAGGGAGAAAGAATTTGATTCAAATATACTCACGTTCAAGAAGGTGTACCGAGAGCCGGCACGTCAAAGGCTAAGAAGCTTGAAGGAAGCCTGTTCGAGGTGCCTGACGGAGGAGGGAGGGAGGTTGAAATGGAGAAGAAGGTTTATAAAGCAAGGGAAGACAGTGTAACCCTAGCCCTCGTGATGGACGGTGCAGATTCGATTTCCACAATATTTTGTTTTTCTCCTTTTCTTCTTCTTTTCGTTTTCTTTTTTTGGGGTTAAGTTTCCCATAAATATGACGAATTAATCAAATAATGGTCCCTACTGCCCAAACAATTTTCATGTGAAATATACCATATATTATACTTGCAAATTATTTAAAGCAACCCATTTTATTTTAAATATATTATTTATCATGATTATATTATGATTATATTGATAGTAAGTAAAATATGAATGATTAATCAATTACGCAAACAAATTTGAAAAATGACTAGCAATTCATTTTTTTCTATGTAATTTTAAAAATGTATATTCATTAATTGTATATATTGATTTTTCTTTAGATATAGGGTCCAACCTATTTCAGTTCGTAGGTCCTGTTTTCTATGATTGAAGTAATTAATTAGATGTTGAGATTAAGAACTAAGGATAACCAAATCAAGTTTTAATCGATATACATCTTCTTTTAATCTTTGGCAATTGATAAACATAATTAATGAGGAAAATTTTAATTTTAAACAAATATGAGTTTTTATAGATATTTATTTATCTATTTATTCTGTCTTTAGCAATGAATAGGCATAATTAACCTCTTCAGTGTAATCAGGTCAAATTATTTACATTGAAAATCCTACAATATTGACTTGATTACCTACCTTCATGAATATTTTGAGCAAATTTAGACTAATATGTGAATTCTAACTTAGAATATCATTTGATTGTAACATTAAAAGAATGGCAAAGAGATTCACTGCTAAGCATATTAACTATATTTTTGCATTTTCAGTTGCGAAGATGTCAAAATATTTCACCTATATACTTAATTTTTTGGAATATTATCCAAAAAGTCCTAATATTTTTGTATAGTCGCTAATTGAGTACTAAAATTTTTAATTTGATCAATGTAATCCTAAACATTTTTTATAATTATTCAATATAATTTATTTGGCCAATTTTGATTGGAAATCGCCGATGTGGTCATCCAGTTAATATTGGTTATCCTATATAGCATGATCGGCGACTAATATAAATGATTTTTGAAATTTCATCTAGATTTTCTAAATTTTTCCTTTTCCCACCCTTTCTTTGCTTTCTCTTTCTCTTTTTCTTTTTTCCTATAAGTCTTTGTCACTCCTATGGAGGGCTTGTGGGAGTGAGGAAGGGACGTTAGGGTTCGGAGGAAGAAGCTAAAGCTGTCATTGACGGAGCTTGATCTATTGGAGAAAACGCATGCGAAATAATTTGTCCAAGATTTCAACTCAAAGAGAGTGCACAAAATACAACTACCAAATCTATGAAATGATGAATGCAAACTCTTGTTTCAGGTACATTTCGCATATGCTAGCCAGAGTCACGATTCTTGCCTGGCACGATTCTTGCCTGTGGTCAATGAAGGAGATGAAGAGTAGTGTTGAAAAGAAAAGAAAAAAGAAAAAAATTACAAACAACGTCGTCAATTGAGTCACATATAATATGTTGGCAACTCCAACCTAAATTAACAGATGAATTACATTGAAAAATTGTCAACATAATTAGCATAATATTGGTTAGAAAAGTTTTTAATCAAATTGACGGATATATTAAGACTTTTTGAATAATATTATTAACCTAAAATTCGCTAGAGACATTTTAGGGACAGAGAGGAGCATAGTTTATACGAGTGCCGGAGCATAAGGACAGGTGCTTCTCGCACTTGATGTGAACGGCCCATTTGTAGTTCCTTTCAAATTCATGAAATGCAGAGTATCATTTGACTACAAATTGGTTACCTGAATTAAGGAACGGAACCAAACCTATGTCAATGGACAACCAAAACATAATCCACTTTCCACATCGTATGTTAAAGTGCTTTCATCACGATTTATCATCTTTCTTATCCTTCAAGGAGAAAAGCCATCAATGTCCTTGATAGCTTTGAAATTGCCGCAAATGACCGGAAGTTTAAGACAGTCGCAGAGGC
Organism: Corymbia maculata; assembly: GCA_014182735.1. Classification (NCBI taxonomy): domain Eukaryota; kingdom Viridiplantae; phylum Streptophyta; class Magnoliopsida; order Myrtales; family Myrtaceae; genus Corymbia; species Corymbia maculata. The sequence goes on from CM024687.1 coordinate 39,104,027, forward strand.
GACCTTAACTTCGGCTATCGGTCGTGGCCCTTTCACAATTGTTGCAGCAGCATTCTTTGTCAGCTCTGCTCTGCTAGGGTGAAGCAGCAAGAGGACACGGAAAGGTGAACTGGGATTCTTTGTTTTTCTGCTTGTTTTCCTTTTATCAAGCAAGCCATTGGTCGCCTCCTTGGGGCTCGAATTATAGGCAAAACCTGCTTATGTAGAAAAGCCGTGTGTTTTGTCTTTTCAGAGTCAAGTCCAGTCAACTAAATGTAAGCTTTTCAGTCATTCCTATTGATATCGCTGTAACTGTAGTTTCCACAACGAGCGTTTCACACACAGGAGAAGAACTCTCAGCCGATAGGCAAAACAAGCCCCGGCTCGGTCTTTCTTTAACCAGGAGTCGCTACCGCAACTTAGATTGAAGAAGCAGGCCCAAAAGGTTAAAGAGCGGGAGAGGCAACAGTTTCCCACGAAACCTGCGAACTTATTCGTAATCCTCTGCACCTCAACCTCACTAGACATGCTCGACCTCATTGCCTAAGTCAAGGAGGAGGTCTGGAGGAAGTTCAGGGTACAGTGAAAGGAAGAAGTCCTGAACTTCATCCACACTCACCTCAATGCTCTACATCCGGAAATGGGGAGGCAATGATGCATGCCATATCGATGAAGGAAGCAAGAAGAATGATAGAGTTGGCAAAGAGAATGAGGATGAAATTTCAATGATGCACCAAATGAAGTTATTCCGTTAAAGCTCTGTATCTCAATTTTTTCCACTGGTTCGTGGATGAATGAATTTCTTGATCAGTCACAAGTTCTCCTGGTCAGTGCTTTCGTGATGAAATGAGTGGCGATTCCAATGGGACAGCACAACATACAAAGAGAGATTGAATGCCGAGTCTCGATTTGGTTTTTCAATCCATCGTGGAAGACTTGCCTGCATTTAGTAAATTGCAACTGTCAATATTGTGAGCATGCGCGCGCGTGTTCGTGTGTGTGTGTGTGTGTGTGTGTGTGTGTGTGTGTGAGAGAGAGAGAGAGAGAGAGAGAGAGAGAGAGAGAGAGAGAGAGAGAGAGAGAACACCTTGCAGCGAAGAGATCTACAGCCAGCAAGTGAATCCATGCAGAAGCTAAAGTCATTTCATTAGAGAACAACTTTGCAATCCCAGGAAGCTGCACAATTCACAAACAACATCAAGATTGGAAGACTCATAAAATAGCACGATAGTAGTCTGAGAAAAACGATAGATGGTTTGGAATCAAATGTGCAAAGAGCACAGAATAATAGAACCAGCTTCTTCTAATCGAACACACACCTCTGGCATGTAATATTTGCTTGAAAACAATGCCTTTAGCGTGTCAGGTGTCCAGGAGAGGTACAGTAAGTATGCATAGAAAAGCCCGATCACTATAAATGGTACACCAGTCTTCATGGATTTCTTAGTCTGCATTTTGCTCAAACATAATCAACCGGGCATCGCAAAATTAATATCATTGGGCCAGTTGAAAACATCAAAGGTTAGGATTAATTACGTGGAGAAAACAGAAGATTTGGACCCACTGGTTAGCACAACATGTAGAGAAAGCAAGAATTGTCTAAAATAAAAATTCACCCCAGGTTCTTATTTTGACACAGCCGACAATAGCAAACAATCTGCATAACCAAATGAAGCGAACCGTCATGCAATTTTAAGTTCAACTGACTAACATGCAAGCAGTACGACTGCATGTTGGATAGAGGCTAGTAAGTGAAGATGAGACTTCCCCTCCCCTCCATGAGAACATTTCTTAAATAGATGTCATCAGAAGAACTTGCTAGACAGTACCATAGAGTAACCTTAAAACAATGGACCGACATCAGATATTTAAGTATTTGAAGGACCATGCGAATGTATTTCAAGCAGACAAAACAAGAAGAGAGGGAGGAGGGAAAATACCAGTTCGGCCTTAGGAGCCACGACCATGAGAGTGTAGAAAGGGAGAACAGCGCCAGTTCCCCAAGTGAAAGCACTGCTGGCAATTTGAGATGTTGTCAACCCTACAATGGGTTAATAGTCCGAGGTATGGCGCTAAGGTAGTGTGAAGAATTCTAGGTACTCCCAGAATGAATCCTTTTTTCTTAGTCAGATTTAATCTCCACCATTTTTTTAAATTTTTTTGTGGGGCCAACTGTTATTTTTTTCTAAGATTGATGGTTGTGATCGACTGCTCTAGGAGTACCAAAAGATCTACTCCATCAATTCACCACACTTGCTCATTGAACCATCCAATCCTGCTAATTTCTCAGGAACTTAACTTTCCTTGACAAATTAAAGATTGACAGAAGAAATAACCACTTTTTTATCGCAGATTTTGTCACATGGAACCACGACTAGTAAAGGTTATATTGATTCATCACTGGGAAGCAAAAAGATTATTATCCATCCAACAAGACTATAGTATCAGAACTATAATGAGAAAGCATCGAGTTTTGCCAAACTTACAAGAAGCATGTACTCCAAGGGTTTTCTGGTTTCGGATGAACCTTTCTGAGTGTGGTATTGTAACAATTCTTGATCCTCGGGCAAAACTCCACTCCCTCCGTATGTTGCCTCCCGCCATTGGGATCTGTAGGCCTAAAAGCTCAGTTTTACATTCTTTCAGAGGATAGGAGGACCTTGGATGTGCTCTGATAGAATTTTGATCTGAAGCCATTTTTATCAATCTTGAACTGCCAATCTGTCCAAATGAAGTTGAAATCGTAAGAACAGCTCTCAGACCAGGACAAGGTCCGTCTAAATTGTGAACGGAGTTACTCACAGAACTGAGGGATTTAAATCATTATTTCAGGTTTCAAAACAGATGCATTTAATTATCTTTTTGTTTATGGTCCTGCTGCAAACTTCATACTTCCATTATCAGATATATCTATTATGAGAAACATGACCTGTATATGATGCATTATTCCAACTTATCTAGGAGAATGATGATAGGTAATCTTAGTGTCGATGTTTATGAACTTTTCAGTTCATCCGAATTATGCCCTGCGTCCTAAAACCCCCTTTCAATTCTAGGGGAAGAATCGACCCTGATTATATGCGTTTCATATCAAGATAAGTTACACAAAACCATTTGTACCATGTTTTAAAAGGCTATTATCGACTTAACTAGTCGTATACTACAGTAACACAACGTCAATAAGCATGCACCAAAAAATATTATATAAAATTGAGCCATTGCAGGTAAGAAGGCATTATATTCCAATCTGATACAGTTGACAGGTCATAGCCCATCCTTGTGCAATACACCAGATACGGCCAACGTAACTCTTTAATTCTAGAGGGCTATTAGTGGTTTAAGAGAGGATGGACGATATGAAATTAACAGGAGAAACTAATCAGTAATCAACCACCCTGCGCATTTGGGATCGCGATCCTACCAACAGAGGTCCACATTGAAAGGAAAGAAGTAGCTTTTGGGAACACGATATTCAAGCGGCCTGCTTGAATCCCATGACTGTACCGACACTTGAAACCTCCCCAAACCAAGCACAAGAAATCACCCAGAGGTACAGAGTAACAGAGAGTTCCAGAAAAGCACGCAGGACATTACAAAAAGAAGAGAGGTAGCTTGCAAGTAAGTTGACGATTTATATAGCCAATTTTCAGGACAGGTGATATGTTCAACAGGGAATGAAAGTGCTGACTTGACCGCATTAATTTTAGGCAAAATTTCTAATAAGGACCCTAAATATCCTATTTTTTAAAATAATGGCTTGAAATAGACTTTATTTCAAATAAAAATCTTAAGTATTCGTATCAATCTAAATGGCTTAAAATAGTTATGGTTATTTCAAATAAAAGCCTAGTCTCAGTGGCTTGCGGGCGGCAAAAATTTGGCCAATTAGGGTATTTTCATTCAAATACAATTAAAATTAAAATTAAATCAAATTAGGTTACAAACATAAAAGAAAGGAAAACAGCCTCATCGCCTGTGGGGGCGACAAAGGCTAGCACCAATGCCTGGGGGAGGGCTGGCGACCCTCACCAGAGACGGGAGAGGGTGGCGGCCCTCTCTAGATTTGGGCGAGGGGTTGCTGGCCGGCCATCGTGCAAGCCTAGCGGCCCTCGTCTAGTGTCCCAAGAGGTTGCCAGGCCTACAATTGGGTGAGGGTGGATGACCTTCGCCCAATGCCCCTAGACCTCCCCATCGACTTTTGGGGGTGTTGGGCGAGGGTTGCCAAGCTTGCGACTGGGTGAGGGCCTAGGAAAGGGTCATTGCTCTCTCTTAGGCATTGGCGACCCCACCAGCGATGAGGCAATTGCCACATGTAGCCCTCTTGCCTGTTTTTTTCTTTTTATAAAAAGGAAAAACACGGAAAAAAATAAAATATACGAAATTAGCATTCATGATTGATGAATTTAGTGTCCTTTTTGAGATTGATATTGGCAATTCAGGTTATTATTTAAAATAATATTTATTTCATATTCATATTTTAGAAAATAATGATACTTTGGACCCTTATTAAAAATAGTATATACTTTAGTCTCTTATTTAATAAAATGATAGCACCTTAGATTCTTATTTGGAATTTTCACTTATTTTTATCATGCACTGGACGAATCGAACAACAACAAATACACTCCATTTCCATTGAATTAACCCTCAATGAAGCAGACTCAAATTCAAGCACCCTGCTTCTTTCTTTCATTTCATTTTAGTGTTCCACCACGGGACACCCGCAAGTACATAGTCAACACTCAAACATAGAACTGCTCGAGCGAAGGGCCTTTCAAGACCGCCCGGAACATTCAAACTCTGGAACATGGGAAAGAACCCAAACAACCCGAAAAACGGAGCTCAGATTGGGAAGCACAAGAAAGAAATAGGGCAATTCAAGGAATGAGAACCGAAAAAAGAAGATCAGATTGATACCTGGAGTGGGGTGAAGTGGTCATAGCACAAGCAAGAAGAGAAGCCCATTTTTGCAGCAAGAATGAGACGTCCAAACCTGATAACGCCTTCTTCATTCGATTATGGTTTATATAATGAATAACAGCTCGAGCCTCCGAAAGAGAGAGAGAGAGAGAGAGAGAGAGTTGGGTTACTTCCTAACGCGTGCACAGCATCGCGAAAAACCCGCAGCTCAAAGGACGAGAAAGACGGAGACACAGAGAAATAGCAGGAAACAGGAAAAGGGCACTTGCTTGAATGAAGAAGGTCATTTAGAAGGGCACTGAGCGGACGCTCCCCCGAAACAGGAAGCAGAGCTGTCCACGTGCGCTTCCATGTTTTCTTTCGGTTGTTTTCTTTCTTCATCGCCATTGGCCGGACGGAGAGGATAGATCATAGACCCTCTCTCGGTCTTTCTTTCGGTTGTTTTCTTTCTTCCTTTCTTGTTTGACTCGTTTATTGGCTTTTCTCCGACAACCCATGTGTCGATACGTTGGATCTCGTGCATCTAAACGGGATTCCTACGATTCTTATGTGTTGGGTGTGTGTTTTTTTTCGGAAGATTACAACCTCACTTGCTCAAAAAATATTATTTTTCTTTTCTCGATGCTCTAATGAAGCGATGGACTAGGTTCCCGTGTATCGGGACACCATTTTCTCTCAGTCTGATAGCCACCCTCTATATTAAAGGGCCAAAATCTTGTCGTGACTCGCTGGATGGATTCAACTGAGCTGTTGGACGGCCGACATCTTCCGTCAACGTGGATTGAGCGCAAGGGGCTCGCCGGCATAAGCCTCTGTTCTGGGATTCTTTCTCTTCGTGACGGTTTAATGTTGCGTACATCCAAAGAAACGCATACAGTTGGGGGTTTTAGGATAATGCAACTACGAGGCCATTCGGAAAACCTTATAATCTTTCATTGTAAAAGGCTATGCTACATACATAGCAAATACTTCCAGGCTTTGTATCCTCCAATTGGTTTACATTGTTTGATTCAAAATGATTAGCCAAAAAACATACTTTCCATTCATCAGTCGATACGATCATCTGTACAACTAGCAAGTGCACAGTCGTCAAACCCCTGAACTTCATACAAATTATTTACTTGTTCCTCCGTCACCAAATGGCAGGAGTTGGATGGATTGGCACCCAATGTTTTACTCCGAGACATAGTATATTATTAAATACCTCAACGAATCAATGTGGATTTATTGTTACATAGCATACAAGTCCGTCGTCATGCAGTACCTTCCATGCTGTGCTCATCGAGCCAGGTGATGATATCACCAAAAACACAAAGTATCATTTCATCAGGTTCGCCCTCAAGAAGAGCATGATAAGCATGAGGATAGATGATGAGCTTTTCATCCTTACTGCTAGTCTTCTTGTACAAGGCTTGCTCACCGACAGATCAGTTACTCGATCAGCCTCTCTGTGCAAAATCAGCAGTGGAAGCGAGACCTAGCAGGTTCCAGCATGGTAATCTTAGTTCAGTAAATTCTGGTCAATCAAACCCAAGACTGAGGCAGACTGCTTAACCAAACCTGGTAGGCCTATAAATGATTATATTAAGAACCGAAGTGAAAGCAGGATTATACTTGTCCATGAAAACCAAGAAAAAATCAGTACTCGCAAGATACAACTTAAAACGCCATTGCTATCATGGGAAACAAGGCTTGATACACCAGTTCAATGTACAATAATCATTTGAACAGAAAAGCCACAAGCAAATCCAAATCCCGCTAAACTGGAGTCATGAGTCATCAGAAAAGAGTGATTAATATCAACGCCATAGCATTTATCGCTGTTCATGTATCAAATTATTGCTCAAGTACAAAGATCAAGAAAAACTTGAATGTTAACTCCAGTCATACGATTTATACTATTTCAATACACATGAAAGAACCAAAATGCATGTCAGATACTAAAACAAGCACAGAGATTAACTGTAACAGTGATGACTTCACCCCAAAAGAAGCTTATTGTCGTCTCAATTCCTTCCTGTTAGGTTAAGTCCAAAAGCGAACCTTGAAACTTTCATATAATGTAAGCTGAAAAGGTTTTTCTTCAAGTGTATATTTCCTCAAGTTTTATAAGCTCGAGATTAGTGAAAGTACCATCTAAATATTTCCAAGTATCATCTCAATTCCTTACTTCTGCTGATAATTAAAATGGCCAAAAAGTAAAAGAAAGAAGTCTGTCTTTTACTCAGTCCTGTATTTTCTTGAGGAATAAGAATTGGCATTCTGTGTGTAGTTGCATGTACATTAAGACGTGTTATGTCTCTTCAAATAGAACCTCTGCAAGTTAAGTTCAACTAGCAATAGCACTATAAGAAGATCAATGTGGCATTTCAGTGTGGGACCAAACTGATACTCCTCCATTTACATAACAAGATACCCATTAATCAATAGGCTTGGATATGCAATAGGTTGCTCCGAGGAATAATGGGAGCTACACCAAAGAAAGATGGCTCTAAGGAGTAAGAACCAGTAAATGCTTAAGTTTCACCGTGATCATCCTCAAGTAGATGAAGGATTCGCAATAGGCATCTGGAGTACCTAACACAGACCATAAGGTTTATTGTTACCTCCTCCATTTTCAACCCCTTGTGCGGCATCTGCGACGAGAGAAAACACAAATAAATCAGACATCACCTGATAAATAACTTGACTCTGTAATTACAACGTGGTAGCAGCAGAAAATTGTGTGACAAATAAAACAGTGAACAAAAACATGGCAACATAGGGATGATAGTAAAATCCCAAACAAGAGTCCCAGGGAATAGCAAGTTCACAGCAGTCCCACACACTGCTGACTAAGATAAACGGCAATGTGCCTTTTAAGTTCAGTGGAAGGCAGGGGACCGTGAGACGAACAAATGTGGGCAGCATGCTTTACTAAGTTTATGTTTGTTCAATACAACTAAGTACAGAACAGACGCAAACATGAGGCCAGTGTGGATAACCTTGAACTATCGAAAGCAACTAACAAAACAGATAGAAAAGAAGGAATCTTTCTTAGGATTCCATGCCTAGAAGAGAAGCATCATCGAATCAGTAAATCAAGTCTTTATCAATGTACATCTTTTTTAAATATTTGATAATTGGTAAACATAATTAATGAGGAAAATTTTAATTTTAACCAAATTCGAGTTTTATTATATATTTATTCATTCATTGTCTTTAGCGATTAATAAGCATAATTGATTTCCTCACTGTAATCAGGTTAAGTTATTTACTTTGAAAAACCTACAACATTGACTTGATTACCTACCTTCATGAATATATGTATGAATTCTAGTTTAGAAAATCATCCGATTGCAACATTAAAAGAATACTAATGTTGTCTTATATAACTTATGTGACTGATTATCTCGAAAAAAGGTTGACTGCTAAGCATATTAACTATTTCCGTGCATTTTTAGCTGCGAAGATGTCAAAATATTTCATCTACATACTTAATTTTTTTGGAAAATTGTCCCAAAAAGAACTATCAGTTTAGTGCTAAATTTTTTGGTTTGGTCGATGTAGTCCTAAACCTTTTGATAATTTTTAATGTAATCCATCTAATCAATTTTAACTAAAAATTGTTAACATGGCAATCCAATCAACGTATGCTATTCTACGTTGTGGCATGGCCAGCGATTAACATGAACCATTTTTACAATTTCATCTGATTTCCTTTCTCTCCCTTTTTTATTTATTTATTTTGTTTTCCTATTCATCTTCTTCACTCCTATGGAGGACTTGTGGGAGTGAGGAAGGGAGGTTAGGGTTTGGAGGAAGAAGTTAAAGCTGCTATTGACAAAGCTTGATCGATAAGAGAAAATGCATATGAAATAGTTTATCATAAATTTTAACTAGACCTATCAAACGGGTGTTCGGTTGAGTCATAAATGGTCCGACCCAAATCAACCCATTTAACATATTTATGACCCATTTATGATAATGCAAAATTAATGATCCATACCCGACGTGACCCATTCCTTACCCATACTTACCCATTTAACTAAATCTAAGAAAGTTTATTTCTTTTTATTTTTTAAATGATTTTGCTAAAACATTTTCATGCAATACAAATCTAATGGACAATTTTTATAATTTTTCTAAAAAAATCCTTTGTTTGTTTCTTGGAAAATATTTTCCAAGAAGTATTTTCTCAAGAAAATTACAATATTCTTTTGTTTTTACCTGAAATCTGCAAATTAACTAGAAAATATTTTCCGTCATTTGGTATGAAAAAAATAATTAAATTTTCCTCCCCGACTCCTTTTGATATTTTTTTCTTTTTTTTTTTTTTTTCATAAAAATCAAATTTATAATTATCTTTAATTTTTAAAATCTAATTTTTAATTATTTCTTTCTTTTTTCTCTTTCATTTTTTAAAATATACATAATTTTTAATTATTTCTCTTTTCTCTTTTCTCTTTTCTTTTTCTTTGTGCTTCTTCTAGATGATCGGCCGCAAGCAAGCTCGAATCTTGCCAAATCGGCGAGGCTCATGATGACGACCGGCAAGGCTCAAGCCTTGCCAAATCGGCAAGCTCGAGTCTCGATAGGCTAGTCAACCGGCGATTGGGGAGGATGGAGGAAGAAAAGAAAAAAAAAAAGGAAAGAAAATAAAACAATAAAAAATAAAAGAAAAAGGAAATATAAAAATTAAATATTATTTCTATTTTTATAAAGGTAAAGGGGGAAAGAGAGTGAGTTGTAAAATGGGTTGTGATTGGGTTTAAACTACACCCATTTAAGACCCATGTATTTTAATCCCCTTATTTTTGAAATCCATTATAGGTGATCAAGGAAACAAAGCCTATTAAATGGGTTATCAATGGGTTATAAACCTATTTTGACAAGTGAAGAGAGTGCACACAGCACAACTACTGGATCTATGAAATGATGTGTGCAAACTCTTCTTTCAAGTGCATTTCACATCCATTGGCAAGGGCCACCACTCTCACCTATGGCAGGCTAAAGAGATGAAGAGCGGTGTTGAAAAGAAAAGAAAAGAAATAAGAGAAAAGCAAAAGGAAAAATATTTGAATTTAAAAAAAAATTGCGATCGTTGTTGTTTTGATTCATTTCATTCACAACAATCATTGAATGTGCTACATAGGATAGCCATTAATACCTGGATAGTCATGTCAACAATTTTAAGCATTAATTTCCGGATGGACTATATTGAATAATTGTCAACATATTTATAAATACATTATCCAAATTAAAAAGTTTATAATCAAATTGACGGTCATATAGGCCTTAAATTCGTTAGAGACATTTTAAGGACGGGAAGCAGCACAATTTACATGAGTGCCACAGTGTATGGACAGGCTGTTCTCACACTTGATGTGAACGTGCCATTTTCTTTTTCTTTCAAATTCATGAAATGCAAAGTAATATTCGATTTCAATTTGGTTTCCTGAATTAAGGAACCGAACAAAACCTATGTGACTGGAGAACCAAAACATAATCCACTCCCCACATCGTATATTAAGCGCTTTCATCTGACGATTCATCATCTTTCTTATGCTTTGAGGAGACAGCCAACAATGCTCTTGATAGCTTTCGAATCGCCGCGAATGACAGGAAGTTTAAGACAGTCGCAGAAGCGACCTTAACTTTGACCATCAGTCGTGGCCCTTTCGTAGTATGACAGACTCGGCAGCAATCGTTGCATTAGCATTCTCGGCCGCAGCACTCACCGGACTCTGCTAGGATGAAGCAGCAAGAGGAAATGGAAAGGTTGAACTGGGATTTTATCAAGAAAGCCATTGCTCGCCTCCATGGGGCTCGAATTATAGGCAAAACCTGCTTGTGTAGAAAAGCTGTGTTTTGTCTTTTCAGAGTCAGTCCAGCTAACTAATTGTAGGCCTTTCAGTCATTCCAATTGATATGGCAGTAACTGTAGTTTCCGCAACGAGCGAATCTGACCCCCATCCTTGTCTTTCAAACACAGGAGAAGAACTCGCAGCCAATAGGCAAAAGAAGCGCCAGCTAGGATCTTTCTTTAACCACCTATATTCAGGAGTCGCAACCACAACCTTGGTTAAAGAAGCAGGCCCAAAAGGTTACAGAGTGGGAGGGGCAACAGTTTCCACAAAACCTGCCTATTTCTTCATAATCATCGACACCTCAACCTCGCTAGACATGCTCAACCTCTTTGCCCTGGTCAACGAGGAGGTCTGGAGGAAGTTGAGTGTACAGTGAAAGCAAGAAATTCTCAACTTCATCCACACTCACCTCAATGATCTACATCTAGATATGGGTAGGCAATGATGCATGATATATCGATGAAGCAAACAGCAAGAATGATAGTGTTGGCAAAGAGAATGTAGATGGGATTTCATTGATGCACCAAATTAAGTTATTCCATTAAAACAAACAGCAAGAATGATAAATGAATTTTCTTGATCAGTCGCAAGTTCTCTTGGTCAGTGCTTTCGTGATGAAATGAGTAGCAATTCCAATGGGACAGAACAGCAAGCAAAGAGAGACTGAATGCCTCGTCTCGATCTGGTTTTCCAATCCATCATGGAAGACCTGCCTGCATTTAGTACGTCGCAACTGTCAACATTGTGTGAGTGCGTGCGCACGCGCGCGCGCGTGAGAGAGAGAGAGAGAGAGAGAGAGAGAGAGAGAGAGAGAGAACCTTGCAGCAAAGAGATCTATGGCCAGCAAGTGAATCCATCCAGAAGCTACAGTCATTTCATTTGTGAACAACTTTGCAATCCCAGGAAGCTGTGCAGTTCACAAACAACATCGAGATCAGAAGACTCACAAAGATAGCATGACAGTTGTCTGAGAAAAACGATAGATGGATTGGAATCAAATGTGCAAAGAGCACAAAATAATAGAACCAGCTTCTTCTAATCAAGCACACACCTCTGGCAGGTAATATTTGCTTGAAAACATTGCCTTGAGCGTGTCAGGTGTCCAGGAGAGGTATAATAAGTATGCATAGAAAAGCCCAAGCACTATAAATGGTACACCAGTCTTCATGGATTTCTTAGTCTGCATTTTGTTCAAACATAATAATACAGGTATTGCAAATTAAACAACATCTAGAGCAAGCTTAATAACACTGAGAAAACAGAAGATTCAGATCCACTGGTTTAAACAACATCTAGAGCAAGAAAGAACTGTCCAAAATAAAAATTCACCACAGGATTTTATCTTGACGCAGCAGACAATAGCAAACAATCTGCATAATCAAATGAAGTGAATCCGTCACATACTTTTTAGTTCAACTGACTAACATGCAAGCAGTTGGATAAAGGCTAATGAGTGAAAAAGAGACTATGCATTTCTAAAATAGATGTCATCAGATGAATTTGCTAAATGGAACCATAGAATTTGCAGGAACCTTAAAACAACAAACCGACATCAGATATTAAGCATTTGAAGGACTATTCAAATGCATTTCAAATGGATAAAAAAAGAAGAGAGGGAGGGAAAATACCAGCTCGGCCTTAGGAGCCACGACCATCAGAGTGTAGAAAGGGAGAACAGCTGCAGTTCCCCAAGTAAAAGCACTGCTAGCGATTTGAGATGTTGTCAACCCTGCAACAGGTTAATATTCTAAGATATGGCGCTAAAGATAGTGTAAAAAATTATAGGTACTCACAGAATGAATCTTTTTTTCTTACTCAGATGTAATCTCAACCATTTGTTTTTATTTTTTTGTGAGTCCTACTGTAATCTTTTTCTAAGATTGATGGTTGTGATTGACTGCTCTAGGAGTACCAAAAGATCTACTCCATCAATTTACCATACTTGCTCATTGAACCATCCAACCATGTTCTAATTTCCCAGGAACCTAACTTTCCTTGACAAATTAAAGATTGACAGATGAAATATCACTTTTTTGTTGCAGATCATGTGTCGTGTGGAGCCACAACAAGTGAAAGGTTATATTGACTCATCATTGGGAAGCAAAATCAGTATTATCCATCCAACAAGACTATAATATCAGTTTTATAATGAGAAAGCTCAAGTTTTGCGAAACTTACAAGAAGCATGTACTCCAAGGGCTTTATGGTTTCGAATGAACCTTGCTAAGTGTGGTATTGTAGCAATTCTTGATCCACGGGCAAAACTCCACTCCCTGCATATGTTCTCTCCCGCCCTTGGAATCTGTAGGCCTAAAAGCTCGGTGTTACAACCTTTCAGAGGAAATGAGGACCTTTGATGTGCTCCGATAGAATTTTGTTCTGAAGCCATTTTTATCAATCTTGAACAGCCAATCTGTCCAAATGAAGTTGAAATTGTAAGAACAGCTCTCAGACCATGACAAAGTCTGTCTAAATTGTGAACAAAGTTACTCGCGGAACTGAGGGATTTAAATTATTATTTCAGATTTCAAAACAGATGCAAGTTATTATCATTTTGTTTATGGTCCTGCTGCAAACTTCATACTTTCACTATCAGATATATGAATTATGAGAAACATAAACTGAATACAATGCAATATTCCAACTTATCCAGGAGAATGATGATGGGTAATCTTAGTATCAATGTTTATGAACTTTCCAGTTCATCCGAATTGTGTCCTGCATCCTAAAACCCCCTTTTGATTAACCTAGAAATGGGGAAGAATCAACCCCGATTATATGTGTTTCATATCAAGATAAGTTACACAAAACCATCCATACCATGTTTTTAAAGTCTATTATCAACTTGACTATTCATATAGTGTAGTAACACGTCAGTAAGCATGCACCAAAAAATATGATATAAAATTGGGCCATTGCAGCTAGGAAGGCATTATATTCCAATCTGATACAGTTGACAGGTCACTGCCCATCCTTGTGCAATACATCAGATACGGCCACTGTAACTCTTTAATTCCAGAGGGCTATTAGCGGTTTAAGAGAGGATGAACAATATGAAATTAACAGGAGCAACTAATCAGTAATCAACCACCCTGCGCATTTGGGATTGTGATCCTACCAACAGAGGTCCACTTTGAAAGGAAAGAAGTAGCTTTTGGGAACACGATATTCAAGTGGCCTGCTTGAACCCCATGACAGTACCAACACTTGAAACCTTCCCAAATCAAGCACAAGAGATCACCCAGAGGTACAGAGAAACAGAGAGTTACAGATAAGCACGCAGGACATTACAAAAAGAAGAGAGGTAGCTTGCAAGTAAGTTGAAGATGTATATAGCCAAATTTTCAGGACAGGCGATATGTTCAACAGAGAATGAAAGTGCTGACTTGCCTGCATTATTTTATCATCGGCTGAACGAATCAAAGCAACAAGAAACACGCATTCTATTTCCACGGAAATAACCCTCAACGAAGCAGACTCAAATTCAAGCACTTTCTTTCCTATTTTCGTTTCATTTTAGTGTTTCACCACGGTACACCCGCAAATACACAATCAACAATCAAACATACAACAGTTCGAGCAAAGGGCCTTTCAAGAACGCCCGGACCATTTAAAATCCGGAACATGGGAAAGAACCCAAACAACCCAAAAAACCGGAGCTCAAATTGGGAATCACAAGAAAGAAAAGAGCATTTCAAGAAATGAGAACAGAAAAGAAAGAAATGAAAGATCAGATTGATACCTGGAACGGAGTGAAGTGAGCATAGCAAAAGCAAGAAGAGAAGCCCATTTTCGCAGCAAGAAGGAGATGTCCAGACCCGATAGTGCCTTCTTCATTCGCTTATAATTTTTATAATGAATAACCAGCTTGAGCCACCGAAAGAGAGAGAGAGTGAGGTGGGTTACTTTCCAATGCGTGCACAGCAAAGCGAAAGACCCGCAAGCTCAAAGGACGAGGGAGAGTGAGACACGGACGGAGAGAAATAGTGGGAAACAGGAAAAAATGCGCCTTTCTTTTCTTGTAAGAAGAAAGGTTACACTAGCAGCGCACTGAGGGAGGGGAAGCACCGAAAAAGGGAAGTGAAGCTGTCCACGTGCACTGCACATGTGCATCGAGTCCCATCAGTGACATCTTCCCCAACCTTTCGAGTGAGCGTGGAGAGATTTGCCATTGGCTGGACGGATAGGATAGACGCCTCTCAGTCTTTGGGTTGTCTTCTTTCTTTCCTTCTTATTCGACTCGCTCATGAGCTCCCCTCCGACCACCCATGCGTCGACACGTCGGATTGCTTGCATCTAAATGGGATTTGTACGATTCTTAAGTGGTCGGTGTTTTTTCGGAAGATTACAACATAACTTGCCCAAAAAGTGAAATCTTTTAACTGCTCGCTGGATAGTTGAACTAGGCTCACATGTACCAGAAGCGGCCACTATCATGATTTTCTCTTAAGCTAATTGCAATCCTACATACAGTGAAGGGTCAAAATCTTGTCGGGACGACCGGCCCCATGGATGGATTCAACTGAGCTGTTGGATGGCCGAGATCTTCCGTAGCAGTGGATTGAGTGCAAGAGGCTCGCCCGGGTAGGCCTTTGTTCAGGGTTTCTTCGTTTATTGAAAGGTTAGGTGTCGCTTACATTTAGAGAGACGCTTACAACTGGTGTTTTTAGGAAAATGACAACCGCAAGGCCTTTGAGAAAACCTTCTAATGTTTGGTTGTGAAAGGTTGCACTGCATACATAGTACACAACTTCCATTCAACTTGCGCCAGGCTGCATATCCTCTGGTCGACTACATAGTTTGATTCAAAATAATTAACCAAGTTACACACTTTTATTAATCAGTCGATACGACCATCTGTACAACTAGCAAGTGCATGGTCGTCAAAACCCTGTAACTTCGTACAAAATATTCACTCATTTCTCTGTCGCCTAAAGGCAGAAGTTGGATGGACTGACACCCAAAGTTTTACTCCAGGACAGGAGTATTATTAAATACCTCAATGAATCAATGGGGATTTATTGTCACGTAGCACACAGGTCCATTGTCACGTGGTACTTTTCAAGCTGTGCTCATCAAGCCAGGAGACGATATCACCGAAAACATGAAGAATTGTTTCATCAGGTTCACCCTCAAGAAGAGCATGATAAGCATCAGGATACATGATGAGCTTTTTGTCTTTACTGCTAGCCTTCTCGTACAGGGCCTTGCTCACCGATGGATCAGTTACTCGATCAGCCTCCCCGTGCAGAATCAGCAGCGGAAGCGAGACCTAGCAAGTTCCAGCATGATAATCCAAGTTAAATTCAGTAAATTCTGGTCAATCAACACAACACTGAGGCAGATTGCTTAACCCAACCTGGTAGGCCTATGAATGATTATATTAAGAACTGAAGTGAAAGCTGGACATTACTTGTCCATGAAGACCAAGAAAAATCAGTACTCACAAGATACAACTTAAACGACATTGCTATCATGTGAAACAAAGGCTTGATACACGAGTTCAATGTACAATAATCATTTGAACAGAAAAACCACAAGCAGATCCAAATCCTGCTATACTGGAGTCATGATTCATCAGAAAAGAGTGATTTATATCAACGCCATAGCATCCATCATTGTATATGTATCAAATTGTTGCTCAAGTACAAATGTCAAGAAAAACTTGAATGTTCACCAAGTTATACGATTTATTCTATTTCAATATGCATGAAAGAACCAAAATGCAAGTCAGATACTAAAACAAGTGCAGAGATTAACTGTTACTGTGATGACTTCACTACAAAAAAAAACTTACTCAATTCCTTCCTGTTAGGTTAAGTCTGATAGCAAACCTTGAAACTTTCATATAATGTAAACCAAAAAGATTTTTCTTCAAGTGACTATTTCCTCAAGTTTTCCAAGCTCAAGATTAGTAAAAGTGCCATCTAAACTTTGCCAAGTATTTAATAAATTGCTTCATGGAAGTTTCACATATTCAGAGTATCCTCAAGTGTGTAACTTATAGTTTCACAGATCCTGGAGTATATAACTAGTATCTAGATGTATAATGGTGTATCCTGTCCAACAGAGATAAAAAATGACCCAATACGTGCTTCTTGGGGAGCCCAAGTTTCATAGAAACATGAAATGACTGAATCAATAAGGATTCATTGCATGGAGATACCTCTTGCAACCGACGCTCTATCTCTTGGGTAGTCCTTAGCATCTCTAAAGCAGTCCTTAGGCGGGGTTTGTGTTTGTAGGCAATAACATTATAGGCAGTCTGCAATAGGAGAAATAATATAGCATAGCTACATGTTAAACTGCATTATGTTTTGATATAGAAACAAATATACAAGATAAAAATGTCACAAAGAGGAGGGCTCGTGGTGCTCAAGGCCGCTGAAGGACTAGAGAGAAACATCATCACAACAGAAAAGTTTTAAGCATCACTATTAACTAGGAATCTGTATCCTCAGAGAACAATTCTTGCATCCAAGAACTGCTTGCATAGAAATAAACCTGTGCTCTCTTCTTTGGTTCCCTAAAAGCTGCTTCAGCCAAATCCTTCTCTGGAACTAACTTCTGCTTTGGTAGAAACTTGGCTACAGTAATTAGTATCTGCGTGACTAGCCACGGAGGGGTAATATCATCTGCAATCTAGACAATTGACTTTAATTAACTACCCATTAAATGCCAGAGCCAAAAAGAACATAAACATAAGACAGGCTTGAGAGACATACTTTACACATAGGTGCAACAAGAACAGCCCCATCCCAGGCATTAGGCTGTTTTAAGTGCACCTTCAGGACAACAGCCCCACCCATAGACTGCCCAAAGAGAAGCTTGGAAGAGTACGGTACTCTGGGTTCGCTGCAAGGAATTTGATCATGCATAGCAGGATTAGGTTGCCACAATTATGCATTCTAGTGATATACATATAGAAGCACAATGAATGTTAAGAAACCATGCATGTATTCCATGTCTCACAAAGGATGATTCTTTTATGAAACCATCACCACCAGTGTGACAAGAAATATTGAGAATGTTAAGGATTTCTTTCAGGTAAAAATATCCTAGGAATGCACAATGAACTTCCTATCTGGCTAATGAATGCATTTCATGATCCATGGACAGAAAAATCTCAGACTTCGAGTAACTAAAAACAGGTGCTTTGCCTCTTTATTATTCGTTAGTTTATAAAACTAAATCAGTTAAAGTTTCTTCAAGAGCATTTCATGGCCTGTCTTAATGGGGAAGGGAGCATTTCAACAGGAATACACATTCAAGAAGCCAGTTCTTAGGCCATTAAATGTGTTGGATCTCTCTTTACTAAACCATCAGAAGGTTGAAGTGCATATATTTTTCATCAACCAGTAGGGCTTCCATGTTGAAGAAGGCCAATAAGTTCATTTATGGTCCTTGGCAGAATGATCTCATGGATGAAGGAGCTACAATGAAAGGCAACTAAAATGAGTCGGATAGTATTTTATCTCCAAATTACGAGGGAAAAGTATCATAGAGCTTAAGGAGCACCAGCTTTGGCTGATCAAACTGAAGAAGCATTTCGAATGCAATTCCGCATAGCAATTTTTTCTGTGATAAAAGAGATAAATAATTTCCGCTCATCAATTGCGACACAGCAAGAGGCAACAGCAAAGTCATTTGACACATGATTTCTCCACCACAACATTTCCTAGAAAACCTCAGGTACATGATGGCTGTGATTATTACTGAGAAAGAACAATTCAAAAGGACCATGGGTAAACTGGTATCATGCTTCACCGAATGATGAATAAGATCATCCACATCATATATCACGATCACATCTTTTGTCAGTCCATGACTACACTGTATAGGTAATATATATGATGCCCCAGTCATTTGCAGCTATGTTGCCTTCACTAAATCTTTCATGTACACCTGAGGGCAATAGTGTGCTCAGAATTCATGTAGTCAACAATCCAGATAAGGCCCTCTTCAGCCAAAACTTTTCATCAAAAACCAAGAGTTTCACTCCACTTAGAGGCCATAGCAGCTCTGAAATTCTGACAGTACCATCTAGTGGTCAAAGTTCCTTCACAACATGATCCAAACTCACCCACTTGCTACCACAAAGAGAATAATATTTTCCATATCATGACTTCCTAAATCAGTATAGCATTCTGTCCAGGGACACCAATCAACTGCCGGGATGGCTTTAAACACCATGTCAAGACCCCTCTTAAGAATTTTTTCATATTCAAAAATGATATTGGACATGTCTGCTTCACCCAGAAAAAATCTAGCCTGGCAATACATCTATCTTCTAAACAAAGCACCTAAAGATTGTGACTACTTAATGAGGCTTGTTATCATACCTTTAATTTTAGAGAAATGTTCAATTACATCATCAACTATCCTGTCAAAACTTGGAATATAGCAGTGAAGACCTTCCGAAAGGCCAAATCCTGGGTAATCCATGGCAAACACACCATATCCTTCTGATGCCAATTTCCTCGCAATTCCTGCAAAAAAGTGCATTGACTAGTTTATATTTATGTATCAGAGTCATTAGACAAAGTCGATTGCTTCCACTGTAAAGGAAATACATGCCTTCAAAGAAAAAAGTGCAAGTGTCTCCATAACCATGGCAATAGCAGACAACTGCTTTGAGCTGAGATGTGCCTGGAAGCCAACTTTTTGTGAAGATCTCCAGTCCTCTAGAATTCATCTCATATTTCTGAATCAAAGGACATGAACTGATCAAATTCCTTGCGCTGAGATGAGTCTAAAGCCAACTGTTTTTAATAAAAAGCAACATGAAGAGCCAATATCAGACAACTCCACAACTGAGCCACTTCTGCTGATAATTAAAATGACCAAAAGGTAAAAGAAAGAAGTCTGTCCTTTTACTCGGTCATAAATTTTCTTGAGGAATAAGAAATGGCATTCTGTGTGTGGCATTAAGGTGTGTTTCATGCCTTTAAATAGAATCTCTGCAAATTAAGTTCAAACTAGCAATAGCACCATAAGAAGATCAATGTCGCATTTCAGTCTGGGACCAAACTAATACTCCACTTCTCCATTTGCATAACAAGATACACATTAATCAATAGGGTTGGAGGGGTATATGTAATAGGTTGCTCCAAGGAATAATGGGAGCTACACCAAAGAAAGATGACTCTGAGAACCAGTGAGCGCTTGAGTTTCACAATGAACATCCTCAAGTAGATGAAGGCTTCTCAATATGTAACTGGAGTACTTAATGTAGACCATAAGGTTTATTATTACCTCCTCCATTTTCAACCCTTCGTGCGGCGTCTGCAACAAGAGAAAACAAAAATAAGTCAGATGTCCCCCGATAAATAATTTGACTCTGTAATTACAACATCAGCAGTAGCTGAAACTCGTGTGACAAATAAAACAGCAAGACAAAAACATGGCAACATAATGATCATAGTAAAATCCCAAACAAGAGTCCTAGGGAATAGCAAGTTCACAGCAGTCTCACACACCGCTGACTAAGATAAACGGCAATGTTCCTTTAAGTTCAGTCGAAGGCAGACCGTGAGACAAACCCATGTGGGTAGCATGCTTTACCAAGTATATGTTTGGTCAATGCAACGAAGTACCAGAACAGAGGCAAACATGAGGCCAACACGGATAAACCTTGAACTATTGAAAGCAACTAACAAAACAGATAGAAAAGAAAGAATTTTTCCTAGGATATCATGCCTGGAAGCCAAGCATCATCGAATCAGTAAATTCTGCAGATTACTGTACCATTTTTTCCTGCCCTTCCAGAAGAGAACTAGTAATTTGTATGTGGTATTAAGTACCCCGTACGAGAACATCCGACAACAGTCACGAGATGTCGAGAAAAATCTGAAGCCTCAATCAATGCCGGAGCACCTAACTCTGCGATCGCCCAATAAATGCGAGAAAGCAACGAGACGAGAACGACGACAGTGAATACCTTGAAGAGAACGTGATCGATCCCGAGCTGAACATCCTTAAAAGCCTCGCGGGCTCGCCTCCTCGCGGGCGCCTCGTCCATGCTCGCGTCGAGAATCTCCAGCACCTCCGGACCCACCTCCGCGAACCTCACCGGCTTCGCCATCGCCGCTCCGCCTCCGCCCTCCCTCCCCTTCCTCAAAAGCGAGCAGAACCTGGCACCAAATCCTAGCACGCCATTCCCACAGCGGCTTCAACGTTTTCACCACGGACCCGCGGGCGAGAGAAAAAGCTAATCAATGACCGGCGCGGAAACAACGGGGGGTACCATTTTGAGGGTGGCGACCCTGGAACTTTATCACGGGCATCGAGAAGGCCATGTGGAATTTGAGCACGACTTTCGATGGGTCAGAGTCAGGGATGAAGAAAGAGAGAGAAAGTGGGGAGAAGGTGCCAGAGGAGACTGGCGAAATCTTCGCGGCTTCCAGATGGTGGGCAATGGGGCCTGGGCGGAATCTTGGGTGTGCGTTCTTATCTTTTCTCCTCTTGACTGGATATTAAAAGAATTAGATTATGTATTCCCGATTTCAAAGTCCATGGGATTCGATTCTACGGTGTAAAGTTTGCGTTTTTTCTTTCTCTGGTCGGAAACTTGGTTCGCTGGGCTTGGCTTTGGAGCGGGATTGGACGTTGGTTTGTCCGGAGCGATGAGTGCCAACGTTGAACGCGTCCCTTTCCCATTTCGACACGTTCGAAACTTCCGAACGAGATGGTGCGATGCTGGACCGCATGTTTGGCCCCGTCATCTCTCTTTTGCTCGGGGGGTGGGGTGGTGGTTCCCTCACTTGACGGTCCATGTCGTAGAGGTGGTGGTTGCAAGCGAGGCACTGGAACGGAAGATGACAAGCTAGTCGCCCTATGATTGAATAGCGTGGGGGAGAGAGCAATAATTCATTTTTTGCTTAATTGCCCTGGCTGTGCAGCCGCTCTGTGGCTACTCCCTCTCTCCTATCTCGGCGTGCCGCTGTCGCTGCCGACGGTGGTACTTTTACCGCCTTCTGATGTACCACTATCGGGTCATTGATTCGGAGCGCCAAAACAAGAGTTAAATGATTGTTTTTTTTCTTCTAAAACTAATATTATCAATTCTTCATTTTGCCCCGTCATTGTTACTGTTCATCTTTTTTCGCATAAGGGCGACTAGCAATGACTAATGAGACCAAATCTAGTTGACAAAGGGTCAACAAGAGGCTAACTGAGTCGCATTGCTTAAGGTTGGCTACGAGGTCACGCAACCTCATATAACTTCACTGCCCGAGGTTGCACGACCCTCACCAGGGGTCATGTGACCCTAGTTAGCCCTCGCAAGCAATTGAAAAGTTCGTAAGAGCAAGCAACAAGAGGATCTTCTCCAATTTGGACTCTGATCTAAATGAGGGGTCGAAACAACCTTGCTCGGAGGCTGCACAAGTCAGTATCATGTCATATTATATAGGATACTTGCCGATGCTCAAGTCAAGCGGAAGATCTTTTGCTTGTGAATTATGACAAAGAAACTTGTGTCCCATGGACCGAAGCTATCTGAAGTAATGCCGTATAGCCAAATACAAAGAGAGAGAGACACACAGACACATAAGAATTCAACTTCGTTTCAATCTTTTTTTATTTTATTCATTTCTATTCCATGATTTAGCTAGCGGTCGCATTAAGCTTGCGTCGGATTTTGCGGGTCTCGACCGGTCCATCTCTTGCTAATTTGGACTGATGAATTCAGATTTTTTTTTTCCTGGCTTGAATTGAACACAAGACTTACGGCGGAAAAAGTAGAATCTTTTGCCGAGCATCTTCTTGGTGAATCTTTTATTTTGTTTTGTCGGCCGCATTTGTCCCTCGACCTGTCAATTGGAATCTTGGATGCTCTCCGAGCAACTCGTGCTGCCCAAAACAGTCTAAGTAAATCTATCACTTCATAGACTCTCGAAAACTTTCAATGTACAAAGGAAAAAACTTAGGTTTTCATAAGAAACAGATAAAAAAATCATTAAAAATCCTTAATCATGCAAAATGTAATACTTTTACCTTATATTTTTTTCTATGACACGAAAAACTCCCAAATTTATGCTTCGTACAACACATTTAGTCGAAGATTTTTTCTATGACACAAAAAAAATTCCAAACTTATATCCACATGACATATTTATCTCAAATTATTTTTTTGTGATACTAAAAACCTCAAATTTATAGTCATTTAATAATTTACCCCAAATTTTGAGATCCATATATTGCATGGATACAAATTTAGGATTTTTTTATCACAAGAAAAAAAAATTGGGTAAATGTGTCATATTGGTACAAGTGTAAGATAAATGTATTATATAGATATAAATTTAAGGTTTTTGTGCTATAAAAAAAGATTTTTTGGTAAATGTATTATAGTAGGAGTAGTTTAGGGTTGTTTGTAGTTTTTTCCCTGATGAAAACGTTCAAAACACAAAAAAGATTTTGGGTAAATGTATTATAGTAGGAGTAGTTTAGGGTTGTTTGTAGTTTTTTCCCTAATGTTCCCCTCGGGTTCAAAAAAAAAAAAAAAAAAACGTTCAAAACACTTTTCGAACATTCTTAATTTTATTTATATTAAAATGGTGATTGTAAGACCATTACTAAATGTTTTAAAGATTTAAACTATTAGGTGAATATGTAATAACACTCCACTTCATGCGTAGGATGAAACTTGGTCTAAGATATGTATATATCTTTGTATGATAGGGGAAGCAAATAAGGACTTTGAAAGATTCCTCTTCTAATACTAATGTAGAATATCTAATTTAGATGCTTAAATTTAATAAGTAAATAGAGAACATGCGTATAAAAAAAAACATATAATCTTTATTGTTTAACGATGTTGGATATTTCAATATTATACTTTTCAGAAACATCTTTAATAAAGAAAATTGAAATTCTTCTTATAAATGAAAAAAGTGATAAATTGAAATGATAGAAAGGAGGCCGGTCTTTCAAAGTAACATGAAAGCATCGCATTCTTTTGCCAACCAAACAATGTCTTCCACGTGCAATCATTTACGTCCACAAGATCGAATCATTGATCTGGCGACGGATCGGATGCCCCCACAACAACAAACGGCAGCCGTGCAATCCGACGCCCCAACCAATTTTGACGTCATAAATATCCAAAGGTCAGTTAATTACTCCACTACAAAAAAAGTGACAGTCAAATTATCAAACCTTTAAAGTTTCTTAAAATAAAATAAAATAGAGAATTCCAATACATCGTATGACATTGTATATTAAATTCTTATATATTGTTTTCAACAATGAACAGAATTTTCTTTTTGGGAAAAAAAAACCTTTGATATGAATCAAGACATAAACATGAACAAAAACCTATTCCTATGAGTAATGTCGGTATGCTAATATTGATATGCTAAATTCATATACCAAGTGAAGAGATGGGTCATGAAATAAGCCTTCGAATAAATTAATAGCGAAAAAAATGGATCACACCAATGTAATTAATCAACCTAACAAAATTGTTGCCGGTATAATTAGGATTACAAAGGTGCTATTTTCACACTCGATATAATTAAATCTACCTCATTCAATTTACTACACTTGGCCATGCTTTTTATAAATAATTATGAAAAAATAATTTTATTTTCTCGGACTTAATAAACGGATGTAACTATCATTATCACTTTGGAGAATTTTCTTTTAAGCGCGAGGCGTTGTCTAACAGCCGTGTGGGGCATCTCGCCTTTACAAGAATCCAACAAGACCGCCTTTTTTCCTCGGCGATCCCGGAAACGTGGTGCACATGTTCTGCCCGCCTTCCCTTCTCTCCCCGTCCCCCGTTGGTTCCCGGCATATATCACCCGGAAGTGGAACTCCAGATCATGTGGACACGTGTCGCGATCACCGACCGCGATGGGGGGCGGGTGAGGGGGCCCACCGCGGTTGGGATTCCTTGCACGTTGCCTATGCGGTGGTGGTGGTGGTGATGGTGGGGGAGCGTCAGCGTCAATTACGGCTGTTGCCCCCGCCGAACGGATCGACGTGATTTGGTGCGACCCGTTCCCTTTCGTCCCCCCGGGATTGATCATATCTTATACACATCTGGCGTGGACCCACCTTTTAATTCAAAAAAATCGAATCGTATTCCAAAAAGAAATACTAATATCTTCGTTGCGCTTTTCAAAGAAAAAAATAATTTCTTTAAGTCTATTTATTAGATACTGAATAATGAAATCGTTATAAAGGTTTTCATAACATAACCGATGAGATTTTAGTTCTTGTTGAATATTTTTATTATGTAATGGATTAAGTAAGAAAATTGATCCTCTTCATTGTAAATAATTTAATTGTTTATTTTAAGTAAAGGGTCACTCGATGCAGTAGGTGAGGAAGGATGGTAATAAAATGTTTAGTGAAAAGCAAAATCAGAACAAGTATGTTATTTGAATCCTCCAATGATGCTTGCTATTCCGTATCTATTGAGAAATTAATCAAATCCATTATGTAATTCAAATATAAGGCTTTTCGATTTTATGAAGCAAGTCAACTCTGATTCCTTTTATTTATTTATTTATAATTTACGATTTATGTTGGTGAAGATCTTGGTTTTCCATACAAAATGGATCAGGACATGTCAACGTGATTTCGTTGATGACACGTGTATTAAAAATTTCAACATTTAATAAGATTTGGCCTGTTGAATAGTCATAATTAATGTTGACTTGAAATATTTGATCAAGTAAAGAAAAAAGAAGAAGAAGAGAAAACCACTTGATGGGATAAGCAAGAAGAAATATTAAGTTAAAATAAACAAATTTATTGTTGCAAATCAATATGTCGAAAGAAAATACTTATATTCAGTGATTGATTCTCAATTAATCATTATCGAATAATTTTTTATTTAATTTTTATCTCTCAAAACTATGTGCCACTGCTGAAATCGTCACGTATGCGCGCGCGTATGTATATGTTGGTCCAAAATTGTCGCGTATATTTGCTCGTTACGTATTTGCAATTTATGTTGTTAATTACAAATACACAAGACTCAAATTTACTATTATTATATAAGTCACGGGGAGATGTCAGGCTGTCGATTTTCGAGGAAAAGTCAAAGTTGAAAATAAGGGGAGGGGGAGGGGGGGATGTGTGGAAGCCAGCTCCGAAAGCGAGTGAGGATCGGACCCGGTCTGTCCCAACGTGCTGGCGTGGCCCAGTTTATCTCGGTCGACGTGACGCATTCGGTCAAAGTCAAAGGCTCCGGTTGCCGACCTCCCTCCCTCCCTCTTCAACTTGCGATATCAATACGCCAAACAGCCCACCCTACTTAATTTATATTATATTGATTTTGACGTTTTATTAAGTTACATATAATTAAAAAAATAATCGTTAAGATATGTTTGCCCCTTGTAACATTTCGTTCATCTGGGTTTTGCTAAGTCAGCGCGTGCAGCTCTTCAAAGAGCCCTTTATTTATTTATAAAATATACAAGCTTCCAAAATCACACTTCAAATCTTCACGTCGATTATATTATATATTTTCTATATTTAATTTCATTATAGGAGTTTCGATTTCATACGAATTCTCTATATTATATAATTCAAAGTGCTATTTTTAAATTTTAAGTTATCTCCCTTCCTTTTTTTTTTTTTTAACTTCCTTCTAGAGATATGGTATGCGCAATCAAAAACCAAAAATATAGAAGCCTTCAAAATCTTCAAAAGCATGCTCCAAAGCATCATGTTGATTATATATTGTTTCATTGTAGGAGTTTGGATTTCATACTAATTTCTATAGTATATAATTCAAAGTGCTATTTTTAGATTTTAAGCTATCTCCCTTCCTTTTCTTTTTTTAACTTCCTTCTAGAGATATAATATACGCGGGCAAAAACCCAAAATGTAAGGATTGTCGAAAAAAGAAAAAAAAAAGGCAGATCTTTATTTCCGTATATGTACATGAGGAGGGAATGCTATTTTCATATACAAATTTTCTATGGTATATAATTCAAAGCACTATTTTTAGATTTAAGTTATCTCCCTTCCTTTTTTTGAACTTCCTTTTGGAGATACAACATTCATGGGTGAAGGCCCGAAATATAAGAATTGTCAAAAAAAGAAAAAACTATGTATCTTTATTTCTGTATATGTATTTGAGGAGGAGCGCTATAATTACTTTTGGTCCTCATTCTTTTATTTTTTTGCTATTACTTTCCTTGTAACATACTTCTAATTTATACTATTCGACCTCAAAATTAAACAAAATCAAATAAGTAAGATCTTAATTCTCTCCGAGCTACAACATATACACAGTCTTGCTAATCTTAAGTAACTAAATATGAAAATTAAAAATATATCTGAAAAAGAAATCCTATATGTACACACACTATCAATGAGCGTTGCTAGGTGAATCAAAAACCCTAGACTCCGAAAATTCGAATAGTTAGAAATAAATCACGTCATGCTAATATCATATCATATTTTAAACACGGAATATCAGTTCTGGGGGTGAAAGCGAGTGCCCGGCCAGAAAGTAAAAATATCACGTTTCCCTAATTAGGCGATTTACTTGCGGAATTAGATGAGAAAAAGCGGGGGTGGACAAAGGGAATTAAAGAATCACTCGATTTTTTTTTTTTTTTTATAAAAAATTCCGCATTAGAAAATTTCCTCGATGGAGGAAGAAGAAGAAGAAGATAATGGTGGGCAACATGCCAAAAACCGACCCACCTTCCTAGAACCCGAAAAGGCTTTGAAAATTCAAAGGGCGAAGTAGCTTTCACTCTCTCACTCGCGGCTGCCAAAAAGAAAAAGAAAAAAGATCATATTATAGACTTTTTTATATTTAAAAAAGTTGGGATTTTTTTTGGGTTTGGTGGGGCCCCCGGACGGCTGTAAAAATCCAAGACGACGCCGTCCCGCTGGTGGGTTCACACCTCTGGGGCTCTCACCTAATCTGTCCAGCGGCGACCACATTCCCTTTAAAAGCCTTGGGGAACTCCAAAGACTCCCCTCCCCTCCCCGTGGCGCAACTCTCTCCTCTCCTTCTCGCGGCGGATCCCTAGAGGTAACCCCCCCTTCTCTCTCTCTCTCTCTTCCTCTCTTCCTCTCTCTAGATCTCGATCTCGTCGCCGACGATCTTCGCGTGCTCCGGCGTGCATAGCCGCCGCATCCTTGCTCCGGCGGCTCGCGATTACGCGCTGGATCCGTCGCTTCCGTTTCTGATTCTTTCTTTTCCGTCCGGAGCTCGTCGCTTCACTCGAGCTGCTCCTGCGATGGGAGCTTGCGTGTTTTGACGTTGCTGTACATCCGCTTCGTGTGTGTGGGGTTTGGACTGTCCGGATGTCGGTTTCAGCTCGATTGAGCCTCGAGTCCTTCTATTTATGCCGGTCCGGAGCAGAACTCGTCTGCCTGGCGTGGTGTGCTGGGGGATTGACCTGCTTTTCTCTAGGCTTTTGCTCCGATCTGGCGGTACCGAGAGCGAAATTTTGTTTCTATTTTGTTTTTCCGGTTTAGAAGGATCGGCGGGCGCTTTTGAGCGCTTTTTTTCGATTGAACTTGCCTCTTCGATCAGATCTTGTCCAGTTTGTTTAGCTGCGCGTGTTGATTTTTGGTGTTTTGGATGTGTTTAGGCGTTCTACTGCGGACTACAGCCGTTTTAGGAGATGGATCATTTCCGGAGTGTTGAGCAGAACGCCTTTGTTGCCGCCTTTGAGGAGATGAGGGGCTTCGTCTCGGTCTCGGACCGGAGGGAATCGGTTGTTTGTCCGAAGCCTCGCCGGGTCGGGGTTTTGTGCAACAACCCTTTGAGGTCTCAGATAAGGTAAATTCTTCTTTGTCTTGTGTTTTGGATGAATTGATTTTTGGCGTTTCGACTTTTGAAATAACACTCTCTGGTTTCTGATATGCAGCCATCGATCTGAGATTTCCAAGTCAAAAGCCACAGCAGAGCTTCTGGACCTCATCCTTAAGAAGGTAGTTGGATCTGTCTCATCAATTCACGTCTGATCTTGTCTGAACCGGCCGGAATTCTGTCTCGGCCTTTTGTTGCTTAATAGTCAACGTCGGAAATCAGTAATGAAATGTTTTGGTTCTTTGGAAGTATGAATCAGTTTGTCTGGCTATTTTGCGTCATACAAAAGGTCCCACTCCCTGCTATTTTTGCTTCGTACAAAAGGTCCCAGTACCTATTGTTTTGTTAAAGTGGATCTATTCAGGCGTTCTTTTGCAATTTTTCATGGGGAAAGAGAGGAATAAGAATAACTTGGAAACAGATGTTCAATTGAAACAGTAAGGATTCGTTGGTAACTAACCTGGCAAAAACATCTTTTAAGTTATAAATAATGTTATTGTCATTCTCTGCATTAACATTTAGTCCTCTAATTCAATTTTTTACCGTTAGCCTGTCACCTTAAAGGAGGTTTAATTTATTGCAGGAGGATTATGAATTGGAGCCGCAATCTCCACTGCCGGTTGCTTCAACACCCCCATTTTTTGCGGGATCTCCACCAAGAAGGGCTGAGAATCCTATAGTACAGGATGCTCGCTTTAGGGATGAAAAGATTACTCCAATTATGGCATTGCCAGCTATGTCGCCATCAGGTTTACCATCTCCATCAGCTTCTGCACGCAAAGGGTGTGCGAGGATGAAGTTTGGGCTCAAACCTGCAGCTGTTAGAGTAGAAGGTTTTGATTGTCTTAACAGGGATAGCAAAAATTCTAGCATTCCTGCTGTTGCATAACTCCACCGAAGAAACTGTACATATAAAGGGCTTAATGCAGGGGCATACTTCACATAGTCAAGCAGACGAGTGAGAGGTTCGAAATATTTTGGAAGGAGAGAATTCGTCGAGTTCACCTTTTAGGGTTGTAAATACCATCTGTTCTAGTCGGCAATTTGCATTTTAGTATCAGTGTAAGTAGGTTGATTGAACAAGATAAGAGCCATCAAGCATCTGTTCTTGCAGCAGGTGCTAATTAGTGTGAGAGTTCTTATGTAATATAGGGAGCATTCCTAAGAGACATGATTTCTGAATCAGAAGTCAATTCATTAGATGTGCTGTACAGTCCATGATTTTGGGTCAGATGTAAATTTGTGGATATTTTCTGATTGATCTCGCCTTATTTTGTGATGACTTCCTACTCTTTCTGCGAGATGAGGTGAAACTTTGGTGGTGATGCTTGAGGTGTTGATCTCGGCTAGACGATTTTGAAGTCGAAAGGTCTGACTGATTCAGAAAGTTCTTCACGCTACTTCAGAAGTTGATCTAGTTTCGTCAGTAGACGTGCCTGGTAAAAGTATGCTGTTCTTATTTGCCATGTATTTCTCCCCATCATCAAAGCAGCGCGGGGAAGGACTTAGCTGTTTCAGCTCATGTCTTAACTATTCCCTCCACTAGTGAACTTGTTTATTGTGGCACCGGCGTGGGTAACTGCGTCGTCGGTCAGTTGTCATTCTATTGATCCCACATTTCCTTCACATAAAATAAAATAAAAACTCAAATAAAGCAAAATATTTTTTCGTTTTTCATACCGAGTGCATTCATCCTATAAATACCCTCCTGCAGAGAGCTCTCTTCATCGCAAACTCTCTCTCTCTATGATACTAATGAGTGTTGCCCGACCACCACCATCACCATGGCCACGGTGATCCTAACAGCCATCTTGGTCGTACTCTTGAGTCTGCTGATTAAGGGTGCTTACGAGACCATCTCATGTTAATGGTGGACGCCGAGACGCATCAAGAAAATAATGGAGAGGCAAGGCGTGCGTGGCCCAAGGCCTTGCCTCCTGATCCGCGACATCCTAGACATGACCTCCCTTGTTGCCAAGGCCACCTCCGATGACATGGACTCCATCGGCCACGAAGGCGGGGGCAACGATGTGGCATTGATGGTACCAATCGTCACCGTTTGCCATCAGGAGTCCCTTCCCGATGAAATGCTTCGAGCCTTGCTGTTGCAGCCACGACTTCCCAGATAGAGTGCTGTATTTGGACAGGAGTTCCTTGATCAGCTCGGTCTCTGTCAGGCACATCCGCGGCTCTGTCCCGTTCCAATATATGAACCGTTTTCCTGCGCCGAAAAATCGTCAGTTCAGTACCAATTAACATGTATACATGTTCATAAGGGACTCTGGACCACCCCTCTGGTTCCACGCTGGGAAAATCATTATTAAGGAGCATGTGGGAGTGGGTGCTAGGAATATTTGATGAATACATACCGTACTGCTGGGACCAGAGGACGTAATGGGGCAAGAGGCGGGGGACGATGTCGTGGCGGATGGAGTCCATGTCATCGGAGGTGGCCTTGGCAACGAGGGAGGTCATGTCCAGGATGTTGCCGATCAGGAGGCGAGGCCTCGGGCCACGCACGCATTGCCTCTCCATTATTTTCTTGATGCGTCTCGGCGTCCACCATTAACATGAGATGGTCTCGTAAGCACCCTTAATTAGCAGACTCACGAGTACGACCAAGATGGCTGTTAGGATCACCATGGCCATGGTGGTGGTGGTGGTGGTGGTGGTCGGGCAACGCTTGTTAGTATGAGAGAGAGAGAGAGTTTGTGATGGAGAGAGCTGTCTGCAAGAGGGTATTTATAGAATGAAGGCACTCGATATGAATTATGAAGAACGAAAAGACATTTTGCTTTATTTGAGTTTTTATTTTATTTTATGTGAGGGAACGTTGGATCAATAGAATGCAGCTCTTCAGTCCTGTCCTGTCCAGTCAAAAGTGAGTAAATTTTGTCTAAACCATCACAGGTTATGCTAATTAATTTTTTTAGGTAAGTAATATAAAGAGAACTTTTTCTCCCCAAGTTTTGAAAATGCATAAACGGTATTTTCGAATTACTGGACATGAATAATAACTATTCTAATCAGAAATTAATTTTGAAAAGAAAAATATATTTTTTTATTTTTATTTTTGAATGAGTTTTTGAATATAAATATGCGTTTGGTAATAATACAAAATTTCTCCTTTTTGAGTGACTGTAGACAATGGCAAACAGCAGTGACCGACCGACGATGGTATTATTTTATGCACTAATTTACCACTTCTTATTGTTAAAGTAACGATGCTCAAAATAGATCAGAGTTTGGCTCCCATTTTGACACCCTTTGCAACGTCTAGTAGAGGACCTCCTCTCTCAAAAAAACTTACATCCACCTTGTTTTTAATTCTCTCTATAGTTTATTTTTTATATTCTTTTTTGAGAGAGGGAGAGACCCCTTTTCAAGGCACTTAAAATTGCACCCGTGCGAGGTGAAAAAGGTTCGTGTCTAATCACTGTCATGGTTTCTAACTCCCCCACTTCCATAAAAGGATCTAATGGCCAAAACGGCCTCTTTGCAATATGGAAACTCACGAGAGCCGGATTGTTTGCCGTTAATTCCAAATTAAAAAGTAGGTCTATGTATAATTTTGAATGCTATCTGAATATCAGAAAATTATGAAAATAATTTATGTTAATTTACGTATTAATATTTCTATGTTTTTAAAAAATTTTGGGCGTTTCAAATTATAAAAAAATTAAAGTGCAAGAGCCATCAGATTTTATAAGTAAAAAATATCAATATCACAAAAAACTCTAAGCTGGTACACTTTAAATTAATTTTGTGGTTATTAAAAATTCTAAATTGATACTCCTGTGACAAATTTGCCTTACATTAATTTCCAATTTAATTTTACTATCAAAATATTGAGTTGATGACATGTGATCATTAATGGGCGTATCAGTTTAGGGTTTTACTATTTATATTTTTCTTTAATTTAATTTAATGGAAATTAACGGATAAATAGTGATAAAAAAATTAGTTTGTGATAATTTTGTTACAAATATATCAGTTTGAGATTTTTAGTTGTAAAAAAATTAGTTTATAATAAACTCATCACATATGTATTGATTTGAAGTTTTTCATGATATTACCCTAAGTAAAAAATTCAAAAATAAGTGGAATCAGAAAGCCCTCTAATCTCTCTTATTCTTGGACTGCGTGGATTCATAGACAAAAGAGTTTGTTGGAACTCATAGTGTTTAGAGAAGAGAAACCCCAAAAAATAAATTTGAAAAGTCGAACATGAAACCTACGATTTGACAGCCTAAATATTTGACTCGAGGGTGATCAAATATGGAAACTTTATGTGAACCTCATTAATCGTGGTGTATATTTACAAAAGATAAGCGGCAAGGGCTCGGCGGCTGGCCGTTCGGCCGCCCTGCAGCCCTGCAGCCCGTGATTAGTTTTTTAATCTCCAAAATCTATTCCAAGAACGTTATGCTTTACCTCCAAAACTCCCACTACTAGTTCCAAATAAATTTCACTGTGACCACTGCCTCGGTGATGACCGATTGAGAGAGTAGATAAAGTGAAAAATGAGACCGACAGATCTAAATATGAGGGGAAAACGAGAGTTGTGGGAGGAGCAGTATCATAACAGTGGTGTGTAAGCAGATGATGGGGATGACTGCAATAGAAAAATTCGGACCCTTTGCCTTTTTGTCGAAGCACGGCAAGCTGGCCATTTTCAATTCGAGAGCTGAAGCACTTTCTCCCATCACCACTTTGTCCTAATGCCTTTGATCGATCCTTTGCACGGGCATTAATGGCCAATCTAAACAGCCGACGCAGAAACTGTGCTTTGCTCAAGTTTGTTTTTTGCCTAAATGAGGGCCCTATGAGCAAATAATGGATAATTAGTCCTTTTTTTTTTTGGTAACCATGGATAATTAATCCATTGATCTCATGAAAAGCGAAGAATTCTTGCTTTCCCGTTTCATCAACTTTACAACCATAATTCTCATCTTGTATCTCTTCATTGCACTAGAACGAAGGTGTATGGTAAATCATGCCACCAAAATTTTCATCTCAAACCTCAAAACTAGTATGTTTATGCAAGTTTAAGGGCTTCAAGCATACTTGGACCCCGTACTTGGGTTTTATGGTGAGCACGATGATGGGGGAGTCGCGGTAGCTCTCCGAGATCATGATTAGGAGTGTCAATGTGTTGGGTCAGGTCAGGTCAGGTCGGGTCTTGATGTTACCCGACTCGACCTAAATAATAAGGGCCATGTCATCTGACCCAACCCGAAATGCATAAAACATAAAGAAAAAAATTGGTCGGGTCGGGTTTTTTAATAAAAAAAAATATGACAAAGGGAATTCGAAATGCTCTTATATGACGTCGAAAGGCCTTTCCTAATAGGACAAACGGACAGATTCGTGGATGCGGTAGAACTGTTTCTCGCATCGGGTTTGAACCTGGAAGCTTACAATGATGTTTATAGGCGGTGCTTTGATAGGAAGAACCCCGAAATCGATTCTCTTGAGGAAGCAACCAATGTTCTATAGTTTGCGTAATTAACTGCAAACACATTCTTTGTGCTCCTCCCTTCACTTAATTTTACGCTCCTCGGATGCAACAAAAACTTCTGCAGTTTGCATAATTAAAGGATGATGGACACGGATGAGTTTAGACTTCAAAGTAGAATTTGCACTGAGATTATAATGAATAGAGTTGTTACATAAATAAATAGCATTTGGCGGAACGCTAACATTAGGCTTCCCAAAAGGCATTGTGGAGGACAAGCCATTCGTCTTGCGGAAATTCAAGTGCCTCTGTACAGCCCCTTGCCCATGCATATAGACAAAAGCGAATACATGCATCATATGCTACAAGTTTTTGCCAAGCATATTGACCGCTGCAATAAGCACAAATACCATTAAGAAATAGATAAAATCTGACATATTGAAAGATAAAAGCAGTATCACTTTAGCACAATGTCGGGAAGTGGTAGAAGCTGACGTGTCACAGAACAAAGAATTAAAATAAGGAGATTCAACAAGGAGCTATCAACGGCTGAGGAGGAGAAGGCAGAGACGTCGTAGGCTCCAAAGTTCCAAACTGTTTCACAAGGTTTGAGTGGGTGTATTTGGGTTGAAGCTTTTAATGTGCTTAGGTGGAACCAACCTTAACTTGACCCAAAACATGTATATAATTTGTATTTATAATTATTACCTGAACGGTATTAAAACTTGAAACATGTATCATACTTATTTCGTGTTCGGGGCATGTTCGGGTTGGGTTGGATGGGTTTTTTGACACCCCTAATCGTGAAGCTGAACCGGGACATCAACATGGCCAGTATGATCTTAGCCTCCATGAGAGCAAAGGTTGACACAGTTCTGCGGGCCCATTGCGAAGGGCACGAACCTGCCCGGGGCGAAAGCCTTGGATGCAAACAGCTCTGGGTTAAACTTGTTCGCGTCCTTGCCCCACAGCTCCTCACTGTGGTGAATGGTGAGGGCCAGAATCCAAATCGAGAGTCCCTTGGGGATGTGGAGGTCACCTAACTTGATGTCCTCAAACGCCATCCGGGGAAGCACCGACGCCGGTGGTAGAGCCTTAGCGATTCATTAATCACCATATTTAACTGTGACAAAAGAGAAAAGAAGAAGAAGGTTAGTAATTGGTAACCTAGGAAATGAAGGTTAGTAATTGGGATCAATAGAATGCAGTTCTGTTTATTGTAGTACTGGCGTAGGTAACTTGTCAAAAGGAGTTCGGTGTTGCAATCTTCATGTACTGTCATCACCTTCGCAACTCGCAAAGGGTATATGCGATGGTTTCGACGCCCAAAAAAGAAGAAGAAGCAGAAATGGTCATCCGCATTGGATTGCAAAAGGGAAGATGTGTTCATTCTATGCTATGATTCTTTTACGAAATGAGTACTGAACGGTTTATCTTAACGATTCAAAAGCTATTAAGGAGCAACGTAATACCTTACGTTCTTTTGTGCAGCGGTAGACAACCTGATAATTTGTTCTTTTTGCTGAGCATCTTCGTAGATGTTAGCCGCTGATTCCCATTTCATGTCATGGTTCGAGTAGATTGGGTCTTGGTTGTATCATCACATCATTACGTTGAGAGGAAATTAATGGGCTCTTTCCTGATTCGCGGAAGCACTGGCATGCAATTCTCAAGTTGGTGTTGTCTAACGTTGCAATGGTACCGTAATTGGACCCAGAAACTATCTTATTTCCTATCCGGTGGCCGGCCCATCTGAATTTCAGCTCACAAGATCTGGACTATAAAAGAAAAAGAGAATCGTGTTCTTGAATGTGTAAGTTGGAGAGGTTCACCCAAGGGCCCCAAGCAACCATTTGTTTCTGATGAAGACTTTGAATGGTGGAGTCGCTAAAAGGTTTCCAAAAGGGTCCAAAGTAGCTGAGACTAAGGGCAAATGGATAAATGGAAAAATACATACGACCAGCCTCTAGTTTCTATGTAAAATATAGAAAGATATAGACCCCGCAAAGTTGGTGTTTCTAGCCATAATTACCTCAGTGGTTCTATTCATTTACATCGTTTAAATTATCTCTATCTAATTGAAAGATGGCTCAATTTGATTCTTATAATCTTTTTCTAGTATTTCAATGATTTCTTTACTTAGTCTCCTTCGGTAGTTTTTCGTTTTCCATAAACATTGTTGGTGTGTTGCAAAAAGTAGCAACAATATATATTACTATTATTATTTCCTAATATTTTTAATGGTCATTGCCTTTATTTCTTATTTTTTGTACTAATTATATGGATTTCGGTATGTTTTAGCCTATTCGGATGCAAAAGAACGATTTGACTAAAAGAAAAGAGAAGAACTACTATTTTGCCCTTGAATAATCACATGTTAGGTATGTACAAAAGATAAATAAATTGACAATTAGAGGGTCAATGGCTATAATAAAATGAAAGTTTAGAGAGGATTTATGTCACCATCAAAAGTTCAAAGATGAATGTGCGCCCCTTTGAAAATTTCCGTAATTTTCCCTAGACAACTAAATCACAATTCTAAAAGCATATCATCACTTACAAGTTGTTTGTAACTCATGGCAACCTATATGAACTTCTTTGGAAAGATGGTATGTTATTTTTATCGTGACATCCAAGATTTTTATATTTGTTATTACGTGATTTTTGTTAATTTCTATATATGATAAAGATACTTGAATTATAAAGTTAAGTATTATTTAACTTATAATTCGGATGAATACGTAGAAATTTTAGTTTAATTATAATCTTGTGAGTTTGTAAACTTAATTGTCCCGAGTCCAATGTGTCAAATCAAATTGATAAATGTCTGTGTGTATGTGTTAATAGTAAAATTAATTAATTAATTTACCGTCGACTTAATTGTCAATAGATGGTATTATTTGTTTAAAATCTAGTTACTTAACATTAATGGTTAGTTAATTAAACTAATGGCGTCAAGGATAGAAAGATTATGTCTATTACTCTAATTGTCCACAAGCTTCTCTCTTTAAACCATTCACATGCAACTTGTCCTTGCATTATCTCATGCATGACCAAGTCTTCCCCCAAGATGAGGTTTTATGGCTAATTAGACACTTAAGATCAAGTGAAGACTTCCTTCAAAATGAGTTATCATCTCTTATTTCCTCTTTGGCCACGTATGAGATGAGGCCTTGCAAACATTACACCTACGATAAACTATCATTACATTTTGGTTAGTTATCCACATTTCATGCAAATCTCATTACACTTGTTTATCTCTCGAGTGTAGTCATATCTTGTATAAGAAGGGAGAGCCAATATACACTTAAATAAAACACTCTCTTAATATTGGAGAAAACGTTAGACTAAAAATCTACTCAGCCATATCATGCTGTTTTCCACCTTTAGAAGCAAATTGTTCTTTGGATCCTAATTCTCATGAGTCATAAGGTGGTTATGTCAATTGGTGGTTTCAATGGACAGATTTAATGAATAAATAGATCTACAAATTATCGAATTCAACAAATAAGGAAATTCACAAATGGGTAGATTTAACGAGTGAGCAAATTTACAAATAGACAACTTTAGCAAATGAGCAGATTCGCAAATGGACAAATTCAACAAATGAACATATTCATGAAAAGTCTAA
Source organism: Corymbia maculata (assembly GCA_014182735.1). Lineage (NCBI taxonomy): Eukaryota > Viridiplantae > Streptophyta > Magnoliopsida > Myrtales > Myrtaceae > Corymbia > Corymbia maculata. Next base: position 39,141,661 of record CM024687.1, read on the forward strand.
TAGAACAAATAGACAAATTTTGACTAAGTAAAAAATTTAGCAGAACGAATAAACAGATTTTGGCTCAATAAACTTTAGTAAAACAAATAAACATATTTTAACTTAGTAAAATATGGTAAAACAAATGAACATATTATGTCTTAGTACAATCAGGTAGGACGAATGAATACGAGATGGATAGAATCAACGGGGGTTGAGTCTAAAACTCGAAAAATGACATTTCGAGCAAATAGAATGTGTATATAACTAAAAACAATTGGGTCTAAAGCTAGTAATTTAATTCTTCCAAGCTTTGATCCATCATTCGTACTTACCAATTGTACTACACCTTAAGCAAATCGATCACACCTTTTTGACATGCACAAGATCATTGAGACAAATTTAACAATCACTATATCTGCAACATTATTGCACACCTCAACTAAGATAGAAGTGTTAAATAGATTGAATTAACTTAACACCTAGAAATTTCATTTATCTCGAACAAACATAGAATGTAATTTATGCATGAAAGTGGGTATTTGTTCATTAATAGACACCTTAGCCTTTTCATAAAAGACAAGTGTTTGAATATGCAAGCCAAATGTCTTTAAGGTTATCACAAGTGGTAAGCCACGTGTAAGATTGAATCAAGTATTCTTGATATTATCACACTTGGCAACCAACATGCAAGACAAAGCTTAAAGGCTTGAACATCTCTCTCTGTCCCCCCTCTCGACTAAACCTCCCTCTTATCATCACACTTCATTTTTCTCTCAATTTTCTTCACCTAGAGCTCTCAAAGATCAAGCACTCAAATAGGATGAAGTTTGGTTATCCAAATCAAGTTAAGAAGTAAGTGAAATTGCTAAGTTCAATTTGATCTTCTTACCTTTTTGGAAAATGAGTGTAATCTAGGCATGCCAAATTTCTAGATTCTTAGTTGTTGAAACTATGTTAAGAATTTTTCATACATGTGAAACCAAGCTTGTATTTGATGTTTTTCAGTTCATTGGAACTAGATTCAGGTGAGGAATAGTCTTAAGGCTCACAACTTGTCCTAAAGATTGTAGAAATTGTGCTATGTTCAGATTTGTCTTAAAAACCATGGAAGTCGTGCTATGTTTAGTAAATTTTAGTGCTTGACTTATGGTGAGTTTGTTCACGTAACGTAATGTATAAATTGTGGGAATATGCATGACCGTATGGTTGAACCTAGAAGTGTTGTATCGTGAGACAATGCTAGATTTTTAGCCCTTGGTTCCCGATGCATGCTGATTTGGAGAGAATCATGGGGTGTTGTGTGGTATGGTGTTAAAGGCATGCTGAAATATGTGATATTGTGTGTTAATGCAATTTTCTAGCTTATAATTTGATGAATGCAGGTTGAATTGGGCTTGTTTGTGTAATATAATTCAAGATAAATTTCATGGATTGTGTTAAACGAATTGATGTTAAGAGGTAATCATCAGATAATGAATTAATGATGCCCCGAGGGGTCCGGATGCCCAAAGACAACGGACCTTGGATGCTTCGGACAGCAAACCAAGATGCCTTGGATTGAGATGCTCATGGACAGTGAACCATGGAAGTCCAAACATTAAACCAAAAGTGACCCACGTGAACTGAATAGCGAACCAGTGCAAATCCTCGAGTTTGGGGAGGAAAAAGATCACATGAAATCCTAAGAAATAAGATGTGTGAGCTCGTGTGCAATTGTATGGTTTTGTGTTTGTGATACATGCTTAAATTCTTATATATATGGTCTTATATTATTCAATTCGGTCTACATATGCCAACTTTATATTTGTGTGTACTATCTTTGCTTTGTCTTGGATGCATCTCATGATCGTGCAGTGGGTGGATCGTCTAGTATAGAACTTAGTTATTTCTCTTACTAAGCTTCTACTTATCCCACTATTTTTTAGATATTTAGCATGGATGTTCCATTTATCACACATTACGGGGTTCCTATCTACTTCGAAAGCTTTCTCGAGGATGTGATACTCCCTAAGTCCATCATGACATTTATGTAATATGAAGATATGATTTAGATAGATATAGGGCATTCGGAGTGGATTCATATCCGGTTTGTATCATGGTTTCTTAACCTTCATGGCGATCTCCTGGGATCCCTTCGGTTTGGAGATGACAACGATGATAATGAGTAGATAGGCAAGTCATTGTGAGTTATGGAGTTTGTATAGATATATCTTCCTTTGGATAGAACGAATTTGCTGGGTAGAGGAGAATAGGCACTTTTTGGCCCCTCCAGGCGTTTGTTAATAGTCTTTTGGTGTATGGAATGAATGATGTAAATAATAAGAATGTAATCAACCACGTATATGAATATGATTTGAAAGTTATATGTTATGTTACTTGTGTTTTTAACTTGGCTTCCGTTTGCATGATAAAAAAGAAAGAAATGAAAGAGCACAAATTAGTGAGTAACGTTGTGGGGGTGTCACATATGCATTTCGAAGGTGTTTATAAAAATGTGTTTCAACTTAAGTTTGAAATGATATACATCAAGCGTAGTTTTACTATATGGATAGACGTAGGTTTCATGGAGCGAGTTCCCTCTTGGTTTGTCGCTTGGTATTGAAACCCTGATGCCGAGTTAGTTGAACCGTTGAGAGGCTCTAATATTGATGATGAGGATGGTGATGTAACAGAGGGTGAAGTTATCGATCATGACTTTAATTTGGACATTTGTACTGATATATTTTTAAAATATATTATAGTATGGAGATAGGTTTCCCCAACCTTTTTCCAAACTTTTGTATATTGCTTGCAATGTAGTAAAGTTGTGAACCTAAATTGTAGTATAAATAACATAAGTACATTATCTATACTCACATGATTTTTTCCTTGTAAGGGGATTTTTTTCAAAATGTTTGATTATGCTTCCACATGCTAAATGAAAATAATATTATAAGAAACACGTGTCACACGTAACATTTTAGAGCGTCCTATTTATCACCCCTTCCCATCACTTTTTTAAGGGAAAAGCCTAATAATGTGCTTAGTTAGTCTAATCACCGAGAATCAATGTCCATAAAAAGAACAAGTTGATTGGTAATCGAGATTAGTCTTTCTTAAACCTTTCTAAGGACAATGTAGTAAAACTTTGGGAGATTCAAGAAAGGTAAAACGAGATTATTTTTGGAGATAAAATAAAATAAAGGGAACAAATTGGAAGTGGGGCAGGAAGCCGCGCCACCTTACCATTTACATGGCTCGAAAGGGCAAAAGCCATGATGAGCAGTTAAACACTTTATTGACTGTTTTTCATATACTTTTTATTATTACAAATTTTAGAAATTTCGATAATGAAGTAAAGTTCAACAAAATTAGAGAAAGCGGCGTTACTTCATTCCTTAAAATATCCAAGCCAAGATAAAAAAATAATAATAAAATAAAAGAGAGAGGAAAATGCGGTGGCTGCACCGAGGGCAACTTGGAATAAAAGAAAATTATAGTCTTGGTCAAATTAAAATATTAATGTGTGGGGGAAAAATTCCAAAATTACAAGATTAGTGGGTCATTTGCCTAATAAATATAGTAATTTTATATGTAGAGAATCCAACAACTTGAAGATTAGTGGGTCAGCCCTAGATTCCCCAAAAAGAATTAGGTAGTGAATCCAGTGTACGGCCCAAGTTCAATGTCGGTGAATGAAACTTTTTTTTTTTTTTTATCTGGTTGGAATTTTCCATCAAAATTAAAATAATTGCAAGTGGTTGTTCTGCAAATTAAGAAAAACAATTTGAGGTGACATTTGATGTTATTATTACCTATATATATTACTCGAATTTTTGCATCTTAAGGGAAAATTAAAAAAGTCCTCATTTGATTTTCATCCTAATCTCAGTCTACATCTTCTATCTCTCCGCTTATAGATTTTTTATTTTATTTTTTATACTGGGATAGTAGTGTTGAAACAAAGAAAGTAAAAATAGAGAAAGTGCAAAATATGAATAGAATTTTTAAATTTCTTTTGCTATTGTTTCCATTTTCCACACATACATATGCATGATATCTGCCTTTAGCAGGTGAATATCTAATTCAAGGGTACAAGTTTAATGGCTTGGCTATACTAAGTCTAAAGACCGGTGAAATTCTCAACTAGTCTCATATCAGAGTAGCTTGCACTCTATAATTGAGGCACTTGCACAAAAGACCACTAATTTCGAGCCATAAAATCCCTACGACTCAAATAAGTTTGCTGCTAGGTTTGTGAATAATTACAAACGGCGACACAATAATCATGGAGCTAAAAATCCATGTGATTTGTCAATAATGAGAATATGAAGACTCGACAATGAGAACCCACTCATTGCCCTTTTTAATAGTCACTTTTTTAAGTTCATTGTATCAGGAGATCCTGCCGATCTCATAACTTTAGACAATAGTATTTTGTCATGTTTGTAAAGTGGTGAAAAGGTTAGATACTTAAGAACGAAGTTAGTAATTACGATTCACAGTCAATATCAGTAACATGTGTGAGATCTTTATGTGACACCAAAATAAATTAGTGGTACAGATCGCCTCCCCTCAATATTCTTTTTACCTAATTAGGATTATGCGTTGGTGCATGGTAATTGATCGGTGTCTAGGTTTGAACACCAAACACATTCTTCATGCGTGCATGTGTCGAAACACATGGTCTCTTCGCATAAACCAAAGGTCGAGGGAATCCAACCAATAAAAACTTGGAAATTTCTTTAAGAGTTACGCTAATTATTGTTTTAAAAGTCTATTAACACATTTACTTAATGGTAAGGTTGCTATATCCGTATAAGATCACTATGAAAACCCATGTATTTTACTTAAAAATAAAGTTTCTAGTATAACCATTTTTTAGGGGAAGTTTTCCGATGAGTCTTAAATATATGGCACGGGTGTCAATTGCATTGTAAACTTTCCAATTTTACAAAGTTAGTCTTAAACCTTTGTACCAAAATTTCAATCTAGTCAATTTTCACTAGAAATCACACTTCACCATAAAACAGTTGCAATAACTAGATAACCATGTCATGGTTTCAGGCAAAGACTAACTTGAATGGCTGCATTGGAATTTTGTACAAAAATTTAGGATTAAATTGATAAAATTAAAAAAATTTAAACAAAATTGACAACCGCACAATAGATCTGGACTAATTTGGTAATTTTTTCCATTGCCGGTGTAAAGTATTTCCTAGGGGTGTCCATTGGTTCGGTTCAACCCAGGAATTTGATCAAATTGGCTAGTGTTGGGTACAGCTTAGATCAACGAATTGGCCCATATTACTTAAATCATGTTTTTTTTTTTTTTGAGACAAACCCTAAGTTAGTAAATTACGTTTCAATTTTTACTAAAATAGAGTAATGAAGCCAACCCTTGCCATTCTGCATAATTTTGCCTATGTACATATATTCCTTTATCATTCGACATATGTAGATATGATGCATGCAATAGGGTAATGACCATAAAATTCAGTAGATTGTGCCCTTGATCATGTTAACATTTATTTAACAAATAAACCAAAAATAATGCTCTTAATTTTCTTTTAATGTTAGGAAACTCCCACTTGTAGGGAATATAAGGAAAAAGAAATCACCAGTTGTAGGATGGACCCTCGAATAGGTCCATTTCCACAAATTGGGAATCTGAACTTGTCAGGACAAGGTCCAATTTCAAGTTCCAGGGTGAGAACCAATCACCCTTAGTATTTTCTTTCGCCACATGTTCTTGAAAGGGAGAAACTCGCATATCTATGAAATCAATATAGATGTTCTCGATGAAAATCATGTGCGCACATTGTTGTTGAAATATATAATAAAATTAATTATGAAAAAATGAAAAAGAAAGAAAATACCTAATATTGATGTACGAGGTCGAAAATTTCCAAATTTTTTTTTTAAAAAAAAGCACGAGCCAGTTGATCATGCAAAAATCGAATCTATGTACGACATAATCAGTAGACTAATCCAACTTGGCGAGTTTCTTAATCCAAATCGTAAATGCTAGTCATCTTTTTTTTTGTTTTTTTCTCCAACCAACCAGAAAACAACGTGCCCCACCGCCATAGAAAAGAAGGAGAAAAGAAGAAAGGAAAAAACCCGGAAACCGGCAACCGGTATCGGCGATGGCGGTTTTGGGTTGCTTCCCAGAAACCGGGAGCGGACGTGGCGGATGACGTTTCCCGGTGGACGGTTTCCCACATTCTCGGCACGTGCCGCGCGGGCCCTCTTCACGTGGTCCTGCGTCCCAGTCCCTCTCACCGTCCCTTCCGAAGGCGAATTTTCTTTTCCATTTTTTATAATAACAAAAAACATTAAATTACTCTTTGTATATATATATATATATATTCACTGGTAAATTTTACATTAACTTGCTTAAAAAAAAGCCCCGTATGTTCTAAATACATTTTGTGTTCGTTTCTAAAAGTTCAAATTGCAAAACTCTTTAACAAAGTGGCCGCATGGTGCATAAAAAACTGGTCAAATGTTTGCCACGGGACAAAACCATGCCACATGACTCATATTCGACCAATAAACATTAGTTTGATGAGTTGTCAGCCAAAAGAAATTTGTCGGGTATTAGAATTCAAGTTGAGATCCAAAATATAGACGTGGATCAAATGAGAGTATGTTAAGTTATATTAAGCCAATACATAGAAAAAGATAAAGATAAAATACTTTGAATTAATTTGTTTGAAATCCACTTAATTTAAAAATGAGATAACTTTAGGATAAGAACATGATAAGAGCTAAGTTCACAAACTTCAGGTTTTCAGTTTATTAATGGACAATCGTAGAACATGATGAGAGCTAAGTTTATGAACTTCAGGTTTTCAATTTATTAATGGACAATAGTTTAAGTAGATAAATTATATCGATAGTTATCCAAGTCGAATTCGAAATAAATCGGATATTTGCTTGAACCTAAAATTATGGATGGAAAATCTCGACTTAGCCACTAGAGATAAAGTACGAGGATCATACTCTCCTCTCCTCCTCTTCCAAACACCAAATTTGAAAAACCGATAAAGAAAGAAGTTCAAAAGCTTTCATTTATTATTTCATGTTTAACAACTTCTGTTTAAAATCTTACAATTTGAATAGAATTTAAATGATGGATCGGGAGAGATGACCTTGAGTTTTACCTTAGTCGGTGAGATTGAATAGAAATATAATTTAAAAAATTTAATACGTAATAAAGAAATCCATATACTTTAAAAAAGTATAAGTACTCTCAAGATTAAAAGCAATGTGTAATCTTCAATCTTTACTTTAAAGATTAAGATTACACCTTTTTTTCTATTTTAAAGGCAAGATGCAATCTTAATCTTAAAAGAAGGAAGATAAGTATTCTCAAGATAATATAGTAGCTAAAAAGTAATGATATCGTATCCATACGTTGCCTATATCGATACAAGAGATATCACAAGCTTCCTAAAAGGGTGAGGGCTGGAGAGATTGTCATATAAATATCAAGAATGGGCATTGAACTCATGTCCAATAGGCCTAAATTTGTAAACCCACCCCACTTGAGCCGTGGCATTGACATATATGTCCACGTGATGTAGTGGGGCGCGGTTTGAATTATAAAAGCTTCCAAGACGGCGGTAAGGTTATCTAATAATTAATCAGTGGACATAGAGGCTCAGTTCCCATTGGCCCTATACGCTAGCCCACTTGGAGTTTTTTCTTCTGGGTAATGATGACCTTAATTAACTCTACAGATCGACGAATCAACAGGGGGAATGAACCGAACTAAGTATCAATGTGATTGATAGTTTAAAAAGATGGGGGACTAATCGAGAGAGGGAAGAGGCAAAGAGAGAGAGAGAGAGAGCGGGCCTCTAAAGTCAAGATAGTGGTGGGCGTGGCCATGCTTTTTTCCAAAACAATGGGTTTGCATGCGGGTCAACCTCGCCATCAGCTTTTGCCAAAAGAAATATATATATGGTGGTGTGGACGAAAATCGAAAGGGGGAGCGGGGCAGGAAATGAGTATCACATGATCCATGTGGCCAACCTTCCCCCGCCCTTCTTTCGATCGCTGCATCGTGGGGGAGGAAATACGCACACATCGTCCCGAGATTTGGGCATTCGTCCCGATCGTGCATCATGACACATTCCCGTTTGTCGGGGTGCAAATTGGGTCGGGTCCTTTTTAGGGGGATGATTTGGCGAGGCGTGAGAAACGCCACCAAGTTGCCATTGATGGGGGTCTTCTTCTAAATGTGAACGGTGGATACTCGTTTTCATTTTGTAGGAGAGCTGGAAGCCACGTCCTCCTCAATTCACTTTAGTTACATGGGAAAGTTTAGTCCAATCTTTTCACCTAATATTAAGCGTAAAAATTTAATTAGAGAGACAAATAATAAAATTACCAATTCCCAAGAATTGAATAGGGATTGGCTACTTCGGTCTAGCTCTCAATTTTAGGGTGGACAAAGTCAGCTTCTGACTTTATAGAATTGCTAATTTGATTTCCCAATTTTAAAGTGGGAATCAATTTACCTTGAAACTGATTACCTCTAGCAGTTACCTTCGAAGAAGGAACAACGGTCTAGAGCAACTGAGATTTTTAAAACACATATCTTCAAAAGTCGACGGTACATGAAAAATACAATTATCGCCAATGAGTGTCTCGAAACATTTGTTAAATTGGGAAAGTAAGCGACTTAGTGACGAACTCAATGAAGGCTCGGATCAGAATTAAATCTCACGATCCCACTGATTTCCACGAGTAAATCTGACTTTGGAGATTTTGAGGTTTAGTCAATTTTGATATTGGGACGGGGGATGAGCATCTTAAGCCCGACTCCAAAGTCAATGAGAACGAGCGACACAAGATCGATAGAGATAGGAAGAGAGAGAGAATATATGAGAAGAACTATCCCAAAACTATTGGCTACTCCAAGTGCGCCCACAGCCCCAGCTCGAAACCGGAAACCGGATGCCGGTTTTCATCGAAAGCTGCTTTCTTCTTTTTTAAAAAATAAAATAAAAATTCAGCAACGAAGACTTCCCGAAAACCAGGAGCCCCTGGAATTTTTTTCTTTTTCTAATATTATTGGGAATATAGTGGCGGAACCGACAGCTGGAGGTGGGGACCACATGGGAGGGGGAGAGGACGTCCTTTTCTTGTTTCTATTGTATGTGGCGATTCGACCGCAGTCTGACTCTTGAACGTGCTCGCCACGCGCTCTTCCCTCCCCGCTTGATTTCCGGGCCCACTTTTGCATGGCCACCTCGTCTCCCACACGCTCGGCCATCTGTCGTGCTCCATGCTGAATTTACGTCTTTGTCCTCGTAATCTTTCATCTTTTACTTCGAGTTTGGTCAGATGGATAGACCGAAAATTCTTCTTTACAAATTACTTTTTTATAGTCAAGGAGACATTATATTAAACACTTTAAAATTTATGGATAAATTATATATCAAGTTAAAATTCAAGGGTCACATTGCATAAATTAAATATTTAATGACAAAATTATATAATAGATAAAAGTTTAAGAACTATTCGTGTTATTATCCTTATTGATAATTAAAGAAAAGTCACGAACGACATATCTTACCGTGTTTTACTACCACGATACCGATAGACAAGAGAGGCGAATGAGATCGATTATCTAAAATGATGCAAAAACCTTATTTAACATCCATTATGCCAAAAAAAAGGCCAGGTCCTCTATCTTAGGGGTGAAAATATCACCAAACCCTTCTTTTACTTGACGTTTCGTCCTATGGATAAATTTAAGATTCTTCTTTACTAAGTAAACTTTATTGGTGAGGGGATTGATAATATCTAAATTTTGATTTAATGTACGATATTGTCCTTGAGTTTTTATATTTGTTTAACATGGTTCAAAAATCTTTAAACATTTTCATTTAATTCAAAATTACATTGAACATGTACTAAACATTAGGCCAACATTCCTGGGGCTATGTTGTACAAATTAAAATTTTGGGGATGAAATTGCATACCATATCAATTCGTGCTATTTTCCTTATTGGTAATTAAAGAAAAGTCACGGACGACAAATTTGATAGTGTTCTACTATTGCACACAATTATAAGAGGCGAAATAAGACTGAGTATCTAAAACAATGCGAAACCTTGATTTAATATCTATTATGCATAAAAAGGTCAAGTCCTCTAGTTTTGGGTGGAAATATCACCAAAAAATCCACTTCATGGGAAGAGTTTAGAATCAATGCTATAGATAAGTTGAAGCGAGATGTAGGATAAGATGGATTCCTAATTAGGAATTGAGATCGGAGCGGATTGATTTTCTGGGAGATATCCAAATTCCTTAGAATCTTGGAGACCCGCTTTCTTATTCGTGCGGGATCTGATTCATGCACAAGTAGATCGGGTCTCCTTACTAAGTCCGGATTCAACATAAGCTTCCGATTGTTGTAAAACCCGTCGGAGCCGGTACGACACGGGTCCCGACGGCGAGAGCGTGAGCCGCACGCGCCGGAGCCGTCGAGTGGTGTTGGGTCATGATTTCGGGTGACGTCCCCTTCCCCAAGTTTCCTTGAACGGGGGAAAAAAACCAGAATCCGCAGCACCTCCTCGAAGAAAACCAAAACCGTACTCATCCCCCTCCTCGTCACGCCATAGTACTAACCCGAAAACATTAAAAAAAAGAAAAAAGAAAAACCAATAGCCCTTTTTATTTTTATTATTATTATTCCGTATTTATATATATAGTTAAATACCCTCACAGCTCCTATACCTGGGCAGAAAGTCTCAGACTCCCACTTGGCCTTTCCTTCTCCTGGTTTCCTTTGCATCGCCACTCTCTCTGTCTCTCTGTCTCTCTCTCTCTTCGAGGCTTAACGTGTTTGTACTCTGTGTCTGACAAAGAACATAGTGGAAGGAGGAGGAGGAGGAGGAGGAGGAGGAGACGAAGAAGAAGGAGGAGGGAGGACGATGAGGATGAGTTGCAACGGATGCAGAGTGCTGCGGAAGGGCTGCGGCGAGAACTGCAGCATCCGGCCTTGCCTGGAGTGGATCAAGTCCCCCGACTCCCAAGCCCACGCCACCGTCTTCCTCGCCAAGTTCTACGGCCGCGCCGGCCTCATGAACCTCATCAACGCCGGCCCCGAACACCTCCGCCCCGGTACCATATCTCTTCCTGTTCTTGCTCCCCTTCTTTTTTGTGGGTTAGTTTCGAACTGGAAACCTAATCTCTTTTGAAGCCGAAAGTAAAGATTTTTCTTTTTTCTTTTGTTTTTTTGCTTTCGAAGCATGGGAAAAGTTGAAAATTCTTGACTTTGACTCGCGTTGGTTTTGGGTTTTTCAGCGATTTTCCGATCCTTGCTATACGAGGCCTGCGGTCGGATCCTGAACCCAATTTACGGGTCGGTCGGTCTGCTCTGGGACGGAAGCTGGCAGCTCTGCCACGCCGCCACGGAGGCGGTCCTCAGCGGCAAGCCGATCACGCCGATCGTCTCAGCCTCAGTCTCCGAGGCCGCCATGCCGCCCATGAAGGCCTACGACATCCGGCATGTCGCGAGGGAGGAGAACCCCGCCGCTGCGGCGATGATGGCGGCCGCAGGCGAGGTCAACCGGGCCAGGCCGATCCGGTCCGGTCGATTCAAGCGACCAGGAGCCAGGACGAAGGCTCAACAGCAACCAGCGCTGCCGCCGACGGTCGAGTGCCGCGACGAAGAGTCGAACCGGTCGGCGAGCCACGAGTCGTCGCTAAGCCACCAGTCGGAGCTGGGGGCCGGGAACGCGGAGGGCAACGGCGGCGGCGACAAGGAGACGGAGAGCAACAGCATGGTGTCGGCGGAGACCACGACGACGACAGTGGCCAAGCCCTCTCAGCCCTTCAAAGCCGAGCCGGAGTCGGCGGCGGCGGCGGCGGGGGCGGGGGCCGAGCGGGAGGACAGAGCTTCGGCCGAGCCGGAGAGCGAAGTGGGGCTCGAGCTGACGCTAGGGTTCAAGCCGGCGTCGCATGAGAGCCACGTGATCCCGGTCAAGAAGAGGAGGTTCGAGCAGAGCGACGGAGGAGCGTGCAGGATGGAGCTGGGGCTATGACTTGACCCCCAGGTTTTCCTTGTTCTTCCTCTTCTTTTGTCCCGACGGCTCTGAGAATTCGGTAGAAGAGATTTTACGTATTCCTTCTCTTGCACTTTTGGGTCTGGGTTCAGGTTCGGGTTCGGTGGAAGAGTTACGGAACCCATTTTGCCTCCTCCTTCGTTTCTGTGTAATTTTCAGCTTTAGGAATTTAGCAGGATCACGTTTTCCTTTGTGAAACGTACAGAGTGAAATATACCTTACATCCAGATGAAACATTGTGCTCGAGTGCTTCCTTCTGTTGTCCTTTTGAAGCGCTAGAATCATCATCAAACTTTTCCAGATCCATGTATGTCGCGTTAAGTTCCATGGGGTTTGAGCTGCTGCAATTGTCCTTAGCATATGGTCCGCGCAGTCTGACCCCTTGGATTGCATGCCCCGCAGCATCCTACCTTCCAAGCCATGTGAGGAGAACAACACCGCTTTTAGGGTCTTTCTGGTTGGGTACAGGGTTTGGCCCAACCTCGTGTCTGCATCGCCTTTCTAGGTTCGATGTACCGTGAACCGCGAAGCCGATTGTGCATCATCGTATGCTCGTTGCCGTCGGCTACATATGCTCCTACGTACGAGGTGATGTGTATGTATGCGCGTGAGGTTCTACTTGAGTTTCCCGTCTCAAACTCGTTCTCCTTGTTCCCCTTTCGGACGATCATATGGTGAAGCCATATAGGTTTATCTTTGGCTTGCCAAGTTCGTCAATAACCCAGAAACAAGTCCAATCCTGAGATTCATGCACTTGCGGAACTCGCATGTTTCTGATGGGAGGATATGATTGTAACTTGACGATTGATCGAGCATGATTTAGTTGGAGTTAAATTAGGTGCGAAGCTCATCGAATCGGAGACACTTTTCTTGGTGAGGTACGGGAAATAAGATTTTAGGAAATTTGTCTTCTTGGCTACGAAGATGGACTGATCATAAATGACACCAATGGGGTCAGAGAAATCAAACTTGAGGTTACTAGGAAAGGAGACGGTCATAGGCAAAGGATGGCTTCAATGCGATCGGATCAAATCAGAGGAGGAGAATGAAGCATTATTATTCATTAAGAGAGAGAGAGAGAGAGAGAGAGAGAGAGAGACGGAGAGGAGTCTTCTTGGAATGACCAAAAACTGAGGTGGTACACAAAACATGTGACTGAGAATGGCCGCGCAGTTGATGGCCAGCCGAAAAGAACCGTCCTCGCTGCAAACGAAATTGCCAAACCTAGTACAAGTCAAAGTGCTCAGGCTGTAGAGTTCTCCGATGTACCCGAGTCTGCACGTCAATTATCGGTTCCTTCTCTCGTGCACCGGATTAATTGCAATCATAGATTTCATCAATTTTATGTGCTTCTTACAAAATTTTAGTAATAACTTCATGTTAGACCTTGATAGATGATTATGTTCCCAAAAACCATCTTTTTTGGTTATGACAAATGGCTCATGACATTGGTTAACCTTGTTCTCCCTCGTCATATTTCAGTAACATTAGCAATTCCTCGTTCAATAGGGAAGAGGTATCTATATGCTAAACCATCTAAGTTTGGCTTATGGCCACACAAAAAAAAAAAAAAAAAAAAAACTTAAGTTGACAACGATTCAGAGACATATGGTCTTGAAAAGAAAGGGCCCGTGATCTTCCCCTCAAAGCTCAAATATCGGTTATTAGTAGGTAATAGGAAGAATTCGTGATCTAATTGAAGCAGAAAACTGAACATATGAGTAAGACAAACGGCAGAAGAACAAACAGAACTATGTTTCTGTCGATTTCTTGTGCATCTAGTTTTTCCTCTTTCCATTTGTATTAGCCAATTGAGGAAGAAAAGACATATCCAATTTCTAATTTTCTGTTCCAGCAGACAAAGTTCTACATTTGCAACAGCCGTTAGCTAGTTTAAAAATTTTCCCTGTGGAATTGGAAGCGAGTTGATGACTCTATGCTGAGTTCTTGACAAAGCTTCTTCAGTGTTTTGGTGAGCGCCGAACTCCCACAATAGAAAACACCTGCAGGAAAATCATTGCTGACGTATTAGACCTGAATTCATAGAATGTTTGAGCTTCAACAGCTAGAAAAATTGCAGGTTCATGTTCCAAACTGACTAGAACAACCCAATTAAGTGTTGTTATGTTGACATGTTCATCGGACGTGATGTCGTACCTATACGAGACGACTCATGCCGCCTTGCCAATGCAGAGAATACCTTTCTCCAATTAGGCCTCGCGAAGTGGGTTTTTATCTGTGGATCGATCAACGTTAAAGGACAGCCTAAATAGATGCATGTGCTGTGAATGTTTCTTTGTTTTTCTTTTGGGCGACTAATTGAGAGTTACCCGACTTTCCGAGAAGATGTCCAGGCCGTTCTTCGCATGCTGCAACTTTTGAACCATGGCAATGAGTGCTGATCTTGCATCTCCTTCCTCATATAGAGAAGTCAAGTAGTTGTGCATCTCTATTACATTCTACAACAATCACAAATACCCGAAGTAAGAGATTTTAGTCGAAAGACTATAATTAAATGGAGGATTTATCACACTGGGTAGTTTTGGAAATGGCAAACCGACATGATGATCGCTTTCTGCAATATCATCCATGACGCCTTTAAACCACTCGAAAGAGTTTTGTTCCCTCGTAACCCAGTAAAAGTATGCTCTTTTAGGACCTTTTCTTGCCCCTGATGATTGACCTTGATCCGAATCCTGCATCAATAAGTTTTGACAAATGCCCGTGCTAACTGAACTTTGAATTTGCTTGTGTTTTTTTATCCCCTTCTACTTACAGCTTGGAGCTTATTTAACTTGACGTGATTCAGGATATCTTTTATGATGCTGATGAAAGGAGTCGCTCCGATGCCGAGACCAACGAGTAGGAGGATGTCGTACTTTTTGTAGTCCTGAGCCGGAGCACCATATGGTCCCTTGATGAAAATCTTCGGAAACCTTCGATGACAATGACTTTCCGTTAAGAGTGAAAACATTCGCATGGAAGATGTGACAGAATTTAGCGAGAATTTTCACTCACTTCTCTTGTAATTCTTCCAAGTCGTGGGATGTTCTCGTGGCCATCTTCGTCAGACCTCCCTTCCCTGGTTTTGTACTTGGTGGCTCACAAACCTAACAATTTCTCATTGAAGGAGATGAACATTGAGTTTGATGCTCGACATAAAAAATGCAGTGATTTTCTTCATATCTTTCGGCTGGAGTACATAGGTTGTGCAATCAAAACCCAAACGAGAAAATCAATAGAATATACCTTGGTGAATCTGTTCCTGAGCTCTGTAGTCCAATCGCCCAAGGCTCGTATGTGAACACTCAAGAAAGCATCTCCTGGTGCGGAAGTAATGGAGAACGGATGCCTGTCATGAGCGAAAACACTGACAGGTTTCAGCAATAAAGTCATAGTGTCACGACAAGTAAATAGGCTGCAGCGATTATGTTCTATACACCATTCGAACTTCGATATATCAGGGCATTTGACGAAAAGGTACATTCCGCTGTTGTACTTGAAACCTGGTGGCTTGCTCATGTACAATGCAAGGACGTTTCCAGAATAAACAATGGCCTGAAATTTTTTCGAGCCGAGTGTGAAATTATTGTAGCACTAAGATTCGTGTAAAAAAAAAGGAGCATGGAAGAAAGCAGTTCGGTAAAGTGAGCGATACCTTAATGATATCAACTTGATGTTGGAGTTCAGAGGTGGATGCGAATGCTCTCTCACTTGTATAGAGTAGGATTGGGAAAGTCACATACATCCATGCCTGCATAAAGTCCAATTGCGAAAATACTTCTTGCCATGTTTTCAGATGAATGACGGTACTACCGGAGAGGTCAGGCCTCATGAATTGCCGGTAAACAGAATAAGGAATTATACCACAATTTACTTACCGTTCTTGTGTACCAAGGCCGACTGACCACTAGGAAGAAGCCGTGAAGTATGAAGAGGACATAGACAACGGCCAGCAGATGATGTGCGTACCAGAAGGCATTAAACCCTGCTAAATGATGGAGTTCCCTTGGTAGCTTGATGATGTTTCTCCTGAACCAATGAGTCGCCAGTGTGAAAGAGAAGGCCATCATCACGAACATGAGAATCCCGGTGATGCTGGACAAGTGATTGATCAAATTGATGTAATGAGGTTGCCTATTACGGAAGCTCGGGCCGAAAACTTGCATGAATTGTGATTTCGGGCATGAAGTTATCCTGGGGAAGTTGCATGCAAAATGCATCGCCATGTGAACGATAGATCCTATAGCTATGGCCAGGGCGATCATCTTGTGAAAGGTTATGTTGTCGTCAAATGGTATGAAGGTTCCAAGGAAGGACGACCGTAGCTTCGTGAGAGTTCTTCTGCAGACTGGGAGGAGGACGAGAGCCATGTTGAGATTGAGGGTCTCGGCAGAGCCCTTGGCGAAGCAAAGACAATAGCCCGTGATGTTGAAGGCCGGGCTGTGCCTTGCTTTGTTAAACTTCCAACGGAACAGGATCATGTTTATGACCAGCCACAGCCCAACAACCCATATTCGCCTCCAATTCTCGTGGATCCTTTCGACATTCTTGTGCACGAGCCGGCTCATTGGGTTTCTGTATCCTTTGGGAATCATGGTTCTGGTCAGGTCTTGAGATTTTAATGTCGACTTGTTCCTTTGATCAGAGCTCACCATTTCTCTCAGTAGAGTTTCTAATTGCCACATCTGAAAACAAAGAAGCGATGAACAACAACATGGGAGGAACACGAACTCAAACAGGACATGATGGACTATCTGACTCAGTACCTCGATGTAACCTTGTTGATCGGGATCGAGTCTTTCCATGATCAAAGATGCGTAAGATGCCGCTTGCTTCTGGAGATTCGCCAGCCTATTCGAGGTGGCGCTCAACACTATCACCTTTGAAAAATTTCCAGTCCATCAGAAAAGAAAATCCAAAGGACCCTCTAAACGAGAGATTCGTAAGTCTCCTTTTGCCTCACCTCTTTTACCTCATCCTCAGTTAGCCTCCCATCACCATTCTTGTCACACCTGCGACGAATGTCGTGAATCTCCATCACGCATATTACCAGCAACGCAGTGTGAGCTTTAGGTGAACAAAAAGAGGAGTTGGGTAAGAGTTTCTTTACATATCGAAGAATATCTGCAGTCGGGATTCGAGATCTCGATTAGTCATGTCTTCCCAAAATTCTCTCAGTTGGTTTTTTGATATTCCATTCTCGACATTCACTTTTTCCGTCTTGATAAGGCCTCTAATAACTCTCCTGCAAATTCCTTGGAATCTCCCATTCCTTCCGGGAAGAATAAAACAAATGTCACTTTTCAATCAAATTGTGCAATTGTATTTTAAATTCGAAAATTATGATCTGATAGCAGCAAGACTTTCTAAGAATCAACCAATGCAGACTCCAAATTTGTCCCTCGGGAGTTGGCCGTTCTTCGCATGTTCATTGAAACGCTTCTCGATCGGTCTCCAGGCATCTCCTTCCTTCCCGGTGATCGTCCTATCGAGAAACCTCAAGCTCATGAGGCCTCGAGAGGCACTGGATGCTGTTCTTTCCATCCTAGGGATGCCGCCGTACAACGCATTCCTCTTCCGCATCGTGTTCGTGTTCCGGCTCGATGGTAATGGTATGTCATTAGGACGTGGCGGGGCCGAGCTCTCCTTGGTTTCCACCGCACTGTCCAACTCAATGCTGTCAAGAGACCATCTAGAGGAACTTCTGCTATGGTCATGATGAACCCCCATCGAAACTATGAATAATTTTTGGTTTTGAATGTATTCCCTCACGGGGTTGAAGTAACCGGGATGAAAGATGAAAAGAGAACTAAAAAATTTATGAGTTTCAGAAGCGGAAGAGGAAGAGGAATGTTAGAAGGGGAAAGCCTAAAGATAGGAAATGAAACAAGAACAATTATAACCGACATCTGCCCACCGCGAATTGTTCATTTTCACCAGACCTTGAGAACAATGCCGTTGCACAATGTAACAGAAAAGCCGACCAATTCTTAAACTTCTCCTGAGATCAACCGAAAACAGAAATTATGTTTTTCCTTTGTAATATACAACAAAAACAGCTATTTTCATGTGACGACTTACAATACCTTGTACTCGAAAAATTTAACTTACTCAATAACCCATGTCTTGTGCAGGAACATATTCACATGTATTTTTCATCTTCTTAAGTTATATAAATATACACAGTTTAATTAACTTGTTGAAGTCCACAAATCAGTCTAACTTGGGAGGGCATGCACTTGTCGGTGAAGCTTGCAATATGTTACTGTCCTTTGAAGATAGTTCGTTATAATAGATCGTATAATGGTATGGGTGATTAAAAGTTGCCAAGGCCCACAGGAGAATGTCCCTCCCCCATACTTTTATTATTAAGTTCGCCCGTTCTCCACAAGCCCTATGAGATCTACTTTGTCTAGAGGTCCCGTCGGCGGGTTCATGGTTTTATCGTCAATAATAAAAGTATGTGTTTTGACCAAAAAAAAAAAAAAAGTATATAAGTTTACATATATATATATACATATAAATATTATGCAAATCATATGTTTGAAAATATATTGTTTCACTTTCAAAGATTCATTTACACAAAGTAGAGTGAAAAAATTAACAGTAAAAATTAAGTGAACTTTATGTCAAAACCATTGCAATTCAAGTATATACAATCTGATGGTATGATTTTTACAAAATGATAATTTTAAGACTTCGGTTGAGTGAGAATATATCTAATGATTATTACGGAAAATGTGTAAAAGCCGACTCAATTATGTTCTAAGTGTAAAAAGGAAAATGCAAAGTGTATTTGTTTTGCGAAAATTGTATCATTTTTGGAAAATGTTTTCAAGAAATCATTTTCATGGAAAATGATTAGTTTTCTCGTATTTGATGATGTATGATTGAAAATATTTTCAGGCGTTTAGATCACATTTGGAAAATGATCGAATAACATTTAAACTAACAATTTACACTAGTGTAAAAAAAGAAGAAGAGATTTTGGAGAGTAAAAGAAAATGATAGGAATGACCTAATAAAAAGGGAAATACCTAAAAACCTGATAAAGAGGGAAAGTATTTTCCCATTTCTCATGCACATGAATTCATTTTCCCGAAATAATACAAAATATTTATGTTGACTGGAAAGTATTTTCCATTGACTAAATCATTATTGGAAAAATAAACAGCGGAAAGTTTGAAAGCATTTTCTAGGAAACTACTTTTATTGAAACAAATGCACCCACGGTATTGGTTTGATTGTGGCCTTCTTCACATGCAAAAATTAACTTATCAATCTTTCTTTTTTGCTAATAAATTAGTGCTTAATCAAATAATATGCACACGAATCACAACAAATAAACATAAAACGCAAAAAAAATTCGAAAAGAAGAAAATCAAAAGTTGGAATTCAGCAACTAAAAACCCATTGTAGTCGTAGTTTAGATGAATGTGCAATTATCATCAACCTTTTGTTGATAGAACTTTTTTGCTTATAAATCAGAAGTTAATGAAATGAAAAGATAAATATCACTATCTTACCATTAGAAGATAACAAAAAAAAATCACAAATTAGAACTTGGGTAATTAGAAGGGAGAAAAGAAATGCAACAAAAATTTAAACATCTAATATGCTCAATTTTCATAAAAAAAATACACTTACCTAAAATTAGAAAATTAAATTTAACTATTATAAACTCTTGTACATATCTAAGAAAAATGATCAACTTTTGAGCTCTAATTATTTCACAGAAAATAAATAATTTAGAAAATATTTTCCTAAAAATGATTGCTTATATTAATTGATGTAATTGATTGATAAAAACATTTCATTATCACAATAACTTATATCTAAATATTTTCATAACTATAAGATGTTTGTTTGACATTCAATTTTGATTCGCCTTTGGCTTTAAACACTTGATGGGAAATTTTTCTAATGCTCATGTGGTGTCGAGGCGATAGTCCACTTTGTAATCATATACTTGTACAGATATGGATTAGATGAATTATCCTAAAAAAGGAGCTTGAGATTTGACTACTGACATGGAGGAGTTAGCTTCTTTAAAAAATTGTGATTTCAATTTTCAAAGTACTTGTTTTTCCTTTTACGCTAATCTAGTAATTATGCTAATAGTGTCAATGCCCACACTCACATTTGTTGTGCAACAAAAATCTTTACTTTTGGTGCTCTACCACTTAAGATATAATTCGAAAAAAAGGAGCAACATTTTACGTATAATAGGTTACTATACTTTTCAACAAATGTATATTGGATTTTTTTCCCATAACATGATTTATTTACCATATGGTTGATTTTGCAATATACTTGGATATTTACTTGTAGATTTCAAACATAAATTGTCTTCTGTAAGAAAGAAAAGGCCTCTCTAATAGCTCACATCGAGTGTATTTGTCTAACCAAAGCGAATTTATTTCACATTCGTGCATTTCTCGGGTTAGACAAATGCATTAGATAAATTACTCTTAAAAAAAAAAAAATCTTTTCCAGCTTCAAAGGACAATAAAATCAACATTTCCCGCATGTAGGGAATGTAATTTATTTTTCGAAAATGAAGCTTCAACATCAATGTCCAACAACAAAGTGGTGTTTGGTTTGGTTTTAGGAGCAGATCATATTACCAAAACGAAAAAAATAAAAATAAAAAAATATTTTTATTAAAAAAATATGATTTTTGGGATGGTAATGAAATTTGACTTATTTCAGAAACAAATAAAAGCGAAAAAAAGAAATAGTCCTTTGCAAGTCCAATGGGCTGAAACGAAGAGAGAGACAGAGCCCAGACCTCCTCGTCGTCTCTTTGCTCTGCAAGGAGACAGGCTCTCTCTCTCTCTCTCTCTCTCTCTCCGCTGCGGATGGAGAACAGCGCCGCTGCCAGCCCCGGCGAGAGTCGTCGATTCCTGCAAACCCTCCGGCTCTCTCTCTCGCCGGCCTCCGAATCCCACCGCTGATCGTGCGCTCCCCTCGGGGCGTTTCTCCGCGCCGTTTTTGGTCAGGTGAGCTCCTCGTTTCTGCTCGCGCAGCTTCCGTCGTTTCTTCTCGCGCCCCCTTTTGGCCGAACCCTAGCTTCGCCCGCCAATTCGGTGTTGCCTTGGGTTATTCGGGCGCGGGAGCTCGTTGAGCGTTGTCGAGTGGCGGGATTGGTGTTCTTTTGAGCTTCAATAGAGACGAACTGAGCGAGCGAGCGAGCGTGCGCGCTTTTCCCTGTTCATTGCCTGTCTCGTGTCTCGAATGGGAATCATTTGCTCACGTTGCTTTGTCATGATGCGCAAGAACTGTGTCGTAGGAGTTTAGAGTGTTTTGCTGGGGCTGCTATACTTGAAGTTTTAGTTTTTAGAGGCGTCTAACGTGGTTGATGAGGGTTTTCGAGGAATGAATGTTCCTCAGTCAATACTTGAAGAACTGTTCGTGATACCTTTTTTTTTTTTTAAAGTTGGTAAAGGTTTCTTATACCATTTGTTGGTTGAATTACCTTGGAAGCACCTCTTTGCGGAGGTTCTAAACTCAAATGACGCTTAAAGTTGATTAATTGCAAGTTGGACCCTACCAGTAATCTCCCTTTTTTCAGGTGTTCTCTTCTTGCTGTACATTAGCCTATTGAAGTTTCGTCTTTGGTTGCAAGATGGATGAAAATAGGAAAAATTTCTTCAGGAAACATTCCAGTCCCCAGTTTAAGAGAAAAGGGGTTGGTGGTAAGAAAGGAAGATTAAATAATTCTGGCCATGAGCAATCGTTCGGGAGCGATGATGCTAATGACACCGTCTACCGCATACTCTGTCCGTCTAGAAAAATTGGTGGTGTTATAGGCAAAGGTGGTGGCATAATCAAAGCCCTCAGAGAAGAGACCCAAGCTAAAATTACTGTCTCTGATTCAGTTCCAGGTTCAGATGAGCGAGTAATAACTCTCTACAGTTTGTCTGCTAAAATTTCAAAGGGGCGAAATGATGAAAATTTGGCTGAGGGAGACATGGAAATACATTGTGCTGCCCAGGATGCACTACTGAAGGTGCATGACAGAATTGTTGAGGAAGATCTTTTTGGTGGAATGACTTTTGATGATGAGAATGACACGACTTCAGTTACAGCACGACTTCTAGTGCCAAACAATGTGGTTGGCTGTGTGCTAGGCAAACGGGGTGATGTAATTCAGAGATTGCGAAGCAAGACCGGTGCAACAATTCGTGTTCTTCCTCCTGAACATCTCCCTACTTGTGCTATGAGCACTGATGAATTGGTGCAGGTAAAATTTCTTTTGTCCATTTGTGCCCATCTTAGTGTGCTTGCAGTGCTCGAGTTGTGCTTCTATTCATTACTGTAGGAATTGGGTTCAAGCTTTCATTATCATGTTTGCTTTCCAAATAGTGTATTAAAAGGTAACCGCCTTAGATGAGAAAATTTAACAGAGCAATTTTTTGGACTTGAGGTTCTGGGCAATTTGGCAAATTGTAAATATATCATGGAGCTTGGATTAGGTTTTTTTTTCCGTCTTGGGTGAACTTTCTTGAATTTAAACAAAGACACATAGTTTGTTGTCTTTTGGTCTTTTTGGGATGGCATTATGGATGATGGACAATGTTAAAGCCTTGATGGTATAAAGTCAAACGGAGATAACTGAACTGAAGTCAGACAGATGACTTATGGATGCTTGGGAAAAGGCGTCTATGACACCCAGCACCTGTTGTGAGCTGTTCATTTTGCCCAACTGTATGACATTCATGACAAGATCAGAACGTGGCTTGAAGTGGAACTTAAATCCATCTCTAGGCTATATTGATGTAGTCTTTCGCACTCAAGGAATTTAAGAGTGGTTGAAGATAAACATTGCTCATTCACAAAGGATGAGGGTTTTTCTTATTGCTGTAGTTAGTAAATTGAAAAGCCATGACTGTGTCTGCCACTGTTAGTGGCCGAGCGGATCATGTTAAAGATTCTTTTCACTACGTTAATTTTCCTTTTGCTTATATCAGTTACCTTTAGTTGTCTATAAATATCCATTGTCCAAGCAGTATCATTAACCAATTTTTTGACCAATAGGGCAAAACTTGAACCTAAGCTATGTTGAAATACAACAGCATATATGAACTGAAAATTGATCAGCAAAATAATTTAGAAGCAATAGTTGCCCAGAAAAGAAAAAGGCCAAATTAAGTGAAATTAGAGGAAAAGGTCAGGGCTGATTTCTGGGAGGTTCCCTTTAGAGAAGTGAACTGGATAATCAAGTTAACAATGCACTACTGACTTGGTGTTTATTCAAATTATATTTTTTTGCATGACCAAATTGGACTTGTCACAATATACTTTTTCTGTGTTGAATTGATTGCGATTTCTTATTAAATCCACTGTAGTATTTATTGCAACTTCCTTTAAATTGTAATCCCAGAAGGTGTAATGCAGATATCTGGTAAACCTGATGTGGTGAAGAGAGCTCTTCATGAAGTCTCTGCTTTACTGCACCGAAATCCCCGAAAGGGGGAACCGCCATCAAATATACCTATGCCTCCTAGGGGCCAAGGTTTCCCTCCAAGTGCTCCCATGCCAAATATGCTTCCACCCAGAAACCCAATGTGGTCCCACCATACCTCAGATCCCTATGATATGCCACCGACAATGCCTTGGGCTGGTGAGTATGGAAATCAGCCTCCTCGCTTTACACCAGGTGGTTTTGATGGTGTTTCCACTGGACATGCAATGGAAGCTTCTGCTGAGTTTTCAATGAAGATTTTATGTTCTGTTGCTAAAATTGGAGGAGTAATTGGTAAAGGAGGGTATAATGTGAAACAGTTACAAAAGGAAACTGGAGCAAGTATTCATGTTGAAGAAGCATTGACAGAGTCAGATGAGCGAGTCATTCGTGTCTCGGCTGTTGAGGTATGCACTGCACTCCTCCAGCAATAGCAGCTCTCATGTTATGTCTCTTCAAATAATTTAGCCACACAGCAGCTTGTGTACTTGTATTGGCGTAGTGCAGATTTTTAAGCTAGCAATGTACTTCTGAATCATTGTATTGGAGCTGTTTCAGGTTCTTGCAGATCCCATATCACAGACCATTGAGGCAATTCTTCAGCTTCAGGATAAAGTGAGTGAATTTTCTGAAAAGGGTACTATCACAACTAGACTTCTTGTTCCTTCAAGTAAGGTTGGATGTATCCTTGGACAAGGAGGCCATGTTATCAATGAGATGAGGAGGCGAACTCAGGCAGATATTCGTGTTTTTTCAAAGGATGACAAGCCCAAGTGTGCATCTGAAGATGAAGAACTTGTGCAGGTGATTATGGTTACTTAAATCTGTGATAGACATTGTCCTTATTCTATATTTTGTTATGATAAAGGTTGTAGTATTTAAATCTTGCATAAGAGTTTGAACTGATTCATGCTTTTGATTCTTTAGGTATCAGGAAGTTTTGGTGTTGCTAAAGATGCTTTGGCAGACATCTCTTTGAGACTTAGAGTGAGGACACTTCGGGGTGAAAATGCTGGAGGTAAAGCTGATTCCGTAGGACCTCCTCAAGGATTTGCTTCTGGAGGAAGCTTACATGCTAGAAGGTTCCCACTCTCTGGACCTGTTGGTGCTGGCAGCTCTTATGAATATGAACATTTCAAGGTAATGTCATGTTTCTGCCTATTTTCCTGTGCGAAGTTCTTCTCCTACTTGCTGATAGATCGTGTGCTATAATCTATATTCTATTCTTTGTGCCAGTTCATTGCTGCAATGTATATTATGCCTAAAGTCTTCCATGTCCCATTGGCAATGTAAATTGGCATTAAAAGTTTAGGGAAAAGCTTCTTATTATTAATGTGAATTCTTGCTGCCAACTTACATTTTGCTCTAACAGCTTCTATTAGCAATGAAAATTAGCACAAAAGTTTCGAGCAGCACTGGGGATATCCAATCTTTTACAACTGTCAGATTGCTGGGAAGAAGTCGATTTGTCATATCATTATCTATGTAGAATATTTTGCACAACTAACCATACCATGCTTCTGTTAAGCTGTATCATGAAATTGATCTCTTCATCTTTTTTAAGCAACAAAATGGAAATACAACTGTCTTAGCTTCTCTGGAGTTTATGGGATGGGAAAGTCATGAATGATACTGACTAGATGCTCGGTTGTGATGAATTGGAGGAGATATGTTTATGCAAAAAAGATGATATTAAAATTCTTCCTGTTCTGTTCTTGTTGAAGGGTGGTCAACCTGAATATGAACCACTTGATTATCTGAGACCACGAGCTGCTGCTAATAGGTAATACCTACGGTTCTCCTTCGTTGCTATAATACCTAAAAGCTACCTGCAAGTACCTCGATTATTTATTTATTTATTTTCCTTTGATCCCTAGATACCACACTGTCAGCAGTGATTTGGAGACTAGAATCTCTAGGAATGCGGTAGGTCCTGGTGTTGGAGGCAGCAAGATTGCAAATTTTGGCGAGGTAGGTTTTTTACATCTTGTGCATTGTGTGAGGCATTGGTAAAATGATGCTGCAAGGATGAAGTTACGCACATGAACAAGATAAAATGCTGTCCACTTAGTGTTATAACGAGCACCAAAAGGAATAGTTGGGGAAGAGGTGATGCACTTGCAGTTATTCATTAGTTCACACCAAGAAATCCTTTTGAGGTGTGAATGCACTCATTTCCTGCACTTATTCCCTGGCAATTTTGTATATGCCCCTGTTTTAGCATGTATTAACTGCCCATGTTATGGTTACCAATGGAGCCAATCTGTCTCCTTAGTGTAGAGCATGTCAAAATGTTCTACTCAATTTGTGGGTCTTTCTTGGTCTCATTTGGCAATCTTCCCTGGGATACTAATTGGCTTGAAATCCTTGATTGAGGACACATAATCTGTTCTGAATCTTCCTCAATCAGTGCTTAAATTTTTGGAACCACATATGGACCTTGCCACACTGTTGCTAAAAAAAGGTTGTAAGAATCTAATAGTACACTTATCATGGGAAGAGTTTCTTGCAAAGAAAACTGAGTTTTTGGGTAAATATGGGTTTCAGGAGAGAGGTTCTTGAATCGCAGATCTTTGAAGGATTTGTGGGTAGAAGAGATGCAGTGTAGCAGAAGAATCTAAATTACCAACTTAGATATATGGATAGAACTTATTGTGGGGTCTCAGAGATTGGCATATTGCTAAATCATGCACCTAACCTATGAAATGTTTAACTTTGTTGCTTTGTGACTGAGAGAAATTCATAATCGCATTATTCAATGAAGATCCATAAATAAATTAGTAATTAGCAACAAAATAAGCCCTAAGAGTCATAAAAACCAATTTACCCTTTATACTTCTAACACTCCCCCTCAAGCTGGAGCATAGATATTAATCATGCCCAGCTTGTTACAAATATATTCTATCCTCCCATATTGCAAGTTGTTTACTGGTTCTAAGGTGACTGGGAAGAATCACTCCACTTTGAAGCTTCTCTTGAATAAAATGACAATCAACCTTGATGTGTTTTGTTCTCTCATGAAACACAAGGTTGGAAGCTATATACACTGCAGCCTTATTATCACACCATAGTGACATGGGAACTGAAGCTTTGAAGCCTAATTTAGTCAATTAAATGAACGCTAATTCACGTCACTTGTGCCGTGGCTCTGTATTCTGACTTAGCATTAGAGTGGGCAACAACAATCTGTTTCTTACTCTTCTAAACACTTGATTTCCTCTAACCAAGGTACATAACTAGTGGTTCATCTTTTATCATTTGGAGATCCTGCCCAATCAGCGTGAGAGAATCTTCAACTCCACTATGACTATGGTTTTGATAAACAATTCCTGTTCCTTGGAGTCTTGTTTAAGCACCTCAAAATCCGAATGACTGCATCTTGGTGAGATGTACGTGGGGAAGACGGAATTGGCTTACCATACTAACTGGAAAGGCAATGTCTAGTCGAGTAACTGTGAGATAATTGAGCATGCCTAATAGTCTTTTACATCTCTCAGGATTATCGAAAGTCTCTCCTCCCTCCACAACAGCTTACCACTTGTTCCATGGGTGAATCAAGAGGTTTTGATCCCAACATACTTGTCTCAGTGAGCAAATCTAGGATATATTTTTGCTGTGAGAGAACAATACCTTTCCATTATGGTGCCACTTCAATTCCTAGGAAATAGTTTAATTTTCTTAAGTCCTTAGTCTGAAGTTGTTGCTGAAGATAGATTTTTAGTGTAGCTATACCAACCAAGTCATCTCTAGAGATGATAATATCATTGACATACACAATCAAGAACGACTTGCCTGCCCCGACTGTCTATAAAAGAAAAAGTGATCATTGCCACACCTAAACAGTCCAAAAGAAAGTATAGCCTCAGAAAATCTTCCAAACCACACCCTTGGAGAGTTTTTCAAACGGTACAAAGGTTTTTTTTTAATTTGCAAACCATTCCCCCAGACTCCCCCTAGGCGACAAATCCCGGAGGTTGCTTCATATAAACTTCCTCATGAAGGGTACCATGTAAGAAAGCATTCTTAACATCAGGCTGAAGCAAAGGCTAGTAATATGTGGCAGTAAGAGAGATCAAAATATGAACCAGAAGTAAGCTTGGCAACAGGAGAAAAATGTCCAGATAGTTAACCCCATACACCTGAGCATACCCTTTCACCATAATTCTTGCTTTTAAGTGAGCAAGAGAACCATCGGGATTGACTTTCATAGCATATACCCATCGACAACCAATAGGAGTTCTGCCTGAGGGAAGAGGTTCCAAGTCCCAAGTTTGATTAGCCTGTAGAGCCTTTAATTCTTCCATAGCTGATCTCCAGCCAGAGCTTTGTAATTGGGGACAGGATTTTGTTCAATAGTAAATAAACAAAGACCGAAAGGAAGGAGACATAGAAGAGTATGAAATAAAATTTGCAATAGAATGTTGAATACAAGTATGTGAACCTTTGTGATGAACAATAGGAAGATCAAGGTCAGACACAGGAGAATTAATTAATGGTGATTTGGGGTGGAAGATGGTGCAGTATCAACAGGAGGAAGAGAAAAAGGGGGGGGCATAGTGGCTACTTGAGGATGTTGAGTATAAACTTGGAGATGAGGTCGTTCCTATGTATATACTAGTAAAACAATAGGAGCAGTCGATGGAATGGTGGTCACATGTAAGTCTTCATCCAACTTAGACATGGTAACCGAACATCATGATAAGGAGGGGATATAAAGAATGAAAGATCAGCAATAAAGTATTTCTCAATAATGGAGAATAGCAATGATATCCCTTGAGTACTGGAATAACCCAGGAAATATTCACTTGATAGCATCGGGATCAATTTTTGATACTCTAGGTCAAATAGTGACTGATTTGAAAACAAAGTAGAAAATTGAATACCACATTGCTAAAGAGAAGAAGGCATGTGATTAATAAGATAGCATGAAGTCAAGACAACATCAGACCAAAAAGTTTTAGGGACTTTCATCTCAAATAACATACGTCTACTAACTTCCAACATATGTCCATTTATCCTTTTGGTGACACCATTCTGTTGTGGTGTATCCGACAATAAATCATACCATGTTGGGTCATAAAATTAGAAAAGGGTGCAGAAAAGTATTCCTTAGCGTTATCTGGATGCAAAGCTTTAACATGCGCACTAAATTGAGTATAATCAAATGACCATGGAATATTCATCAACAAAAGTAACATAATATCTAAAGAAACCATATGACAAGGACCTTACATATCTGAATGAACTAACAGAAAAGGAGACGCCATTCGTTTAATGGCTCGAGGTGGGTAATTGACACGATGAACTTGCTAAGTTGACTTGACTCAACTCTAAATTAGAAAGGGACTTATAACTAGAATCTAATTTCTGAAGATTGTGTAGGGAAGGATGACCAAGACGAAAGCTGATTCGATGTAGGGATGTAACACAAGAGCATGCAATGGAAGGAGTGTCTTAAAGCACATACAACCCCTTGCCTCATGTCCTTTACCAATAGTCCTCTTCGTAGCTTGATCTTGGATAATACAAGAATCAGGGTAGAATGTTACTGAACACGGAAACCTTTTGGTTAACTTACTAATAGACATAAGAATAACCGGAAATTGTGGGAGATAAAGCACTAAGGACAATGACAATGAAGGAGTTGGATAGACTGTGCCAACCCCCTTAACATGTGTAGATGAATCATTGACTAGGGTAACTGTGGATGAAGATGGAGCAAGAGACGAAAATATACCCGAAAAACTTGACATATGATCAGAAGCCCCTGAATCAATGAACCAAGGGCGAGAAGCATCTAACTTGTCTTGACCAAAGTAGCAGTGGAAGAGGCAGGCTGTGGAATCTGAAACTGATTGTACCGAGCAAATTCCTCATCAGACATAACCACTACCTTGCCTTCAGAAGACTAAAGAAGAGTCCGTACCAGATGCGGTATTTGCAAGTTGTTGTTGTTGCCCTGGTCTCTCACATAACCTGTAGCAAAATTTCTGGATATGACCAGGTTTGCCACTGTAATGACAAGTGCATGCAATGCCTGAGCTATCGATAAACAGGTGGGATTGTCCATAAAGATGCTGCTGGCCTTGGCTTCTCCCTGTTCATGTGGCTTGGCCTCCCCCTCAACCACCACGTCCATAGTATCCTCCACATTTTCCTCTATCGCTCCTACTTCCGCTACCAGCTTGAGATTGGGACACAAGAGCTATGCCTTGCTAAATCAGGAATTATTGAACTATTAATTGCTAAAACAGACCAATGCAGCCGTAACTCTCAAATGGAAGCGTGAATTCTCTTTCCTGTTTCAATGAGTTTTCCATCTTAATTGGACTGCCTATTAAAAATAGATCTTTCTAAGTCTAGAAGTTGCAATTAGTATTTTCATGCCCCTGTAGAAGAATATAGCATTGTCATTCATGGTTTCGGGATACAGAAGTTTGTCATTAAAGGATACTAGGATTGACATGTGGCAGGGCTCTTTTTTTAGTGTGAAAGAGGTCAGTAACATGGTCTCTGATTTGGCCATAAAGTTAAAAAAGAAAGAGAAGTGTGACTGAATTTAGCAGAAAAATATAAGAGAAACATCATTGCAAGTATGTTGCTGAGTTCTGAAACTGGAAATTGAATTCCACCCAGGAACTAAGCCCGGATGTGGAAGTCTTTGCTATTCCCAGTTTGGCTTTTGAGGCGTATCGAGTCAATATAGGGCCATATGCTCAAATTTCAACAAGTCAAATAAAGGCTTGATCTCATCCTTTCAGATGACATTACTATGTCTTGAATGTCTTCTAGCACAGCATCTCGAAACCCGAAGAAACCCTTAGTGTTTGCAAAGAGACTTTCTTGCAATTTTACTGACATGTGAGCTGCAAGCTTCTCATGGACCGCTTGAGACTATGAGTAGATCAAGTTCTAGGGCCATAGAACTATTTTGCAAAATTAAGCAAATAGTTTGAATTGTTTTCTATATTTATACATGAGTTTAAGGAACATAGATATAATGACTATTCTTTGCTTTTATTTTTTCCGTGAGTTATCTTCCTTAAAGCATGTGTTATCTATTCAAATCTTTTGATGAGAAATGACAGTTTAGTGTCTTGACTTTGATATTCAGGTCCTTGGAGGTAGCATGAAACTTCGGGACATGCAATCTGGTGGTCCACAGTCTGTGCAGGAGAGTCGTGGATCTAATCCTCACTTCCATTCCTTTACAAGGTCTGGTGGGCAAAGCATGACTAGTCAGCAAAGTGCCTATCAGAGCACAGCTGCTCATCACAGCTCTTACCACAGTATCAGCGATCAACCAGGCATCTATACTTCACAAAGCCCATATACCCAGCAAGAGGCATCACCTTTCATTGGTGCACCACAAGGTGCCTATGGCTACCAGAACATAAGGGCTCAAGAAGGCCCCTTCCGGTACTGACATCAGTTCGGACATTTTTGTATATTAATTTACAAGTTCTCACAATGGTCAGCATCATTTCGGCAATCTCACAGTTATAAATAGAGGGTCACTGTTCATTGAATGGGACAAGCTTAGATAGAGAGGATTATCTTGTGTTGGGCTATGGCAGATTGTTCACCTGTTTCTGCTGCGTAACTTAAACGGGCTGTTTCTAAATAGTTGGGTTCTTGTATCGTTGGATTATGTAAATTCTCATTATTTTAGGAAATGGAGGTTAGTGAATTGAATGGCAAGTCGGTGAATTACATGTAACATTGTAGGATTCAGAGATTTTTCTAATTTGTGGCAGAATTCAGTCGGAATGGGCAACTGCTGTTGTGCTTTGATTTGTTCACGTCATCTTAATCTCATGCATAAGTAAACGTTGTCGCTCCAGCCTTAGAGGGACTTTCCTTTGTGAAATGGAAGAGCAAGCTTTATATGCCTGGACGAGAACCCTCTTGATTCTTGAATGTAGCGAACCCTTTCCCTGCTTATACTAAATAACCAGAATACTTGAGCTTTGTTAGCAACTAAAACTGGACTCTGGGTCGGAATAAAAGATTGACCATTAACTTGTAAGGCTTGACGGGGTCACCCATATGTCCGGGGCTAAGTTTAACTATCGAATCATCTGGTCTTCACACACGATTCAACGTACAAGAATGGTGTTCAGACGTTTTACTTCAGGAAATGATTCATTTAAGACGGTCATTCCAGACATTAAGCGAAAAGTGAAATAGACTTGGATTCAGGGACAGAATTCTTCTCCTATGCCCGATGAGATGAGCAAGAACTCTCGACGGGGGAGAATTTGGCAATAAGTCACTCGAAATCAAATTTCAGCCATTGCAATTGTCTCAAATGCCCTCTTAGTCCAATCCGGCCAAAACTCGGAATACGACCTCCACGAAATGAAATCCTTCATGAGAGTTGTACGATTTTTTCCAGCATGATCCGCACATTGCGTGAGTAAAATCACACGAACAGTGCTGCAGTGGCCGATGCCAAAAATTGTGCCCAAACCAGTGCCGACAGGTCGCGTCCCATCTTGCTTAGCTTTCCTCTGTGTGGACGTGAGGGATGAAATAGCACTTTTTAGCAAATATATTGATTTTTTTTTAGGCGTTGACTTTAGCCTTGGTCTGTAGTGATTCACCACTTGGTACAGACAAAGTACAATATCAATGCACAGGTTACGTCAAGTCACATGTTGACTTCGATACCATATTCACCACTTTGAAGTGCCCCCAGTGTGGATAAGCCTTCGAGTGGCAAATTATTTTCTCCAGACTAAGTTAATCAATCAGTGTACAAAAATCATGTGGGGTCCGCTCCGATTTCGGTGGACTTGCGGATTATAAATCCCAGAGTGTTCAAACTGTAATGAAATTATATATAAGATAAGAAGTGCGTCATTACATTTTTTTCTACGATATCATTATAAAAATGAGAATCACTGAAAAAAGCACAGATGTTCACAATGTATTCGCACTATCCACGATATTTGGCAATAGAGTGAACCCTTTGATAAGGTGAGCAAATTGTAACTTTTTAAGTGATGCAAAAATAGGAGAAAATAGGGAGATCAAATCTTATGAAATACTTTTAAATGATGAACATATCTTGGCACATAAAAACAAGACGATTTATGCATCTCCCAAGGTCCTAGAGGCTCGAGAATTAGTCGGGGGTAGTTCATTGACTTCGTCTTTTGGCTTCGAGGAATACAAAACGAGACAATGCAAGTCATACCATTTTTAACCAAGTGTACAATATTAGATTTGCTTAAGAAGCTTCTAACCTTGCCGAAAAGGAAACAAAGGGGGAAAAAAAGGAGTAACATGGTTATCTCTTCATCCTCCACACAAGAGAAGTGCTTCACGCACTTGGCAACTTGGCCCTTAGGGCTTATATGGTGGTCTTTCCTGTGTAGAATTTTCTTTTTGGGCTTTGTCCTCATTATCTCTCAATCTCTCGTTCCATGTCCTCGATCGCGTGGGGAAGGAAAAACACACACTCTCTCTCACTGCCCATAAATGGAATTCTGTGGCCCTGTGATCATTATTGCCACTGTCATTTCAAGAGAGAGATAGACACACGCACACGCATATCTGGTCACATCACAACAACAACAGGGACATCATTTCGATATCTCGCTGACAACATGAAATTTCCCTAGTTGCGTACTTGGGTGATGTTCTCACTTCTGGAGTCGCCCTTGTGTCCGTAAGATCAATGGGTGTTTCCTATTGTCCACCACCTTCCATGGACCTTCCCATTTGGTACCATGCAAGGTAGCATATAATGCCCTGTATTAGTGAGGGTCTTATCATTACATTGTTTCGATATGTAGTCTTCGTGTCCATCCAACATACAAAATATATGTAACTGGACATGATTCCCATCCCGAGGAATATTATATAACAACACGGGGTTGTAGGGTTTTGGGCATTACGAGAGTAAGCTTTAAGTTCCAGAACGATGAAACCGGTTTCTGTGAGGGAAGACCTAGGTTCTTGGTTTAACTGAAGTTAGACTATGCAACGTTACCTTGATCTTGGACAAATATGAATATCTGCACCTTATTAAATGGAGCATTTCTAAGGAAAATATAGACGTTTTAGAACATGCGCATATTTCATATCATCGGGTATGTTGAAAAAATGTCTCGAATTTGAACCCAAATAGTAAACTTTCCTAATTTGAATATCTTTCTTAGTCAGAGTTGGTTTCCTATTACCAAGTTTGAGTAGTTTTCCTATTTTGGATCAAACTAAGAATGCGTTTGTTTCACGGAAATTGCACCATTTTTGGAAAATGTTTTCCAGGAAATCATTTTCCATGAAAATGATTAGTTTTCTTGTGTTTGATGATATGTGATTGAAAATGTTTTCAGGCGTTTTGATCGCATTTGGAAAATGATTGAATAACATTTAAACTAACAAAAAGAGAAGGACCTAAAGACCTCATAAAAAGGGAAAGTGTTTTCCCCTTCCCATGCACATGAATTCATTTTCCTAAAATAATACATAATATTTATGTTGACTAGAAAGTATTTTCCATTGACCAAATCGTTTTTGAAAAAACAAACAGCGGAAAGTCCGGAAAACATTTTCCAAGAAACTACTTTCATTGAAACAAACACACCCTAAGGGTGATTAGTATCCGATTGGGCTAATTCCTACCTAGGAATTGAGAACCGGACTAGAAGGACCGATTCCTAGTTTGAAGAACTAGGAACCGCCCACCTAGTCTTGAATCCACCCGGGAACCAGCATATCCTCGGAATGAGAAATGTTTCGGTACAAAAAAAGTGGCTGGAGATGTATATATGTGAAATAGAGCCAAAGAAGAAACAATATTTCAAAGTCTAAGAAGAAACAAAACTTTACCAATTCTATAACACTATGATTTACCAAGCCTTCGAAAGCTACATATCGACATTTGAGACCGCAATCAAAAGCAACATGGGATACACAACCATAGACAGTTTTAAATCGCAGCTCAATGAAGTTAATAAACATGCAAAGGTCTTCAAGGAAAGCTCACAACTCCCGTGACTGAGGAGGTGGTGATGGTAAACTTGTGGTCACTGTGTTAGTCCTTATAGGGTAGATCTGCATCAAGAAAATGAGAAAATCTGCGAGGTGCGCGTGAATAGAGAAATAAGCTCGAGACAATCGATTACGAAGGACAAGGATGAGTGACCTTTGGCTTTTTTTGCCGTTGTCTGAGTAGAAAGCAAGCTGCAAGAGAGAGGCATGAGAGTTGAGTGAAGAAACTAGTTGAGACAAATGGCAATTAGGCTACTTGAGTGTGCTGTGTAACTGAGAAGAGAAAGAAGTGAATTATGGTACTCTAATTACTGAAATGAAGTGAATTAGCGCAAACTAGTAATTAAGGTTTTTATATTTATTAAACATAGGAATTAAACATGTATATATCGGTTCAATTTGGGTGGGCGGGTTACACTTGAGACTGGGAACCGGACTGATATTCATCAATTCCAATTTTTGGGACTAAGAATCGATCTTGCAGGATCTGCCTAGAACTGGTTATGGTCTATTTTATTGTTCGATCGCTTGTTTATTATAACGGGACATTTGTTGTTGGGTCCTCTAGAATATCAACTATATAAAATGGGGCTGTACGAGCCAGCCATACAAGGAACCATAGATGGT
Organism: Corymbia maculata; assembly: GCA_014182735.1. Taxonomy (NCBI): domain Eukaryota; kingdom Viridiplantae; phylum Streptophyta; class Magnoliopsida; order Myrtales; family Myrtaceae; genus Corymbia; species Corymbia maculata. Next base: position 39,176,812 of record CM024687.1, read on the forward strand.
CATCCATGTTTCATTCATATCACATGTACGATACTCCATCCAAAACAAACTCAAATTTCATCAAGATGTGAGATTGCTACAGGATGCTGATAAAAGTGCACGGGGCAGTGGGAAGGTTGGTCGACGCACATCATACAAACCATACATACTTGGTAATCCTCGGGAATGTTTTCTGCATTGGTCTTAGAAGTGGATATAATCATGCTCGGGCATAGGCCACTTACTTACAAAAGCCAAAACTCAATGTTGGTAATGTCATCTTATTCTTAAAAATCACACAGCACTGCTCGATTAAAAAGAATGTTAAGGACCGACATGATCTCGTTATCGTTATGGTCTATTTAGATGGGATTTGAGTCGATTTATTGAATTTTTTTCTTGAACCGTTCAATCAGCATGACGGATGCCTATCGATACGGATCGATTTTCAGAATGGTTTTGAAAGCAATGGACAATAGTCTCGTCACTAAGTCAAATAGAATCTATCTGAAATGGAGGGGAGAGAGGTCAGCATGCACTCAGCCGCCTACTCCCAATGGCAATGGACGTTCACCTAGGAAGGGAGGAGATTACTATAATTGCGGACATCAACTTCGATCGACGCTTCTTCAAGTGCTTTTTCTAATCAAGATGAACGATTATCTTTTTGAGGGAAAAGCTCATGATTGATATGATATACTTGCGCGTGCTTATCTCATATGGTACACACTTTACAATAAAGTCGCCCTCTTTAGGGGGTTATTTTTATTTTGTGGACTATATCTTCATAAAGTAAAAGAGAGTTAAAATTTCCCATCATATCACAACATCTAATCATGTGGGCCGTGATGGACTCAATCAACAGCTTATCTTTAATTAAAAAAATTGGGTATTCTCAAAAGAATGGAAAAATTTAATTGTTGGGGGAATCATTATTAATTAATTTTATAAAGTAGCTTGTTTATTTACAAGAAAACCCACTCAAAGTACTAAATTTTCATATACAGAATTCAACTCACTATGAAATTACGAAATTAATATAATCAAGTCGTAAGCTACTAAACCAGTTTTAATCATTAAATCCTCTTTTATCATGATTTACATAAAAAGGCCTACACGACAAGCATTAATTTAGAAAATTGATAATTGGAAGCACTTTCGTTGCACTTTTCATGGAAAAAGATTAAAGTGAATGGTTTAAGACACCATCGTATATAAGATCAAAGATTTTTGGCGTGTTTTCCTCATTTTCTCTTCAATAATTTTAGGCTAGCAATAATCTTTTTTGTAGTCTCAATAACCATCTGAGCCCGTTTATAAGAGCAACCATGATTAGTTTGATCTTGTTTATCCTCTCTTTTCTCACATGATTATCGATTATTTAATCTCTAAAAATCTCCCAAAACTTTTACAATTAGGTTTCTTAACTTTTTTTCTGCAGTTAGGTCCCTCTATAAATACTTTTTTGTTTGAATTGATCCTTTAGCTAAAAATATAAGTGGAGATGCTGACATGGTTGTTAAATACTGACGTATCATCTTACATGCATCGTACCCGGCAATCAAAATATAAGAAATTGTTTGCAGAAGTTTAGAAAAATTAAAAATCTGAAAAACAAATCCAGAAAAAATAATCAAGTTAGAGGAGGAGGGTATGGGCAATTAACATCCATGTCAATTTTTCCGTCTATAGTTTAAACCAAATGACTGACTCGAACGAGAGATGATATAATTTAGGAGTCCAATTTCACAAATTTTTTTGAGGGACCTGATTGAATTTTCTACGAAAGTTTGGCAAGGCTTTACCTCGAATGTGAACTGTACGCCAGGTTGAGTTGAATTGACCCGACAAAGACCCGACTCCTACGCCTGAGGATTATGGATAATGAAAGCCACCCACCTCTGGCAGTAGAAATCGCTAATTAAGGTTCGGTAGAAATCAACTAGTCAAAATCCGAATTGATCCGAACGGAGCAATATCAGAAAATTTAGTACTTTTTGCCTAGGTTGATCTTATACCAAAATTTTTCCCTGCGCGCATTTTCTTTCTTAAAACATACAAAGAGAAATTGCTATAGTGTTCATTTGAAGTTTCGAATGCTAAAGGGCTTGTTTTTTTCTCGAAATCCTTACACCGGAGAGGGAGCTCGGACAAGATTTTCAAAATTAAAAATTGTGATTAACATAACGGGGTATTCTTCTTCCAAACACCCTTAGAATGAATGAGTGTAGATGATAAATCCATGCTAAATTACGTGAAATGCACTTGGAATTTGACCCATAGAATTTCAATAACCACGCGAGGGAAAGAAATCTTCCGTATGAATCGCATGGCTCCTTTTCTTGGGAATCTTTCCTAAGATATTGAGTAGACCAGCAAAAAGAAAGAATTTGACCAGACTAATACGTCATGCTGGTGTGTCCCTCCTCTGATTAAGCTATAATAAGCCTAGATTAAGATAATGCAGATCGTTTCAGCACTCAAATCTTGTTGGTACACAAGATTGGCTCGTGAAGATCTTGAAGGATCTTCTCCTCCCCCTTAGTCAAACGTGAACTTAGCTAGTAGCTTAGCATATTCAATCTTGGACGGAAATCAAGATCTTTCAGCTTTTCATGTCGATCGTGCAGAATTAGGAATTGGGTCAAAGGCCTGGCCAATTGATAAATCATGTCGTGGAGTCAAAATGCCTCTCCACTAGAGCAATCAAAAAGTCTTCACTTCTTCAAGAGATAAATCTTCATTTCTTGTGAGATCGTCAGAGATTATTTGATTAGAAAAATGGGATACGAAAAAATAAGAAATCTTTGAGTATCCTATTTGAGAAATGAATTTATATAAAAATTGGATATAAACATACATTATAAAAGTTAATATTTAGTTCCGTGAGTATGATATGATTTAAACTTATAAAATATATGATAATTGAAACCCTAATTGGGGGAGAGACAGAGGGGCGTGATCAATCGTTGACTATAGTGCAATTGTCCTTTCAAGCGTAATATTCCAATGACTTAATGATTGGTTGTTCGCAAATGGGAGAGAGAGAGGACTAGATGCATCAAGCACTTGGTCACTATCTGATTAGTAAAGCACATGTCCATTCTACTCGATAAGAAATTAGCCGCTAATAATTTTCAACCCGTAATAAGGTCAGAATTTACATCCCAATTCAAGATGGATGTTCAGTTGTTTTTTCCTTTCAAAATTATGACAGTCAGACTTGCTAACTCATATAGAGTTGATGGAATTGTACCCAACTGAATGTCTAATTAACTTCGTCATAACTTATACACTCTAAGTGTTTTATGTGTGTTGTTTATCCCATTTGATTTTTAAGAATGTTTTGACTAAATTTAGTAGATATCATGAATCATAAGTCTCGGAGCTCCCCACTCACATCATGGTGAGGCAAGGGTGACGAGATGTCACTCAGTAGAAATCATATGTCGGTAAAACCCTAGAATTTTAAACATGACGTTTTTCTACGAGTTTCTTTATGAGAAGAGTAAAAGATTGACTGTATTTGAGTATGTTAGAATTTGTTAAATGACTAAGAATGTGTTTGATAACCATTTTATTCTCGAGAATTATTTCCATTAAAAAATGATTCTTTTTTAATTTGTTCTTTAGACGAGTTTTTGAGCATTTGAATGAATTTAATAACCGCCCTAAATTCTTTTATGACTCAAAATTTATTTTAATTTTTAATACTTTTATTATATACATTCCTTTTCTTTTTCTTCAACCTTCATCCCGTCACTAGTCTTGGGATGGCCGGTAGCTAGGTGAGCTTGATTTTGCTAGATCTAGGTGAGGCAAGGCTGAGCCTCACCTAGTCGTCGGAGAGGCTCGGCCTTGCCAAGGGTTGGCGACCCTTTGACGAGGTTGCTACACCTTGTCTGGCCGGTCATCAGCCATCCCAAGGCTAGCGACCAGCTAAAGTTGAAGAAGAAGAAAAGGAAAATAAAGAAAAGAAGAAAAAAAAGAGAAAACGGGCTTGATTTTGGAGTTGTTCCGAGAAAAAAAAAGCAACTTTCTTTTACTTCTTATTTCCGTTTCAAATCTATTTCTAGAGACAAATTTGTTTTAGAAAATAAAAAACTTATGAAACAGATTTTTGTTATTTCTAGGAATAAAAAAATAGAATCATGCATTGTTTGATCAGTTAACAAACACACCCTAAATTACATGCACAAAAAAAGAGTTCTTACCCTTTCGTACGATGATAGAGCTTCTACATACTTTAATACAAGTTTATGGAAGGTGGTATAATCGAGCAAATCGACTTTTTCTGATCATCGTCAAAGATGCATAATTGAAGTATTAATAATAATGCAATGATGATTAATCATGGTTGTAGTAATCTATGGGAATATCCTAGTCTGAGTAAAGCTAAGTGTAAAATATGTTCCATCTGAAGAGCGAAGCGCATGGCTCCACAAGAACATGCACGCTTGAGAATGTATGAGTGCCAAAAGACCCGCCTCTCTTTCTTTTCTTTTTCTTATTTTCTTTTGGGTTAAAAAATGGGGCCATTTTGTTTTTATTTTTTTTTTCATTTTCTTTGTTTTTATTCTTAATTGCACAGTTCCTAAAAAACGCAGTTACAAAATGTTATCGAATTAGTGAGTTACCAACTTTCTGTGGTCATGGACCGCACCTAGGTCCATATGTTGCACTGGTTATGATTATTTTCTGGCCTACAAATCCTTCTCATGCGAGAAATTCCCTGGCTGGTCTTTGGCGAGACCAAACTTCATGTTGACCCGTCATTGAGAAATTGGGACATGTCGAGCAAATGACTAAATTGTGCTATGTATATTAAACTCGACACCACTAAGTCGAGAGAGAGAGAGGACGAGAGCTTTTGGTCAAATGAAGAACATTTTTGAGGTGTCAATTGCAGTCTAACAAAGAAGCTTAAAGTCTCCACTTGTGTAAAGCCTCGGTGAATCCCACAATCTACATCGACCCATATTGACAACAAACTTTATACCCTTCATTGAGAAATTGGCACTTGTCGAGCGATCGACTGAATCGTGCTATATATATTAAATTCAACACCACTAAATCGAGAGAGATTTTGGTCAAATGAAGAAGAACATTGTGAGGTGCCCATTACAGCCTAACAAGGAAGCTTAAAGTCTCCACTCGTATAAACCCATTGTGAATTCTATAGTCCACATCAGCACATATCGACAATCGAAAATCCTATTTTAATACAACCCGCACGGGGTAATTATCACTAGCTGAAAGAATGTAAAGTAGTGTAGTCCCTTGAGAAAAGAAAATGAGAATTCATTTCGCAATTTTTGAGGGCCTTAGGGCGCGTGGGGGCATTACAATAATGCTAAAAAGAATGAGCACTTGATTAGTACGTAATGCAGAGGAAGAAATAAAATATTGGGTTGGGGACGGAGGTAAAGAGGTGGAGGAAGATAAGGTGGGTGGAGGGTCAGAGCAGTTCATGGTGGCGCATAAACAAACAAATGATATTATCTTATGCACTAATTTATCGCCTCTTATTGTTAAAGTAATGATGCTCAAAACAGATCGAGTTTGGCCGTCTTGTCCCATTTTGACTCCCTTTAAACTTTTCAACGTCTATTAGGGGACCTCCTCTCTCAAAGGACTTACATCCACCTTGTTTTTTATACTCTCTATAGTTTATTTTTTATATTATATTATATTTATTTATTTTTTATTTTTTCTTGAGAGAGAGAGAGAGAGAGGACCCCTCCTCGAGGCACTAAAAATTGCACCCGTGCGAGGAGAAAAAGGTTCGCGTCTAATCATTTACATAGGTCAGAGGATAATGACTAATATAAGTTCACGCCCGCAATGTCTATTATACTAATGGGTTCTAATTTCCCCACTACCAGAAAAAGATCTAATGGCCAAAACGGCCTTTTTGCAATATGGAAACTCACGAGGGCCGGATTGTTTGCCGTTAATCGCAAATTAAAAGGTAGGTCTATGTATGATTTTGAATATTATCTGAATATTAGGAAATTATGAAAATAATTTATGTTAATTTACGTAATAATATTTCTATGTTATCAAAAATTTTGGGCGTTTCAAATTATAAAAAAGTTAAAGTGCAAGAGCCATAAGATCTTGTAAGTAAAAACATTAATATCACAAAAAACTCTAAACTGATACACTTTAAATTAATTTTTTAGCCATTAAAAACTCTAAATCAGAATTCCCGTGACAAATTTACTCTCCATTAGTTTCCATTAAATTTTACTATCAAATTATTGAATTGATAACATGTGACCTTTAATGGATGTATCGGTCTAGGGTTTTACTCTTTAGATTTTTCGTTAATCTAATTTAACGAAACTAACGGATGAATAGTGATAAAAAAATTAGTTTGTAGTAAGTTTGTTATAGATAGATCATTTTGGAATTTTTGATTGTCAAAAAATTAATCTAGGATAAACTTGTCACAAGTGTATCGATTTGAAGTTTTTCGTAATATTAATCCTAAGTAAAAAATTCAAAAATAAGTGGACTCAGGCAGCCCTCTAATCTCTCTTATTCTTGGATTGTGTGGATTCATAGACAAAAGAGTTGTTGGAACTCGTTGTGTTTAGAGAAGAGAAACCCCATAAAATTATCCTAAATATTTGACTCGAGGGTGATCAAATATGGAAACTTTATATAAACCTCACTAATTGCAGTGTATATTTACAAAAGATAAGTGGCAAGGGCCCGGCGGCTGGCCGTCCCGCCGCCCTGCAGCCTGTGATTAGTTTTTTAATCTCCAAAATCTATTCCAAGAACATTATCCTTTACCTCCAAAACTCCCACTACTAGTTCCAAATAAATTTCACTGTGACCACTGCCTCGGTGGTGACTGATTGAGAGAGTAGATAAAGTGAAAAATGAGACCGACAGATCTAAATGTGAGGGGAAAACGAGAGTAGTGGGAGGAGCAGTATCATAACAATGGTGTGTAAGCAGATGATGGGGATGACTGCAATAGAAAAATTCGGACCCTTTGCCTTTTTGTCGAAACACGACAAGCTTGCCATTTTCAATTCGAGAGCTGAAGCACTTTCCCCCATCACCACTTTGTCCTAATGCCTTTGATCGATCCTTTGCACGGGCATTAAAGGCCAATCCAAACAGCCGACGCAGAGTCTGTGCTTTGCTCAAGTTTGTTTTTTGCCTAAATGAGGGCCCTATGAGCAAATAATGGATAATCAGTCCATTGATCTCATGAAAAGCGAAGAATTCTTGCTTTCCCGTTTCATCAACTTTACAACCATAATCCTTACCAAATAAAAAATAAAAATTTACAACCATAATTCTCATCTTGTATTTCTTTATTGCACAAGAACGAAGGTGTGTAGTAAATCATCCCACCAAAATTTTCATCTCAAACCTCAAAACTTGTATGTTTCTGTGGGTTTAGGGGCTTCAAGCATACTTGGACCCCGTACTTGGGTTTTATGGTGAGGACGATGACGGGGGCGTGGCGGTAGCTCTCCGAAATCGTGAAGCTGAACCGGGATATCAACATGGCCAGTATGATCTTAGCCTCCATGAGAGCAAAGGACTGGCCGACACAGTTCCGCGGGCCCATCGCGAAGGGCACGAACCTGCCCGGGGCGAAAGCCTTGGATGCAAACCGCTCTGGGTTGAACTCGTTCGCGTCCTTGCCCCACAGCTCCTCACTGTGATGAATGGCGAGGACCGGGATCCAAATCGAGAGTCCCTTGGGGATGTGGAGGTCGCCTAACTTGATGTCCTCAAACGCCATCCGGGGAAGCACCGACGCCGGCGGGTAGAGCCTTAGCGATTCATTAATCACCATATTTAACTGTGGCAAAATAGAAAAGAAGAAGAAGGTTAGTAATTGGTAACCTAGGAAATGATGGAGCAATAGGAGAAGAAAAATTAAATTATTCGGGCGAGAATGGTGATAAACTTATCAATTATGATGTCATCTTAGTAATTGATGAAAACTGGGATAAAATGACAAGAACATGGCAGGGAATCTGAATGGCCGATTGCTAGTAACCACACATTGTTCATGAAATCGTGCGACTCTGCTGCTACGATTCCCGAAGGTGAGTTGTATTTCCTCTAGAGCACTATGCCACTTGCCATAGCATGCACCAATTGTAAACGTTACGTACAACATCTATGTCCATCACCACTAAAAAGTCGCTTGCATTGGCGGCAAAACTTTAATTTTCTCTCTCTCATCAATATTGAAAGCACAACCCATGAGCTCAAAAAATTATTAAATAAAGGAAAAAAATAAAAAATTCTGTCATCTAATAATGAGTACAATATTATTTAATAAGAGATGTCGCCTGTTTTTCCATGAAATCATAATACAACTTAAATTAATAAAAAAGAAATTCGAAGTTGACCTTTTCATTTCTCGTTTCTCTTGGTTTCTTACGGTGCACATAATTTAAGCGATCGATTATTTACAGATACTAATGAAAACTTCACGTGATATGAATCTCCAGTTACCACCTTGTAAATTGTTTGCAACTAAAAAAGGAGACCCAATGAGAGGGACAGAAATTCAAGCTTACGAGGGTGAGCTTGGAGAGGTGTTCGACTGTGGGATCGGCACCATTGCAGACCTGAGCGACCTCCTTCCTCACTCTCTCTTGCCAGGATGGGTTGCTGGCGAGAAGCATGACCGTCCATGTCAGCAGCAGTGCCGTGGTATCGTGCCCGGCGAAGAAGAAGGTCTTGCACTCGTCCATGATCAACTGGAGATTCAAGCTGAATCCATTCCCTGATCTCTTCTTCTGCATCTCGTTGAGCAGCATCCCGAGCAAGTCGTTCCCATATGAGCTGCTCCGCCCGACCTCGACGCAGTCCCTCCGGCTCTGGATTATTTCCATCAGCAGCCTCTCCACCTCCATCTTCAGTGACTTTATCTCCCTATTGTACTTAGTTGGAAAGAACCTAACAAATAAACCATAATTGCCATTAGTTAACACTCAAATACTTCCTTTTTTGATGAGTTAGAATGGTTGGAAAAGTTCGCTAAAAAGTAATGCAAGTTTTAGAAATTTATGAGACTCGTCACTGCCAAATAGGACGTACCGGCTACCAGGAAGGCACAGGTGTCGGCTCGCTTGGGCGCAAAGGTTTTGAAGGAGGGTGAGGAGGTGGAAGATTTGCTTGCCCTTCTCGTAGCTACTGTCGAACTCAGTCCTGGAGATGATGTCGGCTGTGAGCCTAGCCATGTGCTCACTGATCTCAAACTCTGTCTGGCCCAAGTCCACTGCCTTCCTCAGCGATTGGAGCATCTGGTTAGTGCACTCCACCATGTACCCCGCATAGCTCTAATAGAAAACATCCAAATTACGATTAATTTATTAGTCCCCAATTGGATCAAAGCAAAATGGAAGTTCATCACATTGATAAAACTACGAACTAGCAATAAGCATGTGCTTGCGAATCGGATCGGTTTCGCAGTGTATTGATGAGTACCTTGAGTTTGTCTCCCATGAAGGCGGGGGCAACGATGTGGCGTTGATGGTACCAATCGTCACCGTTTGCCATCAGGAGTCCCTTCCCGATGAAATGCTTCGAGCCTTGCTGTTGAAGCCACGACTTCCCAGATAGAGTGCTGTATTTGGACAGGAGTTCTTTGATCAGCTCGGTCTCTGTCAGGCACATCCGCGGCTCTGTCCCGTTCCAATATATGAACCGTTTTCCTGCGCCGAAAAATCGTCAGTTCAGTACCAATTAACATGTATACATGTTCATAAGGGACTCTGGACCACCCCTCTGGTTCCACGCTGGGAAAATCATAATTAAGGAGTATGTGGGAGTGGGTGCTAGGAATATTTGATGAATACATACCGTATTGCTGGGACCAGAGGACGTAATGGGGCAAGAGGCGGGGGACGATGTCGTGGCGGATGGAGTCCATATCATCGGAGGTGGCCTTGGCAACGAGGGAGGTCATGTCCAGGATGTTGCCGATCAGGAGGCGAGGCCTCGGGCCACGCACGCCTTGCCTCTCCATTATTTTCTTGATGCGTCTCGGCGTCCACCAGTAACATGAGATGGTCTCGTAAGCACCCTTAATTAGCAGACTCACGAGTGCGACCAAGATGGCTGTTAGGATCACCATGGCCATGGTGGTGGTGGCGGTGGTGGTGGTCGGGCAGCACTTGTTAGTAGAGAGAGAGAGAGAGAGAGAGAGAGAGAGAGAGAGTTTGTGATGGAGAGAGAGCTCTCTGCAAGAGGGTATTTATAGAAAGAAGGGCGAAAAGACATTCTGCTTTATTTGAGTTTTTATTTTATTTTATGTGAGGGAACGTGGGATCAATAGAATGCACTTCTTCTATCCTGTCCTGTCTAGTCAAAAGTGAGTAAATTTTGTCTAAACCATCACAGGTTATGCTAATTAATTTTTTTAGGTAAATAATATAAAGAGAATTTTTCTCCCCAAGTTTTGAAAATGCATAAATGGTATTTTCGAATTGCGAGCATGAATAATAACTATTATGACTAGAAATTGATTTCTGAAAGAGAAATAGATTTTTTAATTTTTATTTATGAATGAGTTTTAGAGAAAAAATATACGTTTGGTAACAACACAAAATTTCTCTTTCTTGGATGGCAGTAGACATGGCAGACAACAGCAACTAACCGGCGATGGTGGCAAATGATAGCAATCAGGAGCAACAAGCTAGTAGCAAAGATGCGCAATGAGGATATTTATTTCTCATTTCTGTTCTAGAATTAGAAAAATAGATGATTTTTACTTTTCATTTCTGTTCCAAATATATTTCTAGACTAAAATTTATTTTGGAAATAGAAAAATAGAATTATGTTATCAAACAAATTTCTGTTCCAAAAACAAGTCTGAAACAGAAAAATAGTTTTGAAATAGGAAATAAAATGATTACCATACGAGCCCTAATTTTCTTGAAATAGCATGAAATTATTACATGTTATTTTTGAATCTTGAAAAGATATAGGCTAATGGTAACACCTAGAGGCGGTGAATATGTTTTTTTAATAAATTTGACGAAAATATTGCAAAATTAAAGGTGCCAAGTTAGATATAGGTGCGATCACAATAAATAGAATTTTGACCATATTGAGCGGCGCATTGTGCATTGTGCTTTTATCAAGTAATAGGTAAATATTAGCAGAGAGATAATTAAAAATATACTCAGAGCTTATAGTGGTTTGGTTTGGTGTAAAGCTATGTCTACTATCTAGACTAATGGCTTATGGATTGAATTACACTAGTCAATTATTGAAAAGTTATAGTAGTAAGTGATACTTATATTCTAGCACTTCTCCATGAAATTGGCACTGCTTATATCCAAGAAAATAATTTCACTATCTCACATTTAGGCACAAACTATTATAATGTCAACACTTCTCAAAAGTTTACAATATGAGGATCACAGAAGAAAATAGAAAATAATGTAAAGCTCCCTCCAAATTTTGGATGTTTGAATGCTTGATCTATATCTCTTCGGTGCCATGGTCTTCTTTAATACTCCTCAACATCCAAACTTCTCGTTGGACAGTCTTTAAGATAATTAATCTCCAATGTCACTGCTGGACAATTGTTGAAAAGATTAGCATAGTCATTGAGGTTGATCAATTAGAATTCCCGTAGATTTGATCGCCCATACAATCAAATATGTTTCCCAAAAATAGAATGCTTAAAGACTTTACAATCAATCCAGATATCTTACTCAATTGACTTTTCTTGCGTAGATAATCTTTAGATTGATGGTCAATCAAAATCTTATGAGTTAGAAATTCATACTAAATAACTAGGGATGAGATAAAATATCTCAAAATAATCATCTTGAAGATTGTGACAAGATTATTGCCTCAGGTAATATAAGTATTTTATTTATATCCATAGGTATTGGTTCTATCCAGCTTTCTTGTTATATGATAATATCAATTTTTGGCTAAACTTTTTGCTTATATTAGCTTTTGCAGTACTTTGCTGATATCCACTCGATATGCTTTTGATATCCACCTAGTACGCTACTATATACAGCTCTAATTTTTTGGTTATACTCAATCAGTCTTCTCGAGAAACTTTAACAATAGCAAAGATACAACGCAAGTATTTGGTATAGAGGGATATTTAAGTGTCAAAAGGTCCAAAATGTATATATAAATACCATTTAAAAAAAAATTAAGATAGTTAAGTGTCAACTTTGGCAAGAGTAGCCGGAAATTGAATGTGCCTTATTTTAATAATATAAGTGGCTTACAAAGCTCACTAAAAAACTGACTGAGCGGAAAACGGTGCAAAATGACATTATTTTGACCCCAAAATTGCTACATAGATAATATTTTTTAAAGATTTGCCATGTCAGCAAGAAAGTCGCCAAGAAAATGCCATGTATGCAATTTGGCTAGAATTTCTTTCCATTGGCATGTAAGTGATCCATTTTTGGCAATTTTGGCACTTAAATATTCTCTAGTGCTAAGTTTTGGCACTTTTGGTGTCTAACACTCCTTTAACAATGATAGTAAAGTAGATCTTATCGACTTAAAACATTGATATATACAAGTTTATCTAAACTCCCCAGTAGGGGTGTGCAAAACAAGTCCAAACTGGATTGAACTAGAGCCATCGGTTCCCAAAAAGATTGGTCCAATTCTTGGTTCCAATAAATTGGAATCGGCAGATACCGGTCCGTTTTCTAGTTCTAGGTATGGAACTCACCAACTTGCCCACCCAGACTGGGCTAGTAATATATAAATACATATTTAATTTTTAAGAAAAATTTCTGACAAAAAAACATTTAAAAAAAAATGAAAACTCTAAAATCCCTAATTTGAAGCTCAACACTCATTAATTGAGTGCTCCTCTCGTCTCACTCTCACCCCGTTTAAGTTGTCTCCCTATCTCTCACTTATGGCCTCGACTCTCAAGCTTAATGTGCATTGACTCACAATCAAGTCCAATCTTTTTAATAATCTTGTAATTAAGTATAGGGAAGTTCTTTGTATTTTATTTTACTTTGGCTTGCTGGAAAATGTTGCACTAAGTGCATGAAGATTGGTGAGACCAATTCGATGGACCCACCTAGGAATTGGATTGGATCGGTGGTTCAGTTTCCAGGTGAATCCATAGAATCAACAGGTAGTTTCGGTTCCAATTTTTCGCATCGCTCCTTGTTGGCCAATTCCCAATTCAAGGATGGGAACTACCCACCCGGACCATACTCACCCCTACTCCTCATATATTGATAGTTAATCATAATATTCCAAGTTAGAAATCCACACCAACTCACAAGTTGTTAAAGGATAAGATAAAATATCTCAACATAATAATCTTGAAGATCGTGACAAAACTGTCGTTGCTTGTAATATATGTTTAGAATACATCCCTATGGAATTTTGGTGATTTCAAAACTATTTTTGTTACCAATGTTTACTATGGCATATAAACTTGGCTAGGATGTTTAGGTGAACAAGTGTGAGTAGTATCTCTTGCAAACTTAAAAGGGCTAGTCGAGCTAGTTTCCTGGAAGTCTTGGTACTAATGAAGATGGTAGGTCATTGATCCCATCGCAATGTGTCTATTGATGGTGTTGCCACTAGAGATCATTGAGATGATCGTTCATAATAAGCACTAGTGTTAGTGTGCATGGGACTTTATTGATGGTGAGATATGTGTTGAAATATGACTGTCGATTGTATAGAAAATAGCCTTTGCAAAACTAGACTTTGTTGTTGGAAAATCAGGAAAGAAAGTTAAAAAGTAGCTGACAATTTTTTTACTTAAGGATAGTGCATCGGACTCTATTTTATGAAACATGCAACAGTGAGAGGAAGCGACTACACGAGCAGTTGTAATGTTGTGAGAAGGTCTCCAATGACTCTCAAATGACTAGTTGGGTGTCCTTAAAGGTCTCCAATGAATAGTTTGAAGACTGTAGTATATAAGAAGCGACAAAATTGTGTTGAGGGTTAGACACAAGAAATATTGAATACTACTTGTACAAACTAAGTTAGAAATACCACCCACTTGGGTGGCGCTGTTGGTTCGCGCTCTCTTCCTCTCGCAAAAGGTCGAGAGTTCGAATCCCAGCTTCGTCATAGAGTGACTTAACTAGTTTCACGTGTGTGGTGGTTAGCACATGTGGCCCCCAGGGTTTACTCTCCCAGCTGTCGGCGGGATGCGGGGTTTCCTAGGTCATCAAAAAAAAAAAACTAAGTTAGAAATTGTCTTTGATCTTGTTATGCGTCTCTTTCTATATTTGTTTAGCATTGTTATAACTAATAGTCAAGTGTACAAGTGCAAGTGCAATGAGTGCATCTTGATAGTATAATCTATCAAGCGAAAGGAATATCATTAGCCAGTTGTAACTTGCTATGCTGATTACTAGTGGAATCAAGCTATTGTTGAAGCTGTTAGTCTAAGAATGAATGTAGGTTTGGTTATGAAACTGAACCACTATATATTGTTGTGTGATTCTCATATCTCACTCTAATTACTTATTAACATCACACGCTCTGTCTCACATTTTTCATTATCTTGATTGGTAATTATTTGATATTTTACGAAAGTTTTATTATATCACCACACAACCTATTCAACTCTCCTTTTTCGATTGTATTGTTAGTCCTAACAGTATAAGTGTTTCACTTATATCCACAGTCATTGTTTCAATCCAACTCTCCCTTTGTCTGGTGAAATCATACTTTTGCCAAGCTTATGCTTAGATTCTTTTTCTTTTTTTTTCGTCGGTCTTCTGCTTAAATATTCAACTGTCACAATAATCTGCTGATATTCACTTAGTTGGCTACTATTATCCAGCTCTAATTGTAACTGGCTCCCTAGTTATTTTCAATTAATCTTTTCAAGACACTTTAACAATTATAGTAACGTGGATCTTGTAGGCTTAAGACCTTGATATTTCCAAGTTTATATGAACTCCCCATAGGTTTGTCTAGGTATTTAGAATCTTAGTACTATTTATTTCAAAGGTTCTTTTAACGTGGATATTACTTGAAACACAAAAAACTCTTGCACTTCTCAAGATTGTCATAAATCATGGATGGTTTAGCCAATTTCAATATATATTAAGAGGTTTTCTCAAAAGAAAATACCAAACGCCCACTTCTACATATGACAGTGCTCAAAGAATCACGAGGACATTCGTTAGAAATAAATCTAAAATTTAATGTGGCAATGCGAGTGCCCAAAAAATGGCAAGTTATCACCGGGCAATATTTTAAAATATCAGCTGTATACCTAAAATGGAGAAAATTAAATTCAATGGATAAGAAAAGAGAACGTGTCCCCAAGGGTGTTAGAAAATGATTAATGCAACTCTTGGGATAAGTTGACTGGTACTCGTCGTGGGAAATCAAAGGCTAATTAAATTGGGCAATCTACTATTAATTAAATGACCATAAAAGGAGAAGCAAATGCCAATGTTGGTCATTCATTTCCAGAATCGAAATGTACATCTCTTCTGGGGTGCCTTTCATTATGAACAAGACAACGTATAAATATATTTAATGGATTTTCTTAACAAGTAAAGATGACTGAATTACTAACCAAATATAAAATTCCAAATTGTTTATAAAACTGTAAAAGAATTAGACCAAAGGTGATGTACGAATTCTCAAATCTCCTTGAAGCAATTAATTCTTATTAATGGTGTTTTGCAAATTTACGAATCATGCCTCTCAAGATATAGCATCCCGAACTTGTCTGTATTAGCAATATGTAAATAAAACTTAATCGAACTTTTCCTTGATCTGGTACTCTTATAGATTGTTGGATATTCTTTCTCATTCTATTAAGAATAGTTGCTTTCAATTTATAGAGTTTTAAAATGACATGAACTGAAGAGACATATTTGAAAGGATATGAGCAGACATATATTTTAAAGACCAAAAAACTGCTGCAGAAAACTGAAAGGACATGAGGTGAAGAGACACGTCTATTTTGCCCATTTTTGTTGAGCAATTAACCCATAATTATAATAACATATATATCAATCTATTTTTATTTTTTTTATGATCCAAGGAACCCCGCACCCCGCCAACAGCTAGGGGAGAAAACCCTGGAGGCCGCATGTGCTAGCCACCACACACATGCAACTGGATAAGTCACCCTATGACGAAACTGGGATTCGAATGCTCGACTTTTTGCGAGAGGAAGAGAGCGCAAATCAGCAACGCCACCCAGGTGGATGGTATATATATCAATCCATTGATCTAATGAAAAGCGAAGAATTCTTAACTTTCTAGTTCCTCCATCTTTACAACCCTTTTGTCTCTTTTTTGCACAAGAAAGGTGTATTAAATTGTGCCACCAAGACTGTCATCTTTAACCTCAAAAGTTGTATGTTTCTATGGGTTTAGGGGCTTCAAGCATATCTGAACCCCGTACTTGGGTTTGATCGTGAGCACGACAACGGGGGCATGGCGGTAGTTATCCGAGATTGTGAAGCTGAACCGGGATATCAACATGGCGAGTATGATCTTGGCCTCCATGAGAGCGAAGGACTGGCCAATGCAGTTCCGCGGGCCCATCGCAAAGGGTATGAACCGGCCCGGCACAAAAGCCTTCGATGCGAACCGCTCCGGCTTGAAGTCGTTCGCGTCCTTGCCCCAAAATTCCTCGCTGTGATTAATGGCGAGAAGCGGAATCCAAATCGAGAGTCCCTTGGGGATGTGGAGGTCGCCTAACTTGATATCCTCAAACACCATCCGGGGAAGCAGCGAGGCTGCTGGGTAGAGCCTTAGCGATTCATTGATCACCATAGTTAACTGCGGCAAAATAGTAAAATGAAGAAGGAAAGGTTAGTAATTATTAACCTAGGAAATGATAGAACAACAGAGAAGTAAACCTATCGATTATGATGTCATCTCGGTAATTGATAAAAACTGGGGATAAAATGACAAGAATATGGCAGGGCAGGGCAGGGCAGGGCAGGGCAAGGACTTTTAATGGCCTGTGTACTGACCAAACCACACGTTGGTCATGGAATCGTGCGACTCTGTTTCCACGATGAGTTGTCTGTCAGTTAGAGCAAATATGCCACTTGCCATCGCATGCACCATTGGTACAACGTTACGCACCACTCTCATGTCCATCACCAAAGAGTCGCTTGCATTGGCGGCAAAACTTTATTTTCTCTCGTTAATATCGAAAGCACAACCCATGAACTTAAGAAATTAATAAATAAAGGGAAAGCACACACACACAAACAATAATTCTAGCCTCTAATCAGTGCAATTCTCTCTAACCACAGAGTTCGCAAATATTTACATAACACGATAACATGATTCAATTGATGAAAAAGAAATTCGAATTTGACCTTTTTATTCCTCATTTTTCTTAATCTTTACAGAGAATCAAATTATTACGACAGTGCACGCAATTTAAGGGATGATTATTTACCAACGAGTAACGTGAAAACATGACACGAAATGAGTCCCTAGTTTCGTGTCCCTAGTTACCACCTCGCAAATCGTTCGTATTAAAAAAAAAAAGGAGACCCAATAATAGGGATAGAATTTCACGCTTTACCAGGGTGAACTTGGAGAGGTGTTCGACTGTGGGATCGGCACCATTGCAGACCTGAGCGACCTCCTCCCGCACTCTCTCTTGCCAGGATGGGTTGCTGGCGAGCAGCATGACCGCCCACGTCAGCAGCAGCGAGGTGGTTTCGTGGCCGGCAAAGAAGAAGGTCTTGCACTCGTCCATGATCAACTGGAGATTCAAGCTGAATCCGCTTCCCGATCTCTTCTTCTGCATCTCGTCGAGCAGCATTCCGAGCAGGTCGTTCCCGTGCGAGCTGCTCCGCCCGACCTCGACGCAGTCCTTCCGGCTCTGGATTATCTCCATCAGCAGCCTCTCCACCTCCATCTTCAGTGACTTTATCTCCCTATTGTACTTACTTGGCAAGAACCTAATGAATAAACAATAATCGCCATTAATTAACTCTCAGTCACGTCCCTCTACGAGGCGTCGAGTGTGGTTTTCTTTATTACAGAAACAGTTCGCGAAAAAGTAATGTCAGTATCAAAGATTTATGTGACCACTGCCAAATGGGACGTACCGGCTACCAGGAAACCACAGATGGCGGCTGGCTTGGGCGCAGAGGCTTTGGAGGTTGGTGAGGAGGTGGAAGATTTGCTTGCCCTTCTCGTAGCTACTGTCGAACTCAGTCCTGGAGATGATGTCCGCCGTGAGTCTGGTCATGTACTCGCTGATCTCAAACTCGGTCTGGCCCGAGTCCACTGCCTTCCTCAGCGATTGGAGCATCTGGTTAGTGCACTCCATCATGAATCCCGCACAGCTCTAATAAAAAACACCCAAATCACGATTAATTTATTAGTCCCCAATTGGATCAAAGCAAATTAAAAGTTTTTTTCACATTGCCAGGCATGTGCTTGCGGATCGGATCGGTTTCGCAGCATATTGATGAGCACCTTGAGTTTGTCTCCCCGGAAGGCAGGGGCGGCGATGTGGCGTTGGTGGTACCAATCTTCACCGTTCGCCATCAGGAGTCCCTTCCCGAGGAAATGCTTCGACCCTTGCTGCTGCATCCACGATTTCCCAGTTACAGTGTTGTATTTAAACAGGAGTTCCTTGATCAGCTCGGTCTCGGTCAGACACATCCGCGGCTCCGTCCCATTCCAGAATATGAATCGTTTTCCTGCACCGAAATATGGCATTGAAAAATCGTCAATTCGGTGCCAGTGAATTCATGTTCAAACGGGACTCTGGTCCACCACTCTGGTTTCACATCGGGAAAATTTTTAGTGAGGAGCGTGTGTGTTAGGAATATCTGATGGGTATACATATATATACATATATACCGTATTGCTGGGACCAGAGTAAGTAATGGGGCAAGAGGCGGGGGACGATGTCGTGACGGATGGAGTCCATGTCGTCGGAGGTGGACTTGGCGACGAGGGAGACCATGTCCACGATGTTGCCGACCAGGAACCGAGGTCTTGGGCCATGCACGCCTTGCCTCTCCATTATTTTCTTGATGCGTCTCGGGGTCCACCAGTAAAATGAGATGGTCTCGAAAGCACTCTTCATTAGCAGACTCAAGAGTACGACCAAGAAGGCTGTTAGGACCACCATGGCCATGGCGCCGCGGCGGCGGCGATCAGGCAACACTTGTTAGTATCGAGGAGAGAGAGGGCGAGAGAGAAGACAGGGGCGAGGGGGGATTGCGATGGAGAGAGCTCTTTGCAGGAGACTATTTATAATGAATGGCGAAAAGACATTCTGCTTTATTGGAGTTTTTCTTTTTATTATTTCATGTTATTTTCGAATATCGAAAATACCAAAGGCCTACTGCCACAAATAGAAGACTCAAGAGTACGACCAAGAAGGCTGTTAGGACCACCATGGCCATGGCGCCGCGGCGGCGGCGATCAGGCAACACTTGTTAGTATCGAGGAGAGAGAGGGCGAGAGAGAAGACAGGGGCGAGGGGGGATTGCGACGGAGAGAGCTCTTTGCAGGAGACTATTTATAATGAATGGCGAAAAGACATTCTGCTTTATTGGAGTTTTTCTTTTTATTATTTCATGTTATTTTCGAATATCGAAAATACCAAACGCCTACTGCCACAAATGGCAATACCTCAGAATTACAAAGGACCTTCGTTAAAAATAGCTAAATTTTTAATGCGGCAATTTTCGGTTTAATACCTAAAATGGAGAAAAATTTAATTCAATGGACAAGACACGAGAACGTGTCCACAAGCCTATGAGGAAATGAATTATACAGCTATCGGCATAAGCACGCTATTACTTGTTATGGGAATGGCAATCTATTATTAATTAAATGACCATATAAGGAGAAGCAAATGCCAAAGTTAGTCATTTAATATCAGAATCGAAATGCACATCTCTTTTGGCGCTTCCTCCATTATGAGCATCTCGATCTAAATGCTCACTTCATCTCCTTGATCTCGTTTCACAAAATACGAAAAGAAAAGAAAAAAATAAAGAAAATTCTCAGATTTCTTGTCATATTTGTGCTCTTTTGGGGCTTCCTTCATTATGAGCATCTAAAAGTAAATGCTCACTTAATTTCCTTCAACTGATCTCACATAATGCCAAAAGAAAGAAAGTTGTCAGATTTCTTGTCATATTTGTGCATTGTTTTCTTATTAGCTCAACGATTGAAGTACTTATAGATTTGAAAGAATATGATATCACATTAATTAATAATATAAGAATTGGATTTTTATTTTTTTTTGGGTACTTTGATGCATAAATCGAAGGAGAAGGAGAATAGGTAATATTACTTAAAATTCTAAGAAGGATTTTTTTTGTACTTTGATGTATGAAGTCCACAGAGAGAGAGAGAGAGAGAGAGAGAGAGAGAGAGAGAGAGAGAGAATCTAGTAGGCAGTGCCATTGCTAAAGAAGGTCTAAGAAAGAAACCAATCTTTGCTAATCGATTGATGGTTAAATGAGTCAATACGTAGGGATTAAACCTATTAATCATACTGAAAATTTAACACATAAAAACGTGTTACGTTGCAATTTAGTCTTATTAAAAGCATTCATAAAGCATTTTATTTGATTTCATATATATAATAAGTTTTAATTTTGGGCTCTTTTGTGATCTACAATGTCATTAATTGAAGGGCTATTGCAATTTTGCCACCACTCCCTCTTTTTTACACTTCTATTGCTTTATTTCTTAACATCCAAGATTAGTTAGTTTTTTTAGACTGAATTTTGAAGTAGGCAAGAGAATCACTCGAGAACCATAAGTTCACCGCGCTTCCCGGAAACCCAAAAAAAAAAAAAATTAATAACTTCGATAGTTGTTAATTTGTGTTTTTTGTGCATAAAATGGTGGCAACAATCACTCACCCGAAAAGAACCATGAAATTGTTTCACGTTTGCAATGAAAAAGCGTGAAAATAATTTATTCCATGATTTTTCTTAAAATATATAAATATATATAAATTTTTTTAGCTTATGGATAATTGACAATCAATCTGATCTTTTAGTTAAATCACATCTAGTAAAGATTCACATCATATATGAAAAGAAACCATGAAACTATTGCTTTATGCGACTTAATTGAGATGTGAAGATTCTATCTCTATTTTATTAAGATAAGAATATTCCTATCAAATCTTTCTTGTGTTCTTGTAGATCTCACAAGAAAGTAAATTAAACAAGTCCTGAAAATACTATATATTGATACTAAATAATTTTGTACGATGATAATCAATTGTATTGAACTATCATTAAAACGACAACAAATCTTGCGGCAGAGGATCCACAATTCGACATAGACATAATTATGCATACATAATTGTCAATTCATGCCCATACAAGGTCAAAATCACCTCTCTATCTTTTGATTGCATGCGCCAAAAGACGTATATATAACTCAAGCTTCTTTGCCATTCTTGCACGTCATCTTCCATATATCTTCATCAGTACTTGTCGACCTATCAAAACACAAGAAAATCTTATGTTATTCTCTCGTACTCTCTATCTTGCCAAGAGAATCACCCTATAATAAGATTCACATGGTATTATTATATGCTTAGTTGCTGTGTAGTGTATTAATCCAAGAAAATGGGGAAGAAATTTGAGAACGACGCAAAATATATGGTCGTACTTCTCTTCTCAATTCCCAAGGATGGCCATAGGGTTAAGTTCGTTGACCGTTCAATGGATTCTCAATTTCTAAGGGAGCTTGTTATGGGGCCAAGTCACTATGTTGGTATACAGAATTCCATTAAAATCGATCTTGGGGTGCACATTCTTGTTGAAGATGAACAATCCTGTTTATGCGTGCGCACGTATGCCTATCTTCTTGCCCAAGAGTCCTCTTCTTCGAAATGAGCGCCATCTTTTGAAGACACCAAGATAAAATATCATGCAAAACGACAAAGTACAGAATTGAGTTCAGGGAGATGATGCAGCAGATGTGCATGGTTCTAGACCAAAGGACTACTCCACGGTCAAAGCAGGCGAATGAGTTCGCTCGACTTTGAATTCCAAGGATAGTCAACCTCTGGAGGAGTGCGTACAACGAGTACTTAAACCCTCAGATGAGTATGCACATAATTATTCCTCCATTTCAAACCATTGGGAAACATGTTTTCTAATTCTACCTTAAACACTCTTCTAAACTAAAGTGACACTAAAAATTAACATCTTAAAAGTTTAAAACATGCTAATCCAATATGCTGAACCTCCAAACTCTAATACCAGCTTTAGTTTTAGTGGACTATATCATGTGGGTTTCTTTTTTACAAGCGCTTTTGAACTATTATGGATTGGCAAAAATTGAACATGTAGACTTGTGCCAAGAACTAAAACCTCCTAGATTTTTTTTTATAGTCCAAACAATTTGATATGCCTAATAATGCCATTAGGAATCTTTCGAAAGTTTGTTTCGAGCCCTATTGTTGGATCTAGAAATTTGCTCAAAGTAATTTCAGCTCCAAACCAAATCATTTTGGCATAGGCCTTATCCATTATGCTAATTTTTGCAGTCTTTTCATTAGATTCCCGAATCCATCATTTTCAGTTGACATTAGCAAAGCACAAACAGATGGTCACTTTGAAACCTTACAGTGTCAGAGAGTGACATTGAGTATATCTCATATCTTCACACTCAAAATCACACTTTCTGGTGAAGAGAGATGCATGACATGGCCAATAAATAATACGCATTTGATCACGAATGAGACAAGCTCTCACGCACTACTCCTGGCCGACAATCAGTGATCTGGACAGATATAAACAAATGACGGCTTTGGTTGATGAACATGTGAGTGCACAACTAAGCCTAATCCCCCACCTTTTTTAGCCGGGCCTTCGCACTTAGATTTGCAAAAGTCTCTGTACGTTCAATTTGTACATTGTATATGCACAAACGGCCATTCATTCTCTCAAGCGACCACTCATATATTCTCTTTATTTATTTTTTCTGTAAAGGGGAGTCTTGAGGTCAAATTTTCTCTTCAAAAGGAAAACTTAGATGCCTTCCTTCCACCTCCGTAGTCGCTCATTTGTTTGACCCTTAAAGGCAACTCAGAGGGGGTTCGCTTAATTAATTAGAGAGAACAAAATGCCCTTGTTTTATTTATAATTTCTATGATTACTTTAAGGAGTCAATTCGGGGTGCGCAGATTCTAAGGCAATTAAGAAGAGATCGTCCTTTAACTTGCAACTTGGGGAGACAAGACTTTAACATCGCTCTGCGTGCAACGCCGTGCTAAAAGATGCATGAATTTCAACGGAAAGACATTTCATGCAATGTCCCAAGGATGAAATTAGGGGTGGTGGCTCCATAGTTTAATGAAGATCTTCACGTGCAGTCGCCATTCTTTATAAGGGTCGCATGAGAGAATCGTCAGCTTCTTGAAGTTAGTTATGTATAATACGATTAGACCGTCCTGAACTCAGGACCTAACTGTTTCATGATGCTGGTTGTTCTGCTATCACCAGTGCTGAAACGAGCAGTAAACAAGTAGATTGTGCGTTGGACATGGAACGTCGTTTTAGGGACATGTCTGATGCTGTAGTTCATTGACTGGAGATCCAAAACTGAGCAGATTGTAATCTAATCTCAATGATAAGGCTTCAGATTTCAGCATCGAATCGAATAAAAATGCGTGTGAATTACTAGTCCTCGAGTCTTGTAACTGGAGAATTTTAAAATGAGCACTGTTTGCAGAGGGAACTGTCAAATAAGGAGAGCCAAGGTATCCCACCAATTGGCTGAATGTGTCTGTCAAGATGCTTATTAAATATTGTCCGCTATATTTACTGAGAGATTGTAAAAAGGTGATGCAACCCTATTATGACAATTGCCTTTGCAAAATTTTATCTGGTATTATTTAATAATTACTGCGCATATTTTTCCCTATGCCTTCACCCTTAATCGTGAAGCAATCTGTGAGCCATTCACTCAACGGAGAACGCAAATAAGAAATAACTAGCCTATATCAGTGAATTACACCTCGTCTAGGCTATAATTAAATGGTGTCGACGACATCAATATTGTGAAATACACGGGACTTGGTTTATTGCTAGACATCCTTGGATGGATGCAAATGCAGACTATTTCGTGGGACTCCGTGATCAAACGATGATAACAAGCACCGAATTGGCATCTGCTGACTCCTACGTACTCTTCTCGACCATTTCACATCATTCCCATTTTTACGGTGGTCAAGAAGCTTGAAAACAAGGCAGTGACCACTTTCCTTTGAATGCACGAATGGATTGGCCTGTGACACATTTGACTGGGGTAATTCTTTTTCTTTGGTCGATTCTACTCTACTCTTCTAACTCTCATTTTTAAACTTTTACTCCACCTCTAATTAAAGAGCTACATAAAAAAGCACACAAGCCATATAAGCTGTGACATCAAGTGAAGCTGATTCATGGCTTATAATGGAGGGTCATGGGTTGCACTCTTGGACCCCACAGTTCATGAAGTGATTGTGTCTCATAAACATTCAAATCTTCCCACTCCTTCTCCAAGATACTCATGTCGAACATTAATGGTGGAGGACTATATTAAATACAACCAACTATTTTGAAGTGCAAGCACTATACACCTCTGGTAAGTGTGGAACACCCCGGAGAGGGGTGCTTTCTGCACGCCGTGCTGTTATACTGGACCCTCAAGTAACTGTTGTGATTTACCTGACTCAAGTAACATTTGCCTAATTCGAGCTTAAATCAACCAATGAGAGTTAATTAACTTAAAGGCCTAGGTTAATTCAGCCAATTATCTTAACGAGGCCTAAAATAAGCCCGTGGAATTAAACCTAGGTTAGACATTATAAATACATGGTCGTGCCTCAGAAAAAGGGGTCGGCAATTCATGATTTAGAATACACGAGACACGAGAGGGACGGAGAGAGAGAGAGACTTGGTCGAAACTCCCACGGCCGAGAATCCTTGCCGGCCGGGCTTCGCTCCACCGCAACACTGTTAGCTGCTTCCCTGCTGACTTGAGATAGCCGCCCCTTGACACCGTCATTGCTCTTTCCCAACGACGACAACGTTGACCGCCCCCTGCCAACGACACCACCGAGCTGCTCCTGTCCCGCGTTGACGATGCTTCTGGTTCGATGTTCCTGATACATGACTCCTACTGCTCCTTGCCTTGAGCCGAGACGACGACCTACTGTGATCCCTGCGACAAGCCGAGCTGCTGCCACCCTCGGTGGATCCACCACGAGCTAGCCTGACCTGACGATGCTGACGCTCGTGATTGCCAGCCCTTGCCAAGAGCACCCCTGTCATCGAGCCAAGCACCATGACATCTCCACCGCAAGGAACCAACACTGCAGTCGTCCTTCCGTGAACCAAGCCAAGAGCTCGTCGAGCATCTCTGCCTGCAAACACCACACTACGGCACACCATCCTTGCCATGAGCCGCCCCCATTCCAGCCCTACACCAAGCCACTTGTGATTTTGCTTTGTAGGTTTCATGAGTCCAAAGCCAACCACCACGAGTTTGTCCTTCACCGAGCCATGAGCCCCCTGTCCGCCGGCCCTGCCTCGGACACCAACCATGACCAGCTAAGCTCAGGTTGTTTAGCCACCGCCAAGCACCACTGCACCACCCTCAATTGTCGTGTTGTCACCGTCCTCGAGCCGCCATTCAACGAATTTGATTTGGAAACGATTTAGGCAACGATCATTATCCAAATTGAATATTTGATTTTATTTCCTAATTCAAACAACTGTTATCTAATCGAATATCCAAGAATCAATGCATATCTCCAAGATTCTTAGAATATCCTTTAAATTAGGAAGATTTCCTAATAAAAAATGTGCATCATAGGTCAACAATCCGATCTCTAATCCTGAGATACAATTCCCGACCGCACTAGAAAATCGGCCAATCCTATCCATAATCCTTTGGAAATGATTGGGAGAGCACGGTTCTAAGGTAGAACCTGAAACCAGAGAATTGGATTGATGAGAATCTGTCCAACTCCAAATTTCAATATATGCAAGGTAGGGAACTAGAGAACCAGAGTTCCAATATATGCAAGGTAGGGAATTGGAGAACTAGACTAATGGGAACTTATCCGGTTCCAAGCAAATAGGTTTCAGGTTAACCTAGAACATGTGATAAGATTTTGTATTTTTCTTGATCTATGTTTTTACATGATATTCCATAGTGTTTGATGATAAGTATATTATATAAAACTATTATTCTGAGCTTTTATTTTATGATCAAGATTTTATTTTGTTAATGTTCATATTTTTCAATGTCTAAATAAGTTATATTCAATGCATTGTAGCAGTAAATAGTGGTCGTTAAAGGTGATAATTTACTGTAATCGTTCAATTAATAATATATATGGAACCTGGGTCAACCCTGTTCTAGAATATGCAAGGTAGGTTTAGGATTCCAAAAAATGAAAAACTTGTTCTAATAGTCTAGGATATGCAAGTAGGTTCCAAATTCTAAAAAATAAAGAATCTATTCCAACAAGTAGATTCTAGTTCCAATGAAAAACTTGTTCTAATAGTCTAGGATATGCAAGTAGGTTCCAAATTCTAAAAAATAAAGAATCTGTTCCAATAAGTAGATTCTAGTTCCAGGTGGAACCTGTATAAAATCTAAAATCGCGGCTCACTCCTAGATATTATCATTGGTTTTATTTGTCACCAACATTGAATGGATTGGATGTGTTTTGGTGATTTGATGTCATCTCTTGATATCTTTGTTTGATTTGAATTAATTTGTTTTTTTTCTAAAAAATATTTAAAAAAAGATCAGATAAGATTAGAATAGATAATCGTTAAGGTTTGGGTAGGTTTTTAGATAATGTTGCATGTTCAAGTAGACAATGAGAACATTAAGAAGATTTTGGCGAAAACAGCTGAAAATTATCATAATTGGTATAAAAGATTGCCCTTTGCATTAATGGCATATCAAACTTTGATCCAAACCTCAACTGGGGCAACCCCTTTCTTCCTAGTGTATGGTATGGAAGCAACCATATCTGTGGAAGTGGAAATTCCTTCATTGTGAGTGTTGTCCCAAGTGAAGTTAGCTAAAGCAAAATGAGTACAACAAAAGCTCAACCAATTAAATACGATTGATGAGAAGCGATTGAAAGCTTTTTGCTATGGCCAGATTTAACAACAAAGGGTGGTCAAATCATCGAATCGCAAGATCTGGCCAAGACTTTTCAAGGTAAGTGATCTTTTCCTGTGGAAAATATTGCTGATTATTCTTGACATACGAGGAAAGTTGACTCCAAATTACAATGGTTGCATGTCGTGAAGAAAGTACTCCTGGGAGGTGCTCTAATATTAGCCGAGATGGATGGCCTTGAATTCTTCAATCTAGTCAGTTCTCATACTGTGAATAAGTATTGTCCCTAGGTAGAATCTAACACTTTCTGGCATGATTCCTAGGTGTATGGTTTCTATGTACTGAAATTGAAACCTTTCTTGATTTATGAATTCCAAGTTGCAAGATCCACATGTTTGTGCTTCCTGTCTAAATTATTGATTTCAAATGGGGAATTTGGTTAGACAATTCAACAAACCATGTGGAAAGACTAGACATGCATAATAAGACTTGCTAGAATGATGAAAGGTAAGTCGTATCCTATACACCATTCCTAGATTATTCCTAGTGAATTGAGTGAAAAAAAATCCATGTTTATAAAGTAAAGGGTTGTCTTGCAAAAGATATGACAACCGAAATAATGAGAAGCGTTTCGTTCCTCTATTCTAAGCACTCCAAGTTAATCATTGTTTAGCGAGAGCCTGAACTCTTAGAGTTTTTCCTACATTTTACCTTGTCAAGAACCACCACACATTGAGGTGATACTGGAGGTAAATCGGCATCATAAGGTGAGAAGATGAGTAGGGATTTTCTTTCTTTTACTCACATCAAGCTTTGAGCATCTTTATTACATATAAACTCAAACAGTAATCCAAATGTATGATGAAGAGCAGTTATTTCTCTATCTCATACACTTATGTCCCTTGCATAATTCTCTTGAGCCTACAATTTCATTTTTTTTTAACTCAATTGCAATTATCTCCTATACAATCTATAGGTGTCAATGGTTCAACTTGGTTCGATTTTTCTGAAAAATGGAACCATTAAAATATATCCTTGAACAAAATCGAACTTCGACTCAAACCGAATATGAACCAAACAGAAAAGTTGGATCAATTTTCAGTTTTTTCTTCTTCTTCTTCTTTTCTTTTTTCAACTTTTTTCTTCCACAGCTCATAGCCTGGGAAATACTAGATTTGCCCCTTTTTTAAATTCCTTAACGGTAGTACTCTTTCACAAACTATACCTCCGTCATCCACGAAACCAAACACCCCCCCGGGGGCGCCCACAAAGACCCGAGATCTCCCCTCCCCGACAAACCAACTTCCACGGCCACCTGCACCTAGCCTCGGACGTCGGCACCATCGACCCGACCCCTCTTGCCCTTGCAACCATTTGTCTACTCCCCCTCCGCCTCTGGTCACCGTGATTTTTGTGTACAAAGTGCGGCTCGCATCTTAACTTTGACATGGTGAGCCTTGCCGCCACCATGGGCGACCTTGATTGGCCTCATTATGGCTCATGACATCGATTGGTAATCACAAGCCACCATGGAGGACCTCGATCAGAGGTAGCCTGTGGCTCAAGGGAGGTTGACACGGCCATGACGATGCGACAGCTCAACCAAGGCTGGTTGAGAGAAGGGGGCGGGGGGGCTCACAGCAGGCGGGCAACGACTCCAAGGCTTTCGATGGGCAATGGCAAGCTAGTCGGCATCAGCGTCAACATCGGAAGTGGCTGGCGGTGAAGGTGGTTGGTGGAGAGGGACTTGTGAGATCATAGGCCCTATGCCTTCAGGACAAAAGATGAAGAGCATTGGTATGGTTAGAATTTCTCACTACGATTTTGAGAGGACTGAAGGAGTGTTGGCAATTTTCAATTCGGTTAAGTTCAGTTAATGGAAGCTATCTGAATCAAAAAAATGACAATTGTTTCATCATTCAAATTGAAATCGAAACTGAATTGAAAATGTAGCAAATTTCGATTCGGTTCAATTTGGTGTTAGTTTCAATTCGATTTTCCAGTTTAATTCTAACGCCCATACCTACATCATGGCAAGGCAAATAAGGGTGTGAAGGGTAATATTTATATTCTCTAGAACAATTTCTTATTAGAAATAATTATTTTCTACTTCTTTTCCCTTAAACAATTTCTAAATAAATAAAAACGCATTTTGGTAATCACACAAATTTTCTACATCGAAATAGAAAAAGAATAGCAATAAATTTGATATAGTCCATAATTTTTTTTGTGACGTAAAATTTCTTTTAATTATTCAATAATTTTTTGAGATTTTTCTTTTTTTCCTCTCTTCTTCTTTCGATGGTGGTGACGACATGTGACTAGAGGCGATGGCCGGCAACTGATGGCGGGGACAGATTAGAAGAGAAAGAATAAGAAAAGATAAAAAGATAATAAAGAAAATGAATTGTTCAAGAAATTGTTCATGAGAATAAGAAATTGCTTTTTTTTCTATTTCTTATTTATGTTCTAAATCTATTCCTCAAAATAATTTTCTATTCCAGGAAATAAAAACACTAATTGACATTAGTAAATGGACTTATATTATTTTTCTATTCCAGAAAACAAAACAACAAAAGAATTAAAAAAACTAAAACATTACCAAATGCTCCCTAAGTTACCATATTAAGATTGCGCAATCCGGAGCATTAATGGAAGATGAAGACCTTGAGAGTCTAAAGTGCCAAATCATCATAGTCTAGCTACTCTACAAGTGTGCTAAAAAATGTGCTGAAATATGATGAGTCGAAAAAATAGATATCGAGTGTCAATGTCGCAAAATTATTCCTAGGGAAATAGTAGTGGCCCTACAAGTCTCGAGGAGTTTTTAAGTATCAAACTCTCAATGCCTGTGGAACTTCCACGTGACAAAACAATCCCCAACGGAGAAGATGAAGACTAGTGATAATGTTGAGATGATCACCAATTTCAAACCCCTCAAATGGAAAATTTGAGCCTGACGAACCCTTTCGTTTCTCAACCCCTAAATCGAGCCTACTTTATATCTCTCACGAAGTATCTTCATATTAGGACACTTACATAAAGTCTCACATGTTTATAAGCGTCACTCAAATAAGTACGAACAAGTTTATTTCTGTTTCATTGTGCACATTTTTGACTTGTAAACCTAGAGATAACTGCAGAGTATTTCTTTCATAGCATCAACTTGAAAAGACCCCTTTGTTAAGTAATTAACCAAGCCTATATCACAACCCTGATAAAGACTTATCATATAGGAAAGGCCATAATGCTTGCAAAAATACTCAGCCCCTTATTGACTTAATAATGGTGAGATTGAGTGGTTCTCGTAATATTGCATTAAGATTAAACAGCCTTTTCAAGGAGAATGAAAAAAAGCCTCTTTTAGACCAAAAAGTCCCTCATTCGACATTTTCAGAATATCCACATTGTAAGTATGGACTCTCTTGTTCAGTTGAATGAACTTTCCTCAAACCCTTGTCGACTAGATTTTTTATTTTTTTTTATCTACCGTTATCTACTACTAAATCTATCAAACAAGTGGATCGAATCGAAAATGATTCAACTTAAATTGATCCATTTCCATGTATTATAAATATAGTTACCCATTTGACTAAAAAAATAAGTTACCCATACTCAATCCAACCCATATTACTAAAACATTAATATTTTTAACTCAATCTAGGAAAATTCATATACAAACTAAGGAGATAGTACAAAGTGACCAAATGCGAAATCGAGAAAGAGTGACAAGAGTTATATAAGTGAGTTAGGTCTAAATAAATTATGAACCCATTTAACACTCATATTAAAACTATTTATGATCTTATAAATAATCCATATAACAACCCAACCCATCAAATATGGGTTAAGAAATAAATTTATGACCCATTTAGACAGATTTATGTACCCCAAATATTTTTCCCTATTCCTTCACCCTTAATCGTGACGCCATATGCAGTTGGACTTGTGAACCATTCACTCAACAGTGAAGGCAAATAAGAAAAAACTAGCCTATAATGGTGAATTACACTTCGTCGAGGCTACAATTAATTGGCATAGACAACGCTAATATCATAAAATATATGAAACTTGGTTTACCGGTATACATCCTTTATGGGGTTACATGATCAAAAGCTCATATCTAGCACCGAATTGGCACTGCTGAGTCCTAGGTACTCTTCTCGATCCCTTCACGTCATTCCCGTTTCTACAGTGATCAAGAAGCTTGAAAACAAGTAGTGATCACTTTCCTCTGAATGCACGAAAGGATTGGCCAGTGATGCAGTAGACTAGAGCAATACTGTTATAAATTAAAGAGCTACATGGAATAGCACAGGAGCCATACGAGAAGCTGTGACATCAAGTAAAGCTTGTTCACAGCTTATTATGAAGGGTTATGGGCTGCATTTTCAAAACCTACAGTTCAAGAAATGATTGTATCTCATAAACATTCAAATTTTCTCATTCCTTTTCCAAGATACTCATGTCAATCATTCCCGGTTGAGGGCTATACACAGCCAAAATATTTTAGGTGCAAGCAATATACACAGCTAGTAAGGTTGGAACACACCAAAGAGAGGTGCTTTCTGCACACCGTGCTGATATATTGGACCCTCACACAAGACATTTGTCAATATCACTCAAGTAACAGTTGTGATTTACCTGACCCTCCCTACTGGTAATTCTACCATCTCACTCATTGTGGTTAGAATTTGAACCTATTTCACCATTTACCGATTCAGTCTCTGTATTTTTACTGGGTGTCAGTAGCTCTGATTAACAGAGGGCTAAACAAACCAACAATGAAACCCCCAGAGATTTAGGGGCTTTTCCCAAGTCCCAGAATGGGCCTATGCAGGGATCCGATTGATCTTATTGGCCTGCTACTGAAATGTCAAAGAAAAATCAAATCAAACCTACTCAAATTTTTCTTTTGATTTTCAAAACTAAGTGTAAAAGGAGAATCAAGAAATGGAAGTATTATGTGCACATTGCATGAAGAACATACATTATCGTTCACTTTTCCCATTAAACCTCGTAAATTTAAATTTCGACTAGCCAGGTAGTTCCTCGACTAAATACTAAACGAAGTCACTTTTGTCTCGAACCTATTCCAAGCAAGGTATAAAGAAGCTCTAATCCACCAAGTCTTTGCAAAATGAAAATTACGTCCACAAGACAAGAACAGGCTTAAATTCATAAATAGGAAATGGAGACCAAATGACCAGGCCTCCTGAGCACAATCAGCAATACAGGAATTGTTGACAGATTTCACGTCTCAGGGACATTACATGGCCCAACAATGACTAAAGCCAGACTAATTGTGAAAAAGCAACAAAGTGAGCTTCCTTGTATTGCAGAAAATTTCTGATTATACAGAACAATTCATATGAAAAGAGTGAACTTAAAATCACATTGGACGTTCCTCTTGGTTATTTGCAGCCATCAGGTCAATGCAAACATGCCAATTCTTATCACCTTTCCAAAAAGCGAAAAAATAGAAGAATCATGAACCTAAGTTCCATGAAAACAATATCAAATAAGCTTCTTTTCCTTATTCAACAACATTGAATGCTCGGACAACATCCATTGCTTTTTATTGGTGTAAATTGCCAGCAGAGCAAAGTGGAAAAAGCAAAATATCATGATCAAAGCTTCAAAGAGGAAAGGGTACTTCTCAGGGGGAAGCATGGTTAAGTAAATCAAATGAAGACCAAAATAGCAACAAACAGAGAAGGCTCTCAAAATTGGGTAAGCTGCAGAAGAACCTGTGACCTTCGAATCTCGCTTGTCCCTAGGCACATGGTAGAGAAGAAAGTAGAGAGCATTGAGGGTCAAATATGGAAGTAGAAGTCTGTCACGACATAGAAGAGGAAACATAGAGAGCAATCCGTAATGGGTTAACCATTTGTAAAGAGAAGGATCATCCAGAGCAAGCAAACTGGCCGGCAGAAGTGGCAGTAGAATAGACTTCTCATGCACTGCATATACAACACAAGAAGTAGGAGCAAAGATTCAGACACACACTAAATTCAAATGGTAAGAGAATAAGTGAAAGGGACAGACTGCAACTCACCTTGGAATGAAAACAAGTAAAAGGGCAGCGAACTGTTCAGTAACCCATAGAGGAAACCTCGACTGCTTGGGGAAGATATTTGATGGATCATAGAAGGCAGGCAAGTTGACACAGTTATAATGAAGCTAAAAAGCTTGAGTTTAGAAGTCAAAAACAACCTCTTCCACTTGATAAGAACGGATGTGGCACACCAAAAATTAGCTACATAATCCTCATATAACCCCCTCTCAAACGGAGCAAGACGAGAGAGAACCTACAGAAAGCACCAAAATAGAAGGTACAGTCACAATTAAGCCAATAAATGTAAAACCAAATCAAACGTGAAAAGGAGTATTGAGACAGAGATACTAAATATCCTAATCTTCCCTTAGAAAACTACATATAGCTACTATTCAAAAGTTTCTACCCCTTGCAGGCAAGGGGCTTAAAAGTACTAATATTAATATGATACCAAGCACCTTCAGCTCACAAGCTAGGTCTACAGTTCTTAAGGATACTGTCTACTGTCATCCAAGGGAGTGCTTGGGATGGCTAGATGTACCGCCTTAGATGCTCACATGCAATCAAAGCAGCATACTGTTAACTGCATTGATCTCTTAAAATTTCCACAGTTTCAATGCTTGAGTCTATGTCAGGACTACCATTCTACCTTGTCTAGTCTTCCTAAGGAACATGACCAACTAAACCTTGGTACAATTCATTTAATGTAACTTGTTGCTTCCTACAGTTATCCAGAATGAATATTCACTTCATTACCAAAAGTACCCTGTCCACTTGTCAATGAAATAATCTTTAAAAGCAGAGTAAAGATTCTGATGATCTAAAAAGTCAACCATAATGAGGAAAAAATGCAACTTGTAACATGCTCTTGCTAAGCATTAACAGAACAAAGGACTATTTACATTCAGGGCATGTGAGAGATAATACAGTCAGCTTGTTCTCTGTTCTTTGCTTAAAGAATTTAACAAAAATAATTACTTACCTGCAAAAGGGCATCTGTTGAGTAAAGGTACGGCCACCAAACAACTGCAAATGTTCCTATAACCACCAAACCCATGCTTATAACCTCAAAAAATGGATTCTTCCGTCTGAGGCATTTTCCTAAGAGATGACTGAAGAAAGCAGGCGCAAAGTATGCACTCATCTGCAGAAAGTTCCATGAGAGGACCAGAAATGGAAGCATGAATAAATATCTTAACATGTCAAACATACCAAACTACTGAATGAGGAATTAAGGTAACTGCACAGCCATAGCATTTAACTTCATTACTAACCATACAGTTGTGTGATATTGATACACAAAAATAGCCAATAATATTGAAACAGGCTGCAAGTATTGGATACAATAATATTGCATAGCCTTTGATCAATTTTGTCATCTTAATTCAGCAAACAATCTCATCTCTAATTCCTGTAATTTCATGAGAAATTAGTGATGACAACACCATTTAATAAGATGCTGCTACTATGAGTTGATGCTAAAATGGCTGCATGAGTAGGAGAAAGATACAACTACCCTCAAGATTCAATACAGTCATGTGAAATCAATAACACTGGTGTTGGTCGTAAACTAAGACAATTGTATTTTCTTAGTTTCAAGACAAAAAGTAACGGTAACCATTTTTTCTTCATAGGATATCATGAAAATATAGATAGATAGTTGTAAATTGGATATCTCCTAATATCGCAAGAAATAAACAGAAAGCACAAACAACTGTAGCAACTTTCTAAGTCAAAAGGCTTATCTCAGTTCCTTTGGAAGGCAAGCACGTAGATCAATCAAAAAATAAAAATGGAGAGGAAGATTAATTTGAAGGAAACTTGGAAACCTACAATAACCCAAATATAAAAAAAAAGACTTGTAAGCTTTGGTCCAATATGCAATGTCATACCTAAACTTTTAATATGTTCAGTGTGATCTTCAATCCAATGTGAAATGTCATTCCTCAACTTTTAATTTGTCCAGTGTTATCCCTAAACTTTGGTTACCTCAAACTTTTAAACATTTTCATATAGTTTAGGGATTACATTTACTAATAGTTCGGGAAACACACTAAACAAATTTGAAGTTTAGGGACGACATTGTACATTGAGCTAAAGGTCAGACATAAAATTGCACAAATTAAAAGTTGATGGATGACATTGCACGTTGGACCAAAATCCAGGGACTATTTATGCTATTATCCCTTTAAAGACGAAAGAGAATACTAATGGCTTACACTAGCTAAGATAGTGTGCCACTATGATAAAACGTACACATTTTAACATACACTCCGAGGTTACCCACTGAAAAATGTTAAGATGCAGATTATACCTGTTTATGATTCAGAGCAAGAGAGAATAAAGCACATGCGATCAGGTCTTTCTGAGAGAGGACAGCAGCAACTGCTCCAACAGTAAGCCCTAGGCTAATACAGTTATACTGAAAGAACAATGAAAACAACAATGAGATAGCGATACACATTGATATTATGTGAAGATTCTCACGAATGGACACTAAACCAAAGAATGATGCAGGTGCAACCGGGGGGCCATACCTGGAAATGGCCATGGTCGATTAAGATCAAGCACGGGTTTATCAGAAGCATGGCTATGTGCCATGCTGCGTCGCATCTCTCACCACCTCGGCTACGACCATGGTTGTACACAATCCAGAAGCAAAACACAGCAGGGAAGAACACCATCACATCAGAGGACAAAACCGTCCACCTCATGAGCAGCTTACTGCATCACGCAGCACATATTTAACAATTGTGTTAACGAATGAAAATGATCAGATTTGCAGCGACAGAGAGGCTAAACCACAAATGACCCCACCAAAAACCATCACCTGAAATAAGTCTCGTAACCCCGGGAAGAGAAGAGAGCGACGGAGTTAGGGTCGAAGAGCTTGAGGAAGAGGCCATGGACGTAGCTCTGGTAGGCGGTGAGGGGAGGGTAATCGAGGCCCCAGTAGCTGAGATCGTTGAGGGTGCCATTGACGTACCAGTCCTTCGCCGGGAGGTTAATGGTAATCTCCATCCAGTG
This sequence comes from Corymbia maculata, assembly GCA_014182735.1. NCBI lineage: Eukaryota > Viridiplantae > Streptophyta > Magnoliopsida > Myrtales > Myrtaceae > Corymbia > Corymbia maculata. The sequence continues at coordinate 39,212,966 of CM024687.1, forward strand.
CCTCTGGGCTTCAAAGTCGCCGTACTTGGGAGGAGTCCCGGCGCCGGAGTAAGGGTGGAGCGACACGGCGGCGCGGACCAGGAGGCCTAAGAGGGATATGAAAGAAAACGTCGGGACGAGGCCTCGGTGGGTCAGCCACCTCCAAGGGGCGTCGGCGCCGGCGCTGGCGCCGTCGCCGTCCCTCGTGGCGTCTCCGACGTGGGTCGTCTTCTTTGCTTTCTTCTCCTCCATTCTCTCTCGACCAGCCGGATCGATGGTGCCCTGACTATGAATGGAGCAACGGAAGTCCCGTCTCAAGAAGCTATACCGATCAAATTCACTTCAAATTAATTTTTTATCACCAAATATCATGTGACAAATTTACTTACATTTTATAATAATTTAGCCCTCTATTAATTCTCATTAAATTTTCTACTAGTGATAGTAAAAAAAATTAAAATACAGCACAAATGTCAAATCTTAGCATAAGTGAACATTTAAAATGTCAAAATTTCTAAAATGTACATTTAAGTCCACTTTCTCTTTTTAAAAATTGAGATACTTAAGTGTCAACTACGACAAAGATAATCGAAAATCCATTGTATCTTATTTTAAAAATGAATTTAATCTATGTGGTTCACTAGAGTTGTCTACTCAGTAATATATGTACAAAACCCTGCTAGCTCTTAGCCCCTTTAGTGAATGCTATCCTTTTTTTAAATTTTAGTCTTTAAATTTAATTTAATTAATATTTATATTAAAGATCAATTTTTGGATGTCAAAATGACATCATTTTGGGACAAGCTACCCATGTCAATACAACGTGGATAATTTTCTTTAAAATAATTGTCATTTTAGCAAAAAAAGTCGTTGGAAAATACCACGTCAGTATTTTAATCGGAATTTACAAATGTTAGTACTTAAATGTACTTTTTGAAACTTTTAATACTTAAATGTTCATTAATGTCAAATTTTGGCACTTGCGTTGTAATTTAGCCTATCAAAAAATTAATTGAAGTAAATTTATCGTAAATGTACTAATTCGAAGATTTTCTTGTGACTATAAGATGGTCCTCCTCAATCTCTTTCCATGACCCAAGGGTACACGAAATGCAAAGCATTATTCATCAATGCCTTATGTTAATATGCAGTGCAGCATTTCATTTCTTTTTCTTTTCTTTTCTTGTTTAATTGGGGATCGCCTCAAATCATTCCTTTTCTACATTTTGACAGTCCATGCAAGGCATTGAGTAAAATGAAACAGAAACGGAGAACAACTAGGACCCGGTCTGAAATTGGGACACCAGACATGATTTATCAAGCATGACGACATTGGATCATAATTAATCCGAGAGATAGAAGAAACTGGAAAGCAACTTTGACTGGAAAATTTATAAGTACAGTAGTCTTTTTTTCCTCGAAAATTAGTTGTCAAAGAGTCCAAGCAATACAAATTTTTAGCTCGTACACCATTCATTTGGATTGCCATTTTCCTTTTAGCTGTATGATGCGTACCTTTCTCAAACATGTGCGCAGATGCGCCTTTTTCTTTCAATGCATTGAAGATTCATGACAAGAAAATGGTGATGCCACTTGAAATGCTCGGCTTTTTGAAGTTTATATAAGCGTTGCACAAACATGGATTAGTATGAAAGGAATCTGACCATGGACAGAAGCATTCAAGAATCAAACATGGATAAGAAGCTAGACGCTTTGCTGCGAAGTACCTTCAAGACATCAAAGTTCAAGATGCTTCTCAATCTCGCAATCTTCCGCATTGCGCCTTGAGAAAGAGCACCGTACTAGGTGTTCCCAAGCTCGGTCCGATGTCATTTAGCTTCTCAACTTGGGTTGACAAGAAAGAGCACTCCTCAACGCGGTTTCTCGCCATGTTTCTCGTCTCTTTCCATATCTCTCTTTCTGTCTGAGATATGCACTTCTTTTCAACAGGTTGAGTATGTGATAAGGGAGCAAAACATGCTCGATTCATATTCTATGATAGAAAACTACTTATAATCTGCTAGTGGAAAGAGTGGTGTTTATCGAAAAGAGCAAGTTTTTCTATGTTGAGTTTAGCTCATGTCATATTCTTGAGAAGTATGATCTCGTTATCTTCGGCCTATCTGTTCTTGTGGTCATAGTTGCTATGTTACCTCGTCTGCTACTCAGGGAATGTCCTGGGTAGCTCAAGGAAGCAGTAACGAGCTTGATTTTTGCCGCTCCAAGATGTGGAGAATAGCCAGAGTTACAGAAGTCTGCCTTGTTCACGTTGAGATTTCGAAAGGAGCAAGCCTCTCGTGCCATCGAGTTACGTAATTACTGCAGGGTAAATTCTAAGGTAAAGCTGACCCATAATGCTATTAAGCTCTTTCTTTTAGTGTCATCAGCGACTTAATTGTACACCGTAAGAAGTTGCTCTCTTGTACGAATTGTCAAGAAACTCTCAACCAGGAGACCGAGCTTGGATTCCAAACTAAAGCCGCTAGGGGAATTCTCCCCAATAAGTGAAATTATTTTCCAGTTCGAGAAATAACCACCCGCAGTACCACCAGAAGTAAGACGGAAATGATGAGAAAACTCGCAATTTGCGCCTTTTCTATTCTGGTCTTGACTTATTCTCACAACAGTCTGAATCATTCAAGGAAAAGGCAGAAGCGAGCAGCAGAGCAGCCGTGCACATAATTAGCCTTCAATCAGAGAATCTCTTGAACCTGAGAAGGTGGTTCGAACGACTCCGAGGAGCTAGACTGGGACAGGAAACTCTTGAGAAGAATGAAAATAAAATAATAAAAAGATGCTGAAGCTGCAGCTCAAGCTGCCTACAGCATGGTGACTAACGCTGCAGCAGCAACTACAGAACTCTTGCACTCACAGGGTGCTGACACTAGGAAAAAGGATGGGTATGAAGAAAAGCCAAATGAAAGCAGCGGAGGCCATGCAAATGAAGAACAAGGCACTAAACACACAAGGACAACAACAGTTTCAACAACATCAAGCCAAAAGCTAGTAAAGGGCAAGGATGTGGTGGAAAAGAACGACAAACCTAAAATGAAACGGGTCCAATCCAACCACCGTGGATGCCCGGGAGAAAGATCAGTTTGGCGACAAGAGGATCACTGAAAAGCAATGCGTCTGGCTCAGTGGCTGATGAGAATATAAATGTTCTCAATCACCTTATATCTTCGAGAATATGATGAGGATGCAAGCCACTCCCCAGGCAAATCCATCTGAAGAAAGCTTATGCAGGAGAGGGGACAGCATCGGAGTGCTGGAGAGCATAAGCATTCCAGAAGCGCAAAGTATGGGGAGGAAAGCACCATCCTCAAGGAGCAGAAGAGCGAATCAGGGGTAACGTATATGCATTAAGGAGCTCCTTCATTACCAACGTTTCGAGTATTATAGTACCATATTGGGCTGAGTTTTATCTTCTTTTTTGTGGAGTTAGTTGATTATTTTGCTGCTTACATGATGTTAGGCGCTACTACATCAAGTTCAGCAGTAAAGGAATATTACATATTGTAATCAATTTTTTTGTTCAAATTTTCTGACGATCCAGATCACTGGTTTTTAAATATCCCCGTAAATTATAATAGACATCAACATCACACAGTTTCACTTTGAATTGGCAAGTCAGATACCATAGAATGAGGTTTACAGACACTACTGAAATAAAAATACTTCATTTTTATCTAAATGAGTAAATTGTGGATCATCTCTGAATTGTGAACGGAAAATTTCTGTCCGTCCATGAGCTTTCTAAGTACATCTTAATGGAGAAACAACAGTGAGCAAAACCCAAGCAAATAATTCATGCCCATCAAAGGACACAGATTGGCAGGGATTAGATTCAAATTGAGACCATGTTGAATTAGTTATGCATAGCGCTAGTTCCAACCTAAGAAAACTAATGAGTTTTGGATAGGAACAAGAAGTGCCAATGAAAAGCAAGGTTGTTGTTACCTTTTGCTCTTTGAATGGGTTCTGGATCACAGCAAATCTGAAAATTATCAATTGATGACGTCAATCATGTACTGCACAACCCTCCTTTATGATATTGCACACATGCTTAAATGCTTCTGATATGGCACCATGTGTTCCCTTGCAGTTTGTCTTTTGATTATGATCAAATTAGTCATGATGTCTTTGTGCAGACGATATACAGCTGCTATACCCAGATTGAAAGAACCAAAAATCATCTTAACCCATAGGAATATAAAGCTATGCCACTATAATCACCAAGCATTCAAGGGAACAATCAAAAGACCTGCAGTTCTAACATTGGTACTCGCATCCAGTAGGTGAAAAAGGGAAATGTGAGCTTTAAAAAAAAATTTCACATACTCTATATGTGCTTCACTTGGATGAAAAGGTTGAGGAAGCACAGTTATCAGGGGCTGGTTTCACCTGCTAGATGGTAAAAAGAAAGCAGATGTCTACTTTTGTAGTACTTCATTATCTACACTATGGTCTGTCAAATCTCGGCGAGAGATTCCAAGTCTGGCACATCATCTCTGTCTTTGACAGTCAATGAACCATGGCCAACATCTTGGTGCTTCTCATTCGTCCTCTCCCCGTCCGGAATTTGGTTCACAGAATCACCATTGACAGGCACATCTAGATCATCAGTTGTCACGCCACCTACATTATCATGGGGTTTAGAAGATGCGGTAACTGAAGAAACTTCATTACCAATTGGACTAGCACTATCCTCTCTCAGTCTGTGACCTTCCCCAATGTCGCCCTCATTTGACTCCTCTGAATGTTCAGATGGTTGATGTTGAGTCACCTCTTCAATTGAATGAGAAGTATCATGATCTTTCACAAGGAATGAATCCTGACCGGCGTCTTGTTGATTATTTCTCTTCTCATCCAGAGTTTCCTTTTCAGTATCTTCATTTACATTATCAATTGGATCTGTATCCTTCAAGCCCCCTCCATCATAATGTTTTCCAATATCCAAGAGTTCCAGAGGTGCAGCAGCTGGAGATACTTCAAGATCAGCCCTATCACTAGTGCCATCATCTCTCATTCTCTGATCTTCCTCAAAGTTGCTCTCATCAGATGCTACTGAACATTCAGAAAATTGAACTTTGGTCAACTCCACTTCATTTGGTACTACCTCGTCTGTCCCATGATGACGATCAAATGGTTCATCCACATTGTCTTCCCTTAAAAGATCAAGAGATTCTTCCATCATGTTTTTTTCACCTGCCACATCAGAAACCACTTCAGCAACCTCTTTCTGCACCATGTTGCTTAACGCTTCCATGCCTAACTTTGTATCTTCACCATCTCCAGTATACTTCTCAAATTTGGAGTTCTCGATTATGTCACCTTCCTCTGGAGTATTTTTAATTCGGGGATCAGTGGCGGTGGCACTGCTAGAAGCGGGAAAAGATTGGAAAGTGTCCCAATCATCTTCTTCCTCATCATTCTCTTCTACTGTACTATCAAGGGAGTGACTTTTACTGGATGATGCTGCAGAATCTTTTTCCTTAATTCCTTCTGCTGAAGCTGGTAATTTAATCTCCAGAGACGGAGTCACTGATTTTGTCTGCACTGCATTGTGATCTTGAGCCACAGATGCACGGAGGATGTCCTGAAGCTGCTGCCTTTGCGATGCAGGCATTGATAACAGGACATCCTTAAAGTGAATAGCTGAGGAAGGAATCTGAACAAGATGAGAGACAAGCTTTACAGAAATGCTTCTTATATCAATCACACCCTGTTCATTAGCAGCAAGATGAGGAAATCAGTCATCAGATGGACGGACAAAACAAAATTTCTCTAATTTAATTCAAATGCCAACAAAAATCCTACCTCGGAATAACCACTGTCAGCAGAGAAAACCCTGAGAATGACTTCCACAAGCAGGGTCATATAACCCCTTTGACAGTTGGAAGATTTTGACAGGGTTTGCAAAATTACAAAGATTCTCAAGCATTCAGTGACGATAACTGCAGATTCCTTGGTTACATCTCTCTGCATCAGAAGCAACATCACACTCCTTTCAATAAATGGGCACCATTTAAGCATGATGAAGGAAATTTATAATTATTTTTCGAACCTTCAACATATTCAGGGCCATGGAAAAGATATCCTCAATGACCTCCCCAGTAAAGAATGTCAGGAAACTAATGTCCTCTGCACTGGTTTCTCTCTGTAACATGCCTTTCAGCACTTGTAAGCCAATTGCTTGAACCTTTAAAAGAAAATATGCAACAGTCAGAGTAACTACTTTTTCGCATAATGAATGGAGAGAACAGGGAAATTGGACTTGCTGGTACATATATAATCACCTGCATATTAGTATCCCCAAGAACATTCCTAATGCATTCTGTACAATGTTTAAGAAGAGAGAAGTGCAGCAGATTGCCATCTGTTCTTTGTACTAGACACTGATGAGCTAGCTTCGCCAGAAGTATAGTTTGTTCAAAAGAAAAGGCAAGCTTTCTCTGTATCAGTTTTCGTGAATCAGATTTCTTATTGTCAAGTAGATGAAGGCCCTTTATGCAGTCTTTAATCAAACCAATAATCACATTCAAGGTGGTTTCCAAAAATCCTGGGAAACAGAGGATTGCATCTTCGCCAGGTTCACATTTGTCTGCAAGTAGATATCAAGAAGATTTGTATCTGTCATCTTGTTACTCAAAACTATGATAAAGGATATATAATGAAAAATCTTAAAAACATAGTAACAATGAAAAATTATATGTTAGAAGTTTCATAGGCAATGGAGTCTTAAGTTTTGTTAATTTAGTTCCCATTATTTCTTTTCCCTTCATCCTCTCATGCAATGACAGCATAGCTTTATCTGATCCTCCATGATCAGCATAGACCATTATAGGCATCTGTATCTTGTGATGGCCAATGAGGTCTTACAAACCAGGCCAGCTAAGCTTATGGAGCAAAAAAAATAATCAATAAAAAGAGTTGTTGAGTGGGAGCTTTCAGTTTCTTGAAACTTAAACCTCTGATATATATGAACCAACATATGAAACTCTCATAAAGACCCCGTGCAAAACCCACACACACCTTACACACTTCAAAACAATCTCATTTATGCTATAAACGATAGACCTCACTCGAAAGTCGAAACTAAGAAAATGGGGATACTTGGCAGCCAGCATTTAGCAAACCAGTGAAATAGAAGCCCTCGGCTTTGTTGATAAGTCTTTTGTATTGAATTTGAAGAAGTGTGATCACAGACCGGCAAAACCTTAAGTCCTATCAAGATTCTTGAACAGTGAGTATCCACACACACACAGAAGACAGAATGCACTACCCTCATTGTCAATGCAGTGAAAAAATTCATGAACAGTATCATCAGTGGAGTAGAAATTAGATTCTAACTGATATTACAAGAGTGGATAAGAAGGTAAGAATTAGAATGAGATAGCACTAAATGCAACGTCTAACATCAAAATGAGTGTGACCAAGTCTATCATCATTCTCTTACCACATGAGAGATTTTTTAATATGGAATTGGCACTCTGGACTTAATCATTCACTTTTAAAAAGCACTACCCTTTTCATCTGATGCAGTAAAAAGTATTCATGACAAGAGATGTCAATATGGGTCATAAACCCATATTATGACTCACTTTTAGTTAAATGGGTCAAATATGGGTAAAAGTTAAATATGAGTCAAATATGGGTCAAGTAAAAGTTAAATATGGGTCAAATATGACATATATATGGGTTGAGTGAGTTATTAGATAGACCCATCATTTCTCTCCTTCCATCCCCCTCCTCTATGCATTCTCGACCTCCATTACCGATCCCGCCATCATGCCACCGTCATTATCGCCGATCCCGAGCTTGCCGTCACCGGCTAGAGGTCAACCTGAATCTAGGCAAGCAAGCCACGACAGAGCTTGGGCTAGCAAGCCCTAAGCTCGCTGGCCAAAGCTCAGCCTAGATTTGGACAGGCGAGTCGCGAGGTCGCCGGCCTTGGCCGAGCTGTGGCTCGCCCAGATCTGGGTAGGCGAGCCCCAAACTTGCTGGCCGCAACAGAGTTCGCGGCTCGCTAGATCTGGGCGAGCCCGAGCTTGACCACTGCTAGCGACCTTGGCAGAGCCTAGATCGGCCGAGCCTCGAGTTCGTCAACCTTGGTCGAGTTCGGGCTCTCTGGCCTACATCTTAGCCAGTTGCCGTCGGGCAACACCAATAGAGGAAAAGGGGGAAGAAGAAGGAAGAAGAAAGAAAAGAGAAAAGAAAGGGAAAATAAAATAAAATAATAAACAATAATAAATTCAATTTTTTAAAATAATTAAAAAATCGATTTAAAAAAAATATATATTTTCCAAAAACTATTTCAATTTAGAGGTATCCACATTTTTTTATTTACTAATTTTTTATTATTTAATTTACTTTATAAATTTGATGTGAAATATTTATTTAAATAATTTATATGTGAAAAGTTTAAAGTGGACTAAATAAGTGGGAGTAGATTTTCTTAAATTAAATTAAATATTAATATGTGTTGGTAATATGGATCGGGTATGGATCGGATATGGGTCGAGTCAGATATGGGTCATCAAATTTACATTGTATGAAAATGGGTCAAAACAGGTTAAACGGGTCGATGTGAGTTAGACCATTTTCGACCCGACCCACTCATTTGACACCCTTATTCATGACCAAATTTTGTCAATGAGGAGAATACAATTAAAATTCTGCCTGATATAACCAGAGTGGATAGAAGGTGAGGATGAAAATGAAATAGCACTAATTACAACATCCAGCATCAAAATAATTGCTGACCAAGCCTGTTATCATACTCTTACCACAAGGGAGATTATTCAATATGGAACTTGCACTCTGGACGTATTCATTTACTTTTAAAAAGCATAACTCAGTGGGAGATGCTCTAACGCAGTGGTAACTAATCAGCAGTATGGCCAGAGCCACTGATTTTAGTTGCTTCTGCAATCAATCGAAAAGAATGGAGCTAGTCAGCATATGAACAGAAATGGAAACATCCAGGAACTCCATATTGTCTATTACCAATGACAAACCAACCTTATGCACAAAACGTCTCATAAGTTCCTTTGCCATAACCAATATTGGAGATACTAAGTCCTCCCAGCTCAAATCTGTTGAAACTGCATTTGCACTGAAGAAAAGTACACATATTAGCTGATACTGAGTGCGCAAATGACCAAATGAAATTCTAAGGATGAAAAGGATCCATTACCACTGAAAGATATTGAAAAGGTAAGCCAAACAGAGTTCAACAGTAGCGTAAGTAAAATTCTCTTCTTCTAGAAAATCTTCTGGGCAATTTTTCACTATCTGCATGAACACAAAATTTAATTCACACAAGTTAATAGGCTTGAACAAAAAAAGCCTCGCTATCCATTCTCTCTTTTCTTTTTCTTGTTTTGACTGTCATGCAGTTAAGAAGTATAACTTTCTTTGAGATGTAAAATTCATGAATGCTCACAGCAAATATGTTTCTACTGCAGCAACATTATACACAACTGAGAGGTCATGATCAGTCTAATCTTCAAACAATTATTTATTCAGTCTCTAAACACATCGCACCAACATCTGGGAAATTAAAAAAAATTTAACAGTGTTTCATTCAACACCAAGTGAAGTTCACGATTATTGCAAAAATACTTTTGTTTGAATAAATGCGTGTTCCTAGGAAGAAGAAGAAGCAGATTTAGCAGACTTCTTTTCATCAAGAATCATCCCCAAGCTGCTCCACTAGTAAACCTGAAAAGCTATCTTCACTATATGAGTTTAGTAGCTTATACGTCTGAAATTAGAAATATATCAATCAATTTTAGAAACCCTCTCCATCACTTGTGTGTGTGTGTATATTTCAATATCTGAAAGGCTGAGCATAATAATAAATCTGCTAGTTCAATATCAGAAAGGCCAAGCATAATTTATCAACAGTCAAAAATCATCAAACTTAGATGAGACTTGAATTAGCCGACACCTACCTGGGACAGAACAGATATTGCGAGACTGTTCCATGAATTGCCCATGTATACAGAGAACGTGAAAACCTGCAACACATCATATTGTCTAACGTTCAGCAATTTAAAAGAAGAGAGATCCTGCAAACCAAAGATATAAACAACTTGCATAACTTCTGAGATAAACAGGATAACACTTGCAACCAAGTGATTCATTAATTATCATAGTAGTGGGAAGGATCACAGCAATATATTTACTGTAGCACACTCGATATATGGGACATGGTTGCAATAGGTGGCATCTAGTGACCTAAACAGCATAACAAAGTAGCATCTATAATAAAGCATCTTATGTTCACTGGAGATATGTTATGGCACAATCAAGTTGCTCAATTTAACCAATAGCCCATTACAACACATAATGACGAGAAAAGAAGAAATACAATATCAAGGATCACATAAGCAAATAAAAAGACTGAAAAAGAATAAAAACTTATGAATACGAGAAAAAACATCATCCAGTGCTAAGTAGTAGACAAAGGAAAACACAGGAAGGAAGCAAACATGACAATTCTAGAATGAGTAGAGAAAACTACAGGACTATAACATATTCACAATCAGTTGTCCCACAAGTAAAAGTTGTCAAGAGACGGATCCATGATGCAAAGGAAGTATGTAATGTCAACATTCCCTTTTTCTTTGTAAGAAAGGATATAAACATGATTTATAGGATGCCAAAGCAACAAGGTGAAACTAAATAAAGAGCAAGAGCTTGAAAACACTGGGACAAAAGAGAAGTGACCTATAGGAATGTCAAGAAATAATACCACAACAGAAGCCTTGAAACTACGTCAAGCACCCTTTGTTATAAAGCTTGAGTTGATTGGGATTCAAAGCAAAATGAATGACAAGCACACCATAACAGAACATTCACTGAACACATAAGTAATCATTGTTCACTGGTGCAAGACGACATTGATGTTAATTAGACCCAGACACAAAGAAGAGAACCTTTTATTGGAGCTGGACAACCATAAAAAAGACAAGACAATTATTGAATGAAATCCTTGCAGGAGGAAATCAAGTGAAGAAAGGAACTCTTTCCGAACTAAGAGAGTAATGAGAAAGGAAGTTGAAATTCTTTTGACGAACAACAAACAAAAGAGTGTTTTCTTTAATGGATTATGTTAACCAGTCTGCCATTTTCAAAGCATTGTTCTTTTCATGCCATGCACAATCTGTGTTTTAAAATGAAATCATTTTGTAAAGTATGGTCAACCAGTGCTATGGAGGCACTTGTTAACAAGACCTTTTTTTCATTAGTATTTGAAGGAGTTGCATAATAACATCATGAAAGCAGGAAACAACACACAAGCAAGCCTAGAAAGTGGGTCAGCCTTGAGTTTGGCTGGGACAGACTTATATCAAGTAACTGCATTATACATGTCAACTAGATATCTAGAGAGTGCCCAGCAGTCAGTCCTCAAGTTCCAACATATAAAGAAGTGATGTGCAAACAAAGCTAAAACACTAAACAAAACACCAAAGTCCATAGTCAAATTAAAAATAGAATAAAAGTAAGATGAGGTCAAGACCTGCAGTAGTTCTTGGCAGATTTCCACTGTCACATAACCAGCGCTAAAAAATCTCTCACTGGACAAAAACTGGAATACTGGCAACACCACCTCATACAAATTGAAGCTTGGAGGATTTGTATCTTTAATTGTTAAATCTTCAGGCGGACAACCTCGAGCAGGAGCCAACAAAGTTATACTTCTTTCAGGCATTGTATCTTGCCCACAGAAAAGAACAAGAAGGGAAAAACCCCAAAGGAATTGATATTCCTCAGAACTCAGTTCAACCATGCCAAGTCCGGATATCAAGCTATCCTTCGATGTGAATTGTACGTTTTTGCCATCTCCACTCGAATTAGCAGGAACTGCATCAAGAGCTAGTGCCTGCAGAATTACTGGCCAGGCTTCCTCTAAACAAGGTTGTAATTTTGAAGCAACCAATGGGGATTGCATTCCATCAAGAAAGGGACTCCACTGTAAGCAAACCACCATAACATGAAAGGTCATGAATAAAACACGTCATTTTCTTCAGTGAGAAGTTTCAAAACATGCTGTAAAGTTAGAGAGAACAAAAACAAGTATCAGTTAAATTGATCAGGCTTACTTTCTTTCTGAGATGCAGCCGCAGGAATATATAGCTATAGTCTTTCAGAATCCTTATCCAGAAATTTCCAAGAACCCTTGAACCCTTCGCAAAGAATGGAAGAAATGCTGCATAATCTTCAGGAATTTCACTATTGTGTCGCCTCAAGAATGCATACGTGTAACACTTGAGAGATGCATGAGCAGCCAGGAGTCTGACCTTGATCTAATGTGTCACAAATGCAATTGACAGGAAGGTAAATTTATGTCAGAACAATTAGTAGTGGTGAAAATTAACACAAGAAAAAGGGATCCTGCAGATTCCTCGCTCTTTTTAATTAAACAATGTCAAAAAATAATCAAACCACTTAAAACACACCTTGCAGGAAACCCATTCTGCAAATGAAGGATAATAGAGGTTGTTGAAATCATCCAGTGGGCGAGAAATCAATGAATATATACGTCTGATAGCAGCTTGATCACTAGTTATTATTCCACTTGTTAGAATCTGAAAAATATTGAATGTCAGTATTCAATAACTTTAAATGCCATTCCAGCACAAATTTACAAGATTTACGGTTAATTTGGGGAAAAGGGCCAGATGCTAAAAAGAAAGAACCTTTGTTGCCAGCTGCAACCCTGCTTCCAGAAGAATGGGGCCTGAGGATGTGTCCAAAGCAGTACGGACAGCAGATACTAATTGAGCCTACAAACAGATGAATCAACCAAGAAGATATCAATGGCCAAAAAAAAGTCGGGAAGATATCTTCCAGTGACTTAGCACATCTGCACAACAACTATCAATGACAGGGTTGGTTTGGGTGGCCTTGACACAGTTACCAACATCTTTTAGGTTAGCAGCTTTTCATCTTTGATGATAAGAACCTTGGAGAAGGCATGAACAGACCTGATACTGTTCCAGTAGAAGATGCCCAGGAAGCTCAGGGTCAGGGATTGTTTGGTACTGCAGTCCAAAAGTACAAGATAGAAAATCAATTATATAGTCCCCACGATAATAGCAGAACCAACTGATCCAAAAGGGATACCTTGTCTATGATAATGCTTAGGAGTTCTACACCAATCGGCTGCATTCTTTCAAACTGGATCGTGCTTATCTGTTGTCAACAGGATAGCATGAAGTGTCAATCTCAGCATGTGGAATGATTTGTGTAGTTTTGTCAGGTAACTGTGATAGCATATTCCAAGTACCTGATAAGCTAGTGATATTAGCTCTTGTACATGGATGACTAGCCAATCCCCCATAGCATGACCTCTGGAGGACTGGGATCTAGCCAATGAGAGATCAAAATGAGAAGGGTCGTTTCCGACAGCTGAAGGTAGATGTCTCAAGCACCTGGATCCGAAAGAAGGATAATTAACTTAAGGTTTGAATATACTTATAATGGGAACTCCATGTCCAATAAGGTCCTCAAACTAATTTTTACTTAGGTTTCCAGATAAATAGAAGGAAACCTTCTGTTCAATTATATTCTGCATACATATACTCGCATATTCACGCAACCCTTCAGCTCATATTAAAGCAGCTCAGAAGTACAGTTAGAAACAAAAAAAAAAACTGATCAAGCAGATTTGTCTTGATATTAAATCAGCTCTAACAAATAATTTCGTCAGCAAAGAGGAGGAATGTGTACAAAAGTTTAAAAGAAGAAAGAGAACATTACTCAGCAGCAAAAACTCTTGTTCGATATCTAAGATGCTTATCACGTTTAGGATAAACACTAGATCCTTCATAGGGGTAATCTTGCATTGACATGCCTCTAGAATGAGCAACCATGGTTTCATCATCTCCTCCAACAGCCAAGCTTGTTTGCCCGTCTGTCCCAATTGATATATCATTCTCTGCAGATCCCCCGGTCTCGGTCTTTCTTCTTGAAGTCGAAAGAACCTATAGAGATTTTTAATGTGAACAAACATTTCACAACCACAAAATGAACTCTGTTTCAGGGAAAACCTTTGTTGCTACTAAAACACTTGCATAATTGGAAACAGCAGTGTCCTTCCCCGATATACAGGAGTGCTGACAAGAGGTCTAACTTGTACAAATATTTCAATTTGCACTTCTTGGGAAATAGTTTTTAATATTGGATTTTCCATTCTCCATGATTTGCAGAGAAAGACCAGGAACAGGCATAAGCAACATTATTATATGTGACCTATGCACTCAAGAAGTTAAAACACAATAGCAGAAAGACAACAGAATATATAATGTATGGAGCACATCAACATCCTGACTCATGTCACAGGTGAAGGTGAAGGAAATATCAGAATTATATGGTGGAAAGATACTCCTCACCAAAATGAAAGCAAGAAATTTCAGAACTTGTATAACCAAAAAGTTGGTCAAGAAGAGCAAGAAATCAGCTCTTGACAAAAAATTCAAGATGATGGTCAAGTTCAAGGTAGGGAAGTCACAAACATACAATGAAATATTTAAACACATACATTACTTGATTGAAAGAAATGAGGAACTCATTTGTGGAAAACAATCGTCTATATAACATGACAGTCATGCAGTTGCATGGTGAGAGCAATAAGCTTCTGAGCGACCAATAGCTGCTGGAGTTGCCATGGTGCTCATGGACCAAGATCTCATCGAAGTTGCAGGAAGGGATGTGGTCATGTTTATCATGACGTTTTTCTCTTTAAATGCACCACACTGTGAATTTAGTAAATCTACACCTAAATGCGACACAGATACTGCTGCCAATCAAATAAACATCTAAATACATGTCCAGTGGAAGCAATGAAAACCACGTAAGTGTCAAGGGGAAAAACATGCAAGATAGAAGGAAAGTACATCACCTCCTTCCCTGGCAACCATCAACCAATTATATGACAGCACTGGGAGTAAGACACAACATTCTCTGAGAAATTATCTTACCATGTTACAACAAACTGAAATCCAATGAGATGGACAAGAAGGGCATGTTGCATAGAGGAGTCGCATGATTGTAGATTGGACCAAGTTCCCAATCCTGTGAAGGCAAATGGATTTGAACCAAACAATTCCATCAATTTCCAAACAATGAACATCAAAATGAATTGCAATCTGAAAGATGAACCAGACAAAGCACATTAACAGGTAAAGCATAGTGATGCATGGGCAAGATACAGATATAATTTGGCCAAGTACAATTATCAGATAACTTACAACCACATTTTTGACAATTATCATTTTCTGAATATCAAGAATTGTTAGCATAACACGTTATGTTCAAATTTGACCTGGTTAGTGATTCGGGCCACCTTTATCTAGATCACTGCAAATTGTTTTCGAGGTACAAATGCAAGGTACTCTATGCAATAGTGAATAGGCAAGCCGCAGCAGTCAAACATGCCATAAGTGAGGATCATTCCCAGTTGGCTATTCCAATTACTTTCAAAACACTCGTCTGGATCATGTACTAACATCTTGTGGCAATGAAACAGTTCCCTTGTAGATGTTGCTGCCAAAAGCAAGGGTTAATTTGTCCAACTCAAGCCATAAGTTAGGTCTCAGAGCATAGAGTATTATAAAATAATCTCTCGCAGTGGTAATTAGTGATTTCACCCCGCTGCAACTATGATACATGTTAAATCAACACCCTTGACTATCATTAAGCAGACATCATCATGACAATAATGGAAATTCAAATAGCCCTAGGTGACATGAATTCTAATTTCTTGTCATGTGATGTTAACACAGTGATAGTAAGAGGGCATAATCGCAAAGCCAACACTGCAGACTGTAGCATATGCTATATGTCCCAGCACCATCTTTTCAATTTTCACAGTTGACAAAATGTAAATCACCATCAAATGCTCACAAAAAAAATTCCAACATAGACAAGGACGTGGCGTCCAAGTGGCACTGACAGTATATGGTAGATCTATGCAACCACACTCAATGCGCACGCGCATGTTAACCAAAGTACTTTAACCAACCAGGCTTGAGTCAGGAATCAAAGAACGGTTTTAGTAACTAGCAGCCTCTTAGTCTGGCTGACTTCAAATGATAGCATCTAAAATATAAGAAATGAAAAGGAACAGAAAAAAGAAGAGGAAGACAAACTTAAATACATAATCCACATAAAATTCTTCTTTAATTTATTTTTTATGAACACAAACAAATAGAGAGTTATATGGTATTGCTTATATCTCTACACTTAGATTACAAACTGCAGTTATCATTATTTTCGAAAACTTGAGTACCATGGTATAGAAGTAACATATGTTACACTTTTTGGTACTTCCAGAATAAATTGTATCTTCAAAGAAAGGAACCTCAATTTCATATCGAATAAAATAAGCGAAATACTTTAGAAAGAGGATACATAAATGGATTTGTAGAGATTATGACAAAAGAGGCCTCAAAGCCTAAAACTCAAAATCACCCAAGAGTTAATGCAAAGAACTTTCACTAGATATCATTTCAATTCAATTGCCTTTCCCAGCAAAAAGAAGGCATATTCACTTATCCACTCAATGGGAAAAACAAAATGCCGTTAACGGGCCTTCCCATGCAAAAATAATTGCCTGGACTATAAATCAGAACACACAATACTGCAAAACAACAATATAAGAAACTCATATATATTATAACTGAATAAAAACTATGCCCACAGCTCATCCATTTCTCAGGAAAGGATCAATACAACCAAAACACCCAGCTAATACCTAAAACAAATAACAAACAGCAATGATTACGCACTCGGAATCAGTTTCTTCATCCAGCATATGAAATAAATTTTCTTCAATCTGCTCCTCCTTTATTGACTCCTGAAAAAGGAAATTATTGGTGCAGCATCCAACTCATTAAGACAAGGCTCTGATGCATAGAGCAAGAGGAAGGAAATTTCCAAAAATATAATTTTGTACTTACTGGGTCCTTTTCAATGAGGTGTCGCAGGGTAGAAATCGCAAGATGCCTTAAGATGGGCTGTTTTAATATGAAGGAACTTCTTTAGATAACATAATTATCCATAAGGGGTAGGAGGAGGAGGTCTGGGGATGCAGCCCTGCCCTCTGTTATGTAAACCAGCCACTAAAACTTTTTTTCTTGGGGGTGAGGGGGGTTATTAATTACACAGCCTGAGTGCTCTTTGCCACATAAGTTTTTTTTTTTTTTTTTTTTGGGAGGGGGGGGGGGTGGACGGCTAAGGCACCTAAACAGTTGAGGATAATGAAATGAATAGAAATCCAGAAAGAGAACCTGTCTTGAGGAGAGAGTTGGAAGAAGACTTTGCACATGGGAGTGCACAGGAACAGCTTGTGGTGCAAAAAGAACAAGTTGCTGTGAGAAGCGGACACTCCTGGTGCACCAATAAACTAGATTACTACATCCTGATAAAAGCTGATCCACAGATGGACTATAGGCAAGCCCCTTCAACTGTAAAGAGAAGGTCTATCTCTTGATTTTAAAGGAAATATCTAATGCAAAAGTATAAAAATTAGAAAGAGCAAAAGGAAACGTGGCATACTCAAGGAGAGTGGCCGTTTCTTGCCAGGAGCTTATCTCTGCAATAACAGACTGAATGCCCAATTGGTCATATTAACAGAGAGAACTAATGACTATATGCTAAAACCAAATATAGCTATGAGAAAAGGCTAATATTCAAATTGTTTATTTTTTGACTTTCTCCAGCACCTAAGTCACAAAGTACCTTAGAACGTGAAAAGAAAATGCTCCCAGGGGCCAGTTCTGGACCCAGAACAGCAACAATAGCATTTACAAGGCGGCCAACACCTTGCTGAAGGTCAACCCATCCATTTTCCTCAGACAAAAGAATTTCCATTGCTAGGCCAAGTGTTGTCTGCATGTGGACAAAGAAATCAAACCTGTCAACGTGGTGTCTGAGTCTAAACCAACATAATGGGTAGCTTTACTGGCAGGAGCAATATCAGAGTTTCAACTTCCTTGTAGGACACAATGCTGGACCATAATAGGTCAATGAAATACCGTCCGCTAGGAGAGAAAAAAAAATCATTTTCATGTGCATGCTGCTTTACCAGCAGAAGCAATATGAGAGTTTCAAATGCCCTTTTCAGGTAAATGCAGGAGCATAACAATTAATACAACTAATGCTTGATAAGCACCCTAAAATTGGATTACCTGAACATGAGATACAAAAGACAAACCAGCAGCTTCAATGGTCAAAAGAAGTCCATGCAAAGACCATATTTGTAGATTTGGCACTGAACTTTTCGTGAGCAAGGAGATTGAGCTCACAGTTGAAGGCACTAAACTTGACAATGCCATTCCTCCTGCACTGCACGTCAGATAAATACAAATATATAAATATACGGGAGTGTCATGGAAAGTGACAGGTTCCATTACTACCAGAGGCTTAAATAATCGACATCATCGATGTACTGCAACTGGGAGGCTTTGCCACTCATGCAGAAATTAATCAGTTACCAAATCATATTCTACAACCAAGACACTGTATACCAAAGGATATCATGAATGACCTATTTCTCGTCTCTCCTTGAAATGCAATCATGGTTTACATCTTATCAATTAACTTCAAAATGGTGCATTTTTCTTCTCACAGATTTTCATACTGTTCTTGGTGAAACCATCTTCACTTTACTGAACTGATTCCAAAGAGAGAAATTTGCTTCTACTCTAAAATTCCTTACATAGAAGAAAACCTAGAAGTATCAGCAACTTATTGCAGTGTTGACATTTGTCAAAACAAAATTATGTGCAGCATGTAAGAAGATGCTTAGTTCCTCAGGAAAAACAGCAATGTGCAAAGAGAACAGCCTGCATTTTATATTCTTGTTTCTTATATTCCATTTGTTCTTCGGTAAACTCCATTGCACAGAGCAGTCCAAAAGAGAATTCATAATCCTCACCAATAGCACCGGTATTACCCCTACTTAAGGAATCCAAGAAAAAATGGGACATGTAGAAAGTCATCAGCATTGAGGGGTACAAATATGGAAATCATTCTATTTTGTGATATTGAGAAATTACATTTTTCTATATGCGGCAACAACAGATTCTCCAACATCTGAAAGGAAACTGAGAGCTTGCTTACTTGTTGATTAGTTACAAAACTTTCAAAAATTTAGTACTATATATTCCATGAACAAGAAATCTTCAATCCCCAGGCATAAGGTCAACAAATGAGAATAGGAAAATATCTACTAGTAGCTTTTTCCAATAACCTTGCTCATTATATGTCATATTTTCACTCTGCAATCTAATTTCCAATGAAAAATATTTTCCTTGAAAAATTCTTTCTTGAAAATAAGTTATGAGATCACAATTTCTGATGTTTATGTGTATAGTGGTGGTAGTAGCTGCCAGAAGCATTGCCAGCCAACAAGCTACAGGTGGTAGTGCTGTCAGTGGCAGATGAGGTGGTTGGGGAACCAAGGAGTGCAAGGACGGAACAGCATGGACTTGAATAACTAATGGCCCATGGCAGCTACAGTAGCCAGTGATAAATTGTGGCCAAGAAAGCAGCCTGTTGCTGGTGATGCCATCTGGCAGTAGGCAAGTGGTAAGTCGTCGATCAATGGTGACTTGGAAACTGGTGGTGGCAAGAGGTGCAGCCAATGGACGGCTGTGGTCGTAGTTTGGTTGATGGTGGTGATGCAGTCGAAATCATTAGTTATGGTAAGTTCAAGAATATGAGTTACACTGTGAAAAGAGTTACCTGTGTCTCAATCTAATGATGCATTCACGTCTGACCAAGAAAATGTATTCCATGTATTTTAATAGTAACAAACATAATTTTCCACAAAACAACGAAGGCCTAGTAAGAAAAACTGAATGCAAAGAAAGATAAAAAAAGTAGGAATGATGGTTTACCAGCGATGGATGCAGCCCAGTGCAAAAGCAATTGAACCAGCATAATTAGCATCTGTTGTTGCAGGTAACTCGCCAAGAAGCGATCTAGTCTGTTTAACACAAACAACAATTAAGAGAGAGAAAAAGAGTACCATAAGCAAAAAGTCAAAAAGACTTCCAACTATAAAAAGATGCATCCTAAGTTTCATTGATTCTAATTATTAGAGAGTAGAAAAACTGCATACAGATCATGAGAGAGAACCAACCAATCTTGCCGTGAAAATGTCATTTCCAACACGAGCCAACAGACCAAGGCCTTCTGCTGATGCTCGACGTTGCGAAGCACAAATATCTCCCTCCGCTAGAATACTCTGGACATGTGCAAGTATTGTATAAAACAATAATTAACAATGGAACAGTTACCGAGCCATTGCTATCATTGAGGTCTCACCTGGAAAATAGTCTGTAATATGCTCAACAATTCTTGCCCCAATACACGTGGACGTAATGCAAGCAAAGCCTGTACAAATATAAGACAGAAAATAATGAGCCGCAATTCTTTTTCGGTCTCTTAAAACTGGGCTGCTTGGCCTTGCAACCTCGCTTTCTGAAAACATCAATCCTCCATAATCATGTCGATTATGTCAAATAAATCATACCTTCAATCCAGCAAGTAAGGCCACACAGATGTTGGTGACACTGACAGCATGCCATTGTTGCTTCTTTCCAGCTTTCAAACACTGCTCAATAGTTCCAAGAAGTGATAGCATTTCACTATTATCCTGGAAAAGAATATCCATCGCAGTGAGAATATCACAATGCCTGACTATGGACCACTAAATATTTAGAAATTTAATTTGTCTGCCTACTTGGAAAGCAAACATGATTCCAAAGCACAGGAGCTTCTGGTTCACCACTGTCTTGCTTATAGTCTCCGGCTACACGTAAAATTACATAAAAGCAGTAAGTCCATGATCATGTAAAGAATATAGAATTTCATTTGGACATGCTAAGAAAATAAAAAGAATTTCCCCAAACAAAAGCCTCCGTAGAGACCTCGTCCCATAAACTGGAACTCAATCTGCATGTTCTCATCTAGGTAGCTGAGAATTTTCACATGGTTCTTTGACCACTCAGCAACAAGCAAGAGATTAAGTTGGGAATCGATAGGCTGAAATCACTGAATGCCAACTAATATGGCGTACTGTGATTACTGTTATCGCACAATTGAGCAAAAGCCTGAACCTTTCTGCAGCAATGGGCATACATTTCAGCTTGAGATGGACAATCCAGATACTGGACATAATATAGCGGGAAAAGTGCTTCAACGTTTTCCCTTGTGCAATTCTCGCCTTTGGTCGATACTATTGCTTACTGTGATTGCACTTATTCTTATACTGTTTTCCTGTATAGTGCAGATTTATAATCCACTAGTGATGAAACTATCATGTATCAAGCATGATTATGGTGGTGAATGCACTAACACCTAATCTTTCATATTTCTGAAACTTAACCATGTATCAAGCAAGGTTATAGTGATGATGTCATATGGATGGAAAACCGAATGCTGTTAAATGAGGATTTGAACTGCAACTCTTGAAAGCGAATGATGTTAACATGAGGATTTGGAGATCAATTTTCAATAAGCAGGCAGCAAAGTATAATTTACCCAATAGCATTGATGTAAAATGCCTAAATTCTAACCCCAAAATATATTATGAATGAACATAAGCCCCAATATGCAATGGAGGAATCCCAATGCAGGCAAACCAACTTTTACCTGAGGAAAACTAGAATGTCCACTCTCCCAAACACAAGGCATAAGCCCATCTTTTCCACCATGGAAAGCACGAAGCTCATCTTCAAACCAGTCCCTGTGTACACAACAAGAAAAAATAGTTTTATTAATACCAGTGAACATGTGCATGCCATAAAATTAAGCTTGACAGTAACAGCACTTGGAACAGGCAAAGGAAAGTTTGCCACATCTGACTTATCAGCATAGCAAGTTCACCGATCTCATAGCTCATCAACGAAAAGTCCAAAGTTACATGCCGAAAAGCACTTACCACACTAGACAACGTACACAGCCTTAGCATTTCATACAAGAGGTACTTGATATTCAAAAACGATACTTCCACATTTTTATTTTTTTAACTGTCTAAATTGCCTGATTCTTCTCTTCCATCATTCTTTTTAAAGGAAAATAACCAAAACACTTGTTAATTCAGTTCTGTGATCGTCACATTCAAAATGAGCACAAAACAGTGTCATTTGACAAGTGCTATAGTTGATGTATAGACATGCACAATACGACAACATTATAAGGCTAATACCTTTTGAAGAAAGTTGTTCCCCTTATCTAATATTAGATGAAAAAAATATCATAGAAGAATGTGGACATGAAAAATCAGCAACTTTAAGGAAAATCAAACAAAAAGATGCAAGTTTTCTTGTTGATCTAAACAATTAAGTAGAAGCTTGAAACTCTATTGGAGGACCCCTAAAACACGTTAATCTTCTGGAGGAAATAGCAATGGATACAATACAGTGAAGCAAATCGATCCAAAAAGCTGACACCATAAACAAGGAAAGGCATAGTTTTTATTATTACTGTGAGGCAGATACTCCAAAAAGTAATTCCCGAACCTTCTGAGGTTCAGCGAGATTTCCAAGCAAGGAATAGCAAAAAACAAACAAAGGACTATCAAAACAAATAACAAATAGCCCAAAAGAGACTACACTCTCAAAGTAGATATTTCATCAGATTTTATCTACATGCAAAAGTGATCTCTCTCGTCACTCCTCTCCCTCCCCCCCACCCAAAGCCTTCTTTCCCCTTGTAAGATTCTATGGGACCAAAGCCAACTATTCTAAAAGCTTAAGCTAATAGATAAAAACATTGTTTTAATATTTAAATATTCCACACTCTCCCTCATGCTTAGTCTGGTCTTTTTGCCTACAATTGGACCAGAAAATAACTCAGGACCTCTTCTTCTCATATCATGTGAGAAAGTCCAACTTAAGGTCTTGGAATAGTCGACAGTGGCCCCACAAAATCTCAAATGGTCTCAAAGCAAGAGGTCCTTAGTTCAAATCTTTCGAGGCCCAATTTGTCCCATGTCCACGCTTAGTACTAGACAAAAAACCATACTAAGCTTGAGAGGGAGTGATAGAATATTTAAATATTAAAACCACACCTTTGTCTACAAGATTAAGCTTTTAA
Organism: Corymbia maculata; assembly: GCA_014182735.1. Taxonomy (NCBI): domain Eukaryota; kingdom Viridiplantae; phylum Streptophyta; class Magnoliopsida; order Myrtales; family Myrtaceae; genus Corymbia; species Corymbia maculata. The sequence goes on from CM024687.1 coordinate 39,236,066, forward strand.
AATGGTTGGCGGTGGTCCACAAAATCTCAGATTATCTAAAGAAGAAAAATGGTTACTTCTTGGTTCTTATTTTCATATAATACTTCCAGAGAACATTACATGTACAGCTAGAAGAAAGCCAGACAGTAGTAGCAGATACAGGAACAAATTTCCTACCTCCTAATTCTAGTGATCTACTTCCTAATTCTGATAATCTATTTCCTAATTTTGAGGATTTAGAAACAAAAGGGAATAAAATACATGGAACCAAAATAATTCCCTATCCCGAGATCTTCTCCTAATTCTTCGGCACCTCCCCTCAAGTTGGTGCATAAATATCTATCATGCCCAACTTGCTGATGAGAGACTCGAAGTTGGGTCTAATTGCCCCTTTGTAAGAATGTCAACTATTTGTTGTGTTGTTAACACAAATGGCATACAAATAGCTCCTGCATCAATCTTCTCTCTGATAAAATGTTGTTGATCTCAAAATGCTTAGTTATTTTTGTAAGAAAATAGGAGCAAAATTGGAACAGATTTCCTACTTCCTAATTCTAGCAATCTACTTCTCAATTCTGATGATCTACTTCCTAGTTCTGATGATTTAGAAATAAAAGCAAATAAAATACGTCGAAACAAAATAATTCCCCATCCTGAGATGTTCTCCTAATTCTTCAACGCCCTGCATCATTTTGTATGCTCTCCTCTGTGAGCACGTCCGTGAGAGAGAGAAAGAGTTAGGGTTCATCAGCCAATTATACACAGGAACCCATCAAATTAGATAGAACAGAAACCTTCCAGGAATCCAGGGACCCAACCACGCATCTCTCTTGTCCAGTATTTGCCTCAAGCATGAGCTTTCTTCACACCCAGGAGCATCCCTATTATATGTCCAGTTCAACACATGACCGCCGTCAAAATCATGCCCACAAGTATACTAGAAGCAAAAACCAAACAAACTCATGAGATATAAGCAAATACAAGTACTAATTACCTGAACGGGGTTGTACACAATTGAATAATTTGAGGGTGATCGCTTTTATATGCCATTGGATCAGGAAGCGACTGATAAGCTACTAATATTTTGATGACAAACTTATCCATTGAAGACTTCAAATTTGGAGACTCTCTGGCTTTAACCAATGACACATATGACAAAGCCCTGCCAACAATCAAATTCTAGCGTGACTACACATGAAACCTGAGCTATCAATGGTCTGCATGAAAAGATCTTTCAGATTGAAATATTAACAGCAACAGGACAATGAAAGGAAACTCCATGAAAGCAACCACACCTACTCAAGTACACCAGCACAGGTTGAAGCAAAATCCCATTGTTAACAGCATTAGGAGAAGCAAAGCATTTGACAAAAGCTGTAAGAGCCTCGATCGCAGCCTCCCACACGCTACAAAAAGTAAGAATACAGAAGGTAAAGATCTCCAACAAAGAGAGATTGATTCAATTCAACTAATGCAGTAGAAACTAAAAGTCAAACCTTATTTCACAGTGATTCGTGGAGTTCAAAGTCAGTATACTCAGATATGGAAGTCACTAAGAATTTGTCTTGCTAGATTAGGGATACACTTGATTCAGTTTTTACAGTATAGAAGTGTCAAGAGCTACTTCTTGAATCTGTACCGCCCGTTGTACAAAGCATTGCAAAGACTCAACGGATTAGAAATTGCTATGGACAATAACTCACAAATAGTCAGTTCCTTTGTGCATCACACCTAAAGTTCTGACAGATCACACTCAGGGATTTTCGAGGTGTAATGATTTAAAAATTGGATGACATCAACCAGGCAGCCAGGCACAGAAGCTGATGAGTGTAAAACCCAATTTGTATCCACATGACAGAAATGGAATTTGCAGCCAAAAGCCTGGGCACAAGAGAACTTCTCGATTATAATTTCAAAAATGAGCTCCTTGGTCTGCCATTAGTGGGAGGCAACTTCACCTAATTAAGTTTGTGAAAAATTGCCTTCTTTTACAAGCAGATGGATTCTTTTCATAAATATTGGAGCAACACCTCTAACCAAAACCAATCTCTGAATATCATCCAGTAATATCAGAGATGGGAAGTTGCAAGTGAATTTCTTATGCTTGTAGCTGAAGGTGGAAGGTTAAATTTGATTAAAAGTTGGTCTGAATACACAGAGGTGGACACAGCTCATCATCTGTTTACTTCAAAATTTCAGAATCGTCGTCGGCCATCACATGATGAGAATTGTAGTACATGCCAACCAACCCAGAGCAATCTACTAGACTTATTGTCAACCAGATCCTTCAATGCATTTATGAGCTGATCTAAATTCTCAAAAACTTCAGATTGGTAACTCAAATTTTAGTGCTTGCTCACCACAAATCAGAACTCTATTAGAATTAATGTTCCCAACTCCAATGACTAAGTTTCTGCTGAATAGAGGCCACAATTAAAGTGGACACTGTATGCGAAAAAGGCCAACTTAGTATTCCAGTATAGCAAACGAAAAGCATTTTGCAAGACCCAATAACAAATGATGATGCATTGCCACCTAATAATGATGTACATCAATGGGTATATCAGCATACCTCACAATAGCTACTTGATTTGCACTATGTGTAAATTCACGATCTTGATTTCCACTAAATGTTGGAGCCCACAATGAAAGGATATCAAAAACCTGGTCTTCAAGCCCCTGAATGCATCAAAAATCAATAATGGAAGCAGCCAGCGGGCTATCGAAAACAAAAGGAATATATTCTACCTCTTTTGGCATAGAAGCTAATAGTGATGATAAAAGTGACCACCCAGCTTGTTTTTCAACAGTATGAGCAACAGGATTTGGGCTGGATTGCAACAGCATTTTCTTCAAAACGTCAAGCACTGACTGCACTAGCCTGATAAAGGAATGGAATAAGTACGCCATCAGCATTTTGGGAACATTTCAAACTCTGCATGCATATGCATAAAAGCTCACATAAGTACAAGGATACAACAACATAGGACCTTATATTGTCATCCCACACTTGCTGTTTGGTGATACATCATTATGACACAGGAAGATCTGGACATCCTAATGATGACAGCAAACAACATTCCTATTATTGTGCTTGATATAGGGGAACTAAGAAATAGCTCTAATTTTTTATTAAGATGAAGCAAGATGGTCATTTGACATGTGCATTATTATCAAAGGAATTGGATCACTGAAGAAAAGGAAAAGTATCAGCCACTTACAGCATCATTTTTATTCTCCCAACAGAAAAAAGTTCCCAAGCTGCATCATACCACACTAAATTTTGCATTTGCATTTGCATTTGTAGCCACCATTACAACATATCTATTTCAATTCATGTAAGTTAGACCTCCCTTCTTCACCCAAGGCAAATCTAAGAACAAAAATCCACTTTCATTCCTCTGCCCACAACAACAAAGTGGACATAACAAATGGCAGATCCACTAGAGTCGCTAAGTAAGATTGTATAAGAGCATGACCCAAGAAATGGAGAATTAAAAGACATAAGAAGCATGCATACCTAGATGGATATCCAAGTGGTAATTTGGGCGAAATGGATACTAGAGCAGCTAAAACCATTGCCTGGCCATGCAACATATCAAGTTCAAGCTTTAAATTGTTTCCCTGCAAACAGAATGAAGTTCCCATTAGCTATCAAAAAGCACATGAACTACATGCTTCCGATGGGCATGACCCCAGAATCATTACTTATTCTGATTCAAGTCACAAATACCACTTCACAAGCAAAAAAGACTTGATTACTGTGTCAATTAAAGGCTCCAAAAATTGTTACAGTCTAGAAGATTAAATTTAGAATAATGTAGAAACCAGAATGTCACATCAAATGGTCGAACATGATGCACCATACAAAAGAAATCAGGACTACTCCACAGAAGACATTCCTTGGACATTGCCCAAGGCTGTCATGTTCCTTGGGTTTACAGCAATAAAATAAAGAAGAAGAGTTGAGAGAGAGAGAGAGAGGTCCAAACATAGTGCTAAGAAACTCTATGCCCCTAGCATCTGCAACTACAGTCTTATGTTCCTTTCTATTCACCAGTCTCTCACACGGCTCAAGTAAGTGTGCAAGCGACCTCCTTCCTTCTGAGTTTGAAAAACCTCTTGTGAAACCAGTTCCTGTACTGTATTATCAATATATTCAAGTCAGAAAGTAGTCTGGTGGAAGAATCCTGCATCACCACTCCTCTTCTCCCTTGCTGGGGCAAGCCTCACCTTTGTGTGAAGGCTACATTCAATTTGGAATTTACAAAAGGCTAAAGCCCTAATTTCACTATATCAAGAATCAAAATATTTGGAACCCCAACTCCAAAGGAAAGGGAATTTTCAGGGACTAGCCTGCCTCCAAGTTGGAGGCAAGGCAGACTGCTCATATTAATGTTTCCAAAACTCCAACTCATCAGAGTTTCTCAAATACAGCTACATTTACTTTCAGCCTCACTGCCAATCATCGGATATGTGCACATTCCACAGAGGAATTTCTATTTTGCATGGAATAGGATCCTTAACCCATTCATCTAGCATGTGGTGCTAGAAAAAATTGAAAAACCAAGTCTCTTCAATTAGTCAATCCAAAAAAAATCCTCCTGTTTGGATATGCCTGATATACATTCTTAGGCACGTTTCCTGAAAGCTTGAGCTTAAGGGGAAATGGTTATAAGACATGGTATAAAAGCTTCAGGTCAAAGGTTTGAATCTTGCAATCCTTGTTGTCATTATGTTTGTCACTCTTATGCATCTCCCCGTTGTTGTCTAATGGGGTTACACCATCCTACGTTTCACTCATAAAGTCCCACTCCAAGGGAAAGTGTTGACATACACCCAAGTACACATCAAGGACACTTTCCCTAAAAGCTTAAGCTTTTGGGAGAAAACAACTGTTCGACACAGCCTCAAATGTTCAGAAAAGGAAGATTTTCAATCCCATATGAGAATGAGAGCAACCATATTGCAATTACATCACCTAAAACCAATCACCTTGGTTTCTTACCCATAACAATATGCCAATTGGTTGTAAAAGTGACGTAGACAAATTCTTTATCAATTACAGACACCAAAAAACAATTTGGATCCAACTTCCAGACAATACAAAGAAATATTCAAGGAGAAAAGATTATCAAGGAACGTCTCCAAACTCAATAAACGACTAAATGGAAAACAACATGCAAAATATTTACCACAGAAGAAAGAAAGTAAAGAGTCTTTGCTATTGTCAATTAAAAGCAATTTGAATGACAAACAAGCTTCTTTCCCATGAGAACAGTACCTTCTCAAAAGAAATGGTTTCCCTCAAAGCATTTAGTGTGGTGACCCCAAAAGATGTCAAACCTCCAACACATGTTGGATCAACCTCAGCCAACATACGTAATGTCAGAGCCGCCTCAATACGTACCTAGCCAAGAGATTTAAGAGTAATTATTGGCACCAGGGTAAGCAAAATCAACAATGAAAGCACAAGACTTACTAGACTGTCAAGACAAAGTCACACATTTTCACATAATAGAAAGGACAGAAGTACCTAGCTATTTTCAGGTCTATGCACATTTCACATGGACATAAAAGCATGCTCAAGAGCCAGAAAAATAAATTGTGACATACCATAGTACACCAAAATCTTCTTCCAAAATAAGCTAGTTCATCTAAAATGTATTCACTACTTGCCACATCTAATATCATGCAACCATGGTAGTTAAAAATGCAATTTCAATTATAAAATCATGGGGATGGAGTTTTATTGCTTTGAAATCGTTTTCTAGGTGAAATTGCAAGGTGACTCAGTGAACTTGCTAAAAATGCAAGTCAACTTGTTCAAGATAGTCAATTGTCTTTCAGTCATGCCCACGTGAAATTCTATTAAATTTTTTGACACAATAATGCCCAAAAGCATATAAAATGAAACAATTTAATATATGCATTGATGCTTGGTGAAATGGTCTTTCACCAATGGTTTGGTGTAAAAATGTCATAAAAACAAAAACACGTTCAGATCTTCAAGATCAGATCAGATTAGGGCACCAAGAATAAGGACATATCTCTTCTCTTCACTTCTCACTCTTCCACCAGATATAAGTCATTTCTAGATGAACCATGACATCTCATTGGCTGGCCAAGCTCCACAAGTTTTTTTCTTTGTGGGGGTGTAACATTGCTTCACATGATTTTGTTTCATACTTTCATTCAGAGAATTCATTTCACAATATTTGAAATTGTACTGCTATAAAGATATGCACTCAGAGTTTCGAATTGATGAAAGTTAAATTTCGCAATTATTTAGTAGATTAGTGACATATCTAGAGTCATATTGACATAGATCTATGAAATCTAAAAAGGTGCTGCTATCATCAAATGGCATATGAGAATGTTACTTTTTTTAACTTGGTTTTACTGCTAAATCTAATATTTGGAGCTTTATCACTAATTTATATGAGACTCAACTCAGGACAGTTTATGTATTACTTATAAAGTACGAAGAATAATGCGGTTTTCTGATTCAGCCTTACTATACAATTTTCTGGGAGCCTCACCAATCGATTGTAAAAAACCAAGTTTGACTACCTTCATGCAGCTAAAGTAGCTAAGATTTGACTAATAAAAGCAAATCAAGTTAGTAGCAAACTTTCCCATCATTGGGTTATTTCGGCAGCCATTGCCTTAATGCAAAGATGGCTCATGCAAAACATCACCCAATGCAAAGATGGCTCATGCAAAACATCACCCAAGAAAAGCAGGCATGCCAAACAGCCCAAGAATAAAGCACAATCCAGGATAAGATGCACGAATATCAGAAGTTATTCATTCAAAAGGAAATATATAACCAGCACTATCCACCTTCATCTCATTGAGAAATGAAGCTAACGTCTTACAAGTTCAGAAGAGTGTGAAACTGCTGCAACCACTGTGTCATCAAGAACTTCTCTGAATTCAAACGGAACCTGCATAAAAAGAAACGCGCACCATCCAATGTCATATCAAGTCATATAGTCCTCCACTTAGCATAATGTATTGGTACCAAAAGACACATCATGACTCACTACAACTAGCAGATGCTCTAGAGAGGCCAAGAAGTCACAATGACAGAGAACTATTTATCATATGTAGACACTATCTGGGTATTTAAGCACAAGCAGAATTAGACAAGTTATGTCATAATAGTGGATAGCTCCACCAGTTTTGTATGATCGTGTATGGCAAAATCCAACAAGCGTAATTGCAGAATCCCCATTTATATCTATTCACAGAGATAAAGTAATTACGTGAAAATTTTTTAGAGCTTACCTCTCCTACCGATTTGAGAGTATATAACAAGGTACGTAAAGCAGCGACTTTCATTGCCGGAACGAAATCAGGAGACTGAAGCTGGAAATTATCCAAAGAGAGATACTTTGGTTATAAGTCGGTAACTAACACAACTTATAGGAACCCAGCAATCAAATTTGTTAATCAAGAATGGAAAGATCTACAGCAAATGACAATCACAAACCTGCTGTCCCAGAAAAACTAAAAAGCTCCTTTGAGTAGGTTCCATCATTTGATCAGTGATACCCACTCGAAGAATGTACAGAACACATGCCTTCCAAAACCATTAAATGCATCAGTAGCCTTGAATAAGGATGTTCATACAATCGAAAACTTTGAATAGCATGTTCTCAAGAAGAAGAATTAATGTCAAACTCAAAGTTTCACTAAAATCCTACGGCATCTTCAAGATGACAGTAATGCTTCCGGTGAGATTAGGAACAAAAGACATCTAAAAATAAGAATTACCACTAAGGCCTGGATATATAACACTAACTAGAAGATCACATAGGAAGAAAGAAACTGCAGTTCCTTGCCCTCAGTATCACTAGTGCCTCCACCTTTCAATACCATGATGTACAATTAAAGAGTTTTCCACTGTTTGTATCTGGACCTGTTTAATTCTGTTTTCTATTAACTTAAAATCAAGTTCATAGTTCATACTAATACAACCTCAAAATGCTCATCCACTACTAAGTAATGATTGAGGATCATTGTAACGAATGATGGGATACTGGAGAAAACTCAAGCAGCTAAAAAGTAAGGCAACTGAATAGATACACAACAGAATCTCCATTTTCCCTTTCCATTGCTTACGGTACTTCTTCTTTGCTAAATAATTTTAATTGTGAAGATTTGTTATTTGACAAAGAAAAATGAGGATTTCGGGCCCAAAAGACAAAGGTAAAAGAGTATAAGTTAAAAAAACCTTACCAGCGCATGAGCATCAGTTGAACTGTCTGCACGAAGCATGTCCATAACCAGTGGAGTGAAGTTTTGGAGCTCACTATCTGGACGAAGATATCTCAAACGAATGGCCTATGAAATGCATTACATTAACAGAAAAGAACATTGCAATCCCAGGAAGGGCAATAACAAGAATATGAGGGGCAACAAAAAACACTCCACGTCTAAACCTTTTTTTCCAAGTGAGAATTACCAAGAAATGAGAAAATGTGTCAAATAGCTACCAGGCCAAAAGAAAATGTAATGATGATAAAAAATAAAAATATATATAAAAAGACAAATAAAGACAAGGATGCTTTAGAAATTCATATGCTTCGACATTTTGGATCCTCATCTTAAGAGAAAAATTGCATTAGACAAACTTACATAGCTGACTGCCTACCTGTAAAAAGGAGACCCATGACAGAGTTATACCAATTCTAAGGTCCTTGGAACGAGCTCCACTTGCTGCAATTTAAAATATTAGCTAAAGGTAGTTTGGACACCATGAAGAACATACTAAGTCCAAGGACGGGTGAAGGACTTCAAGTGTACAGACATGAAAATGTACAAGTATAGTAAAAATTAAAACCATGAAGCACATGCAACACATATGAATCACTTATAAGAAGAACCTCAGGCACCAGGCATATAAATATACTATCCTAGTCTGGGCTAGGTTATGCCAAGCTTGATTCTTTTTAAGTATAGAAAGGTGGTTATAGGTTTTGAGTGTTGGGGTTACTGCGAAAATTATATTTCATCATGCAGGTTGTTAGACTTTGTACACTCTCTTTCTCTATAACCTCTATAACTTTTGTCTAGCGGTGGTGCTACCTCCATACCTTTCTTACAAACTGTTCCTATTCTTTTTATAAGTACAGAACAAAATGGGCTTTGATCATCATATTGACTAAAGTCAACAGGAAGGTACTTTTATCTTCTACTGTTATCTTTAGCTTATTCGGCTAGTAATTTTGATTAACCAAACAGATACATAATTCTGACAAAAAAAGAAAAAAATTATTTTGCAGACCAAATAGCTGTTAGGTTGCCGTTCCTGCTCTATTTTATTTGCATGGAATAACTATTCCATTCCTGTCATATCCCATGTCATAACCAAAAACTTCATAAGAATACACTCATTCAACCAAAAAGTGGAAGAGTAGAGGAAATAGGATGAGCAGTTTCTTTTTGTCTAGACAGGTAATACCTTTAGTGAAAGGCAATATTAAATGTCTCTGCAAACCACCCTCTAGTTTCTTCCCCACGAGAATAGGTCCTTTTCCCCTTGGTTGAACCTAGGAATAACACAAGAATGCAGCTGTAGAGTAAAAGAAACAACACCCATGAAAACCAAGTATAATTAGATATATACTTGTGCCTCAGGATTCATTCCAAGAGCAAGCACCGACCCTAATGCTTCAGCAAAAGCATCCCGAACAGAAGAAATGGGATCTTCGAGGGCCTGTTGAAAAATGGGTTAATCATGAAAAGTAATCGGTTATGACTATGAAAAAGCAAAATACATCATCACCACACCTTAACACAATAAGAAGCTGAAGAGTCGAGTTCTCCAACTCCTAGACCTGGTCCTCCAATATTTGCAAATGCCTTGAGACACCTTGCAGCAGCTATTCTGACTACAAATGATTTATCTCCCACAGCAAATCGTGTAATAATACGAAAAGCCTCAGTATATGCTGAAAAGGCAGCATAGCCCCCGGAGCCTTCTAACGCATTCTGGAGCATATGGAGAGCTTCCTTTCTAACAAAATCCTGCAACTCCCAGCAGGATGACATTAGGATCAAATAACGGACGACCAGTACTCCTCTGAAGTAGAAAACAAGAGAACAGAAGAAACTTTAAGCGACAACTGAAAACCATAATTGCGTTATGCAAGCCATTTTCCCAGACAATCATCATCATAACCATGTCAACTTCCAGCAGCAATCATCTAAGAGCATTCAATGATTATGTGAATTCCCAATTGAGTATAAGAAAGTCACATTGCAATTAAAAAAATATATTGAACTCTTTGAAGAAAAAGTGAAAAAGAAAAAAAAAGGTTGCATATTCTGCTCAAGCTATAAAAGTTTAAGAAAACATAACTTGGTACAAATTCAGAAGTCAACCTCATTTCATTATTTAAAAAGGAAAAGAAAAGCGCATGCAATGGATGCAATGAACTTTTTCTATAGATGAAAGAAAAATATTATATTTTACCAAGGGGACAAAAACAGAAAGAAAAAACGTCCAAGTGGATGCTTGAGCATGCAACCTCCTTATCGCAAATAAATTTCTCAGTCGGCATCATCTTCTTTAACTTCAAAACTCTACACTAGAAACGCATTATTACCAAAACTTGTTTAAAGGAAGATGATAGTAGGTGATATTGAACCATAAAGTAACTAAAGCCCTCTTTCATTCCAGCTGCCTTGCATGGATAAATACTCTAGAGATGTAAAAGATGAAATGTACCTCATGAAACTTCATAAGTTTAGTCACAATGATGGTTGTTTCAAGTAAACCTGAAGTGATTCTTCTCCCGAAATGCCGATATAGTTCACCCAAACACTGTGCAGCCCCTACAGAATTGCATTAGAGTATTAGTTAACGGAGGGAAACACAATGCTAGAGTACAAGATAAAAATGAAGTATGTGGAATCCACAGGATGCATCAAATTACTTACAGGGAGCAATTTTATCCATAATAGAACAACTCAATGGCAATACAATACAATAAAGTTTTCAAGTAAAGTGTTGGCCTCCGGCTTAAATTTTATTAAATAATGTCATTATCAAATGACCATTGTGGAAGCAAGATTATTCAAGAGTCCTACCTCTCAACAAGCATATTGTTTAGAAAGTCTAACCCAAATGCTTAAGCCATTAGATGAAGGTGTGGTTTATTTTTCAAATATTCTAACACTCCCCCTAGTGCGTAGGTTGGACTTTGGCCTAAGCCTAAAGCGTGGAAATATGCAATTGGGAAGGCAAATAAGGGCTTGGAAAGATTTAAACTCAAAACCACCAGCCACTTCCTCAACCGATGTGAAGGACAACAATCTCACCCTCTTAGGATGTCTTGAGTTCAAATCTTTCCAAGCCCATTTGCCTCCCCAATTAAATATGTCTACACTTAATACTATGCAAAAAAGACCAAACTAAGCATGAGGGGGAGTAATAAAATATTTAAATATTAAACCATGCCTTCATCTATCAATTTAAGCTTTTAGATCAGTTGGTGGTGGTCCCACAAAATCTCACATACACACACATAAATATATATAAATATATATGTATTCGTACAACTAACGAATGATTCGATTTGATTCATATACAAAACAATTAAACTTCAAGGCATGAGTCAAAAGTGAACAAAAATTGTCTGATCAGATCACAATTCATTTACCGTGCGATCCTTTCAACAAATTAAAAAGCTGATAGTTGTTAGTTAAGAATTGTAAAGATGATCAGGTGAAACAGGCAAATATGGAAAAGCACAAGGTCTCCAAAATATATAAACAAGATAAGGTTGGATAGGCTATAAGAATGGTCCTACCCTAAAGAAATGTGCTCTTTTGAGATTATAAAGCTTTCAAAGAATGATAATGATGGTCATGATGATAGGAATTTCCAGCATGGTTTTCTTCTTTTCCTCACCGTACTGGTAGAGAACTAGTAAGGTTCACAAACACTTAACAACTAAGAACTTTTATAGCCGTCCCCTTTCCAAGCAGCAAATTTCTCAATCGCGATGCCTATCTATGCTTTTAAAGAACAATTGCATGAAAAGAGTAGAGCAGTGAATGAGACATATCACTTGTAGAGCTAAGCTCCTAAACACTGCAGCAAACTACAAACCCTTAACCTATTTGATGATCTCTTGCAATTATTTTGATAAAATCAAAATAATTGCAATGAACAATTAAGGAACTGCACACTAACCAGTTATTTTGGCAGGTAACGAGGATGATGATCAATAGGATCCTTTCTCATTTCCACAAATTGAGAAAGTCTTGTGGACATTACAAGAATAATAAGGGGACAAAAGCTGGCTGAAAATAGGACCTAAACTAACTAGTTCACTTGCACTAATTAACATTTGAGACTTACGGCACCGTCAGGAAGATCGTGCACAAGAAGAATACAAACAAACAACAAATTCAGTAATCATGAGAAAAAACATTTATGTTAAAAGTCACTCAGGGGAAAACAGGGATCCTTGACAAACCAGCAACTCTCTGTGGCTCGCTCCTTTTGCCATCAGAAAGAAATCCTTGGAGGCTGCTCACTCGAGAGTATATTGAAATAGCATCTCCCTTGGCAATGATCCTCGCCATTGCCACAGACGCTAAGTGACGCACTGGCCTTCGGGCACCTAAAGTAAGCAAAGAATACAACGCATCCTCGCATTTTCTTTGCCACAGCAATATCGACTCCTGCACAAAAGCCAATCTCCGAATCACATTGCAATACTCAGCAAAACAACGGTACAGATTGCACGAATCATTCAATCACACTAAGAGAATTCTACGCTCGTCCCCACCACATCCTCCCGTACACGCACTACCTAAAAGCATCACGTCGTGCAGAGAGTTTCAAAACTCTTCCAACAAGTGTCTAGTTTAGATAATTTAGGATCTATGGTTCAGAATCCATGACCAGCTCCGGGATCCGACTCCCCGATCCAGGACGGACAACGGGGAGACCCCGCTAGCGACCGACTCTTCACTAAACATCGACTTTCAACGGATTTGAAGGAGCGAGCGGAATACCTGAGGCTCCTCGTCGATGGCGGAGATGAGATCGGAGAGGAGATCGAAGCAGAGGAGCGGGTCCGGCTGTTGCTGGGAAGCGGACGCGACTATGGACTCCAACTGCGCCACCAGCACTCCGAAGCGAGAGAGAGGCACGTTCTCTCTCACGTAATTCTTCACCATTGTTGCCTTCACCATTGTTGCCCTCGAGTTCGCTCAGTAGACAGAGACGATTGAATGGGAAATGCAGGGATCGACCATTCTGCGAAAGATGGCACGGGGAAAAGTGAAATCGCCGGAATATATTTCCAGTTCGCGGGTCGGGACCGGGATTTTTTTTTTTCCTTTTTCTTTTCTTTTTAAGCCTAAAACAAGTGTTAATACCAAAAAAAAAATCATAACTGATAAACAACCGAAAACCCCAGCCTTATACATCTTATAATAAATTTTTCCCCAAACTAATTTTTTAGCCATCGAAATTCTCAAATTTATACATTTATGATAAATTTAACTTTCATTAATTTTTATAAAATTAAATTATATCACGAAAAATCACAAATCAATATATCTATAACAAATATTATATAAAACCCTAAATTGATTCATTCATTAATTATTACATATCATCCAACTCTATAATTTAATAGTAAAATTTAACGAAAAGTAACAAATGATAAATTTATCAAAAGTGTACTAGTTTTGAATTTTTTGTAATTAAAAAATTAATTTTTTTATAAACTTGTACAGGATATATTAATTTAATATTTTCGTGATATTACCTCTAAAAGAAAATATAATTCGGTCCACTTTTACTTGCTATTGTTACCGGCAATCCCTCTACTTTTAGGCAAAAACAGTGCTTGGAAAGTCTCGCTGATTTATGGCTTGTAAAATAGATACCGGGAAGGATGGGGCCACACAAAAGGTTTTCCCTTATCATCCTCATGCCATGATGGGTAGATTTGCTAAGGCAAACTTGACTTTTTTAAATAATTTTTGGCATTAACTCTTTTCTAGTCCGTTCAGTTCAACTTTCTCCAATGCTTCCAAAACTCCTCATGGAAATATAAGATGTTGGCAAATGTTTTCAAGACCATATTAGCCAAATGCTAGCATTGCCGGAGCTTAATGGCAAGGCAAGTCTTCACTTGACTTGGGCTTTTAAGGAATGCAAGTCTTGGCACCATTCGCATTTATTGTTCATCTTCCTCGATTTGCACAAAAGAGTTGGAGCATGACGACTCCCAACCTAGGGATCACATGGCCTCGGTGACCATCGCCTAGGGGTCATGCATGTCACTGCCTAAGGTTAGGCAACAAAGGTGACACTTGAGATTACATGACCTTTGACTCTCGTTGGTTGAGCTCCATTGAATTTAATTTTGAGAATTTAACAAAAAAATAGTAAAAACCCTTTACAAATGTATTTTTCACTTAACAACATTTAAGCCAAAGTTTTATGTCAATGCACTTTAAAATTATTGTTTACTAAATACTAAAATATTTTTAAAACCCTTTTAGGCCAAAAATGTTTGCATTTTTTAAAGTCATTTTTCCAATACCGAACCAAATGGCCCTCTGTTTCCTCATGAACCCCATAGGTGCTCAAGCTTTGAGCTTGTGTCACCATAGATGCTTGAGCTCTATACCATGGCTGCCCTCTCTGCTAGCCATTGCATTTAAGTTAGCAAATATGCTTTGAGCATTGTAGTCATGGGAGCTCAAACTCATGGTAGTCGTTAAAAAAAAATGATGAAATATCCTAAAGGAAATATGGATTGATGGATAAGTGGATCCACAAAAGTTGTGAATGATCATTTCTTCATTACAAATAGGAATAAATGATAAGAAATTTAAAGGTTTTAAGATTGAAGGCAATCGTGCCCAACCATGTAAATTGTAGAAAAATAAAGATAAAAATAATTTTGCAAAGGAATAGATTGATTCAAGGATGCTTTACAAAGAATACAATTGGGCTATGTTTGGTGACTAGAATAAAATTGAGAATATGATAAAATTAATCATATTTTGTTTTTGATTTTTTCCCAAGACAAGACAATGTTAGATATAAGAAGGATATTACATTCATAAAAATATTATATAGAAGATGTGGGATAAATGTGGATAGAATTTCTTGTATTTATGGTATAAAAGCTATTTTCTAGAAAATAACTTCCTAAATTAATAAAGATAGAATAAGTATATTTTAAAATTTTTGAAATTTAAAATAAAAAATAAAATCAAAAAATAAAAGAAAGAATAGTGACAATTTTTATTTTTATTTAGTTTACTATTTTAATTTATATATTTTAATTTCCTTCTATCCAATAAGATTTATTCTATATGTGGTATTTATATTTATTACGTATTTTAGGTACTAGTATAGTTTATTATTTAATAAAATTTTATAAAAGACTAATGGAAGGGATTTATGAGAAATGAAAAAAAAAGAGACTCATCAGTATGTCATTCATACGAAATAATGAACAAGATATAATAAGAAAAAGCATGGCTTTATTACCGTAATTAACCAAACGGTCTAGTCCTATCCAAACTACTAAATGCAATTATTATGTGCCAACAGTTATAATGATTATTAAATTTGAATAAAAAATTAAATTCCTAATTTTATCGGTGGTTACAAGAATCCACGGAACTATCTAGCTACACTTATCCATAAATAAGTTATCCAATAATGCTTGTCCACACTAAGTTTAAAAAAATCCCAAAATAGTGGCTATCGTCATAACTACCCACTAATTACGTTTATGTCGATTGCTCGTTATTGATGAATTAACTTCTCAAGTGTCGATGAAGGCTCTAGTCCATAATTTTACAAGTCGTCAATGACTTGGTAAATCATCAATGCTCTTCAAGTAGCCAACTATTTGGTTCATTTGACAACTTTCTTCGTCAAGCTCTGTTCTCATCAATTAAATTTGTTATTTATCAATAATGATAATAAAAATTGTTCATTTTTTAGTGACAATAGCGTCATTCCAAGTTGGAATTTCCAACACGACGCGCTATCGCTGGGATAGGTATTGTTTATTTTTATTTTTTTAAAAGTTTTCAATTTGGCCTATTAGTTAATGCATTTTTTGATTGTTTTGAATTTTGAATTTTTTCTACTCAATTTAACCCGCATCAACTTTTCTAGTCATCAATTCAACTTACCAATAGTTCATATGGACGGTGATATATCAGAGAAAAAATGAAGAAATTTTTTTTCTAGCCAGAGAAAAAAAGGAAGAGATTAACGAATGATAAACGGTGTGACTTTTTATAAAATAAGGTTTGGTTTTGGATAGAAAAGGTAAAGGGACAGTTTCGATATTCGGAAAAAGGAGATCAGGTGACATATTATCGTATTTAACATCATTATTTGATATGTTTTTCTTATTGATGCTTGATTTTCAATATGAATAAGTTACTAATTATCAGAAGATTTGGTTATGAGGAGTTGTTAGTGTGTCACATAACACGAGTCGCAATTTGCCGTCCTTGGAAATCTCTCTCACAACAATATAGAGAGAATTTCGGATTTTATTTTACTTGTGAGATGTACAAATTAGTCGAGGGAACTCCGATATGTACAAGAGCATTTTCGTGATCACAACCATAAATGTCAATTCAATCTAATGTCGGAAGTTCTATCTCGTTATTTACTAACTACTCACATTTATTATTGGAATTTTCCATAATATTATATAATCATTAGATTGTCTACCTTTGGGAATATTCTAGAATATGAAGAAAAATCCTAGAACTTTAAGACTCTCCTAGTTTTCTTGGACGGTCCTTGGTCAATAGTGACGCTAGCACAATGATAACACGAGATTACCAAAAATTTCTTCAAGTCATAGTTTATACAAAACGATATACTCTAGTAATTAAACGACATACTTCAGTTATCGATAAAAGAAAATGCCCTTCATTTGCATTGGTGCTATACGACTATCAATCGCATTTTCTTTCTCATACAATTGTGTGAACGAGATTTTCTCAACATTAACACGAAGCGATTTCCTCATCAACTTGTGTATCTTTCTTTTTGGTAGATCTCATACGTTTCGTGATTAGCAAGATCCTTTTTTGGAGCAAAAGTAACAGGCAGCATGGAAATGCAAGCAGAAAGCCCGCTCCATTTTCCGGCCCGACCTGGCAGAGAGGGTCCTAATCCTCCTGGCCATCGAAACGGCGTCGTTCCATCTCGCGCTTAAACTCTGGAGAGATCTTCCTCCAGAAAGCCCTAACGCCCGCTCCTTTGTAGTTCCTCACAGTTCCTTCACTCTCTCTCTCTCTCTCTCTCTCCCTCTCGCCTACGCTGCACAGGACGCTCCCTTAGATTCATCGACGTTCTATCTCTCCCAGGCTTCGGAAGATGTCTCTGCGGGTGCTGAATCCGAATGCGGAGGTCCTCAACAAGTCCGCCGCGCTCCACATGAACATCAACGCCGCGAAGGGCCTGCAGGACGTCCTCAAGACCAACCTCGGACCCAAAGGCACCATCAAAATGTGAGTGTTTCCGGATCGCGACCTTTGCCTTTCCCTTTCTCTTGTTCGGTCGCGTTCTGCTGCGTTTCGTTGCTGATCTTGTCGCGGCTGACTGCAGGCTCGTCGGTGGAGCTGGGGACATCAAGCTCACTAAGGATGGGAACACCCTCCTGAAGGAAATGGTACGCGTTTCTCGTGCTCCGTGCGTGATGGGCTGGCTGGGTTTTGTTTGTCCAGTTACGATGTTGTTTGTTTCGGTGCTCTAGTTCGGCCGGGCACCGTTTCGGTTTCGCTGAGCATTGTGAAAACTATGAGGATCTCACGGGAAGTGAACCATAGCGGTTTTCAGTAAATCTGCCCATTTGTTCGACTTGTGCTACTTTCGCCCATGGACTCGGAGTCACTTCTGAATATGTGAAATGGATGGTCTATTTGTAGTTCCACGTTTCCCAAATATTAGATGAACGTTGGGTCGATTAGCGTTGTCATGGATTTGACACGGCTTTATGTATGTATGATACACAAGGAAGACAAGATCTTGATAGGAAATGCATCGTGTTACACTTTTGATGATTCATTGATCAAATTGAGTTTCAGCAATTAAAGAAAAGTTGTGCCTGCACTACCTGGGTGGTTGGACTGTCTTTCGTTTGAAACTTCATGATGTTTTGGCAAAGAATTATGCCTCCAAGGTATCCTCATAGGCCTAGATGTTTCATTATCAGTGGGTGGTAATTTTTGCTTTTGAAGGTAGAATACCATCAGTTATTGGATTAGCTTTTTTGCAGCTTTATGCTTTAGTATTCGTGGATAGATTAGAAAGTTATATATTCAGAGATGGCACATTATGCTTCTCATTTTACCACGGTAAAGTTCTCATGTGAAAATTTGCATTTGGAACACCTTTGGATTCAGCACTAGTTGATGTTTTACCAATTGCTGCAGCAAATTCAAAACCCGACTGCAATTATGATTGCAAGGACTGCTGTTGCACAAGACGACATAAGTGGTGATGGAACGACATCTACAGTCCTTTTCATTGGCGAGCTAATGAAACAATCTGAGCGCTATATTGACGAAGGTGTGCTGTCAATTTTACCGACTCAGTAGCACGGTCTCTCGTTTGTGTTGCGTGCCGAAATTCATATCCTTATCCATCTTCTGTTGCCCCTACGACATTATGACTTTGCATTTATAAACATATTATGCCTTTTTTAGGCTCAAAAGATAGACTCCCATTTTGGTGGCACCGGCGGTATACTTCCTCATTATTGTATCCCAAAAGTCATGCTGCATATTGTATCGCCCTAAGGGAGGCTATTTGGAATAGCCTTATTTGCTCCGACCTACTTTTGCTGTCCTGTTTGGATAAGCCCATGATTTGAAGGCTGTGTTGCATTGGGAGAATGAGTGCTACTCTGTTGTCATCCTACTTGGAGACTATGTGCCATAGGATGAGGAGTCATCATCAAATATTTGAATCAAAGTTTGTATAATGTTAGCATGCAGAGTATCTAGAAGTCAATAATTTTACTGGGAAATACCTAGATTTATTTCTCTTTCATTTGCATGGTAAAGAAATTGTTTGCCTCTCAATCCGTTTGTGTCACCTTTTGAGTTAAATGTTGCGTCGCTGAAGAAAAGCTAGAACTTCTGGAAATGCGCCTCCATTTGTGCCTCAGGAGCACCTTCATTGTCAGCTTTTACTTGTTTTAGGCATGCATCCACGTGTTCTGGTTGATGGATTTGAGATTGCGAAAAGAGCAACCCTCCAATTTCTCGAGAAGTTCAAGACTCCTGTTGTAATGGGCAAAGAACCTGACAAAGAAATTCTTAAGATGGTTGCCAGAACAACGCTAAGAACAAAGGTACTTCTGATATCTGCCACTGTTCTGTGAACAAGTTCTTTAAATACTTACCAACATGTTTTCTTGGACAGCTATACGAGGCACTGGCTGATCAATTGACAGATATCGTTGTTGATGCGGTGAGTGCTACTGCTGAGGTGGAAGATGGGCTAATTCATGAGTATAATTTTCTAGGTCCTTGCCATAACTTGCTTAGTTTGGTTATACACATGGTGATTGATAATTGATTACAACGTGACAGGTGCTCTGCATCAGAAATTCAGAGGAAGCCATTGACCTTTTTATGGTGGAGATTATGCATATGCGCCACAAGTTTGATGTTGATACACGCTTGGTATGATGGCCTTTCATAGTTGTAGATGCGAATATATGTCTCTTTGTGATTATATTGACCACTTTTAAAGATCTAACTCTTATGAAGTGGATACAAATATATGCCTTGTCACTGCCTCATTTTTTTGTTGAATTTTTGGACTCACTGGCATCCAGTTTTTCTTGTTGATTTCCTGAGAAGTTGTGAATTTGTGTGGAATTGTGAAATTGCTTGACTAATACAGGTAACATCCGGTGGTGATTGCTACCTTTGAAAAATAGATAGTCGGAAAATAGGTACTCTTGGAAAACAGTCCAAACACAAAGCATTTCCTTTTAAAAGCTCTAAAGAGAAAAATGGCTGGAAGTTGTCTTCTAGATAGTTTACAATGGAAAAATGATATGATACAATTACAAAGACGTTGACATTGTACCTCCTTTGCCTTTTACTTACTGTACTACAGCTTGCTTATTTTCTTTCTTTTGATAGCATAAAGTTTGAACACTCAACTATATGTTTGTGGCATGTTTTGTTGAACCCGTGATCATGAATAAGATAGGAAGGTATACTCATCATGTGGGTAGCAAAAGGCAAAGCTTTAACTCCTTTATTTCTTCAATCATTACAAGCAATTCAATAGAAAGATTATCTAGAATGAAGTAGGTCCCTTTCTTGTCCTCATATTGAATGCTGTCCCTTCCGATTTATTAAGCATTTCTCTTAGGTATGAATTTGCAAGGAAGTATTGCATTACCTTGTTGAAAAAAATATTATGACGGTGTTTCCTTTTTGGGTATAGTTTCTTTTACATTCCTTAGAGAAAGCCACAAAAATAAAGAGAATTGCGCCAGTACCTTTGGCTTTGCCAATATCCATTTTCTCTTAATGAAATAGAAATTTAATGTGTGCTGACTATACTGATTATACTGATCTTTGTCATCCAGGTTGAGGGTCTTGTCCTTGATCATGGTTCGAGACATCCTGATATGAAGAGGAGAGCAGAGAACTGTTATATCTTGACTTGCAACGTGTCCTTGGAGTATGAGAAAAGGTACCTATACTGTTGTTCTGTTGAGATAAGCATGATTTATTGATGCTCTAAAATGTACCATACCCCTTTGCCTCCACTCTCACATGCCAAACGTGATTTTTTTTAACTGTCTCAATGATTTTGTATGGTTGTTTGCTGGAGTATATGTGTGCTTGTAAACAGATTGGTGGCAATGCCATGGCATGAATGAGAGCTACTAAAAACATGAAGTATGTCTATCTTGTACTTGCCTTCTTCCTGATTTCTACATTCTGAAATAGGTGTACCGCTCTATGTGGAAGATGGTCATTGCTATGTTATTGTGAGAGTATTTGATGTTGTTGATCGCCTTGTAGATTACCATACTACCTTGAGTGCATTGGTGTGTTGGTTATTTGTTTGCTATACTATTCTGTTAAATATATGTGATCTGAAAGCATGAAGAACTGCATTTTTTTTCTTTTTGTCAGTGTTTTTCAGTGCTCACATGTAGTTGTCTAGGTGTTTTGGTTGGTAAAAAGCAATAGCTGTCAATATTTTGAATAAAGAACTATGTATGCTGTGCAATGAGTTGTTTAATGTAAAAAAGATTTTGGCTAGGCTTTTACCTGAAAATAGAGGGCTGAAATCACATAATCTAAATTTTTTGCCAAATTTGCAAAATCTACTTCTGAAATTGTGATATAGCGGTCCCCAAGGAGCGGCTTGCTCTGCAGTCTCGTTGGAAGAGAAAGTTGCATCTTCTAGGGCCTTTCTGGGGAAATAGTAGACTAATCACATATTCTTTCAGTGAAATAAATGCAGGTTTTTTCTACTCAAATGCTGAGCAAAGAGAGGCAATGGTTGCTGCGGAAAGGCGT
This sequence comes from Corymbia maculata, assembly GCA_014182735.1. Lineage (NCBI taxonomy): Eukaryota > Viridiplantae > Streptophyta > Magnoliopsida > Myrtales > Myrtaceae > Corymbia > Corymbia maculata. Next base: position 39,257,636 of record CM024687.1, read on the forward strand.
CAAGTTGATGAGAGAGTTCAAAAGATTATTGAACTTAAGAACAAGGTTGAGATTGAATAATCTGCCTTTGGTTGACAATCTAATTGGCACAAACTTCATTTAGTGTAAACAAGTGTCATATATTTAGACATTTGTCCAGTCTTGTAACGATGTTCCATTTTCTGTCCCATTTCAGGTTTGCTCAGGCAATGACAATAATTTTGTTGTCATCAATCAAAAGGGTATAGACCCACCATCGCTCGATCTTCTTGCAAGAGCTGGGGTAGGTCTAGAACAAATCCATAGTTTTTCTCCTCTGACATATCAATACTTCTTGATTAACAGCATTGTGCTTTCTTTTGATCAATGTGTTCTAGTCTGCTCTATTTGCATGTTTGGAAAAATAAAACTGGGTAGTTCTGTTAATAAGATGCCAAACTGACATCCTGCCTTTTCTTGCTGTGGTTCTGTTTTGTTCTTTGTTCCTTTACAATTTGAATTTTGATAGTGGGCAATTTTGTCATGGTGGTCCGATCTTATTAATTAGTTTGTAGTAATATTCGGATGCAATTATCCATTGATTTGAGTACTTTCATGGGTAACTTATGCAATACAGGGGGAACTAGAAGGCCAAAGTGGGCCTATGCTCAAAGTTTGAGTTTGTTAAAAAGAATAGCTTGCACATAATTATTGCAAACACCTGTCTTGGCCATGATCCACATTTGTTGCTGTTGAAAAGACATGACAACTTGCTATTTCTATCTTGTTTGTTTGGCAAGTGGTACTTTTCATAATTTTGTGGTCTGTCCTTCATATCTCCAGATACCTTATATGCATGTTAGCAAAATGTTTTTATGTCCCCTGGATAAGTGCATGTCTAGCCACTTTTTCATTGAGATTAAGCAATGTCCAATTTTTCAATTTCGTGCCATATGAAATGGCTAGGGTAGAGGTTTCGTCTCACGGAGCAGTATTTGCAGGATTGTTGTTCTAATTGTTGGGTGAGTTTGGAAAAAGGAATGGTGATCAAGTGATTATTTTGCTGCATTGAAGCGACATTAATTTTAAATGATAATCACCCTAAAAGACCATTTCAGATTATTGTACTTGGTAATCTTCATCTTTGATATTATTAGGTTTCCATTGAGATGCTCCGTCAATTCTGGTCGAATTTTCTTTTGTACTATGTGCCACCATTTTGACCATTTGTGGCTGTGTAGATTATTGCTCTGCGGAGAGCGAAAAGGAGAAATATGGAACGTTTGGTCTTAGCTTGTGGTGGTGAGGCTGTCAACTCTGTTGATGATATTACTCCTGATTGCCTTGGTTGGGCTGGACTTGTCTATGAGCATGTCCTTGGAGAAGAGAAGTACACATTTGTGGAAAATGTGAAGAATCCATATTCTTGCACAATTTTGATTAAAGGTACTATAGGAAGCTTATGAACTTTGGTAACTTTCAGACTATTGATGTTGCATCTTGCCTCTTAATTTTTTGTCTGATTTGTGCACTGGGGGTTAAGAGTATCTGTGAAAACTCATATATTTGTTCTTATTCCAGGACCTAATGATCACACAATTGCTCAAATTAAGGATGCTGTTCGAGATGGTCTGAGAGCTGTCAAAAATACTATTGAAGATGAAGCTGTGGTACTGGTAAGCGCCTTTTCCAAATCGCCTGTCTCTGGCGATGGTCTGTAGCTGTTGAGGAGGAACATCATCCTTCTGTTTGATGGATGATGTTTTCATTCCTTAAAAAAAAAAAAGAAAAAAAGAAGAAGAAAGTAGAAGAAGAGGAAATAGCACTTTTGTTGGCATATCCGATTAATCATGCTGTTTGACAATACTGGGTTGTGGATTGTCAAGTCTTGGAGAGTAGCTCAAGTGTGAAATTTGTGGGATCTATCGGTTGCTTCTAGTTCTATAGCCATGTAACAGATCTGGTTTATTTTATTATTGTGCATTCTCAATAAAAAGGAATGACATGTAATCGTCGGGTAATTCCGATGGGAAGACTTGAAGACTCTTTTCTAAAGCTGTGTATTTTTATCCTGATTGAGCTCATTTTGGAACTGCCTTTGTGATTAAGGGTTTTTATTGACAACATGGATTGCTGATTTAAATATTTTGGGTTCAGGGGGCTGGAGCTTTTGAAGTGGCAGCCAGACAATTCTTGATGAATGAAGTGAAGAAAACTGTCCAAGGGGTAAAAAAATTGTAGCCATCTGAATTGACATAGACTCCGTGTTAATATTTGTGCATGTGGAGTGGAAAAAAAGAAAACCACTCACTGTCTAGTTCATTTTGAAGTTTGTCGTCGTCTGTTTAATAAGTATTTGCTGTTTTTGAATTGAATAGCGTGCCCAGCTTGGTGTTGAAGCATTTGCTAATGCCCTTCTTGTGGTGCCGAAGACCCTTGCCGAGAATTCTGGGCTTGATACTCAGGATGTGATCATTTCCCTGACGGTATGCTGCTTTCTGTGGAAATTATTAGTTGACGGCATAGGGAATATGGAATGATCTGAATAGTTAGCTTTGTGTTCTTTTTTTATGGTTCTTCAGGGCGAGCATGACCGGGGGAATATTGTTGGCCTAAATCAGCACACAGGGGAGCCTATTGATCCCCAGATGGAGGGTATCTTTGACAATTACTCTGTGAAGCGCCAAATTGTAAACTCAGGGTATATTGACATTCGTCCTAATAAAAGCAGTTTGCTTAACATTTTTCCCATAGAAATGTGTTTTCTGGTTAATCAGTTGAACCAACAATTGAATAGAATTTTGAGTAATTGGCAACCTTGTGAAGAAACTTGCGCTAGGATTGTCTGTTTTCAAACCTGACTCTAATGTGACAACAATAACACAAGCCAGCAATATTTAATTTATCCTATGTGTTCAGTTTAATATATGCTGTGGTTCTACTATGGGAAAGTGGTTGCTCGGTGATTTTCCTTTTATCCTAATTACATGTGAAATTGTCTTTTCAGGCCTGTCATCGCATCCCAGTTACTCTTGGTGGATGAAGTGATCCGCGCTGGCCGTAACATGCGGAAACCTTCTTAGTGTATTTCATACTGTGTTGTTCTGGTGAATACTTGTGAGGATCAAGCAATTTACTGTGTGGAGTCCTTAGGCCTGAAGTAAAGGAGGCCCCGGATGAGATTAAATTCCTGGAATGGGGCCAACAAGTTGTGATTGGCACCCTGACTAGAGCTATTTGATTCGCATTTTGTATGAGTTTTGCCTTCTGGGGTGTGCCTTTGTGACGTTTTCTTCTGGTAATGCCTAATTTTGGTGTCTGAATCAATTTCTTCTGCAGCAATTAGCCTATGGTGTTTTGTTTTTGCTTGACTGCGGATTGAGAGACGGTACTTATTAAATACAGTTATTTATCTGCAGTACTGTGATGGATCCAACTGTTGAAGCTAATCCCCAGTGATATCATCTTTATTCACATTATCTTTCTTTCTCATACCGGGAGAATAGGATGTCCGTGGTTCATAAAATGCTCCTCAAATTATCATTTTGCGCACCATTCTTTCTCATACCATGTAGTTACCTGTGGTGACTAGTTACATTCATTTGATTGGTGATCTATATGTGACGACATTGTTTTCTACGAAACGAAAGTTTTAATCTTTAGCTTTTGTCTGACGAGCAGCTTCCACGTTAAAATTTGTGCAAAATGATCATCGGAATGCTCTCCCATCAAAGCCGATTAAAGATATGGTACTAAGGCCACCGTCTTGCGTAAGAAGCATCATCTTCTACTTTCCTTTTCGAGAACCGGAAGTAGCAATTTGCGACGTCACGGTTTTAAAAGTGGGTGTGCCGATCCAGATGTTCCCGACTGTGTTCTCATTTGAGCTCGACTCATGGTGTTTTCGACATTAACTTGTGCAGCCTATTATCGAGGATTTAGACACTTTCAGCGAAAACAATAATTTGCGGTACGATATTGAATTTGCAGGAGAGTACTTCTGGGTTGTGGTTTTTGAACAAGTGGCCTCGAATTGACTTGAAGGGAAAACGCATTGAGGAGCCTGGGAAAAATTATTATAAGCGGAGGAAAATAGAACGACCGTGCCCAACACTCAATATATGAACGGATGACCGTCCAAGGCCTGAAGATTGCCTTCACAAAAGAACAATCATGATGGGGTCCATGCCAATGGTCGATGCCAGTGCAGTCTTCTTTCTTTTGGCAAGCCCAATGTGGCCGTCTCAATGGATTGCGAACTTTTCTTTTGCTTTCCAGTAATTCCTCTTTTACCCATCGAACTTTGAGATCGTTCACATTCGGACCCTAAACTTCAAGTAGAAGTGAATTTTGGCCCCCTAAACTTGCCGAGTGTTGTATTTTGCACCTCGTACTTCGAACAGGGGTACATCTCAGAGTCCAAAATTGTATTAGACGCGAAATAGAGAAGTGAGTGGTTGAGCATTGGTATTTCGAAATTTAGGAACTGCATAATGATAGGTTCAATATCAAAGAAGTGTGTTCGAAATGCAAAGTGTAACCAAAGGGCCAATTGAATCGCAAATTCAAGAGGGCTTTTGAGTCTCAAGAAGCACGAGGCTCGACGTCATAATGAAATAATTCGTTATAAATCTTAACTAGACCGGATTAAAGAGGTTGATTGGTCTTATCTAAGTTGACTCATGATCCAATTGACACATGATTTGGTAAAAAAAGGAAAAAAGGCAAAGTTGTAGCGTTTCGAAAGATCAAGAGGAGATACGCCGCCCTTCGATGTATGGAGTGCAATTCTTAATACCCCACAATCGAATGGCTAAATTTAAAAGGCCCACTTTACCGTGGGTCCTTTTTCGTAACAAAGAAACTCCCACGCTCGGAGAAGCGCTTTTTTCCTTTTTCTTTTCTCTTTTTCCGTTTTCGGTTTTTTCCAAAAAAAAAAAAAGAAAAGAAGTTTTCCACGTCGCTCCCAGCGAAAACGCGTTTTTTGCCACCTCATTCTCCTCCGTATAAATTTTGACTCCCCCTTCTTCCTGTCGACATACCCACGTCTCGCGTCCTCCCGCAAAACCTCCCGCAACACGCTTCGCCCGGCTCTCCCTCTCTCTCTCTCTCGCCCGCTCTCTTGCGATTCTCGCTTTTCCGCAATCCCTAGTCAAGGTAAACCCCCGTCACTCCTCTTCTCTCTTCCTCCGTTTCGGATTCTCCTCTCCTCTTCGATCCTTTTTCTGGCAATCCTCGATCGAGCGTAAATATTCTTCGTCCCGTCGATTCCGATTCGTTGTTTACTGTCAGATTGAGATTCGGATTTCACCAGCGTTTGCGTGTTTAGCGATTTTCGCGTCGAGATCTCGCTTTCGGCTCATGATTCTATCTTTGTCTGTAAGCGTTCGGCTTGATCTGATTCTGATTTTATGCGTGTGCGGGATTGGATCTGTAGAGAATCTAATCCGTCCAGAAGTTGAAAATGCTTGTTGAATAGGCTGGAATATTTATTTATTTATTATTATTATCTTTTAAAAAGTTTGCTTGTGGAAATTTGTAAAAGATGAGTGGAAATTATCCGATAGGGTAGCAGAATGCTTTTTAGCAGTGATGGTTTTCGTTTCGGCTGCTTTGTGTAGCCGAGGGAACGAGTATGATTCGACTTTTTAGATGGAGTAGGCATGTCTTCTTTTGTCGTCCGGGTAATGTGGTTGATGGGAGTTGTTATGTCAGTGTCCTAGTTGGTGCGGATGATGATGTACCGATGCCGAAATTTGTTAGATCTGACGTGGCATGAGCTTCGTTGATTTAAATCTGCTGCTATGATTCGGCAGAAAAGTTGTGCTGTGAATCGAGGGTCTGTTTTGGGCTAGCTCCCATTCCATGAGTGAACCAGCCATGATGATCCACTGTGCGAGCGAGAGAAACGATTTCCTTACAGTTTCTGATTTTGCAGATTTTCTGTTTTGATGGTTGAGACTAATGTGCCTTGTGTTGCAGAGTCGGGCTTCGTAACAGTACAGCAAAGATGTCGCCTGCTGATTCTTCACGGGAGGAATACGTGTACATGGCCAAGTTAGCGAACAGGCTGAGCGGTACGAGGAGATGGTGGAGTTCATGGAGAAAGTTGCCAAGACTGACGTCGAGGAGCTAACTGTTGAGGAACGTAACCTTTTGTCTGTGGCGTATAAGAATGTAATTGGGGCCAGGAGGGCGTCATGGAGGATTATTTCTTCCATTGAGCAGAAGGAAGAGAGTAGGGGTAACACTGATCATGTCGCGATCATTAAGGATTACAGGGGAAAGATTGAGTCTGAGCTCAGCAAGATCTGTGATGGCATTCTTGGCCTTCTTGAGTCGCATCTCATTCCTTCAGCCTCCTCTGCCGAGTCCAAGGTGTTTTACCTTAAGATGAAAGGTGATTACCACAGGTATCTGGCAGAGTTTAAGACTGGGACCGAGAGGAAAGAAGCTGCCGAGAGCACATTAGTGGCCTACAAATCTGCTCAGGTGCGTTCCCAGTTCAATTCATTTGCTTTAAACAAGGCCCATTTGATTGCCTTAAACTGCTGCCTTGATGCTTTTTCTCTTCATCAATTCTTTATGATCTGACTCTTGTATCTCTTGTTGATTAGGATATTGCTGTGGCTGAACTGGCTTCTACTCACCCAATTAGGCTGGGACTTGCGCTGAACTTCTCTGTGTTCTACTATGAAATCCTTAACTCTCCTGATCGGGCTTGCGCTCTTGCAAAGCAGGTGAGCTTATGCTAATAGATGCCAACTATTGCATGCAAAGCTGCAGAATTCGTACTGCTCATCACTCTTATCTGAGGTGACAGAGAGATAATGGTCTACGTGATTTAGCTTAAAGCATTCATCCTCTACTTTTAACCTTGAAGAGAACAGATTTTTGTAATTGTGGACATTCCAATGTGCCTATTCGCAAAATTTCAATCCTTCAGGTTTTTCATTTGTAGAGAAAATGTGGGACGGCAATTAAGGAGCTGCTCTGATGGAATTCAGAATTTGGAATGTGTATTTTAATAATGGCCAAGACTACTGTGCCGTGAATGAAATTTGAGTTATAGCTGTATTTTATTAATCCAACTTAGGCAGACCTACTGCTTAACATGCTTTCTGTTTCATCTCTTGGTAAATTTCATTTCCTGACTAGCAGCAACTTGTTTCTTTGTAGGCATTTGATGAGGCCATCTCTGAGTTGGATACTTTGGGAGAGGAATCATACAAGGACAGTACGTTGATCATGCAACTTCTTCGAGACAACTTGACACTATGGACTTCTGATCTCACGGTCTCTCTCTCTCTCTCTCTCTCTCTCGCTGATTATGTGTTTGTGTGAGGGTCCAGAACGTATTCATTGTTGGCACTAGCATGCTCTCATCAATATCTCCCATGGCTTTTCTTTATCAACGAGTCTTCCCTTTGTTAGTAACAAAGGGATAGAATTGGGACACTGTTTCACCCTGCTTGATTTCGTTCATGAGGTTTATATTGTGATACATCCAAGTTTTCCTCAAGTTCTCACTTAACTTGGTGTTGATGGTCTTATTCAATGTGTTTTTGATGTCAGGATGAGGCTGGGGATGACATTAAGGAAGCTTCGAAACAGGAGTCTGGAGAGGGGCAGCAATGATTTGCTCCCTCGACAGGATGATGTCGGTACTTTAATGGCACCATCGTAGATGCCATTTGAGAACTGGAGTGCTATGAGGTGTTTCTCTAATGTTTGAGATTTGGGTTGGTTTCCCTATTAAACGATATATCATCTGAGTTTAGAGTGTTCTAATGGATATCACTATCTCAAATTGTCAGTTACATTATGCGCGCTTCCGAGCTGCCTAGTTTAAATTGGCCAGATACGTTGCATTTGATTAGTTGCATTAGATTATAGATTTCGTTCTTTTTCTTACCGTTAGTCATGGCAGATTCCGCCAATTTTTGGAGGAAGCTAGAGAACCCCGATGGTCACTAGTTGTTAGATAGTCGCACTGTTGACAATTGGAATATCGATATGTAAGTATAGAACGCAAAACGATACAATTCGTGTATCGGTCATATGATTATGTACCGTTTGAGTGGCGCACCCTCTTTCGTCCAGTTACAGTGCCATCGGCAATGAAGAAACACTAGAGAGAGAATCTCTCTAAGAAACTCTCTGTGAATTCCTGTTGGGAGCGCCGGAGTGCCAGGAGGGAGAAAAAGAATGTGTTAAAGAGTGCTTCCTCCTTCAAGACGATGCATCCAGGGTTGTGTTGGAGATGAGTCTCACTTCATAGAGATCCTGCTCTCCCTTTGCTGCGATTGAAGGTTTTCCACCATCATCAACCACATGCTCGTTCTTTTAAGCCAATGGTAAATCATTACCCTATCCTAACACTTTTGCCGGTATAACAAGACTGACATATAACATGCAACTCACCTACTTCAGCCGAAATGCCAGGTCCAAAGAACGACGCAAACTTTGCCTGTAAGAAGGAAAGAAAAGATCCTCAATCCATGATAGACGATAAATAGTAGCACAATCAATTTTTCGAATGAAAATAAAAGCGAAACACAGAGACAAGGAAGAGAGTATGCGTGAGCTTTTCATTTTTCATGAAGGCATAACATTTGATTATCCGACATTCTCCACAAGAACACTTGAAAATCTCGACTACCCTTACCTGTCTTTGCTCAAAATCAGATAGCTGCAATGCTTTTGCCTCGAATACCAAAATCAAGCAGTACTTTCCTTCCTCAGTGACCTAAGGCAATCCATTCGATCATCAGATGACCAAAAAAAAAAAGAGAACCACGGAATAGAACCTAGAGGGGCGTAGCCAGTATTGAGCTAAACTATGCTCAATTAAGTAAAAGCGTTCAGAAATGTCATCTGTTTGATATCCAATGGCTAGTGAGAGAAGTATACTTCTTCGCGGATCATCTTTAGAACGGGTGCACTCCTTCGTGGGATTCCACCACCCTAGAGAACACACAACATGGAATGCCGATGTCAGTTGATTTATTCAGAAAGACAGTGCATCGCATAAGTAGTAAGCACACATCATAGTAACTCCTCATACTTAATCTAGATCCCAGCATTCATTTGATTATACATGAGAATATATGCCAATCTTTATTTCTTGGCCATACCAGTCAACATAAGAATACGCCAATATTACCAGAACCATACCTGGCCATACTGGAAGATTCGCTTCAATGCCTCATCCAAATGCTGCTCATCCCCATACCGATATCTAATAACGTCACTCCTAACCTGATGATATTTAAATCAGTCATCTGGGACAGTCTATGTAATACACACGGATGCATACCCATTTTTATGAGGATAAGAGAGAAGAAACTTTTGAGTAAAGTTATGAGAAACTCGTACTCTTACTTAACTACTTAAACCAAACTAGATAAAAAATTTATCCTTTTCCATGAGAAAACTGCATATTGACCTTCTCTGAAGTTAAAAAAGCATGCAAATGCAGTAAATTGAATTGAAAGTAGATAACAAAATGGAATTGAATTTTCCATGCCTCGGATACCCCAGTCAAATTTATATAATCAAGATTACATCCTTTGACTCTATTTGAAGGACACTACTCTGATAGCTTACTTCCTTTCTAACAGCTCCTACGGAAAACAATTGCTAAAATTTAATTATGACCACAGATTGGTCCAGAAGGATTTGTAATGCTTGAAGTATTCAAACTTATAACTGTGCGGACTGAATAAAGGAACTTCAAGAACCCTTATTTGCAAAACAAGGAAAAGCCACGTTAATTTGACAATAATACCTGCTTTAAGATTGGGGTGGCACAGTTCTCCCTCAACATTTGAGCATCTGAATAGGTTAAGCATGGTACTGGTTTGAGTTCTGCATACTACATGTAACAAGAACAGATAAAAATCCCATATAGAACCTTCTTTAAATTGCCATATCTAACAATACAACATAAAAGTGGCCAAAAAAAAAAAAAAAAAAAAAACAATACTAAGCAAAATTTCAAATCCCAGAGTTAGGTGCAACTTGCTGTTTTAACCCTAATTGATTTGCAGCATAAATAAAAAACTTATAGCAGCTGCAATTTTGGATTTACTAACTGTTCACACGGATGTTCTGGTTGATGTTATATAGCAAGGGCACCAGAAAGTGAGAGAAGGTAGAGTCATTCGCCAGGCAAGACAAGCTTTCACGGGTGAATTGGACAATATCAACCACCAGTTTTTGAACCCTGAACTTCAAGCCACAAATCAAATAACTTTACCAGGCACCGACAATGCTATATCACTTACAAAGCAATTTTAAGTAAATCCCCGGTACTTATACCATTAAACAAGGAAGTCTGCCGAGACAACGAGCTCACCTTCAAAGCCATACCAATAATTGCCAGAGGGAAACCATATGTCAGCATCAAAGCCGACCATTCAGAACCAGGGAGGATATTGAAATACGCACCAAATCCATAACTGCATATTTAGCACAGAGCAATGCAAATTGTTCAACCCTCAAACCACTTAATTAAAATCTTAGTTAAACGAACGCAAAGCACAGAATATAGGGACTCACGACAGGAGCGAAACTCCAACTCCCAATCCAATAACACCGAACGAAACCTGCAAATTCACAAAGCTCAAATCATTGTGGCCCGAAAATTAGTCATAATCGAAGCCCCAAAGGGAAAAATGCCAAAAGGAAGGGAAAAAGCGAGACCTTGGCTAGAGAGAACTCGTCGTCGGAGATAATCGCCTTGCCAGCGGACGCGGGCTGAGTGGAATCGGCTGCTCTCGCGACGAACGCGAGGCGCCCATCGCCGGCCGAGACGGGCGGCAACGACGGAGCGCCGATGGCGCGAGCGGAGGATCGGCGAGGGTGGAGGAGGGAGAGAATGTAGCGGGGGCCGCAGATGCCGAACCGGCGGTCGTGAGCGCAGGCGACGGAAGCTCCGGCTCTCGCCGCAGACGGTAGCGCAGCAGTGACAGGCATCTTCTCAGTCCGTCAGTGACTCCGGGGTTGAGGCGCAAGCGAAGAAGAAGGAAGGAGATACAGTTGCAGCTGAAGATTGGCAGAGTGCAAATCAGGGCTCGCTCTCAACCGCCAAAAATTAGCGCTTACGTGTCGCCATAACATGCATCCATTTCATCGCTCTTTCCTAAGCAATTACACGGGCCGGACCATCCCAGACCGACGGGCCCGAAATTATCGTTTAAACTTATCCTAATGGACCGGCCCATCTGGTTTATCGGGCCACTAAGCCCATCGACTCGTAATTGGACTTTTATTAGTCAATGGGGGAAATTATATTAAAAAAAAGTTAAACCTATTATAATTGTATCAATTTAATTATGAGTATGCAACAGGAACCAACCGAATCAGGAATCGTCTAGACTGATCGGTTTTTAGGCAATTCCCAGAGGTGCTAGTCTAGTTTTCCAATAGTTTTCAGTCCTGTTTCTAGATCCAAGGTAAAAAAACCATGCCGATTGGACCAAACCAATTTATACATATATTTTACTTTTATTTTAATTTCTTAAAGTGTAAACCTAATTTAAAAATACTCAGCCCTCTATGTCTCGTCGGAAAAATTACCAAAAAAGTCATAAAACCTATTATAATCATATCAATTCGATCCCAAACCTCTTTTTTTTTTTTTTTTTTTGTCAATTGAGTTTTAGACATTTTGTACTTGTGCCAATTTAGTCAATCTAGTTAAAATTTGCTGATCAACGTTAACACGGACACTAGCCGTCTTACATGGCGTTATCAGTGCTAAAGTGGACAATTTTAAATAATATTTTCATTTTTTTATTTTCTTTTTCTCTCTTTTTTTAAACTTCCTTCTTCCTCCAACCAATTGCCGTCGGTGATCGGCTAAAAGTAGAGCTAGCAAGAGCCTAGCTTCTTGCCTCACAATATCTGCCCCCTTGCCCAACCTAACGAGCAACCTAGACCTCTTGCCTCACAAGATCTGCCCCCTTGCCCAACCTAACGGGCAACCTAGGTGAGGCCACCCCCATCACCTCTAGCAAGGCTTGACCCTTGCTAGTCTGGCAACGACCTGGCAAGGTCATGCCTTAACCGGCCATGGCGAGACTTAAGGTTGACAAGACCTCACCACCCTTGCCTTTGGCTAGTTGCAAGTCAGCAACTGGTTGAAGGAAGAAGAAAGTGAAGAAAAAATTAAGAAAGAAAGAAAAGGAAAAAAATAGAAAAATTCAAAATATTAAAAAATTATTAATATATTATTAAAAATTATCTACGTCAGCCTAGTTGCATTACGTAGGACAACCAACATCCTTGTCAGCATCGACTAGCCTCAATTAGCCAAAAAAATGTTTATGATTGAATTGGTATAATTATAAGAGATTTAAGATTTTTTGGTAATTTTTCCACGTCTCATCTTCACTTTAGCTCATGCTTACCCCCTGTAAATTTTTTGAGGCCTAAGTGGGACTCATGCGTCGCTTGAATACTCAAGCATGAGTGTTTAACCCTCTTCCTAAATGCCCATGATACTTCATTGCCTTTGAACGATGCTACATTTAAGGTCATGTGATGATATGGTATTATGCCCACGATGGGGTTTTTTCTTTTAAGTTCTATTTCAGTAGTTTATGTCTGAAGGTTTTGTAAATGAAGAATGGTCGAAATGGAATGCTACAATTCAGATGAAGCTTATGAGAAAATGAGGTGATAGGTCGTGGGAGCAGCTGATAGTTACAGTATGGCTATAAAACGCGATTGAGATGAAGCATACGAGAAAATGGAATGCTGCCCGCTTTTCCCACTGAATGCTGCAAATCAGTAGTATATGCCTTTGAATGACTAGTTTCATTGGATCATGCAGTCGGTTCAATACACAGTTTCAGAAACTCGAAACTTGTCTTAGTTCCCAGTTTCTAAGTGGGACCAAATCGAATTGGAAATTGATCATTAACCTCTATTTTTCTTTGCTAGTTGAGTCCTAAACCATTTGCATTTTGGCTTATTCAATCCATCCGATCAATTTTGACAGTCAGCACTAATGTGGATGCTGGTTGACCGTCTTATGTGGTAAATTTATATAAGAGTTAATAAATCTAATGCATTTGTAAGAGTGACAAATAAAAGCTTCTCAACAATAATAAAAGCTGATAAATTTACAACAAAAAAAAATGAAATGAGAGTTAGCACCCCACAACTAGTTAGGGCACACATGGCAACATTTCTATTTCAGAAATTGATTTTTTCATTTCTATTTCCCGAATAAATTTCTAAAACAAAATAGGCACTTGATAAAGATATAAAATTTTTGTTTTTGGAATAAAAATTCGTTTGACAATATTATGAAATTTCCCTTCCCGAGTGGCGATGATGGTGGCTCAACGATGACTAGCCAACAATGACCGATAGTGGCAGCAAGTGGCCAGTGACCGACAACAACGGGGGGCGACGACTAGTGATTGATCGGTAATCAATAACGAGAGAGAGCAATTAAACAAGTTTTTGTTTCTTACTTTTGTTCCGGAAGTAGAGAAGCAAAAAAATTTAACTTTTGATTTTTGTGCTAAATATATTTATGGAGTAGAAATTTGTTCTTGAAATAGAAAAATGAAATTACGTTACCAAACGGATTTCTATTCCAAACTTAATCCTCAAAATAGAGAAATAGGAGTGTTTTCTTGCGCATCTTGATAATTAATCATAAAATGGTAGGTGAGTCACTCAGTAAGAATTAATAAGTTTAACGTATTGGTAACAAAGACAAATAAAAATTAATGAAAAAATATAAAAATTGTGAATATTCAAAATAGAGTTAATAATTTCATGAAAGTTATCGGCAAGTAATCAACGAGTTACTCAAAAGTCGGTGGCTCTTTTTACTAGAGTTTTTATATTCACCAAATCTTTCAAAAACCCACAACATTGAAAAAAAATCCATTTTTTTTTATAAATGGAATAGTAGAATAATCTATACTAATAAGAGTTTTCATCGATTCGAAGTCGAAATCCTAAACAAGGATTATTTTAGATTAGAAAGAGAGATATTGTAATGATGATCATATATAAGCAAAGACAGCTCCCGAAAGCAAGTTAATTTATGGACATAGGCTTAGGGTTTTCCAAAATCATTTGCCTTCTTCAGCTGCTGCCACTTGCGTCCTTCGTGCGGTCCACAGAGCTGGACCCCAGTGCAAGTGCAACACATTTCGAGCCAGGATAAAGAGAAAGAATCAAAACGCAGCATGTGATCATCAAGAAAAGCTGCCATGCCGTATCCCTTCAATGACAAGAACAATTCACAAACTCTCACTCCCCAACAAAAGTACAGAACGAAAACCAAATTGCCTCGGTCGACCCCATCATCATCCATCCATCTCTCTTCACGCCCCCCTCGTCCTCCATGATTACATTGACATACTACTGAAAAGTGATCGATCCCCCCCCAACCATCATGAGCAGGCTCTGATGTGTGACAGGAATACTTTGATGTTCCGGGCGGGTCGCCTGTGGCTCTCCCTCTGCTTCCTCTTGCTCATCCATGAAAGGCACCCGACTTGCCTGCTTCTGCAACTTCTTCGCCGATCTTCCTTCTCTCTCTCGTCGCTACCTCTCATCGATGAGCCTTCTTCTTCTTCTTCTTCTTCTTCATCATCTTCATCATCTCCAGTTTCTTCTTTCGCTCCGACCTGCAGGGAACCCGTTCGAAGAAAATTTTTGAACTTTGAAATATTGGAATTCGATTTGAATAATAGATCTTGTCTAAGCCAATGTTAGTCCTCAAGAGTTAGCAAAGGTTTGGCAATGCCCCACTCTTTCGCCATGCACTTAATCTTCGAAGGCTTACAATTTAGTAGATGGTGACCCTATTTCAATAGAAACATTTCTGTGGAGTTTCTCCAACGTATGATGCAACATTGATGACACTAACGAAATATTCAGTCTAGTAAAGCCCTTTATGCAAATAGAAATCGAGATTGAGGTCAGCCTAAATTCAACCGAGACAACCAACTTATATCAATTTGATTATGACTCTAGCTAGGGGCAGTGCAACAAATCAAGTTAGATAGAGAACTTAATTCGATAGGAACATAAAAGAGAACAAGACGGACCATTCCAAAGTGTGCAATTAAGTAGATAGCGTCCATTTTCTTGTACGCTTTGGTCATTATAGTCGACATGTTCAAACGCATATGTCAAGCATTGTACTATACATGTGAACTTTACAGTAACCTAAAATATCTCAGCATCCATCTTTCTTCGAAATGGTGTGGTTTCACGTAGCAGAGGAAAGTGCAGCGCATTGACGAGACAAAATTGGGAACTCGCAGGACGAATTATTCATTCAGCGTGGGGTCCTGCGGAGGAAGAAGATGAACGTTTCTACCTTAAATAGCATGTGCCCACCGAAATAGTTGATGTTGCTATTTCATTGAGAGAGTCGATAAAGAAGCCCCAAAAGAATAATATTCATAATAATCGACGCAAACCAACAAAGAAGTCCTTCGAGAAAAGAATCATTTTTTGAAATTCATCATTATTAAAGCATCTCGAAATAGTTCCACAAGAAGATCCAAACACCAGGATCAGATAAAGCCCGGAAAGAGTTATAGTACGCGTAAATTCAAAATGCAAAAGATTGAAGCCTAGATCTGGAAAGGGTTAAAAGCGGTTCTCGCTTTATTGGCGGAGAAAGTTAACTTTGTGACGAGCAAAGGGGAAGAGAACAAAAGGGGGAAAAAGCAGGCTCGTGTAGAGAACAATCGGTTTTGAGATGAGGATGAGAAATCGTGGGGCCACGTTGCTGCTCAGAGCAGAAGGGACCAACTTCATCTCTCTCGATGTTGGGTGGGAACATCTCATGGGATGCTCGACTGTAGGTTGATGTTTTTGAGGATGCATGGTGCTTGAAATTCGAAAGCAAAAGGACAATTTATAATCCTTTGTGGAGATATTTCCAAAGATGAGGAGATGGGATGCAGAATTTGAAGAGGATGCATCCATCATTTGACTGTTAGTTATTTATTCTTGCAATAGTACTTGAGATTTGATTATATCCCCTCCAAAACCTAATCATATTTATTGTTTTTGCATAGTCGACATTAGATTAATTCCTAAAAGAATATGCAAAATAGTAGAAAATGATTATAATAGGCGGAGGAAGTCTAAGAATATCATATATATTCTAACCTAATAGTCAAACATGTGAGATCAACACTTTTAACGCTCCTCACGTGCAAATGAGAGCGCAACCATATCGAAGACGGCACAAATCAAAGAACGAGGAGCCACCCGTCCGAGAAGCAATGTGATGAAGGATGCGGAAGCGGGGCCTTGACAATGTGTGAGATTATTCAAACTCGGAGTTTAGACTAATAAGTGGAGAGAGGCATATTTGTCCATAAGCAATAAGACATGCTAACCTGTGGTGGTCAAGCGACTTAGAATTTTTTTTTTAAACTCAAAACATACTTACCTCTTCTTCGGATTTCATCTTCGGATTCGAATGGGGCGACTCCCCGCTTTCCTCGCCGCACCGTTTCGTCATCCTCTCTCCAATTGACGGGGTTGAAGCAGGGCTCGGGCTGCTCGACTTCAGATCAGCCGGCGTGCTCTGAACTCCGACATCTCTAGTCGCTCCCACCACTTTCTTTTCTGAAAAGTCCAATAAAACAAAAAGACCAGAGGGGAGATTACCGACCCGTGAGTACCTCTTGATCAAGAAGCACCTAAACTTAGTTAAATCGGAGACTGATTAAAAGATACGAAAAGGGTAGCTGGAATGAACCTTGAATTGGGATCGGGATTTGGAGCACGTTTTCTTGTGGGTTGGAAGAGGCGAGCTTATTATTGTTTTGTACGGAGTAATATGAAAGATTTGAAGAAGCAGAAAAGATGAGAGGCGCAGACATGGTGATTCGGTTGGTCATCATGTTACGGAAAGATCTTGCGCTGAGTGTTTTCGCAGACAAGCACTCCATGGGCACTTGCCCGGAGAACGGGTTGCTTATGTACTTCTCCGCATCGCTCCATTTTGAATTCAGAGCGAATCCTTCAGGCGACAAGCACTCCCACACATACCCTGACCTCGCCTGTAATGCTGCATTTCAGAGAGCGTACAATTTGTGAACTTTCTGTACGTACGACAGAAGTACGGCGACTAATTTGCTTCGTTAGAAGCTAGCTAGGCTAGCGAGATGATAATTAAGAAGACTAAACGTGCTTTGTTACCTTTGAGAGCAGTCGTGAAGGAGTATGTTGAAGGATCGATCTCATCTGCGGATGAAAAAGTTCAAAAGAGGAAAACTTCAGGAAAACTGGATGACAGACCAAAGGGCCATGAGCTTTTGAAGCCGTCGATTTGCGAAAAAGCAGGGTCACGTCGGGATAAGATCTCGTCAAGAGACGTGAGATAACACAATATCCCGGCATCTAGCTACAGCGTTTGTGTTGGATCATGTGCGCGACTTACGGTACTCAATGCATGCGATGCGGGCACTCGACTCGAACGAGTGCGAATCGAGTTCAGACAAGAATTTCGCGAGCATTAGTGAAAGTGGATTCTAGGGAGACGCAGAGGGGAGTAGAATTGGATTTTACCTTTAAAAGGGTAGCCAGGGGAAGAAGCAGTGCTGGAGACGGTGAAGTTGGAGCGGAAAGAGCGGTTGTCTTCTCTGAAGCTCCTGATGTTGGAAGCCGAGAACCTTCTTGAGCTGGTGTTGTGTCTGCTGATCCTGGTGGCTTTCAGATCCCAATCATTCAAGTTGAAGTCCGATGGTTCTTCTTGATGATGATGATGATGATGATGATGATGGTCTCTTGGCCTGGCAATATAGTTTGGAGATGGGTTTTCCATGGTCAGGTCTCTCTCTCTCTCTCTCTCAAATTTCTCAACTTTCCAAGTTCTGGGTTTTCTTCTTTGTGTTAGTCCAGATTCGGGTTCAAATAAATTTCAGATTATTTTCCAGTGGGCGCCACTTTTTGCTGAATGAAATTGTGGAGCAGTTTTTGAGTAGCACCTTTCGGTGCTAGGAAAGGATATGGACAAATTCCTAGTGGATTCTCTCTTTTTAACTTTGTTGGGTAAAATTTTGAAAAAAGAGCCATCATTTAAATTGGTTAAATACATTTTTTTTCCGAACAAAATAAAGAAAACTTGGTTAAATACATTTAATTACATTGTTTAATTTATGAAGGAGAAAAAAAGGAAGAATATTTCTTGAGAGATTTGATCAGCCACATATGTCCTCTAAGAAATTGAACCGATGAAGTTGAGCTTTATGTACATCTAGTAGGTCAGATTTTGAGTTACTTATAAAAAATGCATTCTGGGTAAAATTTTTCCAACTTATGTGCCATCAAATCATGAATGTCTCTACTTATATAGAAAGATGCTGACAACGATAACTATAGATTGTGATAGTTAGAAATGCAAACTGCGATGTGTCATCGTGCCTTTGTCATATTGTAAGAATTGCGAAAACTTCATTATGAATGGAGAGTGATGTGATCTCTTTGTAATTAGGCCATGTCACTTAAGAGTTGTGACTCCCTCAAAGTTCCAACCATGGCAAGGACATGGTGGCACAATCACGCTCCCATCCTCTAGAGTAGCCTCTGACTCTGTCTCTCTACAACCCCAATTGATGGTAATAGAAGGTATGCAAGGGTAACATAAGGCATTTGTGTTTTTACATGTTAAATATGATATTTACGAGTATGAAAGACATCTCAATTGTTTCTCCTATCACAAGAACGGCTACATTATTCCAATTAGAAACGTTAGCGATAATATAATTTCACTGCACAAATATTGCATGGATAAAGCAACCGTAAAAACAAAGAGTTCAAAGTCTCCATTGCTGGACCACTTCATGTGAAGGATCGCCACATGAAGGTATACCCTGTTGCCAAGAGGCAAAAGAAGACGCCCACGTTGCTTTTGTTACTGGATTTCTACGAGGAAAAAACCATTCGATTGGGGCAATGAGAAATGAGATAGAGAGAAAAGACGCATGCAAAAGAGGGGTTGTTTTCAGTATGGGGCCTATGGGCTGGAGGAAGAGGGAAAACGAGTGGTGGATGGCATTGCATTGCATGGCAGGGCAGGGCAGGGCAGGGCAGGGATTTCCATCCAACAACAACAACAACAACAACAACAACAACAACAACAAACGCCGTCTCCTCTCCGTGGTGTTCATGCGTACGTGAAATGATGAGGTTGTCATCGTTTTCTGACATTTCAAATTGGGACAACCCGGAACCAAGCAGATACATAGAGAGAGAGAGAGAGAGAAATCGGTCGTCGCAAAGGAAGAATCGAGGGGGTCCCACTCGGTAAGCTCATCCTGGCCGTCCGATTCGTGTGATGGGGTTCGCAATGATCTGATCTTCGGGGTTCCCCCCGATATGCAGTGATGCTGCGGTGGGCCCAATCTTCACTTCATTTAATTTCCAAAGTTTTTCTTTATATATATATATATATTTTTTTTTTTTTTTTTCCTTTCCCCCATTTAAATTCGTTCAATAATTTCAAGGAGACTCCTTCTGATGATGATGTCATGCCCACCCCTGGACCTCTTGATCTTCGGATGGTCCTGTGTCCTATGCAAAAACTTCGTTTTAACCGTGCATGAATATGTCGAAATTATCTTCTTTCTCCGGGTAGTAAAATTTACAAACTGTATGTATTGTTAACAAATGTTATTATTGAGCATATTCAGAAATTTTATTTCTTTATTTTCGGATCATTAATTTTGCCGAGAAAAGAAATATAATGCAAACTATGAATTTTATTTTCTATACACGCGAGCATCGGGCGATGGATATGGATTTAGAATCTGCATTTTCTAAGTGGAATTATGAACATTCGATTAAGACTTAATATTCACAACCAGACCCGCCCATGATCTCAAAGTCGGGCTGGACCGACCCGCTAATCAGCACTGCAGGCTAGAGCCTGAACTTGACCCGTTCTGGAAGAACTTTTGTACGCATGGGCCTTGATGATGGGACTCATTCATGGGCCAGGCCTGACCACGGTAGGCCCAACCTTTTCATTCTCCAGACTTTCGAGACTTTTCTTTTGTTGGCTTGGACAAGAGATGCCTGACTTTTAGGTTTAACATAATAACTATTCCATTTCTGATCACAATTATTTCTCTATTTCCGGGAATAGGTTTGGAACAAAAATTATTTTGATAACATAATTTCATTTTTTATTTCTATAATATATTTTTAGTTCAAAAATGTATTTTTACTTAGAAACTCGTTTTGGGACTATAAATAAAAAAATATTTTTCGATTAGAAATTGATTATATGAACAAAATAGTTATTATTCACACTCTTAGTATGAAAATCAAGCCTGATAATAATGTTGGAGAATTTTTTAGGTGCATTGGCAATGATACCTAAGGTCACATTAAACCGATGGGACGATGATAAGGGCATTTTACAATTTACAAGATAAAGATCAGATTAAAATGGAAGGGTAAAATTACAAGTGGCGAACCCTCACAGCGATCAAACACAAGGACCATCGTGACAGGGGTATTATCTATTCATCACGGTGGTCGATTATCCCGATGACACTACCACGAAAGCAAAAGGGATGGAGAGGAAAATCACGAGCAACCACTATAATGGAAAATAACGATAGTTAAATTAGTTGTTTAGAACTCAATCATAGAGAGGCGACCACCACAACGATCACCGTGATAGTACTCTCGTCTATTACTGTGATGGTCTGCCATCACGATGACTTTGAAAGGAGGTATGAAAAAGGTAGTTTCCGATCAATGATATCGATGTGTTCAGAATAAACACAATGTATAGACCTATAATTTCACAAATATTTGGAAGTTGGTCGCTAGATGTTCGAAGGACGTATCAAGAAACTATTCTTCGAAGATGCATGCTTGTGTCCGTGTATCAATTTGCTAATGATCGTCACATTGAGTATGCTATTCCAAACATGTATTTTTACTTAGAAACTCATTTAGGAACTATAAATAAAAAAAATCTATTTCTAACTACAAATTGATTTCATGAACAAAATAGTTATTATTCGTACTCTTAGTATGAAAATCAAGCCTTATAATAATGTTGGAGAATTTTTTAGGTGCATTGGCAATAATACCTAAGGTTGCATTAAACCGGTGGACAATGATAAGGGCATTTACAATTTACAAGATAAAGATCGGATAAAATGGGAGAGCAAAATTACAAGTGGCAAACCATCACAATGATCAAATCCAAGGACCATCGTGACAGGGGTATTATCTATTGATCACGGTGGTCAATTACCCCGATGACACTACCACAAAAGCAAAACGGATGGAGAGGAA
Organism: Corymbia maculata; assembly: GCA_014182735.1. Lineage (NCBI taxonomy): Eukaryota > Viridiplantae > Streptophyta > Magnoliopsida > Myrtales > Myrtaceae > Corymbia > Corymbia maculata. Next base: position 39,278,915 of record CM024687.1, read on the forward strand.
AATCACAAACAACCATTACAAGGGAAAGTAACGACAGTTAAATAAGTTGTTCAAAACTCGATCATTGAGAGGCGATCACCACGGCAATCACCGTGATAGTGCTCTTGTCTGTTATCGCGATGGTATACCATCGCGATAACTCTGAAAGGAGGTATGAAAAAGGTAGTTACTGACCAATGATATTGATGTGTTCAGAATAAGCACAATGCATAGACCTATAATTTCACAAATATTTGGAAGTTGGTCACTAGATGTTCAAAAGATGTATCAAGAAACTGTTCTTCGAAGATGCATGCTTGTGTCCGTGTATCAATTTGCTTTAATGATCGTCACATTGAGTATGCTATTCCAAGTTTCCCCCTCATAATAATGATGACGCCATCATGGCGAAAGCAATCTAAGTCTAACCATCAAGGCCTTTCAAGCTTTGCCATTTCTTCTGGGGCATATGTTTGTAGTCCGTCAAAAATAATTCTTCTTATAGTTTGCCAAGCCATACGAAATTTTATCCACATATCACACTTCCATCGAAATTCGAAATCTCTCCAAATTTTAGATCATTATAAAGAAAATTATACGCGACTTTGTGTGCCGAAACTTATCGACCGTAGAACTTTCAAGGATTGCTGATATAAAAAATCTCAAAATGATTTGGATGAAGCAAAAGTGAAAAAAAAAAAACACGTCCTTAATTGCTCTCATGTAGGTTGATATTTTTCCTATAAAAAAATAATATGAGTATATTCACTAAAATTTTTAAAATTTATCACAAAAAAAAAATTGAAGCTTAAAATTTACAAAAAATGTAATTAAGTTATAAAACATATCAAATTTGTATAATTAAGTCATTCCGTTGATATTGTCAATTTGACTAACGGGAAATGTTGGTTTGATAATTTTTAGATGAATTTTCATTTCCCACATGGTATTTTTTTTATTTTTTTTATTAAATTATTATTTAAATTAGATTTTAAAAAATAAAAGAAGAAAAGAAAATCTAAAATCTTATTTTAGAAAAATAAGAAAAGTGGGGCAATGTGTAGAACGTGTCGGTACGGTATCTTCAAAAAATAAATATGAAGCACGATGTGGAGTGTACCGAGCCAGAGGAAAAGTCCAGGAAGCAATTGATTTTGGGGATGGCTGGCGAATGGTAGTGGACTCTGCGTTGGCTATGTGTTTGTCGGGGCTTGAGATTGCAATGTTCTTTGGGGTCTTCACTTGTCATTAAAATATATATATATATATATATTCAAATAGCCATGTTCCTTTTTTTCTAAATAAAATTATCGAGATGCAAGTAATTTATAAAGTGCAAACGAGTAGTGCCTCAATTTCTTCTTTCGACAAAACTCAGAAAAGGGATTGCTAGAATTTTCTAATTATAGATTCTTCAACTTCAGGATTTTATAAAAATCTTTACTTTCTCGACAGGAGTGGGAACTTTCACGGGATTTTTAATTTCTCCCCCCCGACCATAACGCATTGGCCTACTTCGACCGGGAGCGCTTTTCATTTGGACTCGGGTGCGTATTAGGCAGCAGTGCGAGGCGCACCGACGAAGCAATCGTTCGTGCAAATGCCACACATGATCCGACCCATCAAAAAAGCACTCCTGCTGCTTTATTGATTGCTAAAAACTTGTTTAGCTTTCGCCATCGAGACGGGCATTGACTATTCCAAGGAATCAAACCAGTCATCATTCAACAGTCCACTCTTTCTTGCTCCTTCTCCCCATTCCCACCACCGCCAGCACCGTCCACTACGTGATGAACTCTTCCCACTACATTCACATGCTCAAAAATTCAACCTTTCTTCACTTTTAGGCGCACCTACTCCGTCCCTTCCATCCATTCCATCTATATAATACCACGTTCTTTCTCTTCCATCCCCTGCTCACCGGACCCCCACAAGCCTAAAGCAATTCATCAACCCATCTCTGCTTGTTCCTGTTGAACCACGATGGCTTGTTCGAGCTCCGCTCTCAGAACCATCTCCTCCTCCTCTGCCAAGCTCGCCAGGAGCTCCGGATCTGCGAGCGGTTCCCCTCCCAAGACCCTCTTGCCCTTCAACCTTTCGACCCCCTTTCTGCCCAAGCTCGCCGCAGCATCTCCCTTGAGCTCGAGCTCGAGACAGAGCCTCTCTGCCTTGCCCAGAAGATCCTTCTCTTGCAAGAGCCAGGCCAATCCTGCCGGTGACTCCACCCCTGGTAAAGTTCCTTCCCAACCCTCTCTTCTTTTTGGGCAAAACCTCCAAGACCAGAGAAGGGTCTGTCTGTCTGAACTCACTTTGCTGGATCAAGTGGATCTCTGTTCAAGAAATGAGGAGAACGCAGTGGCCTCGTGAAAGATCCGTGTCCCGATGCCATTTTTTTGCCCCTTTCAGTGCGATCCATGAGACCCTTTAACCTTAACTTTCTCGAGATTACTGATGAAGAAACTTTTTCGCGTGGGTCTGTACAGGGAAAGTTCAAGAACTGTGCGTGTACGAGATCAACGAGAGAGATCGAGGAAGCCCGGCTATCCTCAAATTGAGCCAGAAGCCTGTTAATTCCCTCGGCGATCTCGTCCCTTTCAGCAACAAGGTCAGTTCCTTGTTCCTTCACTTTGCTTCATCTTTGGCATCATTTGACACACCATTCGTTTTCTTGGATCATGTCTACTCACTCAATTGACCATGATTGACCATTTCTTGGCTCTGAGGGTCCATTTACTTCTTTTAACTGGGCATAAACTGCTTGTCTTGAACTCCTTGCGCTTGATTCGGTCCCGACATTATTGGTCAACGATCTCCCTTACTGGCCAATAATAGAGCACGTTGTTTTGTTCCCTGAAGATTCTCGTGATGATCGCGTTCTTCACTTCACCATTAATAACATGTATGATCAAAATTAATTTGTTGGAAAGACAGATGGCGTCTGTATTTGATGAATAATTGCACAGGATTGGAATACTGTTAACTTTAGTCAGATAAAAATGAGGACTTTTTTCTCAATGGGCAATGTATAGAGCGGTACAATAAGGATTTAGTCCCAGGACTATGCTACACCACACAACACTTGATTAACTTTCTTCTTCCATGAATGCACAAAATGCAGTTGTACAGTGGGGACCTACAAAAGAGAGTGGGCATAACTGCGGGCATATGCATCCTCATCCAGAACAAGCCGGAGAAGAAAGGCGACCGCTATGAGGCCATCTTCAGCTTCTACTTCGGCGACTACGGCCACATCGCAGTCCAAGGCCCTTACCTGACCTATGAGGACACGTACCTGGCCGTGACCGGTGGGTCTGGCATCTTCGAGGGCGCAACTGGGCAGGTCAAGCTCCAGCAGCTCATCTTCCCTTTCAAGCTCTTCTACACCTTCTACCTCAAGGGCGTCAAGGACTTGCCCGCCGAGCTCCTAGGGAAATCAGTCCCGCCCAGCCCCAGCGTCGAGCCCAGCCCCGCCGCCAAGGCCTGCGAGCCGCAAGCCACGATTGCTAATTTCACTGACTGATTGGGGGGACGATTGTGAAATGGAAGTTTAGAGCTTTTCGTTTTAGTAATAACGGGTTGCCCATTGTATGCCCCATTGGTGGGGTGCTGCTTCTTTTGTCAGTGTTGACAACTTGTGATGATGCTTTTATGTGGGGGCTCTGTTTTTGGTGATGAGGCCAGAGTGGAGGAGCATAAGTGATGTAGTGAGGTGAGGGACATGACTTTCCTGTCCTGCGAAAATGGAATGTCCTGTAATTTGTGTGACTGATTCAGTTCTTTCGATGCTCGTGCAATTTATCATGTTAATCATAATTGCCATCGGCGACAAAAGGATGTCGATGAGTCGTCAACCAAGATCTGAAAACACGTGACTAGTTTCATTCTTTGGCCAAAGCAAACACTCCAGTTGGGTTTTCTATACTTCCATCCTCGTATTGTCTTTAATATCAAAAGTAGACCTGCAGGTAGGTCAGGTTGGATTCGAGTCAAATCCAAATTGGCCTATTTAGCCTATAATGTATCATATCCAATCCAATATATGTTTGACTCATACCTGATCTAATACATATTATTAAAACACTTCCATATTTTTCTTAATTTAGAAAATTTTATATACAAATTGAGGCGAAAGCTTGAAGTGAGCAAGTGTGTGATCAAACAAGGGCAAGAGAGAAAGAGAATGAAGATACAATCATAAATGTATGTTTGGTTTAAGTAAGTTATAAAACTATTTAATATTCATATTAGACTCATTTATGACCCATGACATTGGATATAGATATATTTTATGACTTATTTACTAAATATAAAGAATATTTTATAACAATTCAACTCATCAAATATAGGTTAAGAAATGGGATGATGATGAGTTTTGACATATCTAAGCAAAGGCAAAAATAATGTGAATGTGATGAGATTGGCAAATGAACATAGAATGCTACCTCATGTATCGTGGCGAGGATGAAAAGCACGATCATGACCGGCAAGCATCAATCATTCTTTTTCATTGGCAAATTATCGCGAGGGGAGGATGAAAAGCAAGATCATGACCGGCGAACACCAGTCATTCTTTTTCACTGGGAAATTATCGTGCCGTTGAATACGACAGCTTGAGAATGAATATGGCACCATTTGAACAGCCTCATCTTTTTCGGTGTTCCAATCACAAGTCGAGGCCCACCAAATAGAAATTGGGTTCGAACAGAGTGTTTATGTGTTGGTTCAGCCAAAATAAAATGATTCACTTCATCCCCATCGTAAGAAAATTGAGTGATTGACACGGAGTTGAATAACGAAGCTGAAATCAAGAAGGTTTGGTGAGGGAATGATAGGAAGAAATATCGATCTCAATCGGTCACTTTCATAAGGGCAATCAATTACTTGAATGAGCGTTGCTTATCTAGGAATCTTTCGATCCCATTGCAGGCCTTTGTTCGTTGTAAGCCTAAGTCCAGCTTATCTTCATTGGCTTTCCAATCGGAAAGTATTTGGATAATCACGTGTCCCATTTGTGCCTTCGAATACAATTTGTTTTGATTAAATAATGTCTCGGGTCACATCTCATAATCAAATATTATGAGAGAAATTATTTCGAAAGAAGACAAAAAAATACAAAGCATAAACTAATTAAATAACTTATATTTGTATCTTCTTCATCCAGGAATATTTCATATTTAACCGGAATGTTATATCATTCAGACGTACTTGTGTGGAGGATAGTGGATGCGTATTGCCACTTTATTCATCTCCTAAATATGTTTTTCTCATAAATTTTAGAGACTCCATTTATGAAAGATGGGTATGTATATAACAGACGTGGCTAATAAACAGTTAAGATAGTAATAAGAAAAAGGGTGGGTTCAGCTGATGAAAATTTAGTAAAAAGCCTAAACGAAAATCTAGGATATTGCCTCCCATGTAATAGACAGACGACAGTGTCCGAAGATTTCAACGAGATATGCTTGCTTTCTTTGCGCTAAAAGATGCATTCGAAATAAGAAGAACCCGATAACGCGACAGATAAAAATGGGCCCTATTTATGATGTGTCCGATAACGCAACAGACAAATAAGACGACAGTGTCCGAAGATTTAATATGTGTTTTACATTGACGGGAAGGCCCATTCGGATTAGCCAAGCCTTCGTAGTTCATAGTCTTGTTCAAACATAACATGATGCTATGTAATAATAATTCAAATAGCTAATCTGAGGATTGAAATAATCCTTTTTGATTGTTTTATCCCACAGTACATAAGAAGCAACGTTAAATTCATATTGCATTTCGACTATATGTCAAGCCCATGCTGCATGACTAACTTAGATAGTCTTAAAAAATACATGCAAAATAATAAGGATACTGACATAAATAATCTATGAATTTTGACTCAACGTATGTAATGTAATCCTTAAACTTTAAATTTGTTCAATTTGATGACTAAACTTTATCCCGATGTCTAATATTATCCATGAACTTTTTGTAATTGTTCGATTTAGTTCGTGAACTATAAAAAAAAATTCAATATCGTTCTGGAACTTAAATTAATGGAATGGTAATATTAAATATTTTTATATAGTTTTGTGACTAATTGAATGTGTACAAAAGTCGAAGGACCACACTAAGTAAATTAAAAGTTTAAAGATGATATTGCATATTGGATTAAAGTTCATGGACTACATTGAATATATTTAAAATTCATGGATCACTTTACACATTGGGTCAAAATTCATGGATCATTTGTATCATTTACCCAAATAATAATGTAATGTATAATTTGCGAGATGTTATGCTATCACCTTTTGTAAGATGACATGCACGCATAGTATAAAAGCATAAGCATCTCAATTTATCTAATATTTCATATGCATACTCAAGTTCCAACTCCATATGTTGCTCTTTTCTTATTCTAATTCATTAATCCTTTTTCTCTATCTTCTTTTTCAGGGGGAAAAGATTAATATTTTTTACTTGGTCCATGATATTATAGACTATCGCTTCATTTATTTCGTGAAAAATAAATGATTTAAAAAATAGCTTCTTAAAAATGATCATTTGTATTGTTTGAAATAATTAATCAATAAAAATATTTTCATTATTGCTAACAATTTATGTTTATATATTTTTATGAATGATGAAAATATTTTTTATTTTTATTTATTTTTATAAGCGATATAAAATATAATTTTTATGAAAATATTTTCTAAATCATTTATTTTTGCAAAATGAATGGAACTCACATAGTTTTGCTAAGAGTTGGTATGTCTTGGAAACTTGAGTTTTGCGCGTGCGCGAGAGAGAGAGATCCATTTGATAATGCGACTTCATTTTTCTATTTCTAGGACAAATTTTTAGTTTCATTTGAAACAGAAATCAAAAGTTAATTTTTTTTTAATTTTCTATTTCTAAAAGAAAAGTGAGAAAGAAAAACTCTCCTTATCGTTTGCTTTCGTCATTGCCAGCTGCCCATCGCCCATCGCCCATCGCTTGCCACCTGTCGCCCACTGGCCCCCATCGCCAATTGCCTCCCCCAATTACTTGAGAAGTAAAAAATTTATATTATTGTCCAACAAATTTTTATTCTAGGAATATAACTTTTATATCGTTATTAAGCACCTATTTTGTCTTAAAACTCGTTCAAGGAATAGAAATAAAAAAAATCAATTTGTGACAAGAAATTAATTTCTAAAACAAAAATTGTATCATGTGCGCCCTTAAAGGCTACTCCAATTATTTGATTTGGGAGGAGCACAAACAAGGACATGTTGTGAGATTATGCTTGCTTCTTAAGCAAAACAAATCGATTAATTCAAATGTTCTTTTGCAATCTTTCAAGATTCAAGCTCTTGTGTGTTTCATTAAAAGCAGTCGGTGACCCATTTTATATGTGTCTTGCTATTGAGAATATATCTTGAGTTTGATTATATTTCTTAATTTGAATATGTTACTTATTTTGGATAGTAATATTATACGTATAATGTAAAATTCTACCTTGATATCAGATACAACAAAGCAAACAAAAGAAGTATTGGATTTTCTCTTCGTGAGTTTTCTAAGTGAGTTTTTCTGTAAAAGATTGTGAGATGATAGTTTTGGGTTTGCTTCGGATGTAATTTAGATTTGGGAAACACTTGAGTGAATGAATGATTATGTAAATTTTGTATTCTCCACTCATAGAGGATTTTTTTGTGACCGGCTTTGTCCGTAGAGTAGGTACTAAATTCAGATCAAATCACGTAAATGTCTAATAATATTAATTGTTTCTTATTTATTTCTCTAATAATTTACTCATTGCTCACGTTAATCATAAATTGCAAGATATGTTAGTTTCTGTATTGTTTTTCACAGCATTTACGCTGGTCATCTAAGGAATTTGTCCACCTCCACAATCTCTTTAAGCCTTTTGTAGCCACTAATTGGATTTAATTCGTTAAATATTGCGTAGAAAAGGGAGGAGATTGAGGAAAGAAATCCATAAGCGTGGCATAAGCGCAAGAATTTAAGCACGGTGACGATAAGAAGTGACGACCGTTCAGAAATAGTTAAACTTCAATGCCAGCGGCACTCGCAGCTTGGATTCTTGGGGAAATCACTTGCTTTGACTACTCATCCTGCCTTGTGATCATCTTTGTGTGGCGAAATTGAAGAACACATGTGTATCTATATGTATGGTAGAGATAGAATTTAAAAAAAAAAAAAACTAGGGTTTTCCTCATATAAAGTGGTCCACCTCCCAGCATTGAAAACATACAAACATAACAAATTCGTTTCGATTGTCTTTGCTTTTGTCTCCCAATTAGGGATGGGAGTTGGTGGGCATTTATTATGATGTATTGCTCTAACAGAGAGATCATCTGTTAATTAACTGTAAGATTACATATTATGTTATTCCTGATAAGTTCCATGGATATGCAATGAACCTCGTCAATGCATTTGGTCGCGAAACAAAGGTAGACGGATTCAATTTTTTCAACCGCCGCAGCGTTTAGCAAATGATATCTTATGCGATTTTCTTAATTCACTTACTATTTCTTTCGAATGAATAACTTGATAGGGCAATGCATACCATCTAGAATACCCAATTGAAAAAGAAACTAAGAATTGAAGATGGGCCATCTTTGCGTGTTCTTTAAGAAGGAGTCCAAGAGGCATTCATAAACTTCCCAAAACAAACATGTAATTTTCAATGTTTATAATAGTTTGATGTAAAAAATTTCCTAACAAAAAAAGAGATAACTCATCTTGAAGTTGACATGCATAACTCAAAGTCAATTAAGCCATACCAATGGCTACGTCGGTGGATAACTCTTAGGCTGATCTATAGAAGAAGGTGCAAATTAGCATCCCGGTGACCTTTCCCATTATAATACTTTGGATGTGCAGTGTACAATGACATGAAGAAAGGAATACAACCATCGAGACAACAGCAGTTATTTCTCTTATACGAATTCTAATCTCACGAGAACATAGTGAACCCATAATATTATATGATTCTCTAGATTTACTGATGGAGTCGTGGCCGACCAATACCTTGGTGGTTTGTTGCTTCCCATAAATGCCTGTATCGTACACACAACAAACACAGAGAGAGGGAGAGACAAGAGGGGCCGAAGCTGTCCTGATAAGAAGGCGACGTCCCTTTTGGAGCAAACAAAAGAACAATCACTTCTCTTAAACAAATCCCCCATCTGTCTCGACAAAGGCTAAGGCAAGTGAAGCCAAGCCATAGAGACTAAGGCCTTCGGATTGCAGAAAAGAGAAGATGATCATGAGAAGTGCAAGTGCAAAAGCAAGAGATTCAAAGGCTAGAAACAGGAGGCCTTCATGCACAAGGCTGAAGGGTCAGCTGAAAGAGCAGAAAGGTAGGCTCTACATCATTCGACGCTGCGTCATCATGCTCCTTTGTTGGCACGATTGACCTCTGAGAAATCATGTGCTATTTACGATGAATTTATCATCTCTGAGATCACAGACAGTCTCCCTCGATTCAACAGCTGAGCTCGGATGTGAAACAATCGAATCTCGAAGCTTCCTTTTAACTGGTTATTCGGTCCATTACTCCCTGTCATGTCAATGTGTTTGCGAGAGGCCTAATGTACAAGTGAGTAGAGCGTTCGAGGACATGCATGATAAAGATTGTCGGTCCATCCCATAGCAAATGTTTAGCGACTTCCTGCTATATGAAGTTGCCTTCCAACTCTCTATGTCTGAGCACCGAAAGAGAAATTTAGAGCAAGCTGTTGTTTCCATCAGTTTCTGCTACTAATGGAAAAGTATTCGTCTGCTCATGTTTGCCTTTCGTTTTCCAGCGGACCATCCTTTGATATCGTTCTAACTCGCGTCTCTCCAATTCCCGTTCATGCGTTGAAGCATTATCCTCATCCTCGTAGTCGCGCCGACTCCGTAGCTTTAGCAGTCATCCGGCGCAGCGACCTCCGGAAGCTGTTCGTACATTAACCTTGCTGATATTTGCTGTTGGAGTTGAACTTTCTTTGATCCATTCAAGCCCATCATTAGTGAGATGGGCTTATGAACGTGGTGGTGGGCTGGTGAAGGTGAAGCCTCGTTTGAACCCAATCCAAATCCTCTCCTCCCCCGTCTGATTTTCTTCTTCTCTTTGGAGAAAAAGACAAGGAAAAAAACACCAAAACCCACAAAAAAAGAAGAAAAAAAGAAAACCTTTTTGCACAAGCATGCCATGGATCCATAGCTAGAGACGCGTGGCAAGTGAAATGAACTGGTCATGGGGACGCATTTGGAAATCTTGTGCACGGTCACCCTCGAGGTTCAGAATTGATTGCCGTGCTGACTAAAATAGCCAGAAAATTTTATAATAAAAAAATGGAAAAAATAAAAATAGGACCACCGACCGACTGCTGAAGTGGGCCGTGACACAAAACCCTAAATTTGAAATCTGGGTTTTTCTTTTTTTTTTTTGGTCAGAGAAATCTGAGTTTGAGTTGTCGTTGAGGTGGTGGGATGGGAAGGAAGATGGATAAAAATGCTTTAAGGGAAGTTGATGACCGACGGGCCCATTGAACCCAACAACATAGGGCGAAGCTTGCCTTGTGCGGGTGGACTTTGGTGCAAGTTTCGACCCCACCTTTCATGTAGATCGCATTCACACAACCTCCAATTTCTCCTTTAATAAAGATAAAATATATATATATATATATATAATCTTTAAATATGAATCTGAGTATGTCCTTAAATATGAGATATTTACATCTTGTTGGGATTTGAAACAAGAGTTACAAGACATATGAATATTCGATATATTAAAATAAGAAACGCAATTAAATTGAGCTCATCGATTAAATAAATTACCACTAGCAGCTCTCATAGGTGGAAATATTGCCAGAGAAAAACAGGCTGATGAAGTCGATTTCCAACTTCACTTTAATGTGGATTGTAGTCGCACAACCTCCAATTTCTCCTTTTATAAAGGTAATATATATAGAATGTACGACCTTCGGGTGGATTGAACCTCGAAATCATCCAAAACACGTCCCCTTTCCGAAACCCGTTCTTGACCAATGGACCGTCGCCTATCGAAATCAATCATGACCCGGAAACCATAATTGTCTCTTTTCGTGAAAGAGTGAAAAAATAAAAAAAAGGGAGGGGATGGAGGGTCCTTGATTGGGTGCAAATCTCTCCACCCGATCTTAAAGAGAGGGGAGGGTGGGATAACATCCCATGTGATGACAAAGAGGGGAAATTTAACCCCACATGACATGGGGTCTTTTGCAATGATCATCTTTGAAGATGGAAAAAAGATGGGGGACGAGTCTTCTCCATGTTGCCATTGTTAACCAAATTCATCCCTTTTGTCCTCTTTTTCTTCAAGAAAAAAAAAGTTGATAGAGCTTTTGGTTTTGGACAAATGAATCCCTAATCCTAATGAATTTGAAAGAAATTGTATTGAGAAGTAATCTATATGGAACTCGCAACGCGTCTATTTGTGTCAAGGGTCCTGGATGTGTAACTGCTCAAGACATCATCTTACCAACTTCTGTGGAAAATTTGTCTTAATTCCAATCAATCTAAAATAAAACAATCGAAAGGCAATTCTTAATAGTACGCTTCGAATTCCTAGATTTCGAATTGTATCGGTATCTCAATTTCAATTCAAACATGAGTTTTATTCACACTTCATGTTCTGATAAATATTTATCATCCGAAAAGAGGAAAAAATGGAGTATTTGTCTAAAGAAATGCATTGAGAAATAACAGATGTATAGAACCTTTTAACAAGAATGATAAATCGATATGGAGAGTTAATTTGTACAAAGATGAATATGATGAATTTACAATGGTGATTTTATATATAGTGTCAATTTAGCAAAGCATTGATATGTAATTTGAAAAAGAATAGATGAATTGCAAGGACTTGACTCTTAAGTTTGTGGTGACATACGATCCAAGGCGTCGATTTGTGGTCCAAACACGTTATTATTTATTTTTGGTGGTGATGCGACGATTCCAAAATGTAGGTGAGACCATTAGGCGATAGAGAGTAAAGGAGGAGATGCATCGTTTGTCCCCTTAGCAACTAGTGATGCCCTCATGTTTGCTTCACATCCTTGCAACATTGATTTAACCCGATATGGAGCTATACCCAACACGTTAGGGAAAAGGCATGTAGCCCTCCCTTCTTATCATTCGTCTAGGTTAAGTTCCATTTTGTGGTCCTTCCACTCTATCCTTTCTTGTGATAATTTTTTCGAATAATTCATCGACTCGAGTTGTTCAAACCACGATATTTTAGAATGATTGATTGCTAAACATGAAATGCGTGACAATGTAACTCAAAATTGAGCAATCTCCTATGAAGAAAACAAGGGAAAAGATCGATAAATATTCTTTTAAATCAATATTTTTGTACTATGTTGGTAATAAAAACGTAATTACATGGCGTTATAAAAAAGAAATTCAACAATGTTAATGGTCATCATCTAAAGGCTTAATTGAGCAAATCATACAATTTAAAAATGAAATCAAATGAGAAATTGAACACAGCAGCAGCAGCAATTTAAGTGAAATGATAAGATTTGAACTCAGTTTATTATTATTATTTCGTTTTTGCTATTGCATGTGGGGCATTTTCTTATGGTTTAGTAGGACGAGAGCGTGATGAGTTGGGGACAGCTGTCAAGCCGCCATTGGCAAAGAGGAATTTCAATGTTTCATAAAAAAAAAAAAAAAAAAAACAAAACAAAAGGATTGTCAACCCGAGCCGGACCAAAGTGTCATCATTTTTCGACCACCCAAAAAACAACAAAAGAGAAGGGGCGGTGTGCTTTTCTTACATCCACAAATGGGCACGTTCCGATGAAAGCGAAAGCCGGGAAATCTCCCGCCCCGATTTTACAGAAAATATTTTAAAAAATCCAAAATGACACGTGGCGATACACACTGGAGCCTCGCTGCTAAAGTGGGTTGCAAACTAGTGATGTATGTTGAAAAAATTTCAAGATTTTTATTCGATGCTTTTTCTTCCACATTTTCTTGAAGGAAACCCCCCAAAAATTTTCGGGACACAATCCTCCCCAAGTGATTTTTTTTTTTTTGGTCATTTGGCTGATTTGGATTCTTTAAGGTCACATGTGAGATGGTTGGTGTCGACCACACATATTATCTAATTTTCACGTATCTCAACTAATTTATCGTGCCAAGTTAAATCCATACTTGATTTAGAAAAGTCTACATACTGAAATGCGGTTGCAGAAGTGGTGCACAAGCATTTCATCGGTCAAATGTGATCCTAAATACCGTGTGATTTAAGTGTTAAGGGGCATGATTGATTTGTCGAGGGAAATTTTGATCATACGAGAAAATCTTCTTATAAATAGCTATATACTAATTTTTCTATGCTGGGTAGAATTTTTAGTGTTTATCTCCACTTGATCACTTTAAAATTATTTTCATTGCAAAGTAAAATTCATTTGCACTCCCTAAAAGTCCAGTAATATTCAATTAGGTCGCTAATTTTTTAGTTTTCTTACTCAAAGTAGCGTGCTTTAATTTATTTTTGTAATTGATGCGGTTTTAGATCACATATAGGCAAACTTAATGATAAAATGTTGACGCGATGTCCAGGTGACATGATGTGGACCCACGTGTCTAGGCATTGTCTAGGCATGTCAGTGGTGCGATAAATCATAAGTCCATTTTCTCTAGAATTCGTTTATTGTAAGAAGGAGAAGAAGAAATGTTTTAGTGCTTCGGTAATTTAGATGATTTAAAATAAAAATAAAAATTATTTGATAGTCGAGAGGCATGATCTAAGAAGCATCGATACTATCTAGAAACTTTTGTGTTGTATCAGGCATTTCGACGTGCGTCTGACACTTTTCAACACTTTTCGACACTCAGTCAACATGTGTCAAAAAATCCAACACTTGATCAACTCTATTGACATTCTCTAACACTTGAGTCGAAATTCTAACATCCGAGTTTGGAATTCCGTGTGTCGGAATTTCAACTCACTTCTCATAATTCACACACAAGTTTCTTTTTTCTCTTGTTTTCCAACGCAGTCTAACTCGCGAGCCCAAAGTTTTAATTACTTTTTTTTATCCAAATTTTATAAATTATTTGAATGGAGTTGAATTTGTCAAATTGAAATAATGAATAATTTTAACAAATGGTAAATTAATGTTTTTTGTGTAAATTCATTCTAAACTCTTTTATTATTATTTATTTATTTGTGAATCTGAATAAAATTAATTTAATTAAAATAATCATAAAATGATAATTATATGTATAAATATATATTTAATATATAACTTGTTTGAACTTTTAATTTTTTGAAAAATAACGTGTTGACTTGTCATGTTGCATCACCTGTCGATGTCGGTGCTACTTAAGACATGATCACGAATGCCCGACTATCTAAAGACCTCCAATTCCGTGGTAACTTTCCTTCATTGTTGAGTGTAGTGACACTCCTTTAAATGACACTAGAATATAGAGAGGGCTTTTCCCAACCTAGGTTAGGTTTGGAACCTTTCTCCTATTTGTCAAGCTTTGATCGGAAGCCAGCTGAAAAACAGATGTGTACTACTAGAGCAGCTCACTTCACTTTTGTTGCGGAGCTCCCTACTTTTCATTTTGTTAGGATTAGGTGCTCGCAGGGATAGAGGGCATTTCCATTATGGAATCAATTTAGCCATGGGTTGCCCTACAACTACCTTGCTACGACTTCACCCTAGTTGAAGACCTACCGTGGTATGTACCAATAGGACCACCAAAAGCCTTTGCGACACTTGTGGTACACAGAAGTCATGGATGATCATTGACATGCGTGTGTACGGGGCTCGGGTACATATTCACCTCTTTGAGATATACGGTTTATGTCGAAAAGGTACGGAGTTGGACTAATTTGGAAATATTGGGCAATTTAATATATATATCTACTATTTTATTTGGTTCGAAATATCTTGCAAACTTTACAAATTGATTAAGTTTAATATGAACGCGTCATATTCAATTTATGGATTATAAATTTTCGGGGTCCAACCAACTATGCCGACCACGACGGACTAGCATAAACTCAAACGTTTATTATGGCGATTGCTGAGATTATTAATTTTCTGGCGATCACAGATGGATTTCAAACCCCAAATTCTACTGAGAGAATGGCAAGCAGTACGTGAGGGCATGATGATGCGGTTGGCGGAGGGCACGATGGTAAAAGCGCACGCACGAAAGCAACATAACCGGCTCAAAATCCCCGTCAAATAATTACGCAACGGAAAAATAAAGAAGAAAGAATCTACGTAGTAGTAGTACCACCAGGGAAAGAAGAAGAAGGAGAAGAAGGTAGGGCTGGCTTGCTTCAGCTTCACGACTCCTCCACCATACCACCGCCACCTCTCTGCCTCTTCCTGCTTTTAATTCCCAAAGAAACCGTTAGATGTCTTTTGATTGATTGCTTAAGGCAACGGAATGGGAATAGTTGACCACTCCCACGGATTGACGAAACTGCCCTCGCCATTGAAACGATTGCGGTATTTTCGATGGCGACCTCCTTTGGAGGAGGCGGCTCGGATGGCCAAGGTGGGAACGTCGTTAGCTGCCGATTTAGCAACATTGGTTGCTGCCAGTGCCAAAGATATTGTCGGTGCGAGTCGTTAATGGTGTGAATTGAATGAGCCAAGTCATGTATTAAGTAGAGAGATAGCGATATTAGTGTCTAATAATGATAATTGAATCCCAAATTAGGAAATAAGTATTGGGTGCGTGCGGATTACGTGTGCGCCAATTGTGTTCATCATTAGATCAGATGGATCTCACCTATATCGGGTTTATATGCATCGGATTCAATTAAGATTAGTTTTTTTTTTTCCTTAAGGTGGTCGTCAGTTGATTATGCCTATTAATTTTGCCTAAAAGTGCAAAAATTCATTTGGGTTTCTCGATGTAATCCCCCCTTTTTATTGGGGTTAGCATGTGATTTCTTAGTGTAATTCGTGGAGTGGTTTGGTTAATTGAATGAACACAATTAATGAAATTCATTGGGCAAAGCAGACATTCTTTTTTTTTCCAGTGAGAGGGTTCAATGGGCGTGAGAATGAGAATCAGAATGCCATAAATGGAAATAGAAATTCTTTGTCCGACTTCTCAAGAAAAAGGAAAAATCAAATTTTTCTAAAAATGGATTTGCTTTCATTTTGTAACTTTATATATACATGTAATATTATTTAGCAAAATAAAGTAATCCCTTAAGCCTCGAACCGGCTCCTAAAAAAACCTCGATAACACTGCAATCCAACTCTTTTTAACAATTTATCCAATCGCAATGAATTTTATTCCCCGGTTATTCACAATGTGATTAGAGATTTTGCTTAGTTTGCTTAATGTTAGGTAAAGTAACCGTAACATATGTTTCAATTTTGGATAATTAATTAAAGATATATGTCTATGGAGAATTATAAATCGACGTTTGGAAATTCTCGTATAATAACAAGTTGTATAATTTCTTGCGTAAGGGAAACTTTCATTTTTTGTAAATAAGTAACAGATCATCCCAGAGTAAACCAAAGAGAGATTCAAATTTTGAATACAACCATCTCGTTTCTCCGTCTGAACAAAGGAAAGCAACGGCTTTTCCTCCTTTGACGCGAGCAGAATTCAAGGAGTCGGCGGATGTTCACTGGGGATTTTTTTTTTTTTGAAAAAATGGGGAAAGACGTTAAAAAAATTTAAAATAAATAAAAAGAAGAAGAGGGAGCTGAGTAGTCCGGGGCATTTCGGTCATTTGGGAATCTGACTGGAGTCCTTTTTATCTTTCAAATTTTTGGCAGACACAGAGATAGAGAGAGACTCTCGAATTCGCACAAAACAGAGCGTCTGTCTGAAGCGCAAAAAAAAAAAAAAAAGAAAAAGAAAAAGAGACACTTGGGTTTCTGGTGTCTCTCTCTTTCCACCACTGCTTTCTCTCTCTACTGTATCTTCTTCAAGGTGTAGAGAGAGGAAGAGAGAGGAAGAGAGAGGGAGAGGGAGGTACATTTGAGAAATGAGTAAAGCGAAATAATGCAGTCACTGTTAGGTTAGTTCCTTAAAGTAAAGATTTGCTGGCTACTCTCAGGAGTTCAAAAAATCACTCGAAAAGGAAGGGCGATTCATCGGACAGGGATTCGGATACGGAGCAGGTGAGTCCGATGCGCGATGTCTTAGCGATTGAGCAATCGGGGAAGATCTCCCTCGATTGCTGTCGACGGCGGGTTTCCAGCTCCGATTCGCTTTGCCTAGTTTGCGGAGGGTGGGTTTGTGGAACTCGCATTTCGCGTCCTGCGCTGCGGTTCTGCGTGTCCGCACGTGTCATTGGTCGCTGTCTGCGTCCTGTTGATGAGTTCGAGCTGCGCTCGTTTCTGGTTTCCTGTCGGAATCAGATCTGGATTTTTTGCGATGTCTGTAGGGTGTGCCGTGGGTGCCTGTCTTGGTCTGCGAGCTGAGATTTTGCTGCATTTTGCTTGTCGATAGATTTCGATGGAGATCTGTTGTGTTAAGAATGCTTTTTTGTTGGCCGACTTTAGCAATTGCGTTTCTATTCGTACCAGTGGACAGTGGACTTGGCGAATCATTTGTTCCTCTGCTCCCATCGTGTGTTTTATGTACAATTGCGGTTGCCTGATTCGATTAACCTTTTCTGCGTTATTTATCATCTACGACTATGCTACATTGTGCCATTGAGGCGCTTTTTTGTTTTTTCTGAATTATGCTGATGGCTACAGGGTTCTAGGTGTGGGGGGATGTGTGTCCTGCTAAATGAAAAGGTGGAGGATAAATTGAGTAGATAAATGCCTGGAAGAATGACATCGGAAATGCCTCTTGATCATGCCGTCTTCCAGCTATCACCAAAGCGTTCACGGTGAGAGAGTCTTTTGATGGTTTTTTACATAATCTATTTTTCGATTGTTGGTGCCTTTATACTGTTGTTATTCAAATGTTTCCTTTTTGGGTAGGTGTGAGTTGATTGTTTCTAGCAATGGGAATTCTGAGAAGTTGGCATCGGGTTTAGTAAAGCCATTTGTAGCACATCTAAAGGTTGCTGAAGAGCAATTTGCCCGGGCGGCGCAGTCGATAAAACTTGAAACGAGAAAGCATAATAATGGGGAAACATGGTTCACAAAGGGAACTCTTGAGCGGTAATGCCCATGTGCCTGCGTTTGTCAGCCTGCTAGAACAACAGTGGTGCTGTACACTTTCATAAAGTTGTTGGCGTCTTTAATTCCGTGGGCACTGTTTGGTTGCAGGTTTGTTCGCTTCGTTAGTACTCCAGAGGTTTTGGAACTGGTGAATACATTTGATGCAGAAATGTCTCAATTGGAAGCAGCTCGAAGAATCTACTCAATGGTAATCTACCTATCATCTCGGTGTAGAGTTTTCATGATTAAATTGGGAGGCCAATATTATAAATCTAGCTGACTTCCAAAACTTTCTATAACAGGGGTCTGGGGATCAAAATTCTGATGCCTCAGGTATGTCGTCCGACCTAATCAGGCCTGACTTGATTGTTCTTAACTCTGTTAAATATCTGGGCACAAATATTGAAATAGATTTTTCTCTCTCCATGTATTATGGATCTATGCATCGCTTTTTGTGAATTTCTGGGCACCATCGTTGGATATTTTTATAGATCCAGCTTTCTTTGGAGAATTTTCATGTAACTGAGTGGTGTCATATATGCAGTCACTCTGTTATTGGAACGCTTCATGAAACTTGTATGAAATATTTAAACCAAAAACACTTTTTTCTGTGTCAATCTCATCATATATCTCTGCTGTTTTCAAATATGAGTAATGTATATTTCCCACATCCGAAAGGGAAGTGAATATTGCCTATCGATGCATTATAGGCAGAGTTTGTGTGACAAATTATTCACAGAACTCAAATTGATTCTTTTTTGAAAACAATCAATATAGGATACAATCTCCACAATTCATCTTGTAGTACTCATAATTGATACAGGCACTGTGAAGATGCGCACATTGTAGAAGTGTTTAAGGGACCTCTTTATGAATGATTGAAGCTAATTGGATTCTCAATGTCATAACTGATAAAACGAGGATCTGATGGGAAAACAACTGCTTTATATTTGAACTTTATTTATGATACCTTCTTTCTGCCAGGTGGTGATGAAGCAGGAATCGCAGCAGCTGATGCTACAAAGTAATTATCTTTTCCTCATTTTATTAAGAAACCATCTGACTGAATTTTTTTTTCTAAACTTCTTCAGAAAATCTCATTGAATCTGCAGCAATAATTAGTGTAGCTTTTCCTGTGAAGTTGGTCTGTATTGAACTTGTTGAAGTATCCTGTGTTGTTTGCTTAGGGGTTTATAACAATGTTATATTCATGTAGTAACCCTCCACATAATGGCTTGCATCATTGGGTTGGATATGTTAGCATAATTTCAAAACCAAGTTTGAGTTCTTCATGTACCATTTAATGTTTCATTTGTTTGTGGGTCTTTTTATTTATCTCCATTGCCATTTTTTCAATTCCATGTGCATTCTTTATATGGTTTGATTTGATTTGTACGTGTTAAGGAGTGTTAAACTAATTCTTGTTTATTACTTTACAAAAGAAAAAGCCAATTCTGTTAACATTTGTAGCCCCAAAGTTTATATTATTAGCTGGAGAGAGACTACATGAGTATAGATAATCAACACCTCCCTCACCATCTAATTTTGTTGCTCAATCATCAATTTCCATAGGTATCATTTATATTCTTCCTATCCCTGGCAGCCAGGCTGGATCTATAATGGTTTTTGTTTGTGAGGGGCCATAGGGGAAAAGTTATGTGTGCTCATGTCATAATTAATAAAACACATTCATATCACTTGCTATTTTCCTCAAGTATTACTAATTATTTTTGAAAATTTGCTCCTTGAGAATTTCACAATTACAGATAACACACCTTGAAGAATAGTTTCTGAATATCTGTTTGTACATAATTTTTGTTGGAAGCGGTCATTTAATTAGTTATCAAAAGGGATTTTAATTCTACCAAAGTATAGTGGATTCTTTGAATATTACTAATTGTAAGGCCCCTTGTAATCTGCCGTTGATGTCAGCCATAAAAGAGAAGGGGTATTAGGGAAAAATTCCTCTGCCAGATTTTTCACACATAGTTGTCTGTTCCTTTGTGAAATGGTTTAATTTCACCCAAAACATGTTTGCTACAAGTGATTAATCTCCAAGGTTAATTTTGTGATGCAGCTCTGGTTCATTTGTTTTACTGAAAGTTCTCTTTAGCAGACATTGATTAGTCACACCAAGTATGGATGGTAGCGATCATCTTAGCCTATGGCCTTTATTTTGCTGTTTTCATTCTGAAATCCCATAAAGTCTCTTGCTGAGTTATATACTTACTATTGAACATGTGCCTCTGTCCTTCCATCCACTCAGCCCCGCACATGCTATTCTGTCATGTGCATGTTTTGATTGCATGAGAAAACTAGTTGCGCTTTTTTCAAACCTCAGAATATTTCCATTTCCTTTTTCTAATTTCTTCTAATTATTCAGGAAGGAACTTCTAAGGGCTATTGATGTACGGCTTGCTGCAGTTAGGCAAGACTTAACCACCGCATGTACTCGAGCTTCTGCCACTGGTTTTAACCCTGACAGTGTCTCTGACCTCCAACTCTTTGCAGATTACTTTGGAGCTAATCGACTGAAGTAAGAAACTACTTCTATATGATCAATCCTTCTGGCATACTTATTGATCTAGGCCAGTCTTGAGACTCAGCACCCTATTTATGCCCCACAGTCAGATTGCTTGTGTCATTCTTAATCTTGCATTTTCCAGTAGTGTTAGCATGTGTGTGAAGTTTCTCAGTTTGAAATGCTTCTTATGGAAGTGGATGGAATGATCTAAACTATTAGTTGGGAATACTATGGTAGCTTTCTGGCCCTTTAGCTTTTGTTATAGATACAGCCGTTTCTTTCCTTAGCTTTTTGAACAGCTTGTGATTTTTATGTTTCTTTTGACAATCTTGTTCTCCTGTTGGCATATATAATTTCTACTAAAAGTGCATTGAAGCATTCTGTGGGTGTCAAAGGCTCTGCTGTATTTCTTAATGACAACTTTGCAAGCTTGAGGCTTTGTATGTTTCTGCTAAATGTTTGATTAATGACGAGAAGCATTTGCTGGAAGAAATGCAGTGTTTAATTGCTAAGTTTAGAACTTTGGCACAGACTATCATCCAATACTAAGGTGTTGATACTCATGCCCCTACACAAAAGATTCACATTTAGTGGCCTCACAGATACTATCTACAAATGCACAATAAAGATTATGCTGAAGTATCATGTAAAGAGTGGAGGTTATCTATGGGTCCCATGACGTCAAGGGTTTCTAATATAAAAAAATTATACTAGAGGATTATCTGTTTGATGGAGTGGGAATTTCTACTTGAAGTGGTCATGAGCTCATCTCTTCAGCTGTTTTTGTTTATTTATTTCTGAGGATAAAATAACACCTTTCATCTTTGGTGAGGCATAAATTTGGAAACTCCGATGTGTTCCATTGTCCTTGTGAAAACCTTTCTCCAAGTGAGGATAGAGGCATCGGATGGCTGTACTGTCCTCTGATGCTGGTGTCTGCTGGGTTGGTATATATGTGCACTTAATCAAGTGAGACGTTTCTCACTGTCATGTTCATCCACTTCCTGCAAATTTGCATGTTGTCTCCAAAGTTTATACTTGCTTGAATTTTGGAGGAACAGAAGTCCAGGGCAGAAAGAACTGCCATCATCCCAGTTTAGAATCACAAGCGGACACAGAGATGTGATTGTTGATATAATGTGCGGGTTATAATGATGTTAGAAGTCAGGGTACCACATCTTATGGCAGGTCTTGTAAATTGATTGAATGTTTACTTGTACAAGAACAGCTCTGAACTTCACTCTTTTGTCCACTTAGTAATTTTTCTGTTATAATTTGTTAGACAGCATATTTCTAATAGCATGTTCATACTTCTGATTCCCTTCAAAGTGTTTTGATTATGAACTATGTTTGACTTTGTAGTGAAGCTTGCTCCAAATTCCTGTTGCTGTGCCAAAGAAGACCAGACCTGCTCCCCTTGTGGAAGTCAGGCACTGCTGAAAGAGGAATCAGATCTTCATGTGAATCTGACATGTCCCTTGATGATCCCACAGAAGATCAAACTGCACCCTCTCGGCCCCTGTTAGTGCATTCAAACAGACGCTCGATTGGCCAAGAGCTATGTGCTGCCCAAACCGTGGGAAATCAGTCAGATCAATCACAAACCTCCACTAGTCAACAGACCAATGCCTTCACTATTTTCCCTACTCAAAATGATAATTCAAATGAGAAAGACACAGAAGCAAAAGAGAAAAAAGATGAAGAATCACCAACCATCCAGACAAGTCAACCAGGTAGGCGGCTCAGCGTTCAGGACCGCATAAATCTCTTTGAAAGCAAACAGAAGGAGACTTCTAACAGCGGCAGTGGTAGCAAACCTTCTGTGGGCAAGGCTATTGAGCTGAGAAGGCTCTCCTCTGATGTTTCGTCGGCACCTGCAGCAGTCGAGAAGGCTGTGTTGAGGAGATGGAGTGGTGCAAGTGATATGAGTATTGACTTGAATGCTGACAAGAGAGAGAACAATGGTGAAAGCCCTCTGTGTACGCCCTCCTCAACTTCTATTTCTCAGGAAAAACATACTGTTTCTTCTGCTTTGTCTGAGGATAGAAATCAAAAGGTTTTGACTGATAGCACTTGTTCTCTTAAAAGTGATAGTAAGAGTGATTTGGGTAGATTTGGTGATCCTGGACCAAAAGAGCATGCTGAACTGCAGAGCCATGTATGCTTATCAGGAAAAGAAGATGAGCCAGATGGTGGAAGCACCAGTCTGAAAGATCTAGCAAGTTCAGTGACCCAAACCAGAACCTTTATTGGTAGGGTACAGCAGATAGGGGTAAGCAGTCAGGAGGGTGCAGAAGAAAAGGTTAACTCCTTATCAGGAGGCGAAGGTGGTAGAAACATAGAATCGGTGGATGCTGAGGTGCAACTGATGGGCTCTGCATATAAAAGGGAAGGGGCTGGGATGAAAAACCAGGCTGCTCCCAAGACTAAAACTGGAGTTTCTCTAAGCAGGGTTGGCGATGTGACATCCAAAACTAGAAGTGGGAATCGAATAGATGATCCTGCCATAAAAGATCCACCACAGGTTAAATCCCATCCTAGGGGTTTTCATGGACATTCTCGATCTTTTTCTGGGCAAATTGAAGGCGGCATAGGACTTAAAGCTAGAGAAATGCAAGAAAAAGGAATCAGTGGGGATCAATTGACAACACAACCAAAGTGGAGATCCCTTACTAGGGAATCTGAAGAAGCAGCTATGGACTTGGTGGCACCTGTGAAGGTGCAAACCATGGCGGAAGAGTCTCATATCCCGAAACTGAAGTTTCAAAAGCCAGTTACAGCTGCTTCTGAACAAATTAAGAGGACTCAAGGAAAGAAGGATGAGGGTGGCTCCTCATATATGAATAGTAAATTACCTTTTCCCAGTAGAAAGGCTCTTGAGAGTCAAGAGATGTCGACTATGCCTTCATCAAACCCGATGGAGCAAGTTCAGAGGGTACGGCAATCTAAAGGAAACCAGGAGCTCAATGATGAGCTTAAGATGAAGGCTAATGAGTTGGAAAAACTCTTTGCAGAACACAAGCTTCGCCTTCCTGTAGATCAGTCCAGCTCCGCCCGAAGGAGTAAACCCGCTGATTCCCAGATAGAACCAGTGGCCTTGCAGCCTAAGAAATCAGCAGTCCAAGAGGTAGCGCCTGTTAAACTGCCTGAGAAGAACTTAGCGATTGACTTAAGCGGGGATTCAGATAAGGTGACAGACTTCCATACTCCTCCGTCAATGAAGATGTTGGATAATCAGGGCACCGGTACTTTCAGGAAGAACTTTTCTGACCTTAGTTTCTCTGATGATTCTAGAGGAAAATTCTATGAAAAGTACATGCAGAAAAGAGATGCAAAGTTGAGGGAAGAGTGGGGATCTAAGAGGGCAGAGAAGGAGGCAAAATTGAAAGCCATGCATGATAGCCTTGAGCGAAGTAGAGCTGAAATGAAGGCTAAGTTTTCTGGTTCAGCAGAGAGACGTCAATCACTCTCCAGTACTCGTCAACGTACTGAGAAACAGAGATCATTCAATATGCGGTCAAATGTGAAGGAGCAGGTACTAATGTGAATGAGTTTTTGAAAAACCCCAAAAATTATTGGTAGGTAAAGTATGATGGATTCTGCTGTATTAAACTTGAAACCAATAAATTTGGTCGTAAATAAATTATGAGGAACTAACTTCAGTGAAGTTTTATTTCTGATGTCAGCAAACTGATCTTGTTCAAAGTGAAGAGGAGGAATTTGAGGCATATCCAGATGATGGTGTTTCTAAAAGCAACCAGATGAAGAAGCCTTTTCCAAACCGTAACTTGTCTTCGTCGACTCCTCGCAATTCAGTAGCACCAGGTTCAAGGTCTTCGGCCAGATCTTCCAACTCTTTTTCTGGGAGACGTAGGGCACCGTTAGAAAACCCTCTTGCGCAGTCTGTCCCCAACTTCTCTGATTTCAGGAAAGAAAACACTAAACCCTCCTCGGGCATCAGCAAGGCTCCAAATCGTTCACAAGTGAGAAGCTATGCTCGAAGCAAGAGTAATGGTGAAGATTTGCTGCTTGTCAAGGAAGAGAAAACTCGGCGACCCGAGTCTTTAAGGAAAAGCTCTGCTGGTCCTCTAGAGTTTAAGGACATGTCTGCTTCGCATGGTGATGTGGCTAATTTGGCTTCACTGGAATTTGATCAAGAGCAGATGGATCATAGTGTTCAAGACAAATTCCCAAAAAATAGTAATATTAAGTTTTTCCATGGAAAGGGTAATGGAGTTGGTCCTGGTGTAGGATCTAGCATTGCAAGGAAGGCCTCAATGACATCTGAAAATTTGATGAATGACCATAATTTTGATGACTCAGATTTTGTGGCTGATGAATCGGTAGACATGGCAAAAGAGGAAGATGATGATGATCCTGACATTGTAACAGTCCAAGATTTTGCCAATGGAAATTCGAGGTTGAGCCAGGACTCGGATGATTCGGTGAAATCTGGTTCTGAAAATGATGATTCATTGAGATCTATTTCTCAAGTTGACCCTGCTTCTATTAGTGAATTTGCTGCCTCTGTGCCATCAAAATTCCATCCGACAGGTTCTCTAAAAGATTCACCCTGTGAAAGCCCAGTCTCTTGGAATTCACGCGTTCAAAATTTGTTTTCCTACCCACACGAGACTTCAGATATTGACGCTTCCATGGATTCTCCAATTGGAAGTCCTGCATCATGGAACTCCCATACTCTGGGCCAAGCAGAGGTTGATGCTGCACGAATGAGAAAGAAATGGGGGAGTGCACAGAAACCTTTTCTTGTTGCTAATTCTTCCTATACTCAGTCTCGCAAAGATGTGACGAAGGGCTTCAAACGGCTGTTGAAGTTTGGCCGAAAAAATCGGGGGACTGATAGTTTGGTGGATTGGATATCTGCCACGACCTCAGAGGGAGATGATGATACTGAAGATGGAAGAGATCCTGCTAATAGGTCATCAGAAGATTTGAGGAAGTCAAGAATGGGATTTTCCCAGGGTCATCCATCTGATGACAGCTTTAATGAGAGCGAGTTAAATGAACAGGGTAAGTTTTCATGGAGTGTGACGTAACGTGTGACCTAATGTTAGAGAATTACTCCTTGTGAGGTCTCTAGTTTTGAATTGCTTCTAAGGTTAAATTTCTGGTGGGCATCTTTTGGCTAAATATTATTGTTTGGTATCATCGGGCAGGATGCATGTCATCTGAGATTAGTTAATTTTTCTTTCTTAGTTTGATGCCATAGCTTTTGTTACCGGGGACTTTGTAGACTGTTAGCTTGTTAAGAAGTCTAATTGTCATTTTTCCAGATTTGTATTCCATTTGGCATCTGTGATGTTGCTGCTGAATGTCTGATTGACTTGTCTACTCATTTACATCATGGATAGATCTGTGAGGAGAGGAGGTGAATGATATTCTGTGTTTTTGTCAATTATCTTACCAAAATTATCAGATTTTCTGTTAATTGACCTAGTAATTCTCCCAAGAAGAGTTTTGATATCCTGATTTACCCTTTATTATGTCATTCCAAAGCTAAGTTACCATGATTGTTTTATCATTTCTGACTGCCGTGGGTCGTCAATTTCATCTATGTAAGAACTTGCTTTAGTGTGTCCGAAATGGAGACAAGCTTCTTGTGGGTTCTCAAGTTGATGGAATATCTCTCTTTTCTTGCAGTTGAAGCCTTACGTAGCTCTATACCAGCTCCTCCCGCAAACTTTAAACTGAGGGATGATCATATATCGGGAAGCTCTTTGAAAGGTGACTTTTTCCACTGACAGGACTTTATTTTTCTTTCACTTTAGATTATATTCACAGCCTTTGTATATTATTTGCCTGTCCTAAGACATCTTTTTCCCCTCGAAGTTGTTTTGACCCTTTGTTGTGTGTGATGATCCCACTTTGTTGAAAAGAGTGTCAATAAACTGTGATGGAAGAGCCTAAGGGGACTTACACTTCTACAATTAGACTAGCTCAAGTGCTCCTCAACTTGCAAATCATTATTCTCAACAGATTTATGAGAATCCTTGACTGTGCCCCCCAATTTTTTTCAGATATCAATAGCCCCACTGATTTTATTTCCATAGTGTGTTGACATTTGAGTTGGGAAATTTGCAGCCCCCAGATCATTTTTCTCTCTATCAACATTCCGGAGCAAGGGAAGTGACACGAAACCTAGGTGATCATCTGTTGTTTGTAGCCCGAGTACATGCTTGAAATTGTCAAGGGGTCTGCTGGAGAGGCTGCTGTCAGACTCAGATACAGATGCTTGATATTGGCATGATATGGTCTACTGTGTAAGATTCGTTACTATTTGAGTCATGTATATCTTTGTGAATGTGCGAAGACACTCGTGATTTAGCCGAGTTATTTTAGGTAGTCAAAATGTTGAAATATGTTGTATATTTTGTCTTGGGCACAAGTTGGCCTTTTGGTGCAACTTCTTAATGATTTTGGTAGTCCAGGGGCTTTCCTTTTGCCCTTTATATTGGTAGCTTTGTGTGATGTACATCAGATGGGACACTTGTTAATGTCAAAGTCATCGACATTGTACCGAGATAGATGGTTCCGCGGAGCAACAGCTTATAAAAGATGAGGATTGTTTCTCTATTTGACTTATCCGTTCATTCTTGTCTGCTCTGCATCACATTTGGTTTCGTACTTTCTTCCATCTCTTACTCAGTTCTCTGATAGCACGGATATGATTCTGTTCGGCGTTGGTCAGCATAGTGTTTGACGAACTTTGAAAATGCGAAGCGACATGATATAGCTGTAAAATATAGAAGATCGTGAAGAAGTGGTTCAAGGGTGGTTTTTCCATCTACTAGGTGGTCGTTGAGATCTATGGAATGGTTTTAGTGACCGTCTGAATTTAATCAGAACCGCTCAATAATTAGTAGTTGACTAGCTGAGACAACCACTCGTACAGTTCCTCTTTATAAGATGGTGCACCTAATTGATATGGCTCGTTGTCATGTTATGCTCTGAATATCTAGCGTTTAATTTAGTGTGCGATACGTGACATCCACTACTAGTCGGAGTGGTTGATGGTCAAAAGCTACCCTCCGGGATTTGGTTAAATTATTTGACTTCTTGAATCCACGAAAGAGTCCCTTGACACCTCACCCCTCAGGATTACATATGAAAACCATTAAAGCAGGCAAAACTCATGCTTTTGCCCACAGTAAATAGTGTACTTTCTACAACTGGAAGGGCGGAAATCAAACCCTTTTTAGTGATTCAGACTTTTGAGTGATTTGTAAACAAACCATCGGAATTTGGAAACGAGACCTTTCACTACTTTTCCCTTTCAGCCAACTAAACTGCCGACAGTTCGAAAATGAAGGATATTTCAGCGAAAATGGGAAAGAAGAATGGGTACATTGAATGGACATAGCAGTACAAACTGTCTTTTCAATTTTTTTAAAATTTCATTACCTTCCTCATTTCAATCAATGATAGATGTCGGGAGGGCACTGTGCCCTGTTTTCGTCTATGAACGGTGGAGTGTGGGAAAAGAAAGTCGGAATGTCCTCACCCTTCTTAAAAGAGATATGTGACCACAAAACCAACCAGACCCAATTATCCCTTCATATGTAGGGTGTTAGTGCATTACACATTGCTTAAATGAGAGGAGAATAGTTGACATTCTTGGGGCTAAAATAAATATCCTTTCAAACTAATAGACTTCTCTTTTTCTGCCCCCCTCTCCTTTCTATATTGTTTTTTTATTTAGAAGGCATCATTATTTTCTCTTGGCTTATAAGCCAAGAGTGGTTGGTGAGTTACGTGCCTGGCATGCAAAGTTAGAGGGATTCTCCGGTCATCAGTGGCCACCACGACCAGAGAGACCTCCTCTGTTTTTTCTTCTCTGTGTGGATTCACCTTCTGAGCTCCTCTGGAACTTGCCTCCTGCGTGACACTCAGGTTCTGTGTCCGTACTCTCAGGCAATATTCGCAACCAATGTTCAGCATTCTGATATCTACTGCCTTATTTTGAAGAGCAGACAATTATGTAAACTTTTTGCATGTGTCGATTTTGGCTGATGTGGCTGGTCTCCTGGAAATTAGACATTTCTGTTTTTCTCCTCCAGCAATTAGTGCTATTCATTATCGAAGGTATAACCTTCATGCTCCTATGGTAATTCCAAGTTAAATGTGGTGGATGATGTCCTGTATTGATATACGAAAATATGTTGGTGTATTATGTATGTGAGCTAATGCGTTCTTTGTGGTCATGTTCTTTTAAGCAGTTATCAAGTCCACATAGTCAGCAATCCCTAAGTAATAATTGGACTCTGGATAAAAGTTTTGCTAAGTTCCTTCTTAAATGAATGCCTTAAATGATTTCTTCTGAATGATATACATCGTCTAGCTCCAGTTTTGATCTTGCTTACAGAAACCAAAAGATTGCTAATGTCTGGCTGGTTAATGTGCTTGTTGAACTGTCCCCTTCGCATGTGGGCATGTGCAGGTGTGTATTAGATAGTGAGCTACGCAGAGCTATACTTGTTCTGATCTTGACCCAACTTACTTCTGCAGGATATCTATTCTATATCTGGGGAACGAAAGACAAGATAAATGGCATCCCTTACACCAGGAGTGCTTCTAAAGCTCCTTCAGAGCATAAACTCCAATGTCAAAGTTCGTGGAGAATATCGATCCGTCCTCCTACAAGTTATCAGCATTGTGCCGGCCTTAAGCGGATCAGAACTGTGGCCTAACCAAGGGTTCTTTGTGAAAGTATCTGATTCCTCTCACTCCACATACGTCTCTCTTTCAAAGGAAGACAATGAACTCATTCTGAACAACAAGTTACAACTGGGCCAGTTCTTTTATGTTGATCGAGTTGAAGCAGGCACACCTGTGCCTATCCTAGTTGGAGTAAGACCTGTTCCTGGGAGGAACCCGTTTGTGGGTAACCCCAAAGACTTGATGCAAATATTAGAGCCATCTGAAGGGCCTAGTCCAGTGCAAGGTGAAGCAATTAACAGCACCAGATTAAATGAACAAATGGAAACAAGAGAGAAAGATGAAACCTTGAAACAAAAGTTTGTTATCAAAGAAGAGAAGGTGGTCGTTCCATCAAGGTATATGCAGGGTCTTTTAGTGTCCCACAAAGTTGGCGAATCCGATTCAAATGGAGGGAAAGCAGGTGAAAGTGAGAATGGTGGATGTGGCAAAAGGGCTGGCTTAGCAAGATGCAAACAGCAAGAGCTTAAAGATCAGGTTTGTATATGGAGTCCAATGAGTCCAATCTATTGGTCTCATACAATTTCGAAGGCAATTGCCATAGCTCAAGATGACCTTCAGAATTCTTAATATGATACTGGTAAACAAAGGTGTGTTCTTACAAAACCAACGGAATGCCCTTGATGATAACTCCCATCAAAAGTATGTCCTGTTTATTGAGATTTGAAAGGAGTCTGAATTGGCCTGAAAATGCATAAAACAGAAGTTAGAAATTGTTCCCTTCCTGAAACTTTAGCTTCTAGGTATCCACATAGGCGTACTAGCAAGTACTCTAGGAGTTTATATCAGACCAGGGAATGTGAGAGCTTGGGTGACACACAACTGAATCCGCCATCTGGTGAAGCTGTATTTCCTTTATTGGAGTCACTATTCCTTCCAACTGTTTTCTGATGCTGTGATTTTGAAAGCTGAGAAAATGAACCGTTTAATGATCCTAGCATTGCAGACACGTCCATCTACTCCTCCTAGGAGTCGTCCTGAGGTCCTTGAATCAAAGCCAGATGCTCCTACACCCAACACGAGGGATGCTGCTGCACTTCTGAAGAGCATGCCTAAACGTGCGGTGAGTAAGCAAGAGAACTTGCACACAAATCTGCCTCCAGTCAATAAAGAAAGGATCAATACCTCTGAGTCTATGACGTGGGCCTCTCTCCCTCCCAACCTTTTGAAATCTGGAAAGGTACTCCTTTTTCCTCCTTCACATGCTGGATTTCACTAAGGTTTTGAGCAATTTTAACAATGTAATCATTTAGTCCAGGGAAATCTGACAATTGAACTCATCGTGGCTTTTGTCTATTTTGACGTGCTTAAAAGAAATCATTATAGCATTCTGCATAAGTACCAATTCCAAGCAGAGCACTTACAAACAGGAGCATGCTTTTGTTATGAAATTATTTGAAAAATGGTGAAATGCGAAGTATCTATGAACTTGCATTATTTTTCCTGAGAGTTCATTCTCATTTCACTAGGGGATGCTTAAAAGGAGAAATGTTGCTTCTTTGGTAGCGGCGGAAGCTCAAAAAGAGGCTTCAGCAGCTGGCACTTTGATTAAGTGCCTCAGGTAATTTTTGTCATTAATGAAGTACTTCTTGTAAGTTGCTGCATGTTCATCATTAAAGTTTTTAAAGACCCTTTCGTTGCCCAGCATGTTTGCGGATCTCTCCTTGTCTACTGCCGCAGAGGACCCCCACGGTTCACTTACCAAGTTTTTCACACTCCATCAGCTAATTGACCAATTAGACCAATCGACACTGCTAAGAAACACTGTGCTTCCATTATCTTCTCATTTTCACACTACAAATATTGAGAAACCTAACAACCGTGGAGTCACAACTCCTGGAAGAGGTATATTAAAGTCCTCAAAGCCTAATCTTGAGATAACTGGTACTGAGAAACTGGAATGGGCTAAAGGGGATGGTGCTAGAGAGCTTAAAGAGATGAGATATACCCTCTTACAGGAAACAGAATGTTGGTTCTTAAAATTCCTGGAAGGAGCATTGGACACTGGATTTCGTGCCAGTGCCCCAGAAAGAAAAGGCAAGGATGCTTTTGGACGACGAGCTGAGCCAAACAATAACCGTATTGCTGTCACGTTATCACAGCTGAAGCAAGCAAGTGAATGGTTGGATAGATTCAGAGGCAAATTACATTCTCAAAACAGCGGACTCCAATTGGAGACTGTTGATAGACTAAAGCAGAAGGTGTACTCTTCTTTGCTCATACATGTTGAGTCGGCTGCAACAGCTCTAGAGACCCGATCTGATCGTGGTTAAAATCAGGAGCAAACTGGATGATGTTGTAAAAGCTTGTTTGCCTGCTTCTGCTTATGGATAAGTTATGACATACAATGCGGCATTGCTTGATACACCGATAGTCCAACCAATGTTATTGGTGATTCGGCTAACTCTATCTGATGTTCATAAAATTATTTTCCAATTCTTGAAAATATATCTTTGAAGGGTCAGATATTCTAGCAGACATTTTCCTGGTCGCTCCCTCATATGAGCACAAGAAATGACTTCTACTCAATATATTTTCATGTCATGTATTATAAACTCATAAGATCCTAAAATGAAACACCTTGCGAAAAAGAAATGTTACTCACCTGATAAATTTCCAGCATTTGCTCGATGTTATGATCATTTTGCTGGAGTAAAGATAGGGAAAGAAGCCAAGCTGGAGAGCCAGGGCACATGCATGGTCTTCTGTTCAGATCATCAATTCAAAGATATGATCAGTTTCAGCATGTGCCCTGCTTCTCCAGCATGGCAATAACTTCTCCTCATTTTGCCTTCTTAATTTTGCAGATCAAAGACATTCTCTTATGCACCCCAGTTTTGACCTTTAAATACTAGCAGAAAGTGACCAAACCAGCTATACCAAGTACACTTTATAGCTCAACATTGAAGGAAAAAGAAGAACAAAGTTTTAAATTTCGGGTTCTTTTAGTTTCTCTCAGGTCATGTGGGATACATGTGAAAAGATATAATACAAATCCATGAGTTGACAATGTTACTTAGGTGTCCGCAGGTGATTACAGCTTAGAGCTGATAAGCAGACATGGAATCCACAGTGAAACTATGCAAAAATAGTTTTATGGGTGGGCGAGTGGTTGATCCGTGGGCGTTCGCTCATGGAATGAGCTCATGATCCTGACCACGTTGTCCATGGAAAAAGGCAAAAAGCCATTGGCACGCTGAACAACCCGAAGTTGGGTGCAATGACTATTGAGAGTGCCCCAAGAAACTTTTAGGTGCTTTTGGAGCATCTCTGTTCCCTCACGTCAATCATGGTGCGTCAAGTTTCATAATTTTTTTCTTTCTTTCAAAGAGATGATACTTTTTGCACGATGATTGACTTGGGACATGGTGATGTATGAAGGAATTTGTATGATTTCGACACATTTGATCTCGACATTTATTTATTTATTTATTTTTGGTTGAATTCGATCTTGATATTGGTGAGTTGAGAATCCAATCAGATTCGAGCAATGACTTGATGTGGTAAAAGAGGAGCTGGCAGTTTTAAGTTAGATTTCGAGTGGGTAGGAGACAATTTTTTGGGTACACCAATGCATTCACTCAATGAATGAATGAATGCTTTTCATGAGTTATGATATCAAAAGTGGGATTTAAATGAAAATTATGACATTATTTTTTCCTAGTTATCGACTTATGCATTTGCACGATGAGAATAGCAGCAACAAGACGTATGATTACTTAATTAAAATTTTCTTTCTTAATCGAAAAATTTATTTGCATAAGAATAATCTTTTTAGTTTTTAACGAAGATGAAAAGAACCTTACCAATTTTTTTTTTCCTTACCAAAAAAAAAAGAAGCATTACAAACCCAACCATGGGTAGCGCAGTTGGTGTGCGTTTTCTTCCTCATC
The DNA here is from genome assembly GCA_014182735.1 of Corymbia maculata. NCBI lineage: Eukaryota > Viridiplantae > Streptophyta > Magnoliopsida > Myrtales > Myrtaceae > Corymbia > Corymbia maculata. The sequence continues at coordinate 39,312,196 of CM024687.1, forward strand.
GCCGAGGTCAAGAGTTCAAACCCTTTCATTGCTAAAGTGTTGTAAGAGGGGGGTCTTGGTGTTGGGGTCATAGACTAGCCTCCCCCGAGGTTTTATGTTTAAATAGCGGCTTGCGGTAAGGCCTGATGGTGCCACCAAGCACTGGAGGGTCGTGTGTTCCCCGAAGGGTAAGCTCTGGCAGTTCCTCGGTCATTGAAAAATAAAAAAAAGAAGCATGACAATTTCAATGTTCCTGTCCATATCAGGTAGGTTTCTCGTACTCTGTGAAATTGGACAATCAAGATTTATTTTTTATATCTTATTGAGGGAAGATGACATAAATGATATTTGATCTTTGGCTTATTGTGTAATACTGTCCTTAAATGTTCAATAACCACATTGCACATTGTTGTAAAGTTCGTAACTAGCCTCCCCCGAGGTTTTACATTTAAATAGCGGCTTGCGGTGAGACCCGACGATGCCATCGGGCACTAGAGGGTCGTGTGACTTCTCGAAGGGTGAGCTCCGGTGGTTTCTCGGTCATACAAAAAAAGAAGAAGAAGCATTACAATTTCAATGTTCCTATCCATGTCATGTAGGTTTCTTGTACTTCGTGAAATTGGACAATCAAGATTTATTTTTTATATCCTATTGAGGGAAGATAACATAAATGATATTTGATCTTTGGCTTATTGTGTAATATAGTCCTTAAATTTTTAATTTATTTAATGTGATTTACGAACTTTACAGCAATGTGCAATGCGGTTATTGAACATTTAATTTGTTTAACGTGATTAGTCCTAAATTATATGAAAATGTTCGATATTAATGGATAGATAATATTAAACACTTCTATATAGTTTGTGGACTAAATTGAATATGTACTAAAAGTTTAGGGATCATATTAAATAAACTAAAAGTTCAAGGGCCACATTTCATATTAAGAGAAAGTTCAGGGATCATGTTGAACGAATTATAAGTTCAAAGACTATATTATATATTGGGCTCAATTTAGGACTACTGATATCATTATCGTTTCTATCAATAAGAAGGAGATGCATTAATTGAATTGTCTCTCATCTTTTATTTTGAAACAATATTTCCTAAAACTCAATTTCATAATTGTTGAATTGTCTACATTAGTTATTATAATGACCAAAATTTTAAGATCTATTCTAAAGACTTCTCACGAAGTTTGAAAGTTTCATATAAATTAGCCTTGATTGAGTATGATGTGAATGAATCATTTAAGATGTCTTTGAAAGAAAATCTTATTTTTAGGGAAGATTCGACTGTATGTTGTAGTGAAAATTATCGAGTCTACATATACGCATCATAAAAAATGTCAGTTTAAGTACTTATAAATTTTTGTTAATACAAATTCGGACTCGCTAAAATTATGGCCAAAATTAAGTTTTATTATGCGATGAATTACGAAATACGTAGCTTCTTTGAGAAAATATTCAAATATATGACTATATTTACTTTTAGTAACAATAGAGAAGCAAACAGTATGGTCAGACGATTAAATAGAGTACAAGCCTATAATCTAACAGAAGGTACATATGGGGATGACATTAGAACCCAAAAAAAAAAAAAAAAAAAAAAAGTTGGGCGAAAAACAGAAGACTAACTTGTCTTTTATCAGACTAAAAAGAAGAAAAAAAATAAAGAGGAAAACGAAAAATAACGCCCAAAGAAATTGCATAAAATCTAATGTTTGACAAGAAAGAGAGAAAAAAAAAAGGGAAGACATGTAATTTTGGAAAGAAATGAAAAACGAACAAAACCACAAAAAGGAAAAAAGAAAGTGATAGAGAATTACAAAATGCTTGTTTCTCTCTATATGTTTTTTCTGTTTTTATTCAGAAAAAGGTTTAAATTTTCTCCTCCTCCTCCTTTTTTTTTTTTTCCATTTAGAGAAAGGCAAGCCTTGTGAAATCATTTTTCATTAATTAGCCAATTTGCTGCTTCGTGAGTTTCCTCTCCTCGTTGAAAAAACCTAGAGAGAGAAAGAAGACAGAGGAGAGAGAGGGGGAGGGACGGAGACAGCAGGAATTCATCAACGAGAGCCGCTCATCTCCGATCCGAGCCGCGCGATCGTCGATCGAATTCGGTCGAAGCTCAGCAGAGATCGGTAGGTTAGATTTGCCGAATCGGGGGACCTCGCGACCCGCGATCAGGATTTCGGCACGAGGTCGACGCGCGATCGGATCTGGGTGGGGGGTGTATTCGTTGTTGTCGTTGTTCATCTCGCCGGCGGTTCCTGGGATCGATTTCGGAGGGCGTAGAAGGAAAATGGTGAAGCTCACGATGATCGCCCGTGTCACCGATGGCCTCCCTCTCGCGGAGGGGCTCGACGACGGCCGCGACGTGCAGGACGCCGAGTTCTACAAGCAGCAAGTCAAGGCCCTGTTCAAGAACCTCTCCAAAGGCCAGAACGAGCCCTCCAGAATGTCGGTCGAAACCGGCCCTTACTTCTTCCAGTATCCTATGTTTAATTCCGTGTGTCCTTTTTTTTGTGGGGGAGAATTGGGAGTGTTTTGGTCATTGATCTCTTGAGTTCCGAGCGGGGGATTTCGCAGTTCGCCTTAACCCAAATCTGTCTCAGTTACATCATTGAAGGGCGCGTCTGTTACTTGACCATGTGTGATCGCGCTTACCCCAAGAAGCTCGCATTCCAGTACCTGGAGGACCTCAAGAATGAATTCGAGCGCGTAAATGCTGCTCAGATCGAAACCGCGGCTAGGCCGTATGCTTTCATCAAATTCGGTAATCCTCTCATTTCCTTTTTCTGTCGGCGAAATTGAAATCCGTAGGCTCGATTCCTTGTCATGCATTGCTTATACCGCGCCATACTGAGCTTTGATTTTTCGCTTTTTTGTTTTCCCTTTTGCTGTTAAAAGATACGTTTATACAGAAAACAAAGAAACTGTATCAGGACACTCGTACCCAGAGGAACATTTCGAAGTTGAATGATGAACTCTATGAGGTCCACCAGGTTATGACACGCAATGTCCAAGAGGTACTTGGCGTTGGTGAAAAATTGGACCGTAAGTTTCTGTCGTAAAATTCTCTCCATTACTTGTCAATGCATGTTTTTGGCTTCAAAAATTTGAATTTTGAACTGATGCATCACATTCTCGTTGGCCAGCTTATAAAACAAAGGCACATCTGGCATCGAATTTTAGTGCTCTCTTTCTCTCTATTGTGTGGGGGTGACGTGTGATCTTGCTGAATCTTCATTGAAAATTCCAAGATAATCTTGCATGCCTAGTTGAGGGCCTTTACTGGAAGTTGGTTATGAAAGAGAGCTGCTTAGGCCAGAGGTCTCTATAAACTTGCCTCTTAGTCCACCCTTTCTAGTTGATATATGTGTGGTGAAACAATGGATGCTGATGTCCATGCGCGCATGCTTCAGCCGTATGCTTTGCGGCTGTCGCATTGTGGGCAGTGCAAATGCCTCTCTTTCTGCAACACTCTTTGTCTCTTGATTGACTTGTCTGACTACTTCACATGTAGTTCCACACTTGGGAACACCCATTGGAATGCATTTCATTCTTGTACATCTGGAGATATCTCATGTATATATATGTAACAGTTGTTACCAAAATTTTTGCAGAGGTCAGTGAAATGTCTAGTCGGTTAACGTCAGAATCTCGTATATATGCCGACAAGGCCAGAGACTTGAATCGACAGGTAATCTTATTTATCGTGTTTTAATTTTCTAATTGTGTTGATGCATTTGACTGATTTTGTTACAATGTATGAGATTACTTGCAGTCAGTTTGATTACAATCATGGTTGATTTTTATTTGAATTGCTGTGAGCATTTGCATATGACGATGTTATATTAATTAAGTCAAGTGACTTAGCAAAAAACAAGTGGCAGTTTTCTTTTCAGTCGACTTATCAATGATAGGATTGCATTTTTTTCAGCTGAACAATTTCATGCTTGTTCTCTTATTTAGGATATTTTGTTGATAGATTCCTCCAGCTCCATGTGGTATTCCGTTGCTTTGTGCCCCTTTGCTATTATTTCAATTTTTTAGATAACTAATGATGGATCTAATGCTGAAATCTACCGCTTACTGCAGGCGTTAATTCGGAAATGGGCCCCAGTTGCCATTGTTCTGGGAGTGGTGTTCCTCCTCTTCTGGGTCAAATCAAAGATATGGTGATGAGACTGGCTTGCCTGTACTTCTGTTCTACTGCAAGGGGCTGCTGGGTTGCCAAGAGATTCATTCTCAACGATTTTAAATGGGGCACGGGATTTTTACAGAGAATCTTATGTGTTCAAAAGTTAGTGTAGTTTTTCTAATTGCATTTTGTATTGGATGCTTCATTCCTTATGCAGTCGTGGCAATAGATTTGCCATGTTAAGTAGTGAATAGAGAACCCTCCCTTAAGACAGGAGCAACATCAATATCTTATTGTCGACAAACTAGTAGAGTGTTTTCCGTACAGGAGGCCGCATATAACTTTTGTTCTTCAATACCTATTATCATCTCTTATAGTACTGTTGGTTACGGCTTTATCATATTGAGATTATATTAGGTTTCATGCCCCTTTTTCCCGACACTCTTTGTTTTGGTACGTTCATTCTTCTGTATTTATGTTTACATGAGATTGGCCACGACAAAGATGTTTTTGTGCAGCACTGGTTAGAGTTCCTACCGATTAGAGTTCATGCTGATGAATTTCAATTGTCTTCTCTCTTATAGCTTATGTATTGGATAATGTCGGGTTCCTCTTCCTTAGGAAAACGCATCTTTTAGATGGTTTGTTTCGTGAATGGTACTCAGGTATGCATGTTGTCGACTTTTGGCTAAGATGAAGAGTGAAGTTCCATATACATATCATCGTTTCCCATTAGTCATTTTGATGTTGTTATCTGCATATGGATCAGATGGTGTAAGCCGGCTGTTTGAGGTTTGCAATCAAGTTCGCTTGAAAGACTTCATTTTCGGTCGATCACCATGATTTTTTTTTGTCATGATCTCATCCTATATCTATTTACATGCGCTATTGTATGTGTTATGTATTGTGCACTGGTTGTGAAATTTTGCTCACTCACTCATGTGTCTACCCGAGTTCCTTGAGAAGGTTGGGAATTGAACTCCCCACCTTCCCCTCTCTTGAGATTAGTCATTGGGGTAATCCCTAGTGGTTTCCTTCGTCATGATGACTCTCCAAGAAATATCCCTAGTTTTTCTTCATTCATTTTGTTTGGTGGAAATAATGAAAGAAACCGAATATTTTCCCTTGACACCATGGAAACTATATGTGGAAAACATAATATTAGTCTAAGAATCGTTTCAAGCTTCGCCTTGTGCATCAAATTCTTCCTCCGCCATCCTGTCAAAATAGGGTTTGCTAGTGTATTTAGATGGTGTGTTGATGAGATATCCCACCGATCAGAAGGAGGATATCATCCTAAGCGTAATCAACGCACTTCACAAGTTGGATTATGCGTGACTGTATCTTTTCTGCTGGAAATTTGTTTACCTTGCTTTGCAGAAGTCGCCTTTGATGTTCTGATTTGTGGAGCTAGATGTTCTCCGTACTTAGCATCGACCAAGCTGAAGCTTGAGCACGCCTTGCTCAGGGGAGCTGGTTTTTAGGACCATAACCATCAAGAAATTTAAGGTAGAGACAGTGAGTAATACAGAAAGGTGAGCCATTTTTTGTTTTTTTTTTGTTTTTTTAGTCTCAAACGCACCGGTCATGTCAATATACCTCAAATTCGAACTTCGTTCCAGATTTACCTCTATTTGAATCGATCAAATAACTCACAAATCGAGTTTGAGAGGTTTAGCATGGTAGGAATTCTCTTGATCATGTAAAACCTCCGTGATGATGAATGGAGTTCTTCTCTCGGACATAGCTATGCTAGTATTTTGCGGGCGAAAATTAGAGCAAATTTGATTAAAATGGCGCGCATGATAATCATTCTATTTCTAACAAAATCAATTTTTTTGTTTTTCAGAATGGGTCTAGAATATAAATCTGTTTGGTAACACAATTTCATTTTTCTATTTCTAGAATAAATTTTTAGTCCATAAATTGGCTTAGAATAGAAATAAGAAGTCTATTTCTAAAATTGAAATAAAAAATAAAAACTCATCTTATCGTTAACTCTGGTTACTAACTGGTTGTCTGTCCTCTGCTACCCCCACTAGCCGCTACTCTTTGACCTCCACTTGACCGCCAACCACTTTAAACAAAAATTTTTTATATTGTTATCAAATGTATTATCATCTCGGGAATGGAACATTTGTGTGTTACTAAATATGTATTTTTGCTCAGGAACTTGTGAGGGGAATAAAATTCTAGCAAGAAATTGTGTCCAGAAACAAGATGGCTATTATTTGCGTCCTAAAAAGGGAGGGGGCAAATTCGTCATTCCACCCATGGAAAGAAGATATTAGGATTTCATTTTAAACGATTTGACCGTTGGAATAACAAAAGAAAGAAATTGAGAAAATTACGCTACAAATTCTGAAATTGGGCAAAAAAGCAAAAGCACCTGGGAGAAAAAAAAAAACAACGCTCATTCATGGCGATCTCAGAGCAACACTCG